>BSBM01000372.1:43765000-44447500 GCA_027924585.1 Larix kaempferi | reverse complement strand
CTCTATTTTTAATTCATTTTAAACTACACTCATGTCAAATTCGTAAAAAACATAGGTCGTTTATTTGGCCTATAACTTTTGATTGGCTTACCTATTTCGAAAACGAAAAAAACCCACATAAGAGCACGAAAATAACTACAACCTTAAAAAAATAAAAATGCATTTTGATTATTTTTAGACCATGATATGGTGGATTAAAACTTGACCATGTACTTTTAGGGATTCACTGACTTCGGTAATTTAAAAAAAATATAAAATTAACTTTTAAAATTTTGGAAAAATAGCTTTGCAAAAGATTTGTCTGTTGCCTACGCCTCTACATATTTTTTTTCTCATAAATTGAAAATTTACATAGCAAATAGGTAGGTCAACAAAAACATGTGCATTATGTTTTAGAAAAAACATAACATACCAATCTTCGAATAATGACATTTTGGGGTGGTTATACCACTTTTCCATAAATAAAAGTTATATATTCCGGAAGGTCATCCGTTTAGCTATGTTTCATCTTTTTACACCTAATCGGAAAAATTTTTGTAGGTACCTCTAATAATTCATTTTAATGATAATATTTCTATTTTTCCATAATGTCATTGCAACTAACGTGTCATAATTGGGTATCATTACCTTGCACCAGCCCTAATAAATTTTGTTTTGTCAGTGTTAACAATCATACACATATTAGAGCATAAATACTTGAGAATTATTAATTGCTTATCAATATCAAGGGGGCATCTTTTCATAAGAACGATATTGTCAACATAGAAAAGGAGGATGATGATCATTCCATCTAAGTTCGTGCAAGCACAACCTGCTTCTTCTAAACAACCTTATATATTATCTATGTATATGTTGAAAAGGGTAGGGGAGAGGGGGAAACTGTTGAGATATTATAACTTCGAAGAATATTATATTGTGTACTTTATTATTTCGGAGATGTTTCATTCCTCCGACGGGACTTTGTTGTATATCCGGAGATGTTTATTCCTCTGTGGAGATTGTGGTAACTTGGGTCATTAGAATTCCCTAGTGGGGTCGGCCCTGTATGTGTTATGTGGGTAAAAGGGTTATTACACCACCCTAGAGGGGTCGGCCCAGTCAACATTATGTAAAGTGGACAAGTCAGAGTTGTGTATAAATAGAGGAGGTGTGTTCCTCATTTAACACACACACTCACTTGTGATTGGCGCATAAGTGAGAGAGAGATCTGCTATGGAGGAGAAGGCGGTCATGGTTGAGGATTACATATTTGTATTTGCTGGCCATCTATATTGAGGAAGCTTTGCTGGGTTTTCTACCCCATGAGGGTTTCCCAGGATAAATCTGTGTCTCTTGTGTTTATGTTGTGCTTGTTTTTCTTTCAGTGATCTTGTATATGCTATTGTTGTGAAATGGAATGTAATACTGATATTCTCTGTCTTAGCATACTGAATTTTAACATGGTATCAGAGCTAACCTGAAGGAAGGCAATGTATGGCACTTACGACACTTGCTTCACTTGCGACAGTTTGAAGGTTAGGGTTTTATATAGCAAAAACTAGTAATCGTGGAACTTTCACTATAAATCCATTTTGGCAAAGGTTCAGGATATGAAACCTTTACAGGTCGTAGCTAACATCCCCAGGTACCTTTTTTCCGATGCACAACTTCTAATTCGTTGTACTTTGTGAGTTATGATCAGTACAAGTTAGTGTTTCTGCCTCTTCCAGATCTCAATCATAATCAGGTGACCTAGGAAACAAGGTCACAACTTGGGCTAGGAAGCTCCAAATGAAATTTCGTAAAAATTGACAAGTAGGGAACGGACTGTTGTTTCTCACGTAACTTTTTCAGAGTCCGAAGTTGAACCAGTAACACGTGGCACGCCGTACAAGTTTGCTCTCATGTTTTATCCCATAAACAGGTCACGTTGCGAAACTTGGCATAACTCTCTATCAGAGAATCCAATTGAGGTCAGACCTATGGGGTTGGAAAGATGATAGGCCAGGCTACCACAAGCGAAAGTTTCAGACCCTGTGGATTTGTAATTTAAGATATTCACCAGAAACAATTAGGTACATATTTTTGTCTAAACAAAATTAATTTCTGAGTACCTTCATTCTTGGATCGTCACTGCTGTGGGAAATTAGGGTTTCGGAGAAAGTTGAAATTCTTGGAATCGAAGACCATGGCTGAATGATACTCATCAAAATCAAAATTTAGAGACCAAGATCGATTTTTTTTGTTGGGAAGAAGGCTGGGCTTGATCAAACCCTAGTTCGAGATTTTGATTGGAAAGGTGGAAAATTAGGCCTTCTGCAAAAGTTGGAATTTTTTAAGTCCGTGACCACGGCTGGAAGCTCCTTAGAAAAATCGAAGCTTAGAGCTTTCGATCGAACCTTTTGGTTGGGAAGAAGGGTGGGCTTTATGAAACCCTAGTTCGGGGTCCTGTCTAGTGAATCCGAAAGTTTCAAAGGCAATTTTGAGGGGTCAAATTTTGGAGATTTCAAAATTGAAGTATACCAGCTTTATCAGCTCAATAAGGCACATATTTCCATCCATTCAGAAGTTTGAAATTCAAAAATTGAATTTTTAGGGTTTCTCTGACAGACCCTAATCCAGCTCCAGATCCAGTTCAGAGGGAGATGAGGCTAAGGCCTTACATAAGAATGCTACAAGCAATCCTGACATGTATGACTTGAGGAAATACATGTATGTTTTGAAAATTGATTCTTGATTAAGTTCATAATATGATTGTCTTCATGCTATTGAGGTTAGTACAATTATGATTGTTTGATAATGAATGCATGTGAATGATAGAAGACATTCATTGCTTAGGATTATGACACTTATGATTGTACTAATGCACTTGTGGTGTTGTATGAGGATGATGTTGTCTGTGAACAAGATACAGGTACATCAAGAAAGACAAATCAATTTCTATGACCATGATGACATGAAGACAAAGACTCATCCATAGTATTTGATCACATAGAAGTTCTATTTACGAGATATGTATAATTTGGTTCTACAATGCTTAACCTATGAGATATGCAGGTTACTAGCACAAGTCATTGAAGAGAACAAGAAGACATTATGCGGGTATGTTAGACATAACTAGCTAACATGATAACCAGGTATGTTTTCCTATGTCAAGTTAGAATCCTACTTTGTGTTAGGATCTTAGGTAAGTATACTTATGTATGAAATGATCATGACCATACATAATGTTTTGATAGTATTGAGAATATACTAATGAATGTATGTTTGTGTATGAGATCATGAGGATCACACTAGTAGCATGCATAGTGGTACAAAATGAATAAAAGTTCAAAGACATATAGAGATCAAGCGGGAGGCAACCACACAAACATAAAAGATAAGTATTTGAATTTGCTATTTGAATTACTGAATAGTCAATGATAATGCTCGTAATAGTTGTATGCATATTTGTATATATCATGCATAGTGTAAGCATTCATATAGCATTGAGCAATATACTACTAATATGCATATGATGGGTAAGTTGGACAAACATTCCATTATTGCTTGAATAGAATGAAACCTCTTTGCTAACATGCTGAGAGCCGTGCACGCTCTTGATAGTATGTTCTGGTAGAGATGGAAGGCATCTAGATAACCACTGTATGCATACAGGATATGGAAAAGTGTTGTGCCAAAGTATTTGTCAAGATAGTTGCATGACTATGTGAATCATATCTATATGCATGATAGGTTATCATTGAAATTTCAACATGATTTGATGATTATGAAGTAGTACTAATCATGTAATTAACTTTGATTTGTAGGAAATATCATGAAGAATGATGAAAACCAAACAAGTGATGGATGTTCAACAAGAAGACTTACAAATCAAACTATACTATAGAAGGCTCGTGGCTAGAAGATTCTCTTAGAAAGAGGAAGAGGATCATGATGAGATGTTTGCTCCAAGTGCCTAGACCATTCTCTTAATGGTGTAATTGAAGAAGAAGTGCAAATCAAGAGAACTCCCAGGATTCAATTGAAGAAACCTCTGTATGGGTACCCAGGATCGATAGTCACCATGGGTAATGCGGATTTCAACCTTTGCCACAAGGTTGAAGATGGTGTCTATATATAGATGTCATTCTTCTCTTAGATGGATGCAAGAAGGAGCTCACTACAGAGTTCGAATGATCTTGAGGCTCATATTAGTAGACCCATCTGATGGGAGATGGAACAGATAGATATGTAGAAGATCACTCAATGCAGAGTGTGAATGATGTTCAGTCACAGAGGGAGAATTGATATCTTCCTGACAAGCTTGGGCTTTACCAAAAGTAAAGTTGATCCTAACCTTTATCTTAAGGTTATGGATGATGAAGCTGTCATACTATTACTGTATGTGGATGATCTCTTTCTGACAAGGAATGAGAAATAGATCATGGAAAGCAAGAAGAAGCTAGCTACAGAATTTGAGATGAGAGATTTCAGATTGATGCATTACTTCCTAGGACTAGAAGTATGGAAAGGCTCAAAAGGAATATTTCTCAACCAGGGAAAGTATACTGAGAAATGTTGAAAATATTTGATGTGTTGGAATGGCCACTCTCATGGATTCCAACTTGAAGCTGTTAGCAGATGACTCATTAGAGTTAGTGGATGTAACTCTGTACAAACAGATTATTGGGTCATTGATGTATCTGACGAACACCAGGTGATATATATGTTTTGATGTGAACACCTTGAGTCAATATCTAGTGGAAACTAGATGTGTTCACCTGATAGCTGCAAAGCATGTGATGAGGTACCTAAAGGGTACGATAGACTTTGGTCTATGTTATCTTGGAGATCATGACTTCAGATTGTATGGCTACACAAATGTTGATTGGGCAGGAAGTGTTTCAGACAGGAAAAGTACATCGGGCGGATGTTATTGTCTGAGATTTGCCATGATCTCATGGTTTAGCAGGAAGCAGTCCAGTGTGGCTCTCAGCACAGCTGAAGCAGAATATATAGCTGCTTGCTCTACTAGTTGTGAAGCGATATGGATTCAGAAGTTGTTATCAGGATTGTTTGACTTAGAGATGGACCCCACTGTGATCCTATGTGACAACCAGAGTTGTATCAAGATGACAGAAGAATCCAGTGTTCAATGATAAGTCAAAGCACATAGAGATCCAATATTTCTATATACAGGATATGGTGCAGAAAGGAGCTATCAAGCTCGAGTATGTGAGCACTGACGAACAAGTTGCCGATGTATTGACCAAACCTCTGTCTCGAGAAGAGTTTGAGTATTTTTGAGACAAGATTGGTTTAGTTCAGAAGGACCCTACTCGAAAGGGGGAGTTATGTGGTCGATGATGATATTTGGATACTGGTATCGATGTGGATACCTATATCGATGATGAGGCTACCTGTTTCGGCGATGAGGTCATTGTATGGTCCCTAGTGGATGTGATAGGACTGTATCGTCCCTAAACGCTTGGTTCAAAATGCACGTGATGGGGATTGCATCATCCCGGAACCACTAGTTCAAAATGTACGTGATGGGGATTGCATCATCCCGGAACCACTAGTTCAAAATGTACGTGATGGGGATTGTATCATCCCCGGACTTCGGTCCCTGAATTGATCTGTAGACTCTTGTCTTCGAGAAAGATGTTGGTGAATGATGTAATGTGCGCTCCTAGACTGCTCAACATAGCAGTAGGTGATCATTCACAAAACCTGTAATGATGTAATGTTCGCTCTTGGATTAACAGGTGATCATTCACAGGTTGTAAATCCTAGATCTGATCTAGGTCACACCCCAGTTGAAATAGTACTTGATCTATGGTTGAATGGAATGATGTAATGTTTGCTCCTAGACTGCTCAGTGTAGCAGCAGGTGATCATTCACAGGTCCTATAACAATGTAATGTTCGCTCCTGGACTGCAGTAGGTGATCATTCACAGGTGGTAAAATCCTAGATTTAATCTAGGTCACATCCAGTATGAAAAAGGACTGGCAATGTGGTTGGGATTGCATCATCCCCAGACTTCGATCCCTGAATTGATTCGTAGACAGATGTCTTAGAGAAGTGGTCCCTAGTGGACGAGAGGGGATTGCATCATCCCTGGACTTCGGTCCTCGAATTGATTCGTAGAAAGATGTCTCCGAGAAGTGGTCCCTAGTGTATGAGAGGGGATTGCATCATCGTCGGACTTCGGTCCCTGAATTGATCCGTAGACAGATGTCTTCAAGAAGTGGTCCCTAGTGGATGAGAGGGGATTGCATCATCCTCGAACTTCGGTCCCTGAATTGATCCGTAGACATATGTCTTCGAAAAAGAGGTCCTTAGACTCTGTATAAGTTGACGAGTGGATTGCATCGTCCCTAGACATGTTATGGTGTCTTGAATGGATCATATGTGTTGCAGGGTATGCTGCTATGTGTTGTTGATCGAGAGGATCCAGTTGATGCTATTGTACTGATGATCGTGAGGATCTAGATGATGATGCTGTTGATCATGATTTTCTAGATGATGATGTTGTTGATCGTGTTAAATTTTGAGCATTAATTCATAATACTCTTGGATCTTTACTGAGAGAATAACATATACAGTATATCAATACATAACAATCACAATAAGAATGACAAGCATCACAAGAATCAAAAGCATGAGAGATAAGAGACACAGAGTTTCCGTGGGGAAAACCCTAAGGTGAAAATCCCCACAACTTCCTCAAAGATAGAGAGAGCAATGGCTCAACCAAAGTACAACCAAAATACACTTAAGATAGTCTCCTAGAGCAGATGATCCTCCTCCTCACTAGTGTGCCACTTTCTGAGTGAGAGAAGTGTATCTTTCCGAATGATCCAAATAGAGATCTCCCGATCTCTATTTATACTTAACATGTTTGCCTAGTTACAATATGGGGTCGACTTGTCTATCTAGATACATCCACAATATAATATATATTTCAGGGCCGACCCCACACATGGTGGTCTAATAACCCATCAGCAAGTACACACACTTGCGACACTTGTCAATCCACATGACGATCCTTATAGAGGAATAACACATCTCTTATAAGGGTACAATAAATATATATGAAATACATAGATGAAATACATTCCGAAGTTACATATACATCAACACTCCCTCTTAACTATGAAGGTATTTCTCGACACAGTTCTGCTAGACAAGTCTTCTTCTTGGGATCATCATCATCAATGCATCATCATCATCATTGTTACTACTGCTGCTATCTCAACCAATCTCTGACTCTACTTGTCATAGGAAGTTCTACAGAGCCAGTCCTTTTTCATACTGGATGTAGGCCCACCACCTGCAGGTCTTCATCATCTGTGTGGATGGTCTGATAGAGGTGGCCTCTCAGGACTAATTTTATGTGCGGATGCAATACCGAAAAGAGTATCCCAGGAAGATTTATGTGCCTAAGCACGACCGACAATATCTCCCAGGACTGATTACATGCATCTCCTCCATAATACCTTTAAAGAGCATCCCAAGAACATTTATGTGCCGCAGCACGACCGACAAGATCTCTAAAGACCATCCCAGGACTTATTACGAGCATACAACTCAACCTCTCGAATCTCTAGGACTGATTACATGTGGATAGAAAAAACCTTTACAGAGCATCCCAGGAACATTTATGTGCCGCAGCATGACCGACAAGATCTCTAAAGAGCATCCCAGGACTAATTACGAGCACATAGCTCAACCTCTCGGATCTCTAGGACTGATTACATGTCTCCGTAGTAATACCTCATCCTAGGACTGATTACGAGCACACAACTCAACCTATCGGATATCTGAGGACTGATTACATGCTACATAGCAATACCGGAAAGAGTACCCCAGGAACATTTATGTGCCGCAACATGACCGGCAAGATCTCCCAGGACTGATTACATGTTATTTTCACAAACTGCCACATATCATCTCTGACCTCCAAGTATCAATCTGATACTCATGATCCAACGGATCATCATCGCATGAGGCATCATCTTGATGCCCATGATCATACTGATCATCATCACTGTACCATCCTAGTACATATCATCTGGAGCAACATCCTGAAGCTCATCATCATGATCAACCTGATCATACAATGCATCCACCTGATGCATACCAAGTATCTACCTGATACATATCATCATACATGATCCATCTGATCATACAGTGTATCCACCTGATACAAATACAAATACATGATACATATCGACATACATGATCTACCTAATCATACAATGTATCCACCTGATACATATACAAATACATGGTCCAAGCATCCAACATGATGCATATATACCTATAAATGATCCAACTGATCATATCCAACATCAATACGATGCGTTCATACATACAAATATAAATGATCCAACTGATCATATCTAGCATCAACACGATGCATACATACATACAAATATAAATGATCCAACTGATCATATCTAGCATCAACATGATGCATATACAGAGCAGTGACTGGAGCATCGTCCTGATGCTCATCATCCAATGCTTACATCCACAACCATGTGAAGGATCCTCCTTCCAACATGCTTGGAATGGCTTCAGCAAATGTGTCCATCACTTCTTCCTCGAAGTGTCATCGATCTGAAGAACACCAAGCCTCTCCCTGAAGTACTCGAACTTCACCCTGGCTAGTGACTTCATTACCACATCTGCAATCTGCTCGTCCATCGCAACATACAGGAGCTTCACAGCTCCTCTCTGCACCATATCCCTGATATAGTGATATTTGATCTCTATGTGTTTCGACCTGTCATGAAACACTGGGTTCTCGGACAACTTCACACAACTTTGGTTATCACAAAAGATACCAGTAGCATCCAAAGGGAGATCAAATAACTCAGACAGTAGCTTCCATAGCCATACTGCCTCACAACTAGCGGAACAGGCTGCAACATACTCTGCCTCAGTTGTACTCAGTACTACGCAGGACTGCTTCCTGCTAAACCAAGAGATCACACCTGATCCCATACTGAAGCAACATCCATATGTACTCTTCCTATCTGCAGCAATGCCAGCCCAATTTGAATCAACATAACCCTGCAGGTTAAACTTTTGATTCACTTCATACTTGAGCCCATAATCCACTATACCCTTCAGGTACCTCAGGACATGCTTTACAACAACCAAGTGAACACTCCTCGGATCCGTCAAGAACTGGCTCAATGTGTTCACTGCAAAGCAAATATTTGGTCTTGTGTTCATCAGGTACATCAAGGACCCAATCATCTGACGATACATAGAGACATCAACCGGCTCAGATGAAGCATCACATAGAAGCTTTAGATTCGATGCCATGGGTGTGGCTATGGCCTTGCAATCCATCATCCCAAATCTCTTCAGGATATCTACTATGTGCTTCCCTTGACCAAGGAAGATCCCACCTGAATTCTGCCACACTGCCATACCTAGGAAATAATGCATCATTCCCAAATCTTTCATATCGAACTCAACAACAAGCTTCCTCTTAGTATCTGCAATCAATCTGTCATCTCCTGTTACAAATAAGTCATCCACGTATAGAAGTAGAATCACAGGATTTCCTTACTCAACCTTGTAGTAAAGATTGGAATCCGCTTTACTCTTGGTAAATCCCAAACTAGATAGCAAACTGTCCATCCTACCATACCAAGTTCTGGGGGCTTGCTTCAAGCCATACAAGGCTTTCTTCAATCTGCACACATATGACTCCCTATCATGTATTTCAAAGCTGAGTGGCTGCTCCACATATACTTCCTCTTCAACTACACCATTCAAGAAAGCAGTCTTGACATCCATCTGGTGTATTTTCCATTTCATTGCTGCATCCAGGGCAAGTACTGTTCTGATGGAAGTATACCTGGCTACAGGTGCAAAAGTTTCTTCATAATCTATTCCCTCTTTCTGAGAGAAGCCACGAGCTACGAATCTTGCTTTGTATTTCTCTACACTGCCATCTGCAGCATGCTTGATTTTGTAGATCCATTTGGAAGTCACAACAGACTTCTCTTTAGGTCTTGGGACAACATCCCAAACATCATTTTTCATTATTGATTGGTATTCCTCAACCATAGCATCCTTCCATTCTTTCTTTTCCACTGCTTCTTCATAACTGGAAGGTTCTTTGTTCATAATGTCACAGAGTAAAGCAACATAGCTGGTATGTGATCTGGTTCTTTTCTTTGCTCTGTGTTCTTCTTCTGGAATGCCAAATCTTTCTGCATCTTGAATGAGCTCTCTAGCCCATGTAGGTTTCCTCTTGTGAGAGTTATCCTCACGGGGTGGATCTACAGGTTCTTGCGGATCTTCAAACTCACGAACAACTTCTGGAATTGCTTTAGTCATGGTAGTGTCTTGAAATCTAGTTTCATTAGGTTCTTCATAAACTTCGATAGGTGCCTTCCTTGATTTGATGAATGCTGAGTTTTCATCAAATGTTACATCCCTGCTGACATCAATATTCTTGAACCCTGGAAAGTATATTCTGTAAGCCTTTGAGCTTTCACTATAACCCACAAAGATACCCTTCTTTTCTGAAGGATCTAGTTTGGTCCTCTTTTCCTTTGGGACATGAGTGTATACTGGACAACCAAATATTCTGAGATGGTTGACTTCAGGTTTCTTACCAGAAAAGACCTCTTCTAGTGTATTGTTGTCCAATATCTTGTGGGGTGTTCTGTTCTGCACATATACATCTATTCTAGCTGCTTCTGCCCATAGATGCATAGGTAGATCCTGGTCATGCAACATTTCCCTTGCTGCTTCCATGATTGTTCTATTCTTCCTTTCTGCAACTCCATTCTGTTGAGGATTATAAGGAGCAGTCAACTCCCTCTTAATCCCTAAATCACTACAAAGCTTCTTGAAGTCACCTGAGGTGAATTCTCCACCATTGTCAGATCTGAATGTTTTTATCTTTTTGTCAGTTTGATTCTCCATCAAGGTTTTGAATTCCTTGAACTTATCAAACACCTCATCTTTGTTTTTCAAGAAGTATACCCAAGTCTTCTGGGAGAAGTCATCAATAAATGAGACATAGTAAACATACCCACTTAGAGAACTAGATGACATAGGACCACATACATCTGAGTGGATGATTTCCAGGATATCTTTTGCCTTTCTTTCACTGCTTGGGAAAGCCATCTTAATATTCTTACCTTTTGCACATCCTTTGCAAACACCTTCATGTTTGGTCTTGATTTCAGGAAGACCCTCTACAACCTTGCTTGCAATTGGAAGTTCCCTATAGTGCATATGAGCAAGTCTTCTATGCCAAAGTTCACTTGGCTCCATGGATTCATGCACCATGGCATGTTCAGGTTGTCCTTTTAATTTATACAAACCTCCCTCTTTCTCTCCAATCACAACTGCATCATCTATGGTCTTTCCCTTTGGCCACATTAGGACTTGGGCATCCACAAATGCAACCCTCATAACTTTTGCATCCAATGCAGAGATGGAGAGTAAGTTCTTCTTGAGCCCAGGTACATAAAAGGACTTCTTTCATCTTCAAAGATTTTCCAGAATTTAGGTTGTAGGAGGCTTCACCACTTCCTTTGATGGGATATTGATAATCATCCCCAAGTTTCACTTTATGGGGTGATTCATGTTCAAACAGATTTACAAAGGATTCTTTAAACCCAGTCATGTGTTTGGAAGCCCCACTGTCAATTAACCAATCATTACAACCATGGGACATAATACCTGTGAGAGCAGAGATTAGAACATACTCTTCTTCACTTGATGAGTCATCATTACTATCATCACTTTCTTCCCTAGCCTTCTTATTTGGAGGTTCATCATCTTCGGCAGCATGAGCATGGTATCTTCTTTTGTTACCCTTCTTCTTCTTGCTGGAGTTGTTGTTGTTCTAGTTGTCCCTTTTGTTCTTGGGACATTCTGAAGCAAAGTGACCATTCTCATTACAAGTGAAACACCTTAGATCTTTATTGTCTTTGTGAAAATGATGAGAAGATTTCTTCCTGTGATGGGATGGATCCCTCTTGAACTTTCCCTTCTTAGTGTGAGCTGTGAGAGCTTGATATTCATTTCCCATCTTCTCTTCTCTTGCCACAAGCCTTGCTTCTTCTTGAGAAAATTCCTCCCATAATCTGTTGAAGGAGATTAACTTCTTTCTGGCACAGATCCCCTGGATAAAAGAGTCCCATGACCTATGTAGGCCATTCAAAGTAGTCATAACAATTTCACCATTCTCCACCATTTCATCTACATCTTCAAGTTGTTCCTTGATTTGAGAGACCTTGGAGAAATAGGATTGAATGGTTTCTCCGTTCGACATCTTGACCCCTTTCAATTGATTCCGTAGGGTCATCTTCCGATTTAAGTTCTTTCCATCAAATAGCTTGGTCAAAGAGTCAAACATAGCCTTGGGTGTCTTTAGAGAAGACACATGGGGTATGGGATGGTCTTTGATAGAATCAGCAATGATTCTCTTTTCCTTGACCAAGTTCTTCTTAAGCAATACCTTAGCCTCTTCATCCTCTGGGATAGGGATGTCTTCTTTTATATATGAGTCCAACTCATTCTCTTCCAGGATTAACCCAATCCTATACTTCCAAGCTCGGAAGTTATCATCCCCTTCAAGCTTATCCTCAAGCTTGGTGTGGTGAGACATCTTAAAGAGTACTTCAAATGGAAATAGAAAATATTTAGGTCTTACCACTTGAAATGCTGAAAACTGGATCTGGTCCTGGATTAGGGTTTGTCGGAAAAACCCTAAAAATTCGAAATGAGAATTTCAACTTTCTAAAAGGATATAAAGATGCACCTTGATGAGCTGATCAACCTGGTGTATTCAGAATTTGAGATCAGCAAAGCTTTACCCTTCAGATTTGCCTTTTTGTCCTCCTGGGTTCACTAGGGAGAGCCCTGAATTAGGGTTTGAGTTTCCTGGAGATCTACCCAGCCAAAAGTCTCGATCCAAATCTCTAAACTTCAATTTTTGCAAGGAGCTTCCAACTATGTCTTCAGATTTCAGAAATTCCTATTTTTGTGGAAACCCTAATTTTTAGGGCCAAATCTAAAAATGCTCAGAGTTGAATTCTGATTGGATAGATAGATTATCCTTGATGAGTAGAGTCAATCTACTATACTGCGTTTCCAAAACCTGTGGAGAGAAACCCAATAAACAAGAAATTCAAGTTTTCGTCACTGCAAAATGTCTTCTTCTCAGGTTAGCTCTGATACCATGTTAAATTTTGAGCATTAATTCATAATACTCTTGGATCTTTACTGAGAGAATAACATATACAGTATATCAATGCATAAAAATCACAATAAGCATGGAAAGCATCACAAGAATCAAAAGCATTAGAGACAAGAGACACAGAGTTTCCGTGGGGAAAACCCTAAGGTGAAAGACCCCACAACTTCCTCAGAGATAGAGAGAACAATGGCTCAACCAAAGTACAACCAAAATACACTTAAGATAGTCTCCTAGAGAATATGATCCTCCTCCTCACTAGTGTGCCACTTTCTGAGTGAGAGAAGTGTGTCTTTCCGAATGATCCAAATAGAGATCTCCTAATCTCTATTTATACTTAACCTGTTTGCCCAGTTACACTATGGGGCCGACTTGTCTATCTAGATACATCCAAAATATAATATATATTTCAGGGCTGACCCCACACATGGTGGTCTAATAACCCATCGGCAAGTACACACACTTGCGACACTTGTCAATCCACATGACGACACTTCCTTATAGAGGAATAACACATCTCTTATAAGGGTACAATAAATATATATGAAATACATAGATGAAATACATTCCGAAGTTACATATACATCAACAGATCGTGATGATCTAGATGACGATGTTCATGATTGTGATGATCTAGATGATGATGTTGTTGATCGTGATGATCTAGATGACGATGCTGTTGATCGTGAGGATCCAGATGATGATGATCGGTAGATCTAGACGATGAGGCTGTTGATCGAGTGATCCAGATGATGATGATGCTGTAGCTGATTGAGTGCTACAGAAGATGAAGACTCAATACTAACGATGTTGATGTTCCAGCATTGAAGACTTGAAGATGTTTCAGTAACTGTTTGAGCTACTGATGATTGCAGAAAGCTTCCAATGATTTATAGATGTATCATGTATCATGTAGTTGATGACTCCTTGCTCGTGTAGATGTTTTTATAATATCCTTCTCGTTAAGGAGGAGTGTTGATATATTGTAACTTCTAAGAATATTATATTGTGTACTTTATTATTCCAGAGATGTTTCATTCTCCGACGGGACTTTGTTGTATATCCGGAGATGTTTATTCCTCTGTGGAGATTGTGGTAACTTGGGTTATTAGACTTCCCTAGTGGGGTTGGCCCTGTATGTGTTATGTGGGTAAAAGGGTTATTAGACCACCCTAGAGGGGTCGGCCCAATCAGCATTATATAAAGTGGTTAAGTTGGGGCCGACCTAGTTAATGTAAAAGACAAGTCAGAGTTATGTATAAATAGAGGAGGTGTATTCCTCATTTAACACACACACTCACTTGTGATTAGCGCATAGGTGAGAGAGAGATCTGCTATGGAGGAGAAGGAGCTCATGGTTGAGGATTACATCTTTGTATTTGCTGGTCATCTATATTGAGGAAGCTTTGTTGGGTTTTCTACCCCATGAGGGTTTCCCAGGATAAATTTGTGTCTCTTGTGTTTATGCTGTGCTTGTTGTTCTTCCAGTGATCTTGTATATGCTATTGTTGTGAAATGGATTGTAATACTGATATTCTCTGTCTTAGCATACTGAATTTTAATAGAAACCTTGCTAAACTATAATATTACAATTAATACCTTCAACCACCCCTTAGTGCTCTTAGATTTTGCAATGACATTCTAGTACAACCTTATCGCAATATCTCTCAACTCGAAAGGAATCTTTAGCTATTCTAATCTATTCCACAAGTTATTTCTATGCACCATATCGAATGATTTTCTAAAGTCCACAAATAAGCAAAAGAGATTGAATTTACTATTATGACATTCCTTTGCAACTATTTTAAGCATAACAAACTGGTCCATGGTAAAGTGATGTCTTCTAAAATCCACCCGACCTTTATCCCACTTACCTTCACTTTCTAGCCATACATTGATTTTCTTTTCTAAAATGATATCGCAAAGCTTGGCTAAGACATGACTAATCATAATAGTTCGATAGTTATAGGGATTATTTTTATCACTACTTTTAAAGATAGGAATAATGAGGCTCTAAGTCTGAGGAATAGGGAAACCTTGCTTGACTACTATAGTGAAGAGTTTGGGGATGTGAGGAATGAGGACCGACCCTCCAAATTTTAAGATTTATTCTTGGTATAATAGTGTGTTTATGAAGTAGTTAGTTTTATTGTACCGATATCATCGAGGTGCTCTACAACCTAGTATGGGCCTCTACATTGAGTATGAGGGAAAATGTTATAATGTATGTGATAACAACATTAAAATATTTCACTTAGTGCTCTATGACCGAGTATGGAGGAGGATATGTTGGAACTTATCCTAATGTATATGAGGAAAAAAAAAAGTAAAGATAGTCTCCATCATATGTATGATCAATTTTAAATTTCAAAGAAAAAATAAAAAATGAAACCATCATATATCCATCTTAACCTGGATTTATCAAGCACAAAGAGGGATAAAATTTATTGAGGTGTAAAATTTTTACGTGTCATTAAAAAAATTACACCTCACAACATTTGACCCCTCTCGATGCTTCATAGCTCCAAGTTTAATCTATGCATTGTTAAAATAAAGAGGATGGCATAGTGCTTCATTTTGGATTTTCCTATAAAAAAGGGTCTTTGTTATGTATTAAAATAGTTTTTGAGTTAATAAAAGTATTCACTTTTGCATTATTTCTTCTAATTATATATCTATATAGTATATGAACTTACTTCCCTAGCCACATAAAGGGATCTACTCCCTTTTGCATCGAGATTCCAGTGTCTTGAGAAGGATCTGTTCCTTCCATCCTTCAATATGATTTCCCCATAAGATAATAGAGTTACATAGAGAGTCACAACTATCCTTCTTTCTCACATTCTCAAAATATGCTTCTAAGGTTATTGCACAACCTAAACAAGAACTTCATGGATCATCCCAAGAAATCCAATCATGATGATTCCTCCCTTGCAAAAGCATAGCTGCAATTTTTCCAATAACAGCCACAAATTATTCAGCATTAAAATCAAATCTGTTAGGAGGACACTTAGGTGATCTGGAAACAAAAGTACAAGATCTAGAGCTCAACAAGACCACATCTCAACCAACCTTTAGACTACACTAGGAACCTAAATTGACCTTGCAACAATTTACTAGTGCTTTGATGATAGATACGTCAACTGGCTTGGATATGGGCATTCTCTTCATATTTCCAACATTAGACCATGCTACTAGAAATAGACAAAGTTATCTTTGTACCTTTCCCTCTGCAGGGATTGGATACCCAATTGTGGGATCAAGCCAAACATATGGGGGGCACTTTAGACTTCTCTTTCATATAACTAAATGAGGATAAGGTTAGCTTACCCTTTAGTGCCACCAATACCCACGGGGGCTTCACTAAAAGGAAATATAATACCACGTTCATTCATATTGCAGTATTAAATATTCATGAAAACCTAAAAAATATATTGCTTATATATTAAGGGGAAAAGGGTTTTTTTTATTTAATGTAACAATACAAAAATACTTTGGGTTTTTTTTTATATGTGCGGGTTGGCAAATATCTTCCAAATGGAGATGGCGGGATCATGGCCGGATGAGAAATCGGGTTGAGGCAAGGCTCGGGCTTACCAGTACGCAGGGAAATCACGTCTTGAGGAATGCTTGAGGCCGGGGGGATTCATGGTGAAGTGGGTTTCGAGTCGATCATAGTCGAGAGACAATGGTCATTGACAACCAATTGTTACCAATAGCACTCATCCAATTGTTAGCAATAGCCTTGGGAGGCTCTAAGCCTCCAGGGCCTATTATAGGCCCTCGATAGGCCTTGGGGGCTTGAATACCCAACCACTCGTGCCTATTACAGGCCTTGGGAGGTTTAGTCAGCCTCCTAGAGCTTGTTATAGGCCCTGGGGGCTTGGATACCTATCCCACAACAAGCTTATTCAGCGATTGGGGAACTATAACATGCAATCTAAATGTTGTACTATGTGCATTGGCTCTAGTGACATACAAGAAGTGATCTCCTATCTCTTCATCAGACCATTAGATGTTGCAAATCATAATTATACGTGGTTGAGTAATTGCATTGTCGGTGAAGTAATGTGCATCCACAATATACATCGAAAGAAGAAAGGTGCATTGTAGAATGCATGTGGGGTCATAAGAGGGGTATCATATCAATATACTAGGTAGATATATAAAGGGGTATAAAAAATGTTAATGACAAACTTGATACATACAATATCTAGTGAAAATAGGGGTTTTTTTAAATTGGGAAGGCATATTGGGAGGGGGTTAAAAAAACGATTTTGGAAGGTATTTTTCAATATTTAGTGAAATTAGGGGTATTGTTTCATATGCCACGAATGAACGTGATATGATAGCAGTTTATTGAGTGAAGCCCCCGTGCCAATACCTAAGACCACTTTTCCACTACACTTCAAGAGTGATTCTATCCAGTAAGCTATGAAAATAGCATATGGTCACATTAGCTTAAAATTTGTCAGCTTTCCACTTAAAAAATTCTACAATAAATTGAAATATTCTATGAACTCAAGGTGCAACTATCCATTTCACGTCCAAAATATGTACCCATAATTAAATTAAAATTTAATTGACTTCATGCTCTCCATCAACAAGCTTCTTTGGTGCATAAATATTTCTCTTTCATTAGTTTTTCAACATGCTCTCCCTACTAAAAGGAAGTTGGGTAAGTGCCTTTGCATTCTATGTCTCATTTCGCCCCTTCACAAAAGACCTTTCCCATGACTACAAATTTTTGTGTCGCTTCCACATCCCCACCACCCACTAGTCAATATTCACATTCCAAAGGTCATCCACTCAAAACATATCAAACTTTCTTCTTTACAACCCCCTCACTTTCAAAAGACCTTATTCTGTAACCATAATGCACAACTTTCCCTTCCATATGTTGTCATTGATGTGAATACTACAGTTGATCCAAACCTTGTTCTAATGACACATCTAGCCTATCCCACCTATCCCACACTCTTTACTTAGAATTTATAGATTAAAAATCATCTTAATAAACTCATCATGGACAACAATAGAAAAAAAACTTGGTCTCAAAACCCTTGTAAAATCATTGGCTTTGCCAATAATTCACCATCTTCACCCCGAATGTCTCAGGTGGGTGAATGAGGGTGCTTAGTCCTTATTTGTGACTAAAAAATGTAATATTATCTTTGTCATTAGCCCTCATTTTTGAGACACCATGTTGTGTGATGTTACTATACTAGATTGCATCGATTTACTACTAGGGATACCTTACCAGGATGAATTATTTGATACATATAATTCTCACACCAACACATGCAACCAACACTTTTCCTTCCATTCATTTGTTGCTTTGTCTCTGAAAACTCTATTTGGTAATGATGTTGTACATCAAGTCACCCTTCATAAATGTTTACATCTATGCATTATCAAGGAAGTTAAACCTAATAAAACCTATTTATCTTTGTTGGCTCCTTCATTTTGAAGTGGACCAAGAAGGAAGCAGAAGAAGAGAAGTCAAAGGAAGGTAGTTGTTGAAAGGAAGGGAGTTTTGGAAGAGTATTGGAAGTTGAAAAAGAAAGGTAATGACTGCAACAATTTTGAACCAGTTTTGGACCTTCCCCACAGGTATGAAAGGGAAGTGGACGATAGAGACAGAGAGACAAAAGAGAACAAGCACAAAAGGCAAGTCAGAGAGCATCCGCGTATCAGATCAAAGATAGAAGAGACATGGATAGATAGATCTGTATTGGGGTTTATGTAATCTGGTTTTGGGTTTTATTTGTGAAATGTTTCATCCCGCGATGAGTGATTCCGCGGTGAATATAAGGCTTAAATCCCTGATGTAAGATGTTGTAATGGAACTGATATAATTAAAGAGATTGTTTGGACCCTTCAAATTTATGTGTATGCTTTTGTTATGTTTGATTATGTTTATTGTTTCAAGTTAGATAACTGAATGATGAATTTTGTTAAGTGTTGTTGTGGTATATTTTAATGAATAATATGATAATGTTCGCCACTGTAAACCATCGATCGCAACCATATAGTTAAATAATTCCATCTTATGTCGTTCTTAGCTATGCTTCAGGTGAGACCTTTTCCCTTAAGGGGATTGAAAATTCCAGCACACTAGACTACAATGGCACCATTTTGTTGGCCCATGCACAAGAACCTTGGTCTCCATTTTACACCAAAAAATGGTTCCATTGTCAGGATGTGCTTTGTAACAGGACCTTGTTATCTGTATGTACACCTTGGTGGTAACAAGATGTATCCACGATTGGTGGGAAAAGACAATCGATGATTTATCAACCCCAGTGGGAGCCAAGTTAGTGGAATTTTAGAATACCCTCTGTGGCAGGGTATTACAATGGCACATGAGGCTAGATGAGAGACGGGGTCCAAACATGCTAGCTACTACCTTGGTAAGAACGAATAAACTATTCTTGGATGATTTTTCACAAACAAAGTTTGAACAACAAGGTGTTGCGGAATTAAGGGAAATATGACAAATACCTAAAGAACCAACCCATGCATATGTACGAAGGTTCAAAGATGTACTAACTAAGTTAAAATATCTAGTGCATGAATTTCATCATAAAGAATGGTTTATTCAAGGTATGTTTCCTTTAACAAAGATCCCCTTATTGCAACATGTAATAGTCTCTCCCAATACTACTTTAGAGCAAGCAATGAAGATTGAAGTTATGAAAAACTATCTAGAATGAATGGGAATGGGAATAGGAGTAGGCACTTCATATTCTTCTGGTGAATTATCCCAAGTGCATAGAAAATTGACAAAAATAACTGAGAGGATCCAAGATATGAATACACCAAAAGCACAATGACCATATGTATGGTGAACTAGCTACTTGAAAAAAGGACATCACACTTCAGAATGCTCGAGGAGGCAAGGAGGAAAAGTTCTGCCGAGAGTACTGTTCAATATAGGACCTAGTGCGATAGTTGTGCAAGTTGTTGTGGCAAACCCATTTCATTAAACATGATGGCCATCATATCTAGATCCACCAACTATTTCTCCCAATAACTACTGCAAACTCTATAAATCATTCGGTTATCTACCATGACTTTTTCCTTTACAATAGAAGTACTCTACAGTACCTAACAGAGTCAACTATGAATTTTGTGGATGTACTACACATAGTACTGAGAAATGCAGAGCTTCGGATGCTCTTACATAGAGATTGGATTGATCTATATTATGGGTAGTTGATCAACCCAAGGGGCTGGAGGGGGAGGTAGAGGAGGAATATTTGGTGCCGAGAGAGGGGGAGGTCACATAGGACCATTGCGATGCTACAATTGTAATGAGGTAGTCCATATGTCCTGTGATTGTCCTTTACCTAAAAAGCCATGGTGTACTTATTGTCACACAAATACCCATATTGTAGAGGAATTCCTTGATCTCATTTCTAATTGGGAGGGTTATGTAAGAAGACCAACCAAATTCATAAATTGTGAACCCCAAGAAGACTAGATAGCAGTAGGTTTTGTTGTCACTCGGGTAGGCACGAAATATGGAGAAGATTAATGACAACCAAACTCTCTTGTGATCCAAAAGGAAGCACCTAAAAGGACTAAATACATTCCAGTATAGCAAAAGGAGATATACAGGGAATCTTCATGTATGTTTTCTTGAATACCAACTCCTCTATATTGAGAGGGTGCAAGGCCATCCTAACAACCCTGGCTAAATGACACCAAAGCTCAAGGCAAGGAATTAGGTAATCATCAAGAAAAATATATTGTTTCACTCTGGTTTCACTTACTGAAGGATATTCTAGAAGATGATAAATCCACTCAGAAGGTACAAGGGATGATCTGCAATATTTCTAATGTTGTGAAAGTTGATCTAGGCATCTATGTCCCATTACCATAAAGGAAACTGCAGTTTATGTGATGAAGGAGAAGGAAGAGAACCGACCTAGAACTACAACAAATCACTCTTTTAGCGGCGGTTTTGGCTTGTAGATGTCTTGCTAGAACTAACTCTAAAAGGTTTTTTAGGGATTTCATGGTGGTCTTTAGAAACAACCCCCAAAAGTCATGAGAATTGGGCTTTTGGGAGCTATTTTCTAACAACCACCCCCAAAAGTCCAATTCGCATAAATTTTGAGGGTGTTTTTAGAAAGACCGCCCCTAAATCTGTTTTTCATGGTAGTCTTCAAAATCCCCCCTAAAAGTAATGAGAATTGAACTTTTAGAGGTGGTTTTTTGAATCCCCTCTAAAATTCATGAGAATTGAAGTTTAGGAGGTGGCTTGTTGAACCCCTCCCCCCCAAAATTCATTGAAATTCAACTTTTGGAGGATTTTTTTTGAAAATCCCTCTTAACATCATGATAATCTAATTTTTTTGGAGTTTTCTTGAACCCCCCCCCTAAAATTCATGTGAATTGAACTCTTGGAGGTGGTTTTTTGAAACCCCCCTAAAGGTCATGAGCATTAAAAATTTGGAGGCATTTTTTGAAAACCTCCCCTAAAAGTAATGAGAATTGAACTTTGGGAAGTGATTTTTTGAAAACCCACCTAAAACTAATGAAAATTGAACTTTTGGAGGTGGTTTTTTGAAACACCCCCTAAAATTCATGAGAATTGAACTTTTCAAGGCGGTTTGTTGAAAACTCCCCTTAAAATTCATGAGAATTGAACTTTTGGAGGTAGTTTTTGAAAAAACCCCTTAAACGTTATGAGAATATATTTCCTATGGTAGTTGCTTGAAAATCCCACCTAAAAGTCATGTGAATTGAACTATTGGAGGTAGTTTTTTAAACCCCCCCTAAAATTCACGAGCATTAAACATTTGGAGGTGGTTTTTTGAAACCCCCCCTAAAAGTCATGAGAATTGAAATTTTGGAGGTGTTTTTTTTAAACCACCACCATGAATTAAGTTCTCATGAATTTTGGAGGGGGTTTTAAAAATATCATTCCTAAATCTATTTTTTGAGGTGATTTTTTGAACTCCCCCCCTCCTAAAAATCATGATAATTGAGGTTTTGAAGGCGGTTTGTAAAAAAACCACTCCCAGCACTTCAATTCTCATAACATTTAAGGAGGGTTTAAAAAGGCTACCCCTAAATATATTTTTCAAGGAGGTTTTTATATTATTCAAACAAGTATATGCTCACTAGAAAATTACATAAATATTTTGTTTGCAAATAAGTAAATTCAATTAATTACTTTTTATATTATTGTGGATTAGGTGGATGATTTATGTGTGTGGGTTAGGTATGACATTTATGTATGTGGATTAGGTGTGTCACATGGGTTGGACAATGCATCTCATAAAAACATTGGAGCTAAGTGTGCACAAGCTACTATGGTGTTAGGAAGGGCGTGCACCATAATTCAAGACCATATCCCATTAGAGATATACAATTGAGGCACTCAGGCTAGAGAAATAATTGCCTCTAGATCGCATGCACCATGCATAGAACCTCGTAAACCACACAATTCATGGAAATAGAATATTAGACATAAAAGTGGGATATGGTCCATATTTTGACCAGGGTCCTCCAACACATAGTTGATTATCAAGCAAGTGGGAGACATGTAAGGGTTTTCTAGGTCAATAAGCTCATATATAGAGCTATAGGCATAACCAGATGACCTCAGACAGTCCAGGAACCCCCGTCACCTCCACTCTCAGCCTAAGTAAGGTCCCCTTCTCTGCAACACAGTTCCTAGGGAGCCCCTTCCCTTAGCACTGACCTGGGAGAGTATGGTTGGTACTGATTATTAGATCAAGGTAAATGAGACCTCTCTGGCTCTACTATGCAGTCTAAACCCTCCTAGCCTCTTCCCACTACAATCCGCACTCGAATGTTCCTCCATGTTGCAGACGAATGGTTATGTCCCGCAACAGGGTATGGACTATCCAATCTGGTTCTCTCATGAATTTCTGGGCATCTAAACCTATTAGTTTCTCTCCAAGGGTCAGGTCTGTGGATCCTTCATTGAATTCCACTTCCCACGCAAGTTTTCTGAGATTCTTTGGCTCTGCAAATCATGGCCTCCCTCAGGATCACAGTTTTGCTTCTTTTTCTTCATCGCTCAGCTCTTTCCTCTCCCCTCCAAAATAGGATTGATTCCTCTAATAAAATGGGTATCTGGGAATACAAACTACAAGGGGTGGAGTGACGTGCATATCAAGGGAGCATAGATCCACACCCTGCCATCCGAATTTTGGGTTTCCCCCACCCCATCGATCTCAAGAACCGTCCTCCTACAATACTACCTTACAACATAAATAAATGGTAGCTAGGACAGGTCAAAGAGGTTCTCATGGTGACATATGGAAGTCTAGGGTTCAATCCCACACCCCCTCACCTCTCCCTAGTTTATATATAGTTCCCCCTTATTTAGTTGCATCCATACCCAACCCTTAGTATTTTTATTACATGATATTTACATCATTATACAATTTCCCCGTGGATTTCTAGCACACGGATAGAACAATACAAAATAATAGGCTAAGAATTCACAGTGGGGCCTTGGCCTTGAGCTCCATGCTAGGAATCATACATCACATATGCACAATGTTTACATAAAATCCAATATTTCCTAAGGGTCAAAATGGGGACATTACAATTCCCTCCCGCTTAGAATAACACCATCCTTGGTGTTCCAATACTTAGGAATACATACACAATTTACACATGTCCAAAATTGACAAATGGGGTAGGTATGTCCTACACTTCATCTTTTACTTTGAGCTTCTAGGACCAAGTCCTTGGTTCCAACAGGCCGCTCCTACTGGCTCTGACCTTCCAGCTCCACCTGTGGGAATTGTTCTACAAAAATCCCTTCCTTTTCCTTACCTTCCAGCTGATCCACAAGCCTGAAATATTCATGGCTATTATCTCCTTGCTGCTCTGGTAATTGTTTGAGGAATATTTTTAAGCCAAATCCAATAGATTTTGGTTTACTGCCATGGCCAGTGTGCATAACTAGCTCTCACTTTGCTCACTAAAAACACTTGGCTTGTAACAACTGTACTCAATTACTTTAATTTTCATCTGTGAATTCAACATGGAAACTTTTAATAGGCCCAATATAACATAAGCATTAAAATCAGTCAATTACTTTCCCACTTGACATGGAAAGAGCATGCTTTATCATGAGACTTCCATATATTTCATGCTTTCCCAACATACACATGAACTCATTCATGCTCATCCTTTCACAGGGAATTTAATATTTCAGAATTCACAATTTATTTCAATCAAATAAACACATTCAACTTTCAGCCATATCATGCATTCAACAATTTTCTGTTTTCTAAATTCATCAATCAAAAAGGAAAGAGAAGAGTAAGATTTCCCCCCTCTTATTCTTGTTCCAATTCGTAGCCACACCACCATTGTGGTTCCATGCTCCTTAGCCTCTTTCACTTCCAATGTGAATGCTTGAATTTCCCTCTCTTGTTTTGGCGATGACACTGAGTGTCTAAGGTCTGTCAGAGGCATCTCAACCTGGGCACCTCTCCCCATGGTTTTTCCTACAGAACCTTTGGCTGTTAGGACCCACACCAATCCACTAGCACCATTTTCCATTGCTACTAATACTGATCTTTCTAGGACATTTGTTAGGCGGAAATACCGTCGTTTAATTCCATTGTAGTACTTTCCCAACAATTTAATTTTTCAATTTGAGGTTCGTAGGCTTACGAAGCACACGCAAAATATATGCAGAATTGAAGTTGAATTAAGCTAACCTAACCCCCCTTGCTAATTGCTAATTGCTAATCTAATCCCCCCTTAAGATGAAACACACAACTACTAATCTAATGCTGGAAGCTGAAACACACAGCTGAAAGTAAATTGCATAAAATAAAGACAACATATGAAGAGCAACAAGACAACACATTGTGAAAATCCTCATAGCAGATATAAGAGATGATGTATACCTCACAAGAGTAATTATGATTAAGCAAGAAAATAGAAGAAGAGTGGTCAATGCAGTATAATGAGAAACAAAATAATAATACAGAAGAATTCGGATAGAAGCAAAAATACTTCACACACACTAGTTAATTAATCACAATATGGACAAATAAATAGTACAATGGTAGAGAGGATTCGAATGCCTAAGGTGGCAATTCGAATTAGCCTCTCAGAGTGATCATAATATCAATAGAGTGTCATCGGAGCACAACTAGGTGTCCTCATGATCATCGGAGCACAACTAGAAGTCTTCATCATCATCAGTGGAGTCATCAATGCTCAAGTAACTGTCAACCATCATTCAAACTGAGTCTGGTAGGTGTAACTAAGTGTAACTGAGTGTAAACTGAAGACAACAGGACTGGTAGGTGAAGGAGGGCGATTTGCTTCCTAAAATCAAAGAAGAAGGGCGCATTAAGCAACTGGAGGGCTAAAAATGAATAGTGAGAAGCTCCTGGGAGCTGACTAATTGAGGGCTAGGTGCTAGATTGATGACTGGGATGCATGCAAACCCTAGAAAGCATGCAAACCCTAAAAGTGCATGCATGACTGAAAAAGTAAACGATCAAAATACTGGTGGGACTAGGATGGAGTATAGGAATATCCTAACACCCCCCATTAATCCATCCTAGGCCCTGGTAACTAAGACCAAAGGTCACGCAATACAATGAATAATAACAGTCAATAAACCAAGGAAGTGGGAAAATTTCATGGGAAACATACCCCCTCCTCAAAAACAGGTTGTAAGGCACACACAAAAAAATAAATGCTCCAAACTCAAGCAGGTGTGATGCTTGGCCATATGTCTGGAGGTATCTTCTTCTTGGGAAGAAGTGGATCATGCTCAAAAAACATGTGCTTGTACTTGCTCTTCAGATCGAATGTGATGAGAACAAATCCAAAAGTATGAAGATGATCCTTGAACCTGTGATTCGAATCAACTGAGGTAGGATCAAAATCATGAATATGCAGATAGTCTTTTGTCTTCTCCTTCGAACCATCTGTCGTGCCCACTATATGCCAGTTAATTAAAACTTAACATGCAGAGTGCTAAACATAAATTATCAACCCGAGGAAGTCTTTTATTTCAAAGTTATCGTGCAAGATATATGCAAGCACAATTTCTACCTGACATTATTATCTATTGGTATGCAATCGTAACTGTTTGTAAACTAGATCACATCTGCTTGAAAAGAAATCAAACCTAAGCCTGTTCATAAAATCACACTGTAAATCTAATCACACTTGAAGAAAATCAATTATCATGAACAAGATCTAATTGCGTACATCTAAAAGAATTGTTATGTTGACCAACGATCTACCAAATGAATTATCAACACAACGATTATGACAGATCTAATGAATGAAAACATACAACTATGATAAACTTAATTAATGAAAGCATAAACGAAATAATAAGCAGATCTAAACAATAACACACTTACAATTAATACTACCAGCATCTGCTCAGGGAAGAGGGCCCTTCCTCCACTGAGCATATCTGGATCTCCACAATGAAAGTCTACAACTCCAGAATTAAGAAACTGCCAGCATATATTATCATAATGGAAGAAGTACAATAGATCTGGATCAAATTCTACATCATAACATTGGGTTCTCTCCTATCTTACATCTCATATCATCCATCTCCTATCCTGCCTAATCTATCATGCTTCATCTCTATCAATCTATCCTCAATGAGATTGATTACATATTTATACATAAAATTATCTCATGGAAATGAAGAACTGAGCCCCCAACTTGTGATCTGCAACAGCTAGAACACGGCCGTAACTGTTGGCAACTTTGGAACCGGCCGCAACACCAAATCTGGAAAATACCCTCTCGAAGAACCACCTGTATATCGCAAACCGTAGCTTTTTTGGATGATTTCCTCGCGAGTCGGGTAAATGAGGATGTTATGCACAAAACCCATATCTAATATTTTTGAGATTCATTTCCATCTGCCCGCAAATCAAGACGCGAATCAAGGTGTTCTTATGTGGCATGCGTTTTTGGTTAAGGCTGTAACAGCTGGCTATGAGCGTCCTGTATATGACAACTCACTCCACAAACCATCATTAGTAAAATTATGCATAATAGTCTTTTAATTCATCAAAGATAAAAGAAAATAATCATTATTAACCACTTAAAAGATCAATGGAAGTAGCATGTTGTTCAATGCGCAGCTACAACAAATGGATGAAAAATGGAATGATAAATGAGAAATAATGGTAAGAAAATGGATGAAAGGTATGTCGATAAATGATGGATAAATGGACAATTCCAAGGTCCAACACCATCATGGGTGAGATTATGCGAAAAAGAACCATCAAATAATAATCGCTTGAAATCCAAATCAGATTTAAGACTTGAAGAATAGTTTCTTGAGATCTCCTTTGAACCAGCAGCGGTGAGATCAAAACTATCATATGCATGAGAAATTATCCCAAGCGAATGGCAATGGTTTCTTGAGATCTCCTTTGAACCATAAGAGGTGAGATCACAACCAATGGATGCATGAGAAATTATCTCAAGCGGGTGGCAATGGCCATATTCTTCAATAACCTTCTGAAAGCATGTGCTAATGATCATATAGTAGTAAATAAGAGATGATTGCTTGAGAGGAACGAATGCATTACCTCCAATAGCTGATTTTACCTCAGAAATAATCATGTGATCATGATGCAAACCAACAGACTCTGGTGCGAGAGAGGATTTAGGACCTTCTGCAATATCTAGAGTGTGAGCTGGCACATAAAGAGAAGAAAGTTGGAGCATGAGTGGAGAATCTACAAGTTCTTTGTCAACAACTTCAATATGAGATGATACTGGTTCATGATCTGAGAGACCATCAAGGGGAGCGAATGCATCACTTTGCTTGCTTTCGAATGGATTTGGACCAATCCCTTCATTCTTTCTGCCAAAATTTTCATCCAGGTGAGCCCATAACTCTTTTGGAGTCCATAATTCCATTGGAGTTTCAACACCATCATGGTATTGGAAATGGAATCTCAGGTATTCAGGCAAAGAAAGCATCATTGCTCCAAAGGCTCCATCACCTTTATCTAACCAATCAATATTCTCTTCAGGGGATTCAAACTCTCTTTCAAAATGACAATCAAAGAGATCATGGATATTCAAGTATGCTATCATTCTAGGTTTCCATTCATCATAGTTGAATGGAGAAAGAGGAGTAATTCCTGATGAATACATAGAAGCTGTAGAGGACCTGCAAAAACAATATAGAATAACTGCAACTACTACTACTGCAAAAATGCAGAAACTGCTGCACTTGAAATCTTGGTAATAACCTGCAAAAAAACTCTCAAGAATGGAGATAAACAATACTCTCAACATGCTCTGATACCATGTGAAAATCCTCACAGCAGATCTAAGAGATGATGTATACCTCACAAGAGTAATTATGATTAAGTAAGAAAATAGAAGAAGAGTGGTCAATGCAGTATAATGAGCAACAGAATAATAATACAGTATAACTCAAATAGAAGCAAAAATACTTCACACACACTAGTTAATTAATCACAATATGGACAAATAAATAGTACAATGGTAGAGAGGATTCGAATGCCTAAGGTGGCAATTCAAATTAGCCTCTCAAAGTGATCATAAGATCAATAGAGTGTCATCGGAGCACAACTAGGTGTCCTCATGATCATCGAAGAACAACTGGAAGTCTTCATCATCATCAGTGGAGTCATCAATGCTCAAGTAACTGTCAACCATTAGTCAAACTGAGTTTGGTAGGTGTAACTGAGTATAAACTGAAGACAACTAGACTGGTAGGTGAAGGAGGGCAAGTTGCTTCCTAAAATCAAGGAAGAAGGGCGCATTAAGCAACTGGAGGGCTAAAACTGAATAGTGAGAAGCTCATGGGAGTTGACTAACTGAGGGCTAGGTGCTGTACTGATGACTGGGATGCATGCAAACCCTAGAATGCATGCAAACCCTAAAAGTGCATGCATGAGTGAAAAAGTAAATGATCAAAATACTGGTGGGACTAGGATGGAGTATAGGAATATCCTAACACACATGTGAGCTCACATTAACAATAAAGAAATCTTAATTTACATCACAATAATCAATGGCAAATGAAAGAATCAAAACTAAGATTATGAACAAAAGCTAAGAATCCCCTTCTCCATATTACAAAGTCAAAACTAACTTCTACAATCTGAGACTATTATCCTCCTAATCTACCATCCCAAATGAAGAGAGAGCACTCTCTTTTATACATGAATTTATTTGAAGAATATAACCATCTCATAATGATAGATCCACTATTCTCTCAACCACTCTCAACCACTCTCAGCTAATTTCCTATTATTACAAGATATGATCCCTTCAAATCCTCCACATGTCTCTAACAAATTCTCCACATGCCTCTCGTACATCCTAGATAAGATATGCCAACCAAATCTCCATGATCTTCTCCTTGGAATATTCTTTGAATAACTATCTCCTTGAAATGGTGGAGGAGATATTCGAGGAGTCTTTATTTGAATTGATCCTTCCATATTCCTACACATTACAAAGCTCATCCATACTTGAGATATTAGTGAAAAACATGTTAATTTCCAATATTTAATCATAAATTCATTTATAATACTAAAATGAATGAAGTGGAAAATAATAAGATGAAACTCAAGTATATGTATGGAAATGGTATGATGAAAGGTTAATTGGATGGTGAAATGTGAGGAATAGCAGAAGGTAAAGTGGATGAAAATATGACATTTCTGAGTCCCAACATACTCCCCAACTGAACTTGTTGCATGTCCTCATGCAACCGTGCATGGATTTTCTTAAGAACTTTTGGCATCTGAACTTTGGATTTGATTGATGATGTCTTTCCAACAATGAATGTTTCCAGGGTGTGAGTAACAACTGACATTTTCTTATGGTTGGTTCTTGTGTAACAACCATGAATACAAAGAATGTTGGTTCTTGTGCTAACAATATTTATCTCATTATCTGTTTTCTTGCTGCAATAATAATTTTACCATACACTAATTGGAAATGATAAGATATCAATGTGCATAAGAAAGCATCAATGTGTATAAGAAATCCTTTTCTTTACCTTTATGAATCATGCCAATATGTGTATCAATGTGTATGAAGCAAAGTGCAACATAGGATTTGTCGGAAAAGAAATGTTGGTGAATGATAAATGAGATGAAAAATGGAGTGATGGTAGTGAAAAAAATGGAATGATGGTAGCGAAATGATGATAGTGAATATAGTTCATAGTTGCAGCTGTGAAATTGAGAGTTTGGTACAGTTGCAACTGGTGTTGCAGCCAACTTCCTGAACTAATATCTCCCAACATACAACCTGGGTTTGTATGAAATTTTGCAATAAAGTGTTTACTAGTCCAATGCATCTCCACACAAAAAATCTGAAAAACCCACATCACGGATTTTGAGAAAAATGCAAATTGGCTGTAGGTGATGATGGCTGTTTTTTCAAAATCCGTGCATTGGATTGAGCTGAAACTTTCCAATTTTGTTCATCATAATATTATCCATTCCCTGTCCAAAAATCATGAGGATCCAATGTATGGTTTGTGAGATATACTCAATTCAAATTCTGCATTTTACATAAGGAACAATATGTATGAGAAAATGAATAAACTGCCACAAAATATTTCTTGTCCTCTGAAAATATGGTTGAATTTGTGATCCTATAGAGTGTACATCAACCTCTATCTTCATCCTCCCCAACTGAACTTGTTGCATGTCCTCGTGCAAATTGGCATGGGTTATGAAAGTGAAAAAGGAAATGGAGCATGGTGAGGGAATTTTCCAAATTATTCATTGCCAGCATGTAAGGAATTGCATGATTAAAGTTTAGAAAATAACGTGCCTCCACTTACTCAAGAATGATGATACACTATGCAATAGGAATGTGGTTGGTGATGTTGCTGGTGCAACTACTGTAACTATTGGATTAGAGAAGATGTCACTGCTGCAGGATCATAAAAATGTAACTGAAATTGCCGCTGTTGAATTATGGAGAATGTGACTGCTGTGACTGGATCGTGGAAGATTTCACTGCTGCAGGATCATGAAAATGTAACTGTAAATGATGCTGCAGCTGTAACTGGATCATGGGAAATGTCAAAGTAAGAAAGTGGAACTATGGTACTCTCATATAGTTGAAGTCATGCTACTGTAACTGCTGAGGGAGTCATGAAAAAGTGTATAGTCTTCACCTGCTACAAAACCTGATGGTACAATTCTAGTCATGCGAATAAATGTGTCGATGTCGAGCATGAAAAGAAGTCGTTGGATTACTCGCCATTGGTGAATGCCGTTAACCAATGTGAGGCAAACTCACCATTGATGTCAATTAGTGCCAAGGTACCTGAGTACATCTTGCAAAGTGCGAATAGATGTGCTGATGTCGAGCCACTTGCAAGATATGACGATCAAGGGACATTGATGTATTCCCATGATTGTTAGTGAGATAACTTGCCATTAAGCCATGCAAGCCTCCAGGTACTGAAGAAGGAACTCTAGTTTATATCCTAGATAAGGTGCTGAGGTTGATGGGGCAAGACTTGTTGAAAGGTGGGCCTTAAGGAATCCCACATTAGTCAACGCGAGTTTTTACAAAAGGATTGGTAGGACTATAGGAAAGATCTCAGTAGCAACAATGTTTATGGCAATAAAATGTAATTATGGAAAGGGAACTGGATGTTCTTATTCAAAAGGAATAAAGGGACTGAAAAAGAAGGAAATTATGTATGCAACTCAGAAAGATAGGTGTGTGTGAAGTCATGACAGATAAGGCAATGGAAAGTGGACTTCAACATGGATGACTAATGTGCTTTGAAGGAGATATGCGGGTAAACATTCATGATGCAAATGGGTTTATGAATGGTTTCTGTGTAACAACAAACGTCATGATGTTTATGATGAGTAACAACTCCTTCAAGCTGTCTTATCAATCATGTTTCTCAAAACGTTTTGTGATTCTTGAAAAATCACTTCAGCAGCAAAATGCTATCGTCTTCGAACTTGAAAAAAAACTCAATACTAATCCTGCATGAAATTTGTGAGAAGTTCGAAAAACATAACATGCAGAAAGAAGTACGAATGCGGAAAATCAAAGTTCAAAAATAAAACGTCTTTTTACCTGTTGTCGTTGCATGCTAGGTTTGTCATTGATTGCTGCGTGAAGTGACTTAAGAAAGACAAATTAGCGTTAAATGTAAAAACATGTTTCGAGATTGTTCAGGAATTATAGAATGTCCATTTGCAATTTTGAATTTTTACAATGTTTTTTTTTTCTTTTTTCTTTCTTTTCATGGTTTTATAATTTTTATTGTTTTTGTTTTACACACCATACGAAAATGCAAAAATTATGCTAAAGAAAACAATAGTTCTATCTCGGCTTCATCATGTGCATAAGTAACGACTTACTTGCTGATACCTGTCACTAGAATTTTAAATATGCTTCTTAGGGCCACTGTCAAATGTATTCAAGCAAACGGAAGTTGTGCCAGAGCATGATCCTCATCAATTTGCTGCATTAATTCCAAATCTTTTACTTGCATGATCAGACCTGTACATCATCAAACATATTGAATCTTGGGAGAATAGAGTTCTCTGCAACAAATAGAAACCTGGAAATAAACACAAATGTTGATCCTGAATAGATAAACTTGCTGCTTGCAAAAACACATCGATCATAGATGCCGAGAGAAAAAATATGTCATGAAAATTTTATTGTCTCCACCCTCCAAGTTGTTTTGTTTTGCTTTGTGATTTTTTTTTTCAATTTGAAACAACCATGTGCTGTAAGAAGGATAGCTCTTGAACTGGAGACACAGTGTTGTAATTAATCCAATATTCACAAAATTTTCATACTACTTGTGCTAAAGTATTTTTGGAAACATTAAATATCTTCATTGCAGAAACAAGATATTGGTATGGATATTGCAAATTAAAGTCAAAATATACGACAACACATTCTGCCATGAGTACAAGTTGTTTCTGTTGCTCATAAAACTACTTTTGTTAGCAGCGGATGGATTTCTTATTGCACAAAACATATTCTATTGATAACTTAACCTTAGAAGGATTGATGGTGACGTCTCTGCTGAAAATGTTGGGGTGCCCAAAATGTTGGGAGATCGACCTGCTTCTTGCCTTGGTTTGGACTTGGTGTTATTAAAAAATATCTCTATATTCTCCTTACCAATGGGAGCTACAACAAGCAACACATAAAATGGGAGCCCATAGGAATGGTGAGATCTGGGAAAAGAGGAGCTTGGGGAATATAATCTCTACCAGCCCCGTATCATAACAGGTCCCTCTCAATTATTGCAGAATCAGTGCCATATCCAGCTAATGGAGCCTAAGGAATATAATCAACACGTACTGCACGTCGTGCTTCCTCCTGATAACGTAATATATCATCTCTCATAATTTCCTCTCAGTGCAACTCCTCCCGACGCAATTCTTCTTGGCGCAGTCCCTCTCTTCGCAATTCCTCTCGTGGTAGCTCTTCCCTCATTAGTTCCTCCCTGAATTGAAGCTCCCTAGCACGATGAAGATCAACCTGCACTCTAGGTTCAAGTGCAGGTGGGGCATCCACAACAACATGGGAACCGTTGTTGATGACAATGGAGGATCTCACATGAAGATCATCATTCTAAGTTTGGAAGAGATGAATTGGCAGGAAGTTTGTTAGTTTGTTGTAAATCAAACGATAAATGGGATTTTAGTTTCGTAACCACTAGCAGAAAAATCTCTTTGTTCAGTTGAATGTACTCGTGGATCGGGGAGATACATATTAATCACAAGAATTGTGTTAAATGGATCTTCTTTCCTCGTCTCTCCCTCTCAACGTGCATTGTTAGCATTTCAAAATTTGGCAAATATTCTGATTGTCTATTGGCTTGGTAAGCATGGGAATTTAGCCAGCAATCGCAGAAAACCATTAGCCAGAGATCCAAGCGATACAAAGAAACAGATTTGGATCTTGGGGTAGTGCTTTTACAAGTTTCAGCGTGGAAATTTACGCGCCAGAGATAAACCAGACCGAAAAGACTCAATTCAATTATGACACAGTTGCAGCCATTGTTTCAACTTAATTCAAATGTGACAGTTTCAGCATGTAAATTTGTTTTAATTGCATTACTTCAAATTTTAGCAAATGGAGATCTCAAAAATTAAAGCATCATTATTCTTTCTGAAAACTGTTATAGCCATCCTACTTTCTGATCCTTAGATCGCATGAAGCACATAAGAGAGCATACTTATTGAAAACTAAAAACTGAAAATAAAATCCTACCTACTCTATGATAATTAAAATTTAAAAATTAATTACGTGTAGGCAAACTTCCAGTGTAGCCATGCACGCAACAGTAATAGAAATATTTTAGCTTTCAATTTCGCAATTAAAAATCAAAAATATGTATAAGCATGCGAAATTAACTGCCGAAACTCTAAATTAACAAAATAAAACGAAAAACTAAATGGAACTAACCTGGTAGTTGCTTGAAACCATCGTTCGATAAGGCTTTCATAGGCGCAATTGTCCTCGGTCAAATCATGCTGCAACTCCTCGTTGTCCTCCTCGACCTCCTACTCGCATAATTGTTTGTCATCAGATGTGCAGGATTCTTCGTATGTTGATTCTTCATTTGCTTCTAGAGGAGTAATTAAGCTCTCGGCTGCTGTTAGAATCTCCTCTTCATGAGAAGAGGAGATCCATACTTTTGCAAGGATCTGAGTGAGCTGTTACAAGCTTAAACTCATTGTTAAATCATTTTGAAAAAGGGATTCTTACAGAACCCAAATCTAAATGAATAAATAAATAAAACACTCCAGAAAAAAAACTCTCTGTACAGAAAACAATTACTCTTCACAGTTGCGAAAAAAACATACTTGCTGAAATTGAAATTCACACTTGCAGAATTGAAACACTCATTGCAGAAATCGAAATTCACACTCTAGTGTATGCTTGCAGAAAATCAAACTAAACTTCAATCCATCGTGCCTCCTCGACAACGACGCCAAAATGTTAGGCGGAAATATTGTCGTTTAATTCCGTTGTAGTACTTTCCCAACTATTTAATTTGTCAATCCGAGGTTTGTAGGATTACGAAGCACACACAAAATATATGCAGGATTGAAGTTGAATTAAGCTAATCTAACTCCCCTTGCTAATTGATAATTGCTAATCTAATCCCCCCTTAAGCTGAAACACACAACTGCTAATCTAATGCTGGAAGCTGAAACACACGGTTGAAACTAAATTGCATAAAAGAAAGACAACATATGAAGATCAACGAGACAACACATGTGAGCTCACATTAACAATAAATAAATCTTAATTTACATCACAAGAATCAATGACAAATCATGAAAGCATCAAAACTAAGATTATGAACAAAAGATAAGAATCCCCTTCTCCATATTACAAAGTCAAAACTAACTTCTACAATCTGAGACTAATCTCCTCCTAATCTACCATCCCAAATGAAGATAGAGCACTCTCTTTTATACATGAATTTCTTTGAGAAGAAGATAACCATCTCATAATGATAGATCCACTATTCTCTCAACCACTCTCAACTACTTTCCTATTATTACAAGATATGATCCCTTCAATTCCTACACATGTCTCTCACAAATTCTCCACATGCCTCTCGTACATCCTAGATAAGATATGCCAACCAAATCTCCATGATATTCTCCTTGGAATATTCTTTGAATAACTATCTCCTTGAAATGGTGGAGGAGATATTCGAGGAGCCTTTCTTTGAATTGATCCTTCCATATTCCTACACATTACAAAGCTCATCCATACTTAACATATTAGTGAAAAACATGTTAATTTCCAATATTTAATCATAAATTCACTTATAATACTAAAATTAATAAAGTGGAAAATAATATGATGAAACTCAAGTATATGTATGGAAATGGTATGATGAAAGGTTAATGGGATGATGAAATATGAGGAATAGCAAAAGGTAAAGTGGATGAAAATATGACATTTATGAGTGCCAACAACAGTCACATGTCCACATGCATCCCTAGGATACCTTCAAGGTTCTTGCTTCCTGTAATTACCTAGGTTTCAACAAAGAAACAACAATATATCAGCTTGGTTGTTATAAGACTTGTACATGAAATATTTCATTATTCGGAATAAGAAATAGATGATAATTAAATAATTATATGTATTCGACATTTCCTCATTATTCCATAGGTTCCTTCTTTGCTTTACAAGCCTTATATCATCTGTGTAATGAATGTTTGGCCAACACACAGGCTGCTCCACAACATCCAAATAGTCAATGCCAAGCAAGTACATCGACTGGGTTTGTCAAGCATTGATGGTTCCAAACCAGTCCCATACCTAGTTTTCGCTCTCCATTTCCAATCCAGCACTTCCGTCTGGGTCAATAGGCCAATGGAAGGAAACTGCACCATGACCATTTCTGGGTCAAGGCTCTACTACAGAGCCATAGGAATCTCAAGGGGTTCTAGCCAGTCTCGACACCCACCTCACTACTGAACCAATATAGATTTTATTCCTTTACCAATATCACCACATCATTCAAGCAACTAATGCTAAGACTGGGTTTATTAGGCAATAAACAACCACTCACATGTTGAAATATTGTAACTTCTAAGAATATTATATTTGTACTTTATTATTCCGGAGATGGTTCATTCCTTCGCCGAGACTTTATTGTATATCCAGAGATGTTTATTCCTCCATCAAAATGTGGTAACTAGGGTTATTAGAACTCCCTAGTGGGGTCGGACTTGATTTAGTTGTTTAGGGGTTATTAGACTCGCCTAGGAGAAGTCGGCTCTAATAGGGTGAAAAGTCAAGTCGAAGTAGTGTATAAATAGAGGAGGTGTGTTCCTCATTTAACACACACACTCACTCACTTGTGATTGGCGCATAGGAGAGAGAGAGATATGCATAGGAGGAGAAGGAACTATTGTTTGGGGACTACATATTTGTATTTGTTGATCATCTATATTGAGGAAGCTTTGCTGGGTTTCCTAGGATAGATTTGTGTCTCTTGTGTTTATGTTGTGCTTGTTGTTCTTTCAATGATCCTGTATATTCTATTGTTGTGAAATGGAATGTAATACTGATGTTATCTTTGTTATCATATTAAATCTTAACATGGTATCAAAGCTAGCCTGAATGAAGGAAATGTATGGCACTTACAACACTTGTTTCACTTGCGACAATTTGAAAGTTAGGGTTTTGTATAGAAAAACCTAGTCATCATGGCACTTTCACTATAAATACATTTTGGAGAAGGTTCAAGATATAAAACTTTTATAGGCTAAAGATGGAATTTCCATGTACCTTGTGTCCGAATCTTAGCCTTAGATTCATTGTACTTTATGAGATACGATCCGTACAAGTTAGGATTTCTGCCTCTTCTGGAATGCAGTCCTAAACAGGTGACCTAGGGAAAAATGTCATATCTCGGGCTAGGAAGCTCCAAATGAAATTTCATAAAAAGTGACAGTTAGGGCACAAAATTTAGTTTGACATGTCTATTTTTTAGAGGCCGAAGTTGAAATAGTGACACGTGGAACTCCGTACAAGTTCGCTATGTTGTTTCATCCCATAAACAAGTCATGTTGCTACACTTAACATATCTCTCTCATGGAAAATCCGTTGAAGCTCAAAACTATGGGGTTGGAAAGATGACAGTTCAAGCTACCACAGTTTAAGTTTCAGACCCTGCAGATTTGAAATTTCAGAGATACACCAGAAACAATATGGCACATTTGAAATGGCTCAACATAGGAAATCAAGGAAGAGGAGGAAGAAGCTCTCACTTAGGGTTTTCAATTTTTAGGTCTGGAACAACCTGATACAATGTTGGAGACACCTGATAAAACATTGGAAGCTTTGATAATGGATTTGGAATCCATTCATCATAGATATTGATCCTCCATCAAAATGTTGTGGGAGGAAGGATACTGAAAATTAGGGTTTCCAATTAAGAAGAAACCCTAGAAAAGTTGGGAGACTCATAGGGCAGCAATAAAGGAGGTTTAAATCGCACTGATATTTATCATCCTAGCACCATGAACCTATACAATATGTTTTACAAGTGATCTACCTTGGATGGTTAGGGTTTTACCCCTATAGAGAAGACTACTCGGCAGGTATGACTTGAGAAGACACAGGTACATCAAGAAAGACAAATCAAGTTCTATGACCATGATGACATGAAGATAAAGACTCATCCATAGTATTTGACCACATAGAAGCTCTACTTACGAGGTATATATGACTTTGTTCTACTATGCTTAACTTATGAGATATGCAGGTTCTAGCACAAGGTCTCTAAATCATTGAAGAGAACAAAGAAGATATTGTTTGGCTATGTTAAGACATAACCAAGCATGATAATCCAGGTATGTTTTCCTATATTAAGTTAGAATCCTACTTTGTGTTAGGATCCTAGGTAAGTATACCTGTGTATGAAATAATCATGACCGTACATACTTAAGATTATTTAGAATCATAATGTTTTGATAGTATTGATATTATACTAATGAATGTATGATTATGTATGAGATCATGAGGATGACACTAGTGCACACTTAAGCATGCATAGTGGTACAAAATGGATAGATGTTCAAAGACATATAATGATGCTATCATAAAATAGATATCAACAGGGAGGAAACGACACAAATATAAAAGATAAGTATTTGAGTTGTTATTTGAATCTCTAAATAGTCAATAATATTGCTTGTAATAGTTGTATGCATATTTGTATTCCTATAATATATCATGCATAGTGTAAGCATTCATATAGCATTGAACAATATACTACTAATATGCAAACAATGGGTAAGTTGGAAAAAGATTCCATTGTTTTTTTATCTAGAATGAAACCTCTTTGCTGACATGCTGAGAGCTATGAATGCTCTTGATAGTATGTTATGGTAGAGATGGAAAGAGTTTAGATAGCCACTGTATCCATACAGGATATGAAAAGTGTTGTGCCAAAGTATTGGTGAAGATAGTTGCATAACTATGTGAATCATATATGTATGCATATTAGGTTATCATGTCAACATGATTTGATGATTATGAAGTATTACTAATCATGTAATTAACTTTGATTTGTAGGAAAGGTCATGTGGTATGATCTACAAAAGAAGGATGATGAACACCGAACAAGTGATGGATGTTCAACAAGAAGACTTACAAATCAAACATACTATAGAAGTCTCGTTGCTAGAAGATTCTCTTAGAAAGAGGATGAGGATCATGATGAGATGTTTGCTCCAAGTGGATAGATAAGACCATTCTCTTAATGGTGTAATTGAAGAAGTACAAATCGAGAAAACTCCCAGGATTCAATTGAAGAAAGCTCTATACGAGTACCCAGGATCGATAGTCATTTGATGAGCTTAATGATCACCATGGGTGATGCGGATTTCAATCTTTGCTACAAGGTTGAAGATGGTGTCTATATACAAATGACATTCTTCTCTTAGATGGATGCAAGAAGGAACTCACCACAGAGTTCGAATGATCTTGAGGCTCATATCAGTAGACCCATCTGATGAGAGATGGCACGGATAGATATGCAGAAGATCACTCAATGCAGAGTGTGAATGATGTTTAGTCACAAAGGGAGAATTGATAGCTTCTTGAGAAGCTTGGGATTTACCAAAAGTAAATTTGATCCTAACCTTTACCTTAAGGTTATGGATGATGAAGCTATCATACTATTACTGTATGTGGATGATCTCTTTCTGACAGGGAATGAGAAACAGATCATGGAAAGTAAGAAGAAGCTAGCTACAGAATTTGAGATGAAAGATCTCGTATTGATGCATTACTTCCTAGGTCTGGAAGTATGGAAAGAATGAATCTTTCTCAACTAGGGAAAGTATGCTGTGGAAATCTTGAAAAGATTTGATATGTTGGAATGCAAAGCCATGGCCACTCCCATGGATTCCAACTTGAAAATGTTAGCTGATGACTCATTAGAGTTAGTGGATGTGACTCTGTACAGACAGATTATTGGGTCATTGATGTATCTGACAAATACCAGGCCATATATATGCTTTGCTGTGAACACCTTGAGTCAATATCTAGTGGAACCTTGGGGTGTTCACCTGATAGCTGCAAAGCATATGATGAGGTACCTAAAGGGTACGAAAGAATTTGGTCTATGTTATATTGGAGATCATGACTTCATATTGTATGGCTACACAGATGTTGATTAGGAAGGAAGTCTATCAGAAAAGAAGAGCACATCGAGCGGATGTTATTGTCTGGGATCTTCCATGATCTCATGGTTTAGCAGGAAGCAGTCTAGTGTGGCTCTCAACATAGCTGAAGCGAAATATATAGTTGCTTGATCTTCCAGTTGTCAAGCAATATGGCTTCGGAAGTTGTTATCAAGATTGTTAGAGATGGACCCCACTGTGATCTTCTATGACAACCAGAGTTGTATCAATATGACAGAGAATATAGTGTTCCATGATAAGTTAAATCATATAGAGATCCGATATTTCTATATACGGGATATGTTGCAGAAAGGAGCTATAAAGCTTGAGTATGTGAGCACTGACAAATAAGTTGCTGATGTATTGACCAAACCTCTGTCTCGAGTAAAGTTTGAGTTTTTCTGAGATAAGCTTGGTGTAGTTTAGAAGGACCCTACTCGAAAGGGGCAGTGATATGGTCACTGATGATGAGATTGCCTGCATTGATGATAAGGTCGATGATGATGATACCTGTATCGATGATGTGGATACTTGTATTGATGATGAGGATACTTGTATTGATGATGAGGATACTTGTATTGATGAGGATATTATATCGATGATGAGGATACTGTATCGATGATGTGGATACTTGTATCGATGATGAGGATACTTGTATTGATGATGTGGATACTTGTATTGATGATGAGGATACATGTATCGATGATGAGGTTACCTGTTCCGACGATGAGGTCGATGATGAGGTTACATGTCCTGATGATGAGTTCGATGATATCAATGATAAGGTTGATAAGTGGTCCTAATACTTGGTCTAAGTTGACGAGGGGATTGTATCATCCCCGGACTTCGGTCCCCGAATTGATTCATAGACATATGTCTCCGAGAAGTGGTCCCTATTGGATGAGAGAGATTGCATCATCCCTGGACTTCAGTCCCTGAATTGATCCGTAGACATAAGTCTTTGAGAAGTGGTCCCTACTGGATGAGAGGGATTGTATCATACCTAGACATCAGTCCCTGAATTGATCCGTAGACATATGTCTTCAAGAAGTGGTCCCTAGTGGATGAGAGGGATTGTATCATCCCTGGACTTCGGTCCGTGAATTGATCCGTAGACATATGTATCCGAAAAGTGGTCCTTAGACTTTGCTAAGTTTACATGATAGGACTGCATCGTCCCTTAACAGTTGGTTCAAAATGTATGAGATTGGATTGCATCATCCATAGACATGAGAGGTGTCTTAAAGTGAGAAGGATTGATCATCCTGTAAGTAGATATGGATTGTATCATCCATAGACATGAGAGGTGTCTTAAAGTGAGAAGGATTGATCATCCTGTAAGTAGATCTGGATTGCATCATCCATAGACATGAGAGGTGTCTTCAAGTGAGAAGGATTGATCATCCTATAAGTAGATCTGGATTGCATTGTCCATAGACATGAGAGGTGTCTTAAATTGAGAAGGATTGATCATCCTATAAATAGATCTGGATTGCATCACCCATAGACATGAGAGGTGTCTTAAATTGAGAGGGATTGATCATCCCGTAAGTGAATTAGGATTGTATCATCCTTGGACCTATGTCCTAAAGTGAGAGGGATTGATCATATCGCAATTGGATCATGTGTGTTGCAGAGTATGCTGATATGATGTTATTGATCGGGAGATCCAGACGATGAGGTTGTTGATCTAGAGATCCAGATGATGCTATTGATAGAGAGATCCAAACGATGAGGCTATTGATCGAGAGATCTAGATGATGTTGTTTATCTGGAGATACAGATGATGTTGTTGATCGAGAGATCCATATGATGTTGTTGATCTAGAGATCCAGATGATGCTGTTGATAGAGAGATCTGGACGATGAGGTATTTGATTGAGAGATCCAGTGTGAAGCACCTGCAACAATTAATTAATAAGAATATGCGAAATAACAAAAATGATAGAACTCAGAATCACTTTTATATTGATCACAAGCCACTTCGAGGGGGCAACCTCCTTTGAGAAATCTCAATACAAATAACTTCACGGTGCCTTTATAGGTCTCAACACACACTTATATACTAATTCTAGTCTCCAATACTATGGGTCAAAACCATGGGCCACTACAAACTATGGATCAACAATACTACGGGCGACTTACAAAGCATATGCGCCAACAACAATAACACAAACTATTGATCAACAAATACTATGGGACGACTTACAAAGCATATGGGTCCAACAACAATATACTAACAAAGTAAAGACATGGGTTCCTAACATCCCCTCCCCCTTAAAAAAAGCTTTTTCCTCAAGATTTAGATGTGGAAATTGTTGTTGAATCTGAAGGAGTGGTTCCCATGTAGCATCCTCTGGTTGCATGCCGTGCCACTGAATTAAGACCTTTGTGATAGAGTGAGAGCGAAGCTGACGAGTGCGCCGATTGAGGATGGCCTCCGACTCCAAACGGATGGATCCTTCATTATCCAGTTCGGGTAATATCATTTGTCCACTGATGTTGGTGCCAAGAACTTTCTTCAGACAAGAGACATGAAATACTAGATGAATGCGGGAAGAAGGAGGAAGTTCCAATTTATAAGCAATAGACCCAATCTTCTGAAGAATCCGATATTGCCCATAGAACTTTGGAGCAAGCTTATGATGCCCTTTGAGTTTCAGGGAGGATTGCTTGTACGGCTAGAGACGAAGAAAAACCATATCGCCTACTTGAAAAGTGCGCTTAGAACGGTGCTGATCAGCTTGTTGCTTCATGCGATTTCTTTCCATGTGAAGATTGTCCCGCAAAATGCAAAGAATCTAATCGTGGTTTCGAAGGACCGTGTCAACTTCCTGAACTGGTGAACTGTTGGGGGTGTATGGAAGAAGAAATGGAGGTGCCTGACCATAGACTGCTTCATACGGGGTCATTTTAGAGGCAGTGTGGTAAGAGTTATTGTACCACCATTCAGTGAGAGGGAGCCACTTTGCCCACTGATGTTGTTGTTCAGAGGTGAAGCAACGAAGATAAGTTTCCAAGCATTTATTGATAATTTCAGTCTGACCATCTGTTTGTGGGTGATACCTTGAACTCATCTTCAGTTTGGTGCCAGTGTTGCGAAATAGTTCTGTCCAAAAATGACTGGTGAAAGTCGCATCACAATCCAAGACAATGGAAGAAGGGATGCCATGAAGATGAAAGATTTGGTCCAGGAAAATTTTAGCGACTGAGGAGGCTGTATAGGGATGGTTGAGAGCACAAAAATGACTATATTTGGAGAGGCGATCAACCACAATGAGAATCACTGTCTTCCCACCAGATTTAGGGAGCCCTTCAATGAAATCCATAGAAATATTTGTCCAAATCCATGTAGGTATGGGAAAGGGTTTGAGCAATCCTGGAAGGAGTGCTGTTTCACCCTTATTGTGCTGGAAGGTATCACATTCAACAACCCTCTGTTGAATTGTCCTTTTCATGCCCTGCCAAAAGAAGTTATGTTGTGCCCGTTCATACATTTTGAGGAACCCAGAGTGCCCTGCCAATGGAGAAGCATGGAGTTCATAGAAAATAGCTTGTTGAAGATCTGTGCTCTGGGGAAGCACCAGACGACCCTTGTATCTCAAAGAAGCACCATCCCAAGAGTAATGTGGTACAGTAGAAGGGTTGTTGGTCAAGAGTTGGATGATTTGAGATAAGGAAGAGTCATTGACATAACCCTGTTGAACATATTGCAACCAATTTGGAACAGGCATAGAAATAGCTGAAAGAGAACCTTGGGCATCAAATGTGCGAGAAAGAGTATCTGCCACAATATTGTCTTTACCCTTCTTGTAAGTGATCTCATAGTCATAACCCATGAGTTTTCTAACCCATTTCTATTGTGCTGGGGAGGAGACACACTGTTCCAAGAAATATTTCAGACTCTGGTGATCAGTCTTGATGCAGAAATGATTCCCTAATAGGTATGGTCGCCACTTCTGTACTGCATGCAAAATAGCCATCATTTCCTTCTCATATGTAGAGGCAGCTAAATTCTTACCTGAAAGGGCTTTGCTGGTGAACGCAATGGGGTGTTCCTCTTGAAGGAGAACAACACCAAGTCCATTGCCACAAGCATCACTCTCAATAGTGAAGGCCTTGGAAAAATCGGGCATAGCTAGAACAGGTGTAGTACACCTAGCTTGTTTAAGTTTGTCAAATGCACACTGAGCAACATGTGTCCATGTAAAAGCATCCTTTTTCCATAGAGCAGTTAATGGAGCTGCAATCTTCCCATAATCCTTGACAAACTTGCAATAGTAGCCAGTCAACCACAAAAAACCACGAAGGCTCTTGAGTGTCTGAGGATGCGGCCAATTGTTCATGGCATCGATTTTGGCAGGATCCATGCGAACCCCTTGTGCTGAGATAATGTGCCCAAGATACTCAACTTCCTTCTGTCCAAAAACACATTTAGACTGCTTGGCATGGAGATGATGGTCAGAGAAAATTTGCATGACAAGATCCAGATGTTGGAGATGTTCATCCCATGTTTTACTGTAGATGAGGATATCATCAAAGAATACCAGAATGAATTTCCGCAAGTAGGGTCGAAATATTTTATTCATTAAGGCTTGGAATGTGGAAGGAGCATTAGTGAGGCCAAAGGGCATGACCAAAAACTCATAATGGCCATCATGTGTGCGGAAAGCTGTTTTAGGGATATCATCCTCAAGAACTCGAATTTGATGATACCCAGAATGAAGATCCAACTTGGAGAAAAATTGAGCCCCATGAAGCTCATCAAGAAGCTCATCAACAACAGGAATTGGAAACTTATCCTTGATGGTGAGGTGATTAAGTGCTTAGAAGTCAATGCAGAGGTGCCATGACCCATCTTTTTTGTGGACAAGAATAACTGGAGAAGAAAAGGAACTAGTGCTTGGGCGAATAATACCTTGCTTGAATAAGTCCCGAACGAGCATTTCAATCTCCATTTTTTGGTGAAATGGGTAGCGATAGGGCCTGATGTTGGGAGGAACGCTGCCAGGAAGGAGATGAATACGATGGTCTTCTGGCCTTGAAGGTGGAAATCCCACTGGTTCAGCAAAGACACCTGTATATCGATCCAGAATTTGTTGTAGATCCAAAGGAGTAGTGGAGACCGCTGATGGTTGCATCTGAATGGAATGGATCTAAGCGATGACACCATGTGAATTCTTCTTGAGGAGTTTTTCCATGCGATGTGAACTGATGATGCTGAGAGACCCTGGTTGTAATCCTGTCAATGTGTGTTTTTGTCCATTGAGGGAAAACTGCATCCAAAGTTCAGCAAAATCCCATAAGATAGGGCCAAGTGTGCATAGCCATTGAGCACCCAAAACCACATCACATCTGCCTAAGGTCAAGGCAAACATGTCAGAGTGCAAGGTATAATCTCCCATAGAGATACACACATTTCGACACTTCCCTTTGCAAGGTAAGGTGCCCCCATTGGCAACCATGACTTCAAAGTTGGAGCAAGGATGGATAAAACAATCAGCTTGTTTGGCGATCCGAGGGTCAATGAAATTATGAGTGCTACCAGAATCAATGAGTATTGTAAGAGGAAGCTTCTTGAAGTAACCCCTGAATCGCATTGTTTGGGGGGTGGTGATTCCAGCTAAAGCATGGAGATATATCTCTAGTTGGTCATCCTGAGACGAAGGGTCAATAGGCGGTTCCTGAATGTCGACCTGAGCATCCATTGTTTTTGGATCTTCGTCACCAATTTCAGAGCTAGGTGGAGAATCCACATCCAAGAGATAGAGCTTTTGCTGAACACATCTATGTCCCTGAGTGAATTTCTCATCACAATTATAGCAAATCCCCTTTTCTCTGCGTGCTTGCATCTCTGTTTCAGACAAACGCTTGATAGGAGTTGATCGAGGAGCCTATAGTATAGGTGGTCGTTGAGAACCCATATTTTGGAAGGGAACACAAGTGGGCTTGGAGTGTTGTTGGGATGCAATCTTGTCTTCTTCCAACTTAGCCAACCCTAGGGCTTCCATCATTATGTTGGGACAAAACATTTTGACCTCGGAGTGGATGGCATCCTTTAGACCATTGATAAAACAACTTCGGTAAAAGTCATCAGACAATCCTTCAGTGTGGTTGGCTAGTTTCTCAAATTCGGTTTGATACTCTCTCACAGTGCCAATTTGGCGAAGTTTAGTGAGGGCTCCTGTGAAGTCATCAAAAGCACTAGGACCAAATTGTTGCAAAAGGAGCTGGCAAAAGTTTGGCCATTTTGGCTCTTCATGAGCCTTGATGTACCAACAGTACCATTGAAGAGCTTTCTGTTCCAAATGAAAGGATGCAAGCGGAACTTTGTTGACATCAAAAGTATTATGAAGACTGAAATACTGTTCTGTATGATAGATCCATCCAGTTGGATCAGTACCATTGAAGCGAGGAAAATCAAGCTTCGGACCACAGAAATTGCTGGAAGAAGAGAACCCATTGTCTGATGAAGACTCGGACTACCGTTTGTTGTTCATAGTTGAATGTTCAAGATGGAGGCCGAGAAATTTTTCATCCAGATCCTCGAGTTTGGCTTGGATGGCTGCAAGTGCTTCTTCCATGGTTTTTTCTCCTGCACGGGTGACAACCATAACCAGGAGTTTTTTTTTTTCGGTTGACTAGGTAGGAAAACAAAAACAGAAACTACTTTAGTAAAGGAAAATCTGGATTTGGGAAAAAATCTGAAGGGTAATTGGGGTTTGACTAGGTTTTGGACACTGTCGAATAGATAGGGAAGCAAAACATGAGGATTTCAGAAGCGGGGTGAAAGAATGGGAAAATTTGGCAGAGGGGGACAAGGAAGCAGAATTCAGAAAGGAACTCTGTGGTAAAATTTGAAGGTGATTGGGTGAAATTTGAGGAAGTTATGGCAAACCCTAAAAATAGACAAATGTGGGATTTCGGGCTTTGGGAAGTGGAATTGGGGATAGGGTCCTCAGGAATAAAATATGTAGAATGGGATGACAGGGGCTCCCCGAAAATTTCAAGGGAAACGGAGTGAAAACAAGGGAGATATGGAGAAAAAACTGAATTTTATACTTTTTTTTTTATTAGACTGGAGCGGCTACGGCTCGGAAGGGATCTGAAACAGATAGATTTGCAATGACCTAGAAGTGAGCGGAAATAGAGGGATATGAAACGGTTCTGAATGGATTGAAAATAGCTGGATCTGGAACGGCTTTCAGAATGGATCTGAATGGCTGGATCTGAAACAACGCAGCAGTGATCGACAATAGTTCAGCTGAAAATAGATATGGACCCCAGGTATGTGCAGCTTCCTAACAGTTCAGGGGTTTCACTCGGCCACTAATGCTTCCTGACGGCTTGCGTATTGGGGCAGTACCCCTCACTCCACGGCTCTGGTAAAACTGATAACCACTTTGCCACAAACGACAGCTCTTGGTTTACCTCACGGGTGGGAACTAGTCAATCAGGTAGGGGTGGTTTCCCTTTTCGCTGGCAGGTCCTCTCAATGGGCCAGCTACTTCGGGGTTCCTGTGGTACTCCTCACAATGAGTTTTAGGGCTTATGCCCAGGTACTTCCCACAGTTAAGCGGATAGGGATTATTCCCAAATCTGAACCTGCAACATATGCGAAAAAAACAATTTGGCAGAAATTTCACCCAGTGAGCCAAGAAAGTGCTCTGATACCAGATGTGAAGCACCTGCAACAATTAATTAATAAGAATATGCGAAATAACAGAAATGACAGAACTCAGAATCACTTTTATATTGATCACAGGCCACTTCGAGGGGGAAACCTCCTTTGAGCAAGCTCAATACAAATAACTTCACGGTGCCTTCATAGGTCTCAACACACACTTATATACTAAGTCTAGTCGCCAATACTATGGGTCAAAACCATGGGCCACTACAAACTATGGATCAACAATACAATGGTCGACTTACAAAGCATATGCGCCAACAACAATAACACAAACTATTGATCAACAAATACTACAGGACGACTTACAAAGCATATGCGTCCAACAACAATATACTAACAAAGTAAAGACATGGGTTCCTAACATCTAGATGATGTTGTTGATCGAGAGATCCAGATTATGATGTTGTTGATTGAGAGATCCAGATGATGATGCTGATCAAGAGATCCAGATGATGATGTTGTTGATCGAGAGATCCAGATGATGATGCTGTTGATCGAGAGATCTAGATGAGGAAGTTGATTGGAAGATCCAGATGTTGATGCCATGGCTGATCAAGTGCTGCAGAAGATGAAGACTCAGTACTGAAGATGTTGATATTCCAGTATAGAATATCTTGAAGATGTTCCAGTAACTGTTTGAGTTACTGATGAAGAAAGATTCCAATGATTTATAGATGTATCATGTATCATGTAGTTGATGACTCCTTGCTCCTGCAGATGTTGTTATAATATCCTTCTCGTTAAGGGGGAATGTTGAAATATTGTAACTTCTAAGAATATTATATTTGTACTTTATTATTCCGGATATGGTTCATTCCTCCGCCGGGACTTTATTGTATACCCAGATATGTTTATTCCTCCGACGGAATTTGGAAACTATGGTTATTAGACCTCCCTAGTGGGGTCGGCCCTGAGTTAGTTGTTTAGGGGTTATTAGAATCTCCTAGGAGAAGTCGTCGCTGTTAGGGTGAAAAGTCAAGTCAAAGTAGTGTATAAATAGAGGTGTGCTCCTCATTTAACACACACACTCACTCATTTGTGATTGGCGCATTGGAGAGAGAGAGAGATATGCATAGGAGGAGAAGGAGCTCTTGTTTGGGGACTACATATTTGTATTTGCTAATCACCTATATTGAGGAAGCTTTGCTGGGTTTTCTACGCCATGATGGTTTCCCAGGATAAAGCTGTGTCTCTTGTGTTTATGTTGTGCTTGTTGTTCTTTCAGTGATCCTATATATTCTATTGTTGTGAAATGGAATGTAATATTGATGTTATCTTTCTTAGCATATTAAATCTTAACATCCCACACATAGGGATGGTACCCCTTCTTCACTTTGCTTATTCAGTATGCAACACGAAATTGCATGTGTAATAACTGACAACACAAGATTAGTAAGCAAGCTCATCAGTATTGCCGATATAAAATTGTAAACATATTTCACAAACATTTACTCTCTAATATTGAAACACTAGGAATGTTCCCATTCCTTTAGGGTGTAGTCAATATTGAAAACCCTAACACAACCCAGCACCTGAAAGGTGTGCACCCCTTTCCAATTTAATCCATGTAGGCCCTAATCCTACTCAAGAAGTATGAATTAATATAAATAAAATAGAAACATACACTGTATATTAACTCTAGTATCTACACATGTATATATTCTTAGCTAGTGTTACAGAATACTCATCCGTTTTGAAGATGTATCTTTCTCTTCATTCGCAAGGAATGGGGTCTCTCTTCTCTGGGTTAACAGTCCCTCAGTTTTCCACCCAAACCCTCTCATGTTCCGTAGACAACATATGCCCTATTGACATAATTTTACCATATCACCCACATTATCTTCCAACATGCAGTTCGGATGAGACATTCTCAAAATATACAATGGTGTTTCACCCGAAACCCATTTCCAAAGCATGGGATCCTTCCCATGGATTCTGGCTTCTGCAGGACCTCAAACATGGTCTTCTTGCAATGTGTCTTCCTGAAAAACTTCTCAAACAACCAAATAGTCAACAACATTTAACCATCAAATTCAAATCTGATTTTTCCATAACCTATCATTGTCATTAATAATTAAATTCAATATGAATTTACAATTCTGTTTACTACAAAAATCAGATTTGTTTAACCACGAGGCCATCCTCATATTGTTTGGATCTTGTAAGTGGTATCACTATGTCCATTATGGTCTTATGCTTGCTACCACACATGAACATCCATCATGTCCTCCTGACGCAATGCTATATAAGCCAAATAGTCATTAGCAATCATTAGCACAATTCAAAATCTGAATTTTACAGTCTGTTTTCCTACAGAAATTAGGTTTGCAACCACGAGATCATTCTCATGAACTTAAATCACAAAACTGTCAGATCTGTTTCATGTAGAAATCATATTTGTGAACCATGAGATCCTTCTCACAACATTTGGCTTTTGCACATGGTAGGTTCCATCCTTTATCATGGACTTACCCACATTGTCATGCCCAAGGCATTTCTACTTGAAATCTGAAAATTTGAATCATCCAAACACTTGTAAGTATCTCTGCATCTAATATTTCATTGCGGCAACAATCACTGAAGTGTTTTCAGAATTATAACACTCCATAATTCAAACAATTTCAGCTGTTAATATCTTAAATGCAATGAAATATATATATGTTTATTTTATATGCATCATTATCACAATAAAATTATAAGACATAGGCACATTATCCATGTAATCAACTTGAAACTCTAAATGCTCATTACTTCATAGCCATATTCTTTCGTGCAAATGTGTCCTTCCAATAGAGCATCCTGGTAGCCCATCAAACATGACTACCTTCATGCAATCATTCTCCTGCATTCACAACAACTCATAAAATGATCCCAGAATTACCATTAATTCATCATTTCATCATTATCTAATTGTAATGACACATATGTAATACAACCATGCATTCACACAATCCATCACAACATGTGCACCCACAAACATGCATGCACATTTACAATATTTACATTATCTTTTAATGTGCATTCACTTCATGCAACCACAAATTTACAAAATATTTTAATGCATATCCACTCAATGTCACCTTGCATTGATCCATGCATACTATACTATCATGTCATGCATTCCACTATTCCAGACAGATTATGTCCTAACTAGGGATATCTCACATAGCATGCACTACTATAACAGGACCATAAGTCCTCACTTGCTTTGGTTACTAAACTCATAACCAACATATACAAATGGCATGATATAATTTCATATGAATGCATTCTAACATTTAAACAATCACATGGTAGAAGGTTCCTTGCCCCTACTACCCCATATCTCACCATACCATGGTGGTATGGTATTCACATGAATGAATTCAACCTTACATGCATACCATTTTATGATTATTAAATAAGGTTCAATTGATTCTTACCCAATCCCCTTTCAACACTTATACAATTAGCATAAGTAAAACATTACCTGCATGGCTCCCATTTGTTGATGTATTTGTAACTTTGGAAGATATTCACTTGTATATTGTATGTATTACATTTGTACTTTCTTGTATCCCTGACGGAGATGTTCTTATTCCTCCGATCGGAAGTGTCGTAACTTGTATTTGCAAGTGTCGCAAGTTATTTTGTAGGTGTCGTAACTTATATTTGATGGGTTATTAGACCTCCTTAGAGGGGTCGGCCCAGTATGAGTCAAGGGAAGGGTTATTAGAATCCCCTAAGGGGTCGGCCCAGTTAGGGTAAAAGGCAAGTAAAGTTAAAGTATAAATAGAGTGGTTGCACCACTCTATTTCCTCATTCACTCACACATCCAACTCGCATAGTTGAGAGAGAGGAGTGCGCAGAAGTGGAGGAGGAGTAGGTGTTGGAGACATTTATCCTTTGGGGTTTCATCTTTGTGATCTTTGCATTGGTGCTTATTCTATCTATGAGGAAGTTGCGGGGTTTTTCACCTTTATGGTTTTCCCTGATGAAAACATTGTGTCTCTTGTGTCTATGATTGTTATGCTGTGCATGTTATTCTCTTAGTAGGATCCTAGATAATATTTGAATGAAATTATCAAAATTCTAACATGGGATCAGAGCAAAACTAAGAAGAAGACATTGTATAGATACGGAAGCTAGGGCTTCTTGATTTTTGGGTTTCTCTCCATAGATCATCAAAGGAAGGAGGTTAGTCTGACTCTCCTATGGAAGGCGCATCGTTCTGTCGAAACAAAATTTGATTCTGAGCATTTTCAGTTTTTGGCCTGTCACTACTGTGGGAAATTAGAGCTTTTGACAGAAGAGGAATTTTGGAGTTCTCTCAGCATAGGATTGATCTCCTCAGCAAAATCAAAGTTTAGAGACCAAGATCAAACTTTTTGGTTGGGCATAACCTCGATATCTATCAAACCCTAGTTCGGGTTTTGGACTAGAAAACCAGAAAACCAGAAAATCAGAAAACCAGAAAACTAGAATTTGACAGAAATTGCAGATCTGAAATTCCCGGGTCATTTTTGAGGGGTCAATTTTTGGAGTTTTCAAAATCTAAGCACACCAGCTTGCTCGCCTCATTCAATTGCATCTCCATGTCCAGGCAGAAGTTTGAAATTCCAAGTTTGGATTTTTAAGGTTTCTCTATCAAACCCTAGCTAGCTCTAGATCCAGTTTCAAAAAATCAAGTGGTAAGATCTAAATATTTTATTTCCATTTGAGTTTCTCATTAAGATGTCTCACCACACCAAGCTTGAGTATAAGCTTGAAGGGGTCGATAAATTCTGAGCATGGAAGTATAGGATTGGGTTAATCCTAGAAGATAATGAATTGGACACCTACATAAGTGAAGATATTCTAGTTCCAGATGGAGATGAGGCTAAGGCCTTACATAAGAATAACTTGGTCAAGGCCAAGAGAATCATTGTAGATTCTATCAAAGACCATCTCATACCACATCTATCTTCTCTAAAGACACCCAAGGAGATGTTTGATTCCTTGACCAAGCTATTTGAAGGAAAGAATATAAATTGGAAGATGACATTGCGGAAGCAATTGTAGAGTGTAAAGATCCAGAATGGAGAGACCATCCAATCCTACTTTACCAGGGTCTCTCAAATCAAAGAACAAATTGAAGTTGTGAATGAAGTGGTGGAGAATGGAGAAATTGTGATGACTACTTTGAATGGCCTACCTAGGTCATGGGACTCCTTCATCCAAGGAATTTGTGCAAGGAAGAAATTGATTTCTTTTAGTATACTATGGGAGGAATGATCACAAGAAGAAGCTAGACTTTTGGCCCGAGAAGAAAAGAGGGGAAGTGAAGACCAAGCTCTCACATCACAAACCAAGAGAAGTAAGTTCAAGATGGAGAAACCTCATCACAAGAGATCTTCTCACCATCATCAGAAGGAGAACATTAAGAAAGAATACCCTCACATTAGATGCTTCACATGTGATGCGAAGGGACATTTTTCCCGATATTGTCCCAGGAACAAAAAAGACTTCAACAACAAAAAGAAGAAGAACAACAAGAAAAGATATCATGCTCATGCTGTAGAGGATGATGAACCTCCCAAGAAAAAGACTAAGGAAGAAAGTGAAGAGTCTTCAAGTGACAAAGAGTATGTTCTAATCTCTACTCTCACAAGTACTGTTACACATGGGTGTAATGATTGTCTTATTGATAGTGGGGCTTCCAAACACATGATGGGATTTAAAGAATATTTCATGGACCTATCTGAAAATGAGTCACCTCATAAGGTGAAACTTGGGGATGACTATCAATACCCTATAAAAGGAAGTGGTGAAGCCTCTTACAAGTTAGACTCTGGGAAGTCTTTGAAGATGAAGGAAGTTCTATATGTACCTGGACTCAAGAAGAAACTTATCTCCATATCATCTTTGGATGCAAAGGGGATGATAGTTTCATTTGTGGATGGCTAAGTACTTATGTGGCCAAAAGGTAAGACCATAGATGATGCGGTAGTGATTGGAGAGCAAGAGGGAGGATTGTACAAATTGAAGGGACAACTTGAACAAGCCATGGTACATGAATCCATGGAGCCAAGTGAACTTTGGCATAGAAGGCTTGCACATGTGCACTATAGAGCACTACCAATTGCAAGCAAAGCAGTAGAAGGTCTTCCCAAAATCCAGTCAAAGCATGAAGGTGTTTGCAAAGGATGTGCAAAAGGAAAGAACACAAAGAAGGCATTTCCAAGCAGTGAAAGCAAGGCAAAAGGAATCTTGGAAATTATCCACTCCGATGTATGCGGTCCGATGTCATCCAGTTCTCTGAGTGGGTATGTATATTATGTTTCTTTCATTGATGATTTCTCTAGGAAGACTTGGATTTATTTTTTGAAGAACAAAGATGAAGTATTTAGAAAATTCAAGGAATTGAAAGCCTTGATAGAAAACCACACTGAAAAGAATATCAATACTTTTAGATCCGACAATGGTGGAGAATTCACTTCAGAATACTTCAAGAAGCTATGTAGTATGTCAGGGATTAAGAGGGAGTTGACCACTCCTTACAATCTGTTAAATTTTCAGAATTTACTTCAATATGATCTAGGATCTTAACTGAGAGAACAACATGTACAGCATATCAATCATGGAGACAATAATGCAAGCACACAAGAGACACAAAGATTTACTTGGGGAAAACCATAAAGGTGAAAAACCCCAATAACTTCCTCAGAGATAGATAGAGAAATGATACAACCAACCAATAGAGATAGCCATAACCTAGCAGCAATCCTCCTCCTCCATAAGTGCGCCTCTCCTCCTTAAGAGCATGTGTGAGAAGTGAGTGAGTAAATAGAGTGCCTCCCGCACTCTATTTATACTTGACTTGACTTTCCTTTTTACCTAACTCATGTCGGCTCGAACTTAACCACATAACATAATGCTGAGTGGGCCGACCCCCAATAGGGTGGTCTAATAACCCTTTGACCCACATGACTTATACAGGGCCGACCCCAAACAAGGTGGTCTAATAACCCATCAAGTATAAGTTACGACACTTACAATATAAATGACGACACTTCCTTATAGAGGAATAATACCATCTCTATAGGAATACAATATACATATATGTGAAATACATTCCGAAGTTACATATACATCAACACTCCCTCTTAACTAGGAAGGTATTTCTCAGCATAGTTCTTCTAGCACAAGTCATCTTCTCTGGATCATCGTCACTAGATAATCGTCATCGAGTCATCATCATCGTCACTGCTGCTGCTATCTCAATCAATCTCTGAATCTACTCGTCATAGGAAGTTCTACAGAGCCAGTCCTTTTTCATACTGGATGTAGGCCCACCACCTGCAGGTCTTCGTCATCACTGGCCATACTGTGGAATCCTCAGGACTTATTACATGCGTCACAAAACCTCGAAAGAGCATCCCAGGATATTACGGGTACACAACTCCAACCTGGAGGATCTCCCAGGGCGCTATTACATGTGACCCCACCACAAAACCTCGAAAGAGCATCTTAGGATGTTACGGGTACACAACTCCGACCTAAGATCTCCCAGGGCACAAATTACATGTGGTCCACCACAAAACCTAGCAAGAGCATCTCAGGATGTTACGGGTACACAACTCCGACCTGAGATCTCCTAGGGCACAAATTACATGTGGTCATGGCAAAACCTCGCAAGAGCATCTCAGGATGTTACGGGTACACAACTCCGACCTGAAATCTCCCAGGGCCCAAATTACATGCCATAGGACAAAACCTCGCAAGAGCATCTCAGGATGTTACGGGTACACAACTCCGACCTGAAATCTCCCAGGGCACAAATTACATGTCCTCCCAGAGCAATGTCTCGAAAGAGCATCCCAGGCTGTTACGGGTACACAACTCCGACCTATAGGATCTCCCAGACATGCTCATCTGCACAACCTGATCCACGGCCACAGAGTATCGACCTGATACTCACCATACATCATCCTGATGTACTTATGATCGTCCTGATCATAATCACTGCAACGTCCTGCTGCAAGTCATCTGGAGCAACATCCTGAAGCTCGTCATCCATGATCATCCTGATCATCAATGCAACATCCTGCTGCAATTCATCTGGAGCAACATCCTGAAGCTCGTCATCCATGATCGTCCTGATCATCAATGCAACATCCTGCTGCATGTCGTCTGGAGCAACATCCTGAAGCTCTTCATCTATGATCATCCTGATCATCACTGCAACATCCTGCTGCATGATCTACCTGATCATCAATGCATCTTCCTGATGCATACCAAGTATCATACATGATCCTCCTGATCATCAATGTATCCACCTGATACAAATATATGATATATATCATCATACATGATCCTCCTGATCATCAATGCATCTACCTGATGCATACCAAGTATCATACATGATCCTCCTGATCATCAATGTATCCACCTGATACAAATATATGATACATATCATCATACATGATCCTCCTGATCATCAATGCATCTACCTGATGCATACCAAGTATCTACCTGATACATATCATCATACATGATCCTCCTGATCATCAATGTATCCACCTGATACAAATACAAATACATGATACATATCACCATACATGATCCACCTGATCATACAATGTATCCACCTGATACATATACAAATACATGATACATATCACCATACATGATCCACCTGATCATACAATGTATCCACCTGATACATATACAGAGACATGGTACATATCACCATACATGATCCACCTGATCATACAATGTATCCACCTGATACATATACAGATACATGGTCCAAGCATCCAACATGATGCATAAACAATACATACACATGATCCAACTGATCATATCCAGCATCCTACATACATAAAATGATCCAACTGATCATATCAAGCAGAAACTAGAACATCATCCTGATGCTCATCATCCAGCGCTTATGTGAAGGATCCTCCTTCCAACATGCTTGGAATGGCTTCAGCAAATGTGTCCGTCACTTCTTCCTCGAAGTGTCCTCGATCTGAATAACACCAAGCCTCTCTCTGAAGTACTCGAACTTCACCCTGGCTAGTGGCTTCGTCAGCACATCTGCAATCTGCTCGTCCATTGCAACATACAGGAGCTTCACAGCTCCTCTCTGCACCATATCCCTGATATAGTGATATTTGATCTCTATGTGTTTCGACCTATCATGAAACACTGGGTTCTCGGACAGCTTCACACAACTCTGGTTATCACAGAAGATACCAGTAGCCTCCAACGGGAGATCAAATAACTCAGACAGTAGCTTCCGTAGCCATACTGCCTCACAACTAGCTGAATAGGCTGCAACATACTCTGTCTCAGCTGTACTTAGTGCTACGCAGGACTGCTTCCTGCTAAACCAAGAGATCACACCTGATCCCATACTGAAGCAACACCCAGATGTGCTCTTCCTATCTGCAGCACTGCCAGCCCAATCTGAATCAACATAACCCTGCAGGTTAAACTTTTGATTCGCCTCATACCTGAGCCCAAAAACCACTGTACCCTTCAGGTACCTCAGAACATGCTTTACAGTAACCAGGTGAACACCCCTCGGATCCGTCAGGAACTGGCTCAATGTGTTCACAGCAAAGCAAATGTCTGGTCTCGTGTTCGTCAAGTACATCAAGGACCCAATCATCTGACGATACGTAGAGACATCAACCAGCTCAGATGAAGCATCACATAGAAGCTTCATATTCGATGTCATAGGTGTGGCCATAGCCTTGCAGTCCATCATCCCGAACCTCTTCAGGATCTCTACTGCATACTTCCCTTGTCCAAGGAAGATTCCATCACTCTGCCACACCTCCATGCCAAAAACAAATAGTGCATCATTCCCAAGTTCTTCATCTCGAACTCGGTAGTAAGCTTTCGCTGCATGTCGGCAATCAATCTATCTTCACCTGTAACAAACAAGTTATCTGCATACAAAAGTAGTATCACTTATATAGTTCTCAATGCTGTCATCTGCAACATGCTTGATCTGATAGATCCATATGGAAGTCATAACAAACTTCCCTTCAGGTCTTGGGACTACATCCCAAACATCGTTCTTCATGATCTACGGATCATGGCATTCCATTTCTTCATCCCAGATCCTGGGAACTTCAATATCTTCAATAGATAATTTTGTTGTTGAACAAATGTTGTAGTTCTTCTTTTGTAGGTGAAGATATACGGTCTTTCCTACAAAACAGGTTAAATTGCATGATTAGAAACATCTCATAATTTTCAGAACAAATTCTTACACATAACGAAATATGTCATACAATCATGCAATTATCTTAGCCAATGCTTCAATACAACATTTATCCATATTCCGTAGCTTTCTAGATGCCTTCCAATCTCTACCAAAACATTGTTAAGGGTGTGCACAACTCCCAACATGTCAGCAAAGAGGTTTCATTCTAGATAAGTAGCAATGGAATGTTGTACAGTGCCATAGGCCACTTACCCATGTATATTAGTAGTATACTGTTCATCAATGCAACTATTCTAATATGCATAATACATATCCTAAGTCTAGGAACATGAGCATATACATCATTTGAACAATTTTATTTAAACAAACACATATGTAAGAAATGATAATTAAAATACTTATCTTTGTTTGTTCATTGGGTGGACTCCCTCTGAGTCTTTGCTTCTTTGCGGGAGATACTAGAGTCATAATCTGAAGTAGCTTCTTCTACACCTTTCTATTGTGGAATGTAGGAAGATGTTCAACTCCCTCTAAATATCTGCATCCTTGCAGAAGCTACTGAAGTGTGCTCCTTTGCTTTCTTTGCAGGAACAACTGGAGTGTGCTCCCTCTTGATCTTTGCTTCCTGGATTACCTGTCCTTGAACTTACATTCATCCTTGGTCCCTATGCATCATGATTGTGTTATCCTTGTGATCTCATATAAAATCATACATTCATTAGTATACTATTAAAACACAATAATCTCAAGCATGTATAGTCATGATCATTTCAAACAGAAATAATAAGCATTAGCATTCAAGGTTTATGTAGGAATCTTATGGTTAGTCAAATCATAAGAAGCATAACATGTCTAAACCTATAATTACTCAAACCTATGACTCTTCGCGTTAGTTGAATCATCAATTAAGATAAGAGATATAATGTGCATAAAACCTGTGATTATTCAAACCTATACTTTCATGATTCTTCTGGTAAGAAATATAATACGCATACAGCCATGACTTATTCAAACCTATGACTTCATGAATAATCATTATCAAACAACACAACAGTATAAGATCCTAACACAAGGTAGGATTCTATCTTGATATAGGAAAAACATACCTGGATTAGCATGCTAGCTATTTATACTCACATGATGTCTTCTTGTTGTTCTTCAATGACTTGTGCTAGTAACCTGTATATCTCATAGGTTAGCCATTATAAAACCAAGTTATACATACCTCGTAAATGGATCTTCTATGAGATCCATGACAATGGATGAGTCTTTATCCTCATGTCATCATGATCATATGTTCTTGAACTGGAACATGCTTTGTCTTTCTTGGTGTACCTTTCATGTTAGTAGACAACATAAACCTCATACAACACCATAATGCATTAGTACAATCATAAGTGTCAACACCCTAACCAATGAATATCTTCTATCATGCATTCATAATTTTGTTAAGGTGAAACGACAAATCTAAAATCAAAATTGTACTAACCGTAATAACATGAAGACAAACATACCATAAACTTAATCATGGACAAATATCGAAACATACCTCGATGAGTCATACCTGTCGAGATCGCTTGAAAACTTCTTATGTAAGGCCTTAGCCTCATCTCCCTCTGAAACACGAACTTCTTCACTTATGCAGGTGACCAATCCATCTTCTTCTAGGATTAACCCAATCCACTTGATTTGCAAGAACTGGACCTAGAGCTGGATATGGTTTTGTCAGAAAAACCCCAAAAATTCAAACTTTGAATTTCAACCTTCCGATAGGATAGGAATATGCGCCTTGATGAACTGATCAAACTGGTATATTCAGGATTTGAAAACTGCAAAGTTTCACTCCTCAATTTTTCCTTTGAAACTTTTGGATTCACTCGACGTGACCCTAAACTGGGGTTTGATGAAGCCCACTCTTCTTCCCAATCAAAATGTTTGATCCAAAGCTCTAAGCTTCTATTTTTCCGAGGAGCTTCCAGCCGTGGTCACAGATTTCAAAAATTCCCATTTTTATAGAAGCCCTAATTTTCCACTTTTCTGATCAAAGTCCCGAACTAGGGTCTAATCAAGCCCGGCCTTCTACCCAGCCAAAAATTCTGATATTGGTCTCTAAATTTCTATTTTGATGAGTAGCATCCAGCCGTGGTCTCCGATTACAAAAATTCCAACTTTCTTCAAAGCCCTAAATTCCGGAAGCCATGAATGAAGGTACCATAAAAATAATTATGTTTTGACAGAAATATGTACCTTATTTTTTCTGGTGTAACTCCGAAATTTTTGATCCACAGGGTCTGAAAAAGTTTTCTGAGATAGCCTGACCTGTTAGCTTTCCATCCTCACAGGTCTGACCTCAATTGGATGTTCTGAGAGAGAGTTATGCCAAATGTCGCAACGTGACCTGTTTTGGGAAAATACAGGAGAGCGAACTTGTACGGCGTGCCACGTGTCACTGTTTGACCTTCGGCCTCTGAAAACGTTTTCTGAGATAGCTCGGCCTGTTATCTTTCCATCCTGACAGGTCTGACCTCAATTGGATTCTCTGAGAGAGAGATATGCCAAGTGTCGCAACGTGACCTGTTTATGGGATAATACAGGAGAGCGAACTTGTACGGCGTGCCACGTGTCACTGTTTGACCTTCGGCCTCTGAAAACGTTTTCTGAGATAGCTCGGCCTGTGTACTACCTGTCACTTTTCACGAAATTTCATTTGGAGCTTCCTAGCCCAAGTTATGACCTTTTTCCCAAGGTCACCTGATTTTGACTCAGATCTGGAAGAGGCAGAAACCCTATATTGTACAGATCATAAATCACAAAGTAAAACGAATTAGAGGTTGTCCTTTGGACACAAGGTACCTGGAGATTTTAGCTTCGACCTGTAACAATTTCAGATCCGAAACCTTCTCCAAAACGGATTTATAGCGAAAGTGCTACGACGACTGGTTTTTACTATATCAAGCCCTAGCATCGTAAATGCAACAAGTGTCATACATGCCATATCATGCCTTCTTTCAGGCTAGCTCTGATACCATGTTAAATTTTCAGAATTTACTTCAATATGATCTAGGATCTTAACTGAGAGAACAACATGTACAGCATATCTACAGCATATCAATCATGGAGACAATAATGCAAGCACACAAGAGACACAAAGATTTACTTGGGGAAAACCATAAAGGTGAAAAACCCCAATAACTTCCTCAGAGATAGATAGAGAAATGATACAACCAACCAATAGAGATAGCCATAACCTAGCAGCAATCCTCCTCCTCCATAAGTGCGCCTCTCCTCCTTGAGAGCATGTGTGAGAAGTGAGTGAGTAAATAGAGTGCCTCCCGCACTCTATTTATACTTGACTTGACTTTCCTTTTTACCTAACTCATGTCGGCTCGAACTTAACCACATAACATAATGCTGAGTGGGCCGACCCCCAATAGGGTGGTCTAATAACCCTTTGACCCACATGACTTATACAGGGCCGACCCCAAACAAGGTGGTCTAATAACCCATCAAGTATAAGTTACGACACTTACAATATAAATGACGACACTTCCTTATAGAGGAATAATACCATCTCTATAGGAATACAATATACATATATGTGAAATACATTCCGAAGTTACATATACATCAACACAATCCACAACAGAATGGAGTTGCAGAAAGGGAGAATAGAACAATCATGGAAGAAGCACGGACAATGCTTCATGACCAAGACCTTCCTATGCACCTATGGGTAGAAGCAACAAGGACAACTATATATGTACAGAACAAAACACCACACAAGATACATGACAACAAGACACCATAAGAAGCTTTCTCTAGTGAGAAACCAGAAGTTAGACACCTCAGGATATTTGGCTGTTCAGTATACACACATATTCCAAGAGAAAAGAGGACAAAGCTAGATCCTTCAGGAAAGAAGGGTATATTTGTGGGTTACAGTGAAAACTAGAAAGCATACAAAATCTACTTTCTAGGGTTCAAGAAGATTGACATCAGCAGGGATGTGAATTTTGATGAAGACTCAGTATACATCAAATCCAGGAAACCACCTGTTGAAGATAATGAAGAAACAAGAGTACCCAAAATACAAGACACCACCATGAACAAAGCAATTCCAGAAGAGGATCGTGAGATGGAAGATCCACAAGAGCCTATAGATACACCCCGTGAGAAGAAATATTACAAGAGGAAACCAGGATGGGAAAGAGAGCTCTTCCAAGATGCAAAGAGGTATGGTTTTCCAGAGGAGGAACACAGAGAAAGAAAAAGGAAAAGGTCACACACCATCTATGTAGCCTTGCTATGTGATATAATGGACAAAGAACCTTCTAGTTATGAAAAAGCGACAGAAAACAAAGAATGGAAGGAGGCCATGGTCGAAGAATACCAGTCGATCATGAAGAATGATGTATGGGATGTGGTCCCAAGACAAGAAGGGAAGTTTGTTGTGAATTCCAAGTGGATCTACAAGATCAAGCATGCTGCAGATGGTAGCATAGAGAAAGACAAGGAAAGGTTTGTGGCTCGTGGCTTCTCCCAGAAAGAAGGGATAGATTATGAAGAAACTTTTGCACCTGTAGCCAGATACACTTCTATTAGAACAGTACTTGTTCTGCCTGCAGTGATGAACTGGAAGATACACCAGATGGATGTCAAGAAAACTTTCTTGAATGGTGTAGTCGAAGAAAAAGTGCATGTGGAGCAACCACTCTGTTTTGACACATGACAGGGAGTCACATGTGTGCAAATTGAAGAAGGCCTTGTACGGTTTAAAATAAGCACCCAGGATGTGGTACGATAGGATTGACAGCTTCTTGACTAGTTTGGGGTTTACCAAGAGAGAAGCGGATTCCAACCTTTACTACAAGGTTGAGGAAGGAAATCCTGTTGATGTATATGTAACTTCGGAATGTATTTCATTTGTATATTATATATATATTTATTGTACCCTTATAAGAGATGTGTTATTCCTCTATAAGGAAGTGTCGTCATGTGGATTGACAAGTGTCGCAAGTGTGTGTACTTGCCGATGGGTTATTAGACCACCTTATGGGGTCGGCCCTGATTAATATATAATATATTGTGGGTGTATCAAAGTAGACAAGTCGGCCCCAGTAGGTCATTGGGCAAAAAGGTGAGTATAAATAGAGATAGGAGATCTCTATTTTACTCACTCGGAAAAGTAACTATCTCTCTCTCTGAAAAGTGGCACACTAGTGAGGAGGAGGAGGATCATCTGCTAGGAGACTATCTCAGTGTTATTTGGTTGTATTTTGGTTGAGCCATTGCTCTCTCTATCTCTGAGGAAGTTGTGGGGTTTTTCACCTTAGGGTTTTCCCCACGGAAACTCTGTGTCTCTTGTCTCTATGCTTTTGATTCTTGTGATGCTTGTGATGCTTGTCATATTATGATTGTCATGCATTGATATACTGTAGATGTTATTCTCTCAGCAAAGATCCTATAGTATTGTGATTTAATACTAAAAATTTAGCATGGTATCAGAGCTTAACTGAGAAGAAGACATTTTGCAGCGACGGAAGCTTGTATTCCTTGTTTATTGGGTTTCTCTCCACAGATTTTTGAAATTCAGTATAGTCGATTGGATCTACTCATCAAGGCGCATCTATCTGTCCAATCAGAATTCCGTTCTGAGCATTTTAAGATTTGGCCCTAAAAATTAGGGTTTCCACAAAAATAGGAATTTCTGGAAACTGAAGGCACAGCTGGAAGCTCCTTGCAAAAATCGAAGGTTTGAGCTTTGGATCGAGATTTTTGGCTGGGTAGATCTCCGGGAAACTCAAACCCTAATTCAGGGCTCTCCCTAGTGAACCCGGGAGGACAAAAAGGCAATTTTGAAGGGCAAGACCTTGCTGATCTCAAATTTTGAATGTACTAGGCTGATCAGCTCTCCAAGGCGCATCTTTCTATACTTTCGGAATTTTGAAATTCACATTTTGAATTTTTAGGGTTTCTCTGACAAACCCTAATCCGGGACCAGATCCAGTTTTCAGCACTTCAAGTGGTAAGTCCTAAATCTTTTCTATTTCCATTTGAAGTACTCTTAAAGATGTCTCTCCACACTAAGCTTGAGGATAAGCTTGAAGGGGCTGATAACTTCCGAGCCTGGAAGTATAGGATTGGGTTAATCTTGGAAGAAAATGAGTTGGACTCATATGTGAAAGAAGACATCCCTATCCCAGAGGATGAAGAGGCCAAGGCATTGCACAAGAAGAACTTGGTCAAGGCAAAGAGAATCATTGCTGATTCTATCAAAGACCATCTCATACCCCATGTGTCTTCTCTCAAGACACCCAAGGAGATGTTTGAATCCTTGACCAAGCTATTTGAAGGAAAGAACATAAATCAGAAGATGACCCTGCGGAACCAATTGAAAGCAGTGAAGTTTCAGAATGGAGAAACCATTCAATCTTACTTTTCAAGGGTCTCCCAGATCAAGGAACAATTAGAAGCAGTAGATGAAATGGTGGAGAATGGTGAAGTGGTGATGACCACTCTAAATGGCCTACCCAGGTCATGGGATTCCTTTATTCAAGGAATTTGTGCAAGGAAGAAGTTGATCTCATTCAGTAGACTTCGGGAAGAATGCTCTCAAGAAGAAGCTAGACTTATAGCTCATGAAGAAAAGATGGGAGGTGAAGATCAAGCTCTTGCAACTCACACCAAAAAAAAGCAAAGCCAAGAAGGATCACTCTCGCCACAATAGATCCTATAAAAAGAACAGGAAAGATCTAAGATGCTTCACATGCAATGAGAAGGGTCACTTTGCTTCAGATTGTCCCAAGAACAAAAGGGATAATAACAACAACTCCAGTAATAAGAAGAAGGGCAGCAAAAGAAGGTTTCATGCTCATGCTGCCGAGGATGATGAACCTCCAAAGAAGAAGGCTAGGGAAGAAAGTGATAGTGATGATGACTCATCAAGTGAAGAAGAGTATGTTCTGATCTCTGCTCTCACAGGTACTATTTCTCATGGTTGTAATGATTGGTTGATTGATAGTGGGGCCTCCAAACACATGACTGGGTTCAAGGAATCTTTTGTGAACCTTTCTGAACATGAATCACCCCATAAGGTGAAACTTGGGGATGATTATCAATATCCAATCAAAGGAAGTGGTGAAGCCTCCTACAACCTAGATTCTGGAAAATCATTGAAGATGAAAGAAGTACTGTATGTACCTGGACTCAAGAAGAACTTACTCTCCATCTCTGCATTGGATGCAAAAGGTATGAGGGTTGCATTTGTGGATGGCCAAGTCCTAATGTGGCCAAAGGGAAAGAACATAGATGATGCAGTAGTGATTGGAGAGCAAGAGGGAGGCTTGTATAAATTGAAGGGACAACCTGAACATGCCATGGTACATGAATCCATGGAGCCAAGTGAACTTTGGCATAGAAGACTTGCTCATATGCACTATAGGGCACTTCCAATTGCAAGCAAGGTAGTAGAGGGTCTTCCTGAAATCAAGACCAAACATGAAGGTGTTTGCAAAGGATGTGCAAAAGGAAAGAACACTAAGAAGGCTTTCCCAAGCAATGAAAGCAAGGCAAAAGACATTCTGGAAATCATCCACTCAGATGTATGTGGCCCCATGTCATCCAGTTCCCTAAGTGGGTATGTTTACTATGTATCATTTATTGATGACTTGTCCAGGAAGACTTGGGTATACTTCTTGAAAGGCAAAGATGAGGTGCTTGACAAATTCAAGGAATTCAAAAAAACTTGATGGAGAATCAAACTATCAAGAAAATCAAGACATTCAGATCTGACAATGGTGGAGAATTCACCTCAAATGACTTCAAGAAGCTTTGCAGTGATTCAAGGATTAAGAGGGAGTTGACTGCTCCTTATAATCCTCAACAGAATGGAGTTGCAGAAAGGAATAACAGAACAGTCATGGAAGCAGCAAGGGCAATGCTGCATGACCAGGATCTACCTATGCATCTATGGGCAGAAGCAGTTAGAACAGTTGTATATGTGCAGAACAGAACTCCCCACAAGATATTGGACAACAAGACACCAGAAGAGGTCTTTTCTGGGTTCAAGAATATTGATGTCAGCAAAGATGAATATAGGGATAGATAATCCAGGAAGCAAAGATCAAAAGGGAGCACACTCCAGCAGCGCCTACAAGGATGCAGATCTTCAGAGGGAGTTGACCATCTTCCTACATTCCACAACAGAGAGGTGTAGAAGAAGCTACTTCAGCAGCTCCTACCAGGAAGCAAAGATTTAGAGGGAGTCCACCCAAACAAACAAACAAAGATAAGTATTTCAATTATCATTTCTTGCCTATTTTGTTTGTTTAATAATATTATGCTTATGTTCCTAGACTTAGGAGATGTATTGTGCATATTTGAATGATTGCATTAATGAACAGTATACTACTAATATGCATGTGATGGGTAAGTGGATTATGGCACTGTACAACATTCCAGTGCTACTTATCTAGAATGAAACCTCTTTGCTGACATGTTGGGAGTAGTGCAAACTCTTAACAATGTTCTGGTAGAGACTGGAAGGCATCTAGAAATTTGTGGAACATGGATAAATGTTGTATTGAAGCATTGGCTAAGATAACTGCATGACTGCATGACATATTTCTTTATGTGTAAAGAATTTGTTCTGAAAATTATGAGATGTTTCTAATCATGCAATTTAACTTGTTTTGTAGGAAAGACCGTATATCTTCACCTACAAAAGAACTACAACATTTGTTCTAGCAAGAAAGATATCTATTGAAGATATTGAAGTTCCCAGGATCTGGGATGAAGAAATGGAATGCCATGATCCGTAGATCATGAAGAAGATGTTTGGGATGCAGTCCCAAGACCTGACAGGGAGTCATATGTATGCAGATTGAAGAAAGCCTTATATGGCTTGAAGCAAGCTCCCAGAACCTGGTATGGTAGGATGGACAGTTTCCTATCTAGTTTTGGCTTTACCAAGAGTAAAGCGGATTCCAACCTTTACTACAAGGTTGAGGAAGAGAATCCTGTGATTCTACTACTGTATGTGGATGACCTATTTGTGACAGGAGATGACAGACTGATTGTAGATACTAAAAGGAAGCTTGCAGCTGAATTCGACATGAAAGATTTGGGAATGATGCACTATTTCCTAGGTATGGAGGTGTGGCAGAGTGCAGGTGGGATCTTCCTTGGTCAAGGGAAGTACACAGTAGATATCCTGAAGAGATTTGGGATGATGGACTGCAAGGCCATGGCCACACCTATGGCATCGAATCTGAAGCTTCTATGTGATGCTTCATCTGAGCCGGTTGATATCACTATGTATCGTCAGATGATTGGGTCCTTGATGTACCTGACGAACACGAGACCAGACATTTGCTTTGCTGTGAACACATTGAGCCAGTTCCTAACGGATCCGAGGAGTGTTCACCTAGTTGCTGTAAAGCATGTTCTGAGGTACCTGAAGGGTACAATGGATTATGGGATCAAGTATGAAGCGAATCAAAAGTTTAACCTACAGGGTTATGTTGATTCAGATTGGGCTGGCAGTGCTGCAGATAGGAAGAGCACATCGGGATGCTGCTTCAGTATGGGATCAGGTGTGATCTCTTGGTTTAGCAGGAAGCAGTCCTGCGTAGCACTGAGTACCGTTGAGGTAGAGTATGTTGCAGCCTGCTCAGCTAGTTGCGAGGCAGTATGGCTACGGAAGCTACTATCTGAGTTATTTGATCTCCCGTTGGAGGCTACTGGTATCTTCTGTGATAACCAGAGTTGTGTGAAGCTATCCGAGAATCCAATGTTTCATGACAGGTCGAAACACATAGAGATCAAATATCACTATATCAGGGATATGGTGCAGAGAGGAGCTGTGAAGCTCCTGTATGTTGCGACGGACGAGCAGATTGCAGATGTGCTGACGAAGCCACTAGCCAGAGTGAAGTTCAAGTACTTCAGAGAGAAGCTTGGCGTTCTTCAGATCGAGGACACTTCGAGGAAGAAGTGATGGACACATTTGCTGAAGCCATTCCAAGCATGTTGGAAGGAGGATTCTTCACATGGCTGTGGATGTAAGCGCTGGATGATGAGCATCAGGATGATGTTCTGGTTTCTGCTTGATATGATCAGTTGGATCATTTTTATGTATGTATGTACACATCATGTTGGATGCTGGATATGATCAGTTGGATCATTTTTATGTATGTATGTACGCATCATGTTGGATGCTGGATATGATCAGTTGGATCATTTATGTATGTATGCATCATGTTGGATGCTGGATATGATCAGTTGGATCATGTGTACGTATTTTGTATATGCATCATGTTGGATGCTTGGACCATGTATCTGTATATGTATCAGGTGGATACATTGTATGATCAGGTGGATCATGTATGGTGATATGTATCATGTATTTGTATCAGGTGGATACGTTGATGATCAGGAGGATCATGTATGATGATATGTATCAGGTAGATACTTGGTATGCATCAGGTAGATGCATTGATGATCAGGAGGATCATGTATGATGATATGTATCATGTATTTGTATCAGGTGGATACATTGATGATCAGGAGGATCATGTATGATGATATGTATCAGGTAGATACTTGGTATGCATCAGGTAGATGCATTGATGATCAGGTGGATCATGCAGCAGGATGTTGCAGTGATGATCAGGATGATCATAGATGACGAGCTTCAGGATGTTGCTCCAGATGACATGCAGCAGGATGTTGCAATGATGATCAGGATGATCATAGATGACGAGCTTCAGGATGTTGCTCTAGATGACATGCAGCAGGATGTTGCAGTGATGATCAGGATGATCATAGATGACGAGCTTCAGGATGTTGCTCCAGATGACATGCAGCAGGATGTTGCAGTGATGATCAGGATGATCATAGATGACGAGCTTCAGGATGTTGCTCCAGATGACATGTAGCAGGACGTTGCAGTGATGATGATCAGGATGATCATGGATACATCAGGATGATGTATGGTGAGTATCAGGTTGATACTCTGTGGCCGTGGATCAGGTTGTGCAGATGAGCATGTAATTCGGTGCCCTGGGAGATCTGCAGATAGTCTTTCGAGGTTTTGCCTATGGCATGTAATTCGGTTCCCTGGGATATCTGGCAGATGCTCTTTCGAGGTTTTGTCCTATGGCATGTAATTCGTTTCCCTGGGAGATCCGATAGGTTGGGCTGTGTGCCCGTAATCAGTCCTGGGATGCTCTTGCGAGGTTTTTCCATGACCACATGTAATTCGTTGCCCTGGGAGATCCTATAGGTAGAGCTGTGTGCTCGTAACAGCCTGGGATGCTCTTGCGAGGTTTTGTGGTGAGGTCACATGTAATTCGGTGCCCTGGGAGATCCTATAGGTAGAGTTGTGTGCTCGTAACATCCTGGGATGCTCTTTCGAGGTTTTGTGACGCACGTAATAAGTCCTGAGGATTCCATAGTATGGCCAGTGATGATGAAGACCTGCAGGTGGTGGACCTACATCCAGTATGAAAAATGACTGGCTCTGTAGAACTTCCTATGACGAGTAGAGTCAGAGATTGGTTGAGATAGTAGCAGCAGTGACGATGATGGTGACGATGATCCAGAGAAGAAGACTTGTCTAGCAGATCTGTGTCGAGAAATACCTTCCTAGTTAAGAGGGAGTGTTGATGTATATGTAACTTCGGAATGTATTTCATTTGTATATTATATATATATTTATTGTACCCTTATAAGAGATGTGTTATTCCTCTATAAGGAAGTGTCGTCATGTGGATTGACAAGTGTCGCAAGTGTGTGTACTTGCCGATGGGTTATTAGACCACCTTATGGGGTCGGCCCTGATTAATATATAATATATTGTGGGTGTATCAAAGTAGACAAGTCGGCCCCAGTAGGTCACTGGGCAAAAAGGTGAGTATAAATAGAGATAGGAGATCTCTATTTTACTCACTCGGAAAAGTAACTATCTCTCTCTCTGAAAAGTGGCGCACTAGTGAGGAGGAGGAGGATCATCTGCTAGGAGACTATCTCAGTGTTATTTGGTTGTATTTTGGTTGAGCCATTGCTCTCTCTATCTCTGAGGAAGTTGTGGGGTTTTTCACCTTAGGGTTTTCCCCACGGAAACTCTGTGTCTCTTGTCTCTATGCTTTTGATTCTTGTGATGCTTGTGATGCTTGTCATGCATTGATATACTGTAGATGTTATTGTCTCAGCAAAGATCCTATAGTATTGTGATTTAATACTAAAAATTTAACAAATCCAGTGATACTCCTATTGTATGTAGATGACCTATTTGTGAGAGGTGAGGATGGGTTGATTGCTGATACAAAGAGGAAGCTTGTTTCCGAGTTAGAGATGAAGTACTTGGGTATGATGCATTACTTTCTAGGGATGGAGTTGTGGCAGAGTGCAAATGGAATATTCCTTGGACAAGGGAAGTATCCAGTAGAGATCCTGAAGCGTTTTTGGATGATGGACTGCAAGGCCATGGCCACACCTATGGAATCAAACCTGAAGATACTGAGTGATGCTTCATCAGAGTCGGTTGATTCCACAATGTATCGTTAGATGATTGGGTCCTTGATGTACCTAGCGAACACGAGACCAGATATTTTCTTTACTGTGAACACATTGAGCTAGTTCCTGATAGATCCGAGACATGTTCACTTGATTGCTGCAAATCATATTCTGAGGTACCTAAAGGGTGCGGTTGATTATGGGCTCAAGTATGATGCGAATCAAAAGGTTAACCTGGAGGGTTATGTTGATTCAGATTGGGCAGGCAGTGTTACAGATAGGAAGAGCACTTCGAGGTGCTTCTTTAGTATGGGATCAAGGGTGATCTCTTGGTTTAGCAGGAAGAAGTCCTATGTAGCACTGAGTACAGCCGAAGCAGAGTATGTCACAGATTGTTCATCCATTTGTGAGGCAGTATGGCTAAGGAAGGTACTGTCAGATTTATTTGATCTCCAGTTGGATGATACTTGTATCTTCTGTGAAAACCATAGTTGTGTGAAGTTGTCCGAGAACCTGGTGTTCCATGACAAGTCGAAGCATATCGAGATCAAGTATCACTATATCATGGATATGGTGCAGAGAGGAGAAGTGAAGCTCTTGTATGTTGCAACAAACGAGCAGATAGCAGATGTGTTGACCAAGCCACTAGCTAGGGTGAAGTTCGAGTACTTCAGAGAGAGGCTTGGTGTTCTTCAGATCGAAGATACTTCCAGGAGGAAGTGACGAGACACATATGTAGGAGCCCTTCCAAGCATGGTGGCAGGCGGGTCCTCCCCATGTCTGTGGATGTAAGTGTTGTGTGATGAGCATTCAGACGATGCTATGTCATGAACATCCGGATGATGTTCCATATGACAATGATCCATATGATCATGAGCATCTGTATGATGCTCTGTATGATCATGAGCATCCATATGATGCTCTGTATGATGATGATCCATATGATCATGAGCATTTGTATGATGCTTCGTATGATGATGATTCGTATGATCATGAGCATCCGTATGATCATGAGCATCCGTATGATGCTCCATATGACGATGATTCGTATGATCATGAGCATCCGTATGATGATGATCCATATTATCATGAGCATTCGGATGATGCTCCGCGGCCATGGATATCTTGCAAGTTGTGCTTGGCACATAATCAGTCATGAGATTCCACCTGATGGCCCACTCACAGAAATGATTAAGACCTACATGAAGGCTAGGCCTACATCCGACATGAAAAAGGGTTGGCTCTGTAGAACTTCCTATGACGAGTAGAATTGAGAGATAGCACCAGTGATCGAGATGACGAGTACAACAATAGTGAACAAAAATAGTGACGATGATGCTCTAGTGTTGATGATCCAACTCCAGTATTGAAGACTGTTGGGCCCTGGAAATGCCCCTTTTGACCATACCTATTACATCATTTTTCCCTGTTACATCCTACTTTCATAAACCATTTACATGCCTTTTTCTAGATCAATCAGCAATCCCGACAAGGTATAATTCATTATTGCTTCATTTAATTAAATGCCTAAATTGTTATGGTTATGAATTCTAGCGCTGGATTTATGCTAACTTGTGTTGATTTCATTAAGTTAAGATCAAGCACAGGTGTATCAGCCGCAATGCCTTGGGAAAGAATCATACGTGGTGCCAACTGTTACTCTTTTGATTTGATTCCTCATATTTCAAGGGACAATGCATCTCTCCACGTGAAGCTGTAACAGGTCGCTGGAACAAAACATAGCTGCAGCGGAAAGGACTCCTCCCGATTGGTTACACCATTGATCCATTGACTGCCAGAGTAACAACATCCTTCATGGTTAATGGTCTCATTCATTATGGCTGTAACAGTTTAGCTGTAACTCTGCAGCATGAAGATCAGAGATCTTCATTGTTGCACGAAATTAGTGGATCGCAAACTGTATTTTGCATGTATAAATATGGGAAGGAATTCAAAGTCTGGGGTTGGTTGATTATCATCTTGTACGGGCTGTAATAGAGAACTGAGACTGTGGATTACCATCTTTAATGAAGAGCAGAGTTATTTCTATTTTCGTGTCTTAATTTGTGGTAGTTCACGGCGTCTCTGTTAGAAGGCCAAGGCCCACCTTCTCACAGAGATTGCCGATTTACGTAGGTAGTTATATTTATTTCCTGTTGTGTGTTTGTGGAAATGCATTAGGTGTATTATTGATAGCTGCAACAGAGAAATTACAATTGCATTCTTTTATTGGTAGTTTGATTAATTGCATTTCGAATAGCCGTAACAGTGTGGTGTGACAGTCGACTGTGTAGGTTATCTTAATTATGCATGTGTGTTCAAGCGCTATTACAGCCAAGCTCAGCTCCAATTCCTTTTAGTCATTTATGCTTTCTAGGATTTCCATTGGTTATCAATTTAGAGTTCAATCTTATGTTCTAATTTTGGTTGCTGTTGTATCTTCATTGAATTCATAGATTAGGCAGGTTATGATTGGGTTATAGTAGTTGCTGGATGAATCATTTTGGTAAATATTGAATACTATGGTTTGATAATTATAGTATTTAACTTCTTGCAAAAGTAATCTAGTTAATTTCAATTCTTAGATCTGTAATTGCTAGGTTGATTTCTATAGGGAGGTAGCTTCACTTTGAATTCCTAGATGTATAAGTTAGATTAGTTTTCTTTATGAAATGAGTTTGGATGGGTAGATAGGTAGGATTATTCATCTCCATTCACTTAATCAGCTACTGAAAATGTTTATGCATAGATTGTGCTTATTTCCATTGAAATAAAAGACTTCCCTGGGTTTGACAATTTATATTGAGCATCCTGTGTGTTAGTTTTAATTAATTAGCATATAGGGTGACCAACAAAGACTTGTGCCTATATCTATTGATGCCTGTGTCAAGAGAATACCTTCCTAGTTAAGAGGGAGTGTTGATGTATTTGTAACTTTGGAATATATTCACTTGTATATTGTATGTATTACATTTGTACTTTATTCTATCCCCAACGGAGATGTTCTTATTCCTCCGATCGAAAGTGTCGTAACTTGTATTTGCAAGTGTCGCAAGTTATATTGTAAGTGTCGTAACTTATATTTGATGGGTTATTAGACCTCCTTATAGGGGTCATCCCAGTATGAGTCAAGTGGAAGGGTTATTAGATTCCCGTAAGGGGTCGTCCCAGTTAGGGTAAAAGGCAAGTCAAATTAAAGTATAAATAGAGTGGTTGCACCACTTTATTTGCTCATTCACTCACACATCCAACTCACATAGTTGAGAGAGAGGAGTGCGCACAAGTGGAGGATGAGTAGCTGCTAGATACATTTATCTTTTGGGGTTTCATCTTTTTGATATTTGTATTGGTGCTTATTCCATCTCTGAGGAAGTTGCGGGGTTTTTAACCTTTATGGTTTTCCCCAATGAAAAAATTGTGTCTCTTGTGTCTATGATTGTTATGTTGTGCATGCTATTCTCTTAGTAGGATCCTAGATAATATTTGAATGAAATTATCAAAATTCTAACACCATTAACATATTTAATGTTATCTGATCAGTTTGGTATCCTACAAAGGATTACACCATCCTTCCACCAACCTCATGATCATGAATTTGTTGCGCCAACCTTTCTTCGTAAGGTTGCTGGTCACATGCAACAACATCATGTACATAGTTTAGCCATGCTTCTATTGTCTTTGGTCCTACAACCAATACGAACACTAATAGTAATTATTAACCACAATTATTAACTTAAGTGGCTCATTGCATATGTAAAACTCACTAGCTTTACCAACATGCAACATCATATACATGCACTATGCAATATTTAGCAATATGCCCATTAGTGCATAACCACTTCACCCAACTAATCTCTTGCATTTTTAACATTCCTATGCTATAATTTTATGTATATAAAACTCATATAATATAAACACAAGAGAAAGACAGGGGTTAAGGAATTATCCCTTTCCATTCCCCTTCATAGCATTGAATTCTTATTCCATATCATAGTTGGTCCAATTGCATGGCCTTGTCATCCCTCTATAGCTTGACTTAATCACTCCAATAGCTCTTATTGCATCAGGTCCTCATGCTTTGTTGTTCACATTGCTTTTAGAATTGTGGTCACATCCAACTTGGCCTCTCTTAGACTTCTTGTAAGCTCATCCTTTGGACCAAGCAACCCCAGTGCTGCAACCTTGGGCTCTGATACCATTATTTCACATCCCCAGTCACCTCGATTCCCTTTAGAGGCGATGGGATACAAACCTTGAATCACCTACTAATATTTTTCCTTCTTTTACAAGCAATCCAAAGATTTTGCAACTCTGCACTTGCATTGATCTTCAGTCCGCAATCCGCAATCAAAAGTTGGAAGTCGGACCACAAATTACAACTCCGACGAAAATGCACCTCCAACTTCGCCAACCCAGGAAAATTACCTCCCCGACTTCCGCAATCTGCAATCCTGATGCAGAACTCAGAATTCTGAACTAGCATTTTGCAACCCTTTAGAAAATTCCCTTCTAAATTCCGCAATATGCAATCCGCATGCAGTTTTGGAAAGTCGGAAGCCCAACTGCACAAATTCTCCAACCCATAACTTCTTCATCGTATATCCATTTTGGGAAAATCCAGTACATTTGGAAAGCTCTTGGTGAGCACTACGCAGCTGTAGGGTCTTCAAACAAACCTAAGAACATTGATCCTTCCCTTATTCCCCTCCAAAATATGGCCTTAAAACCCATGTATGCCTCCGTACCACTTTGTGAAGAGTTCTGCTCCACTCTGCCATATCCTCTCTCCTTCCGCTGGTCCACAAAGGTCATGAACACCATAGGGGGTGTCTATTCTTTCCCCAAAATCATGAATGAATTATTCTATAGCTCCTGGGCCTTGCACTTAGTCCTATTCATCAAAGAACCATTCAAAGACTTAGCCCTATTCATCAAGGGACAATTCAAAGACATTATACTAATGGAAATGCAAATGTGCAGAAGCATACTCAATGAACACAAAGGAATGAAACATTACCCACACACATCGAATGGGATACATCAACATATCTCTGCCAGACAGATTGATGAAATAACTTGCAGAGACTTAGCCCTATTCCTCAAGCATAAATAAATATGAGTACCAACATAAGGATATGAATCCAAATGTTCAAGAGCAGGGTAAATAACACACACAATAGAAATTAGCCATATTAACACACAGTGGAATGAAATAATGTCTTCACACATATCTATCATGCATCATTTATCTTACACCATATAGTCAATAATGAAAAATTGCATGAAATAGGATCGCATGATTCAAAGCACAGAAAACACTTGTATTTTTCCTTGATTCTCATAGCAAACTGGCTATGGACTGCAACGTTCCAACCCAACCATAGGTCTCTTCCCAGCCTGTATTATTTCAAGACTCAGAGACCACCCCCGAGCTTGGGATATGTATCCACTAAGGAGGGACTAGGAAATCTTACTCACATCCTTGGTTCATAGTCAATAAGGGTCCTCCAACACACAGTTGATTGTCAAGCAAGTGGGAGACAGGTAAGGGTTTTCTAGGTCAATAAGCTCATCCAAAGAGCTATAGGAATAATAATATGACCTCAGATAGTCCAGGAACCCCCATCACCTCCACTCTCAGCCTAAGTAAGTTCTGCTTCTCTGCAGCACAGTCCCTAGGGTGCCCCTTCCCTTAGCACTAACCTGGGAGAGTATGGATGGTCATGACTAATAGATCAAGGTAAATGAGCCCTCTCTGGCTCTAATATGCAGTCTAAACCCTCCTGGCCTCTTCCCAATGTAATATGCACTTGGATCTTCCTCAATTTTGAGTTTGAATGGTTCTATCCTGCAACAGGGTCTCGACTATCCAATCTGGTTCTCTCATAAACTTCTAGTCATCTAAACCTCTTAGTTTCGCTCCAAGGTTTGGGTCTGTGGATCCTTCATCGAATTCCACTTCCCACACAAGTTTTCTGAGTATATTTGTCTCTGCAAATTGCAGCCTCCCTCAGGATCATTGTTTTCCTTCTTTTTCTTCACCACTCGGCTCTCTCCTCTCCCCCCCAAACTCCGGTTGCTTCCTCTAATGGAATGGGGATCCAGGAATACGAACTTCCATGGTTGGATTGACATGCGGATCAAGGAAACAGAGCTCCATACCCTTCCATCTGACTTTTGGTTTTCCTCCACCCCATCGACCTCGTGTACCTTCCTCTTACAGTACTACCTTACATCATAAATAAATGGTAGATAGGATAGGTCAAAGGGGTTCTCATGGTGACATATGGCAGTATAAGGTTCAATCCCACACCTCCTCACCTCTCTCTAATGGATACATAGTTACCACACATTGAGTTGCATCCATAGCCAACCCTTAGTATTTTTATTACATGATATTTACATCATTATACAATATTCCCATGGATTTCTAGCACATGGATAGAACAATACAAAATACTAGGCTAAGAATTCACTAGTGGGGCCTTGGACTTGAGCTCCACACTAGGAATCATACATCACATATCCACAATGTTTACATAAAATACAATATGTCATAAGGGTCAAAATGGGGACATTACAATAATCACCCCTACATGCTCCTAAGCCATTAGATCAATAATGTTGACATTCACCCTGATCACAAGAGGAAATACTAACAAACTGGAATATCTAAGAATCACACTGTATGGATTGGAAGCTAGATCTACATGTTCCTTCTAAGAAATAGAACCTAATATAGCTTAAAGGCCCTCATCTAGCCCTATAATACAGAAAAAAAAAATGTATCCCTAAAAATCCTAATGTGGACCTACAATGCTGGTTACCTAATCTAGAATACTTATCTATCCCTAGAGGTGTAACCTAGCCCCAGAGACCTAATCTAGCCCTATAGACCCTGATCTAGCCCTAGAAACTAGAAAAAATAAATCTATCCCTAGAAAGCCTAATGTGGACCTACAACCCTGGCGACCTAATATAGAATACGTATATAGCACGAGAGACGTAACCTAGCCTCAGAGAACTAATCTATCCCTATAGAACCTAATCTATCTTATAGACCCAATCTAGCCCTATAAACTAGACAAAAACAAATCTAGCCCTGGAAAGCCTAATGTGGACCTACAAACCTGGAGACCTAATCTAGAATACTTATCTATACCTAGAGACGTAACCTAGCCCCAGAAACCTAATATAGCCCTATAGAACCTAATATAGCTTATTGACTCCATTTTGCAAGATTGGCATGGCCTTCACTAAACAAAACCCTAGTTTTGGAGATGGCACAATAGCACTATTTCCGGAGGTTGGAGGCATGGTGTCAGGGGTTCCCTACCTAGAACACGGCGTCCAAAATCCACCGGAATCAACACTTCACGATCAAAGTCACAGTTTTGGTGCTACGGTAATTTTGGTCAGGCACCCCATGGCCATTCAGGGACACTTTGAGGATTTGCTCCGGGGGCACGGAACCCAAACCAGTGAGCGGATTTGGGTTCCGTCAGCTCCCACATGTGTACATGGCCATTTTGTACGTGTTATGGATGTGAAAGCACACCCGAGAGCCTTGGATGAGAATTGACCCCCTTTTGCAAGATTGACATTACCTTCACTAAGCAAAACCCTAGTTTCGGAGATGGCACAATAGCACTATTTCCGGGCATTAGAGGAATGGTGTGGGGGGTCCCCAAGCTAGAAATTGGTGTCACAAATCCACCGGAATGGATGGATTCATGATTGGAGTCACAGTTTTTGGTGCTACGGAATTTTGGTCAGGCACCCGCTGGCTATTCAAGGACACATTGGGGATTTGCTCCAGGGACATGGAACCCAAAAATGGTGAGCAAAGTTGGGTTTCGTCATTTCCCACACATGCACATGACCATTGTGGATGTGTTCACGATGGACACACACATCTGGGAGCCTTCAGATGAGAATTGAACCCCTTGATCAAAATTGGAATGGCCTTACTAAGCAAAATCCTAGTATCAAAGATGGCACAATAACACTTTTTTCGAGCATTGGAGGAATAGTGTGGGGGGTCCCCCAGCTAGAACCCGGCATCCCGAATCCATAGGAATGGACAGCTTCACGATTAGAGTCACAATTTTTGCACTACAGGAATTTTGGTCAGGCACCCTGTCACCATTCAAGGACACTTTAATGATTTGCTGCGGGGGCATGGAACCCAAACCGACAAGCGAAGTTGGGTTCTGTCAGCTCCCACACATGAATATGTCCATTGTGGATGTGTTCAGGATGGCCATGCACACCTTGGAGCCTTCAGATAAGAATTGACCCCCTTTTGCAAGATTGGCATGGCCTTCGCTGAGAAAAACCCTAGTTGCAAAGATGGCACAATAGCACCAATTTCGGGCATTAGAGGAACAGTGTGGGGTGTTCCCCTAATAGAACTTGACGTCCTAATCCACCAGAGTCAACGGATTCGCGATCGTAGTCGTGGTTTTGGTGCTATGGGAATTTTGGTCAGGCACCACGTGGCCATTCAGGGACACTTTGAGGATTCACTCTAGCTGCACGGAACCCAAACTGGCGAGCCTAGTTGGGTTATGTTAGCTCCCACACATGGACATGTCTATTGTGGATTTTTTCACGAAGGCCATGCACGCCCTACATCCTTCAGAGGAGAATTCATCCCCTTGAGAAAAATTGGAGTGGCCTTCATTGAGAAAAATCGTAGTTCCGGAGATGGCATAATAACACAGTTTATGGGAATTGGAAGCATAGTCTAGCGGGTCCCCCAAATATAACTTGACATCCTAAATCCACCGGAATTGACCGCTTCGTGATTGGAGTCACGGTTTTGGTGCTACGGGAATTTTGGTGAGGAACCCCGTGGTCATTTAGGGACATTTTGAGGATTTGTTTCGGGGGCACGAAACCCAAACCAGCAAGTGGAGTTGGGTTCCGTCAGCTCCCACACATGCACATGGCCATTTTGAATGTGATCAGGATGGACATGCATGCACGGGATCCTTCGAATGAGAATTGACCCCCTTGCGAAAAATGGAAATGGCCTTCACTGAGCAAAACCCTAGTTCTGGAGATTGCACAATAGCACCATTTCCAGGCATTGGAATCATGGTGTGGGGGGTCCCCCAGCTAGAAATAGGAATCCTGAATAAATAGGAATCGATGGCTTCACGATTGGAGTCATGGTTTTGGTGCTATGGGCATGTTGGTCAGGCACCCCATGGCCATTCAGGGACACTTTGAGGATTTTCTCCGGTGGCATAGAACCCAAACCAGCGAGCAGATTTGGGTTTCGTCAGCTCCCACATGTGCACATGGAAATTGTGTACATGTTACAGATGGCCACATACTCCCCGGAGCCTTCAGATGAAAATTGAATTCCTTTTGCAAGATTGGCATGACCTTCACTAAGCAAAACCCTAGTTCCGAAGATGGCACAATAACATCGTTTCTGGGCATTGGAGGAATGGTTTGGGGGGTCCCCCAGCTAGAAATCGGTGTCCCAAATCCACCTGAATGGACAGCTTCACGATCGGAGTCACGGTTTTTGGTGCTACGAGAATTTTGGTTAGGCACCCCATGGCCATTCAGGGACACATTGAGGATTTGCTCCAGGGGCACGGAACCCAAAAATGGCGAGCGGAGTTGCATTCTGTCATCTCCCACATGTGCACATTTCCATTGTAGACATATTAAGGATGGCCCCACATGCTTTGGAGCCTTCGGATGAGAATTGACCCCCTTGAGAAAAATTGGAATGGCCTTCACTGAGCAAAACCCTAGTTCCGGAGATGGAATGATAGCACCATTTTCGAGCATTGGATGCACAGTGTGGGGGGTCCCCCAACTAGAACTCGGCATCCCGAATCCACCGAAATTGACAGCTTCACAATTGGATTCACTATTTTGATGCTACAGGCATTTTGGTCAGGCACCCTGTGGCCATTCGGGGACACTTTGAGGATTTTCTCCAGGGGCACGGAACCCAAACCAGTGAGTGGACTTGGATTATTTCAGGTCCCACATGTGCATATGGCCATTTTGGATGTGTTCAAGATGTCCATGCATGCCCAGGATCCTTCAGATCATAAATGACCCCTTGAGCAAGATTGGCATGACCTTCACTAAGCAAAACCCTAGTTCTGGAGATGGCACAATAGCACCATTTTCGGGTGTTGGAGGCATGGCATGGGGGTCCCCTAGTTGAAACCTGACATCCTGAATCCATTAGAATCGACGGATTCACGATCAAAGTTACATTTGTGGTGCTACGGTCATTTTGGTCAGGCACCCCGTGGCCATTTAGGGACACTTTGAGGATTTGCGTCGGGGGTATGGAACCCAAAATGACGAGAGGAATTGGATTATTTCATATCCCACACATGCATATGTCTATTGTGGAAGTTTTCACGATGGCCACATATGCCTGAGAGCGTTAGGATCATAAATTACCCCCTTGAGCAAGATTGGCATGGCCTTCAATGAGCAAAACCCTAGTTCCTGAGATGACACAATAGCATCATTTTCGAGTGTTGGAGGCACGGTATGGGGAGTCCCCCAACTGAAAATTGGCATCCCAAATCCATCAGAATCGAGGGATGCATGAGCAGAGTCACGGTTTTGGTTCTATGGGCATTTTGGTCAGGCACCGCGTGGCCATTCAGGGACACGTTGAGGATTTCCTCCGGGGGCATGGAACCCAAACCAATGAGCGGATTTGGATTCTTTCAGCTCCTACACATCCAATGGCCATTGTGGACATGTTCAAGATGGCCATGCACACCCGGGAGCCTTCAGATCATAAATGAACCTCTTGAGCAAGATTGGAATGGCCTTCACTGATCAAAACCCTAGTTCCTGAGATGGCACAATAGCACTGTTTCTGTGCGTTTCAGTCATGGTGTGGGGGGTAGCCTAGGTGAAACCCGAGGTCCCGAATCCATCGGAATTGATGTATTTGTGAGCGAAGTCATGGTTTTGGTGCTACGGGAATTTTTTCCAGCCACACCATGGCCATTTAGGGACACTTTGAGGATTTTCTCCGAGGGAATGGAACCCAAACCGACAAGCAGACTTGGATTCTTTCATCTCCCACACGTGCATATGGCCATTGTGTATTTGTTCAGGATGGCCACCCACAACCGGGAGCGTTGGGATGAGAAATGAACCCCTTGAGAAAGATTGGCATGTGTGCGTGTGTGTGAATTCCACCGCATGTCTGTTATGGATCGAAGTGTTTGTTTATTTGTTTTGATGAATGGTTATGATGATGAGGATTATGATTACGATGACTATGATTATCTTGATGATGATTGGTCCTTTATATATAATTGGATCTGATTTCTAATAAGTAAATAAAATATTGTTCATATTAGGATTGAACCACATTCTATGCAAAAATTCATAACATCATCTCATAAACTATGATAATATACAACATAACACAATTAATATTTGTATGCAAAAAATAAAGTAGTCAAATGCAAAATGATTCCATGATCAAAATCATAAATGGAATCAATTTCAAATACATAATTAATAGTCTCTTAACATAATTAGAAAACCAAAATACACAGTGTCTCCAAATACAATCTCGGTTCTCATGCATGACTACGAGGATGTCTCCAAATGCAATCTCGGGTCTCCTAAGACACTATTATTCTCCTTGAGGCATAGTTAAGCTCCCAAGCTATATTTGTGGTGCACATAACTTTTAAGCCCAAATATGATGGTTTGATCCTTGAACCATAGTTATGGCACAAAGAACAATCTGTGGTGATAAAACTTTGTAATGACACTCATAGGCCAAGTATGTTCTTTATATGGAATATATGGTGGTTTGAGACCATTCTCATCGCCCATGGTCCCTAGTATATTCTAGGTCAAAAGAAATTGATATACATATTTAGAACATGGCTAGGGCCTTGGACTCATCCTTGGTATACAAAACCTCGTCATGGAATCCATATTCATTGGTGGGACAAATACTCCCTTTATAGGGAATCTATGTTTTTTTAGGATTCTTTGCATTGTCCATGGGCCCTAAAATCATCTTTTAGGCCTTTAAATGATAATTTTAACCTCAAACCAAATTCAAGTCCCTATGACCCATTTGTGGTGCAAAAAAACGTTATAAAGATGTCGATAATATACTCATATGAAAACAAAAAATCTTATATATGGCTTGCATTGATGTTTTGGACCTTATGTGTGCTTGATGAACCTAAAAGCTTATTTTAGGCCCTAAAGGCTAAGACAATCATTTTCATCATTATATTGTATCTAGGGACCATCCCTTAGATGATAAATTTTGTAATGGTGCCCATATTACACACGTGTCCATCCCTTAGATGATAAATTTCGTAATGGTTCCCTAAAATGTCATGTCTAAAACCTTGTTGGAACTCATATTACACCCATAGAACAAAATTTTTATTTGCAAGGCATATGTATTAGCTTGGAACCATGTGCATGGCCCATGAGGCCTAAAAGCAGGCTTTAGACTTCATGACACTAGTGGTCCCTAAGACCCATAAATTATGGGAAAAACCTTGTATTGACACCAATATTACACCCATGGAACAAAGATTCCATATATAGGGTATGTGTGGTGTTTTGGGACCCAATGCATGGTTCATGAACCATAAAATAACATTTTAGGGACTTAAGATGTTGGTGTTCCACCTTACCCAATATAGGTGGCCCCAATACCCATATATGGTGCCTAAATCCTCATAATGATGTCAATATTACATTGATCATCCAAATATTCCCTTTATAAACCATGTGCTTGGCTAATGAGCCCTAAAAGAATGTTTTGGGACCTGAGGCATTTTTTTTCATCACCAAAACATGGTATTGGAAATGAAACATGTCCTTGGTATGAGAAAAATCATAATTTTTCCCATATTAGATTCATGAGTCAAATATTTCCTCTATAGGGTCTGTGTGGTTAATTAATATCCTACACATGTCCCAGGAGAAATGACAACATCATCTATGCCTTGATATGTTGGTGCTCCTCATCAACTATGATCAAGGTCTTAAGACCCATATCTTGTGTACAAAACATCATAATGATGTTCATATCTTGGAAAAGAAAGTTTAATGTTTGTTTGTCATCTCCTCGGTGGCCATTGTTTTCTACATTACCATCATCATCACTACCATGGGGGTAACTGGTGTCTTTGTCATCATCATCATTTCCTCCATCATCATCACCACTGCCACCACTGTTGGAGAATTTTCCAACCACACATCATTTATTTGAGCCTCACAACTTAATTTTCCCCTTATCCTAAGTATTTTGACTCAATAATGTGCTTACATCATTATCATAGCACAGTTTCAGTAAACTGGGCCTCCTCCTACATTCTAGGAGCCAACTTGGCCATCAACTGAGCCTCCACTACCATTCAGGGGGTGATTTGCATGACTAATGTGGCCCACTTAGTCCAACTGACAACATTTACTAGTTCATTCAGCCAACTGGAGACTAGAAGGTGCCCTACTACACTGGTCGAATTGATCTGGTGTTATTTTCACCTACTATTCAGTTAATTGCAGACAGAAAGGCACCCTCCCCTATTTTTGGGAAATCAGTTTAGTTCTGAATCAGTTAGACTCAGTTATATAGTTTCAGATTCAGTTTGAGTTAGTCTTATGGTAGTTAAGTGGTTAACTGATGTGTCAAGTGGTGTTAACTTCCAAGTAAGCTACTCTCATGCATTCAATTCGAATGACCACTTTGGAATTCGAATTGCTTGGATTATTGTAGCCGTTGCTACACATTGTAAAGTATCTTCTGAGTTTATGATAATGTATGAACTGCTGCAAACATTTTGCATAGTGTTTTCACTTATTATTTTCTGCATGCATCTCTAGTAACTGTTGTGCTTGAATTTTACATGGTATCGGAGCCATGGCAAGGACAAGACAACTCTTCTGCAGAGATTTCATATGAATATTGAGCAACTTTGCTCAAAAATACTGCAGCATTTTTCTGCAGTTGCAACACTTTCTACAGTTGCATCTATTGCTCAAAATATTCCAACACTGCACCAAAAGCCCAAATTTTTCCACATAATTCCTGGATATTTTGCATCCGACTCTTCAAGCTTGCTTGATAGTCTATGTCGGGTGTGATGCAACTTGAAAAGTGCAGGTTGTCGACCTAAAAAGTTTTTTCTTTGTTTGTGATTGCAGGTTTATCACTCCCTCCTATTGCATTCACTTCTGCAGAGATGGACTCTTCTTCACAAAATATTCTCACTCCTTTCAACTACCATTAGTGGAAGGATGATGTTGAGATTGTGTTATTATCCCAGGCAGTCAGATGAGCCCTCAGGTTCAACAAAAGACAAGAAAAAGGAAAAGAGAAGAAAAAGTGTTATTACTGTGGTAGGGGCTTTCATCCTGAAAGCTCATGCATGAAGAAAACTATTGATCAGATGGCCCTTCTCTTGGAGAAAAAAAACATTACTCTTCCATATGGTGTAAGGAAGAAGGACAATAATGATCATGTAGAAAGAGGCCATGCACTCATGGAAAATGTTTCAAATTATACATCTCTTCTCATAGCTTCAGGAGCTTCGAATTACATGGCTGAAAGCAAAGACTCCTTCTCATCATTAGACTTTGACAGCTGCATCTCCATCCACATGGGAGATGATTCACAAATTTATTCGAAAGGAAAATGTACTATTCATTTAGAACATGGCAGTTTTCAAAATGTTCTCTATGTTCCTTCTCTAGCTTCGAACCTAATTTCTGTGTATCAGATGACACACACTGGTTTTCCCAAGAATGTTATATTCATCCCTAATGATTTTGAAATTTATTAGATTTCCACCGGAAATCTCATTGCAGCAGGCAAAGAAAATCATGCTGCAAAAACATATGAGTTTTCTACTTTTTTCCACAAGCAAAGCCAAGTTGCCTTCTAACTCATGGACATGAGGTTAGCCGGCTATGGCATAAGATATTTGGTCACCTAAATTATAAGTATTTGCATCTGGTGCAAAATAAATCCATGGTTGAAGGCCTTCCGAAAATCAAATCCCCGAAAGGGATATGCAAAGGTTGCATCATTGGGAAGCACCCCAAGCACAAGTTTGATCGAGGAAAAGCTACCAGAGCTTCTTGTATTTTGGGTCTGATTCACAGTGATATCAGCGGTCCGCTTCCAAATACCTCTATGAATGGCTCAAGGTATGTTCTAACATCCATTGATGATTTCTCCAGATTCACATGGGTCTACTTTCTCAAGAACAAATCGGAAGTGCTAGAAAAATTCAAGAATTTCAAGGCTTCTGTTGAGACTGCTACTGAGAGCAATATCAAAGCTCTTAGATCTGATAATGGTGAAAAATATATCAAATCATAGCTTCTACAAATTTGTGCGGAAAATGGAATCCAAATCCAGCACATAGTCCCCTACACACCTCGGCAGAATGGTGTAGCGGAGAGGAAAAACCGAGCACTGAAAGAGATGGTCACTTGTATCCTTGAGTCCACAGGCTTGGATCCAAATATTTGGGCTGAGGCCATGGATGTTTCTGCATACATTCAAAACATATTTCCACACTCATCCATCAAAGGTACTACTCCCTTCGAATCATACACTGGTCACAAGCCTGATGTGTCCAATATCAGGGTTTTTGGTTCCACCACATGGGCTAGAATTCTTATTGAGAAGAGAAGATATTTGGAACCACATAGTAATGAGTGCATATGTCATGTCCCAGATTTTTCATTCAGAGTAGTGCAGCAGTAAGCATGGTGGTTCCTCTCTAAAATATTCATGGAATCTCAAAGACTCAAGGCTGGGAAATTCAATGGCAACTTCAAAGAATTATACAGCAAGCAGGTTCTTCAACACCCATGTTTGAAATTGCTTGAGGACAAGCAATATTGGGAAGGGAGGATTTTCCATGTCCCAAATTTTGCATTGGGTCGCAATGGCCTAAGCCCATTGGCCTTTTGATGATAGTTTATCAAATTGATGCTAAAGGTCAAATAACTGTCAAGGAGGAAAATTACTAGCTTCCTAGGTTTGGGGTGGAAGCTTTGGGATTTGGAATAAGGGGGATAATAAATGATGTTTGAACACTAGAATGGAATAAATATTTAATAAAGGAGCTAAATAAATATATACAATTTAAAATCAAAGTGGCATTTGATCATGAAGACACATGGGGGAAGTGGGACGCACATATGGCTAGATTTCCCCACTACACTTGGCATCATTTTCTCACCAATTCGAATTCAAGGCGAATGGTAACATACATGGGGGAGTTCAAAAGGTATTATTCATGGAATGACTCATACAAGGTCGAAATATAGAGGAAGAGTAAATCCCATGGAAGAGGAAGAGGCAATTTCGAGCTAGTGGGACACTTGGGCTAGATTCCCTAGCTCTATGACAACAATGATGAAGATGCTATGACACCTATGACACAAATCAGACATGAATGCTGACATATGACATATATGACATGTCCGGGATAAAAATAACCTCCAATAGGGCTCTCAAGGGAGTTAGGGTAGCTAATATGCTTCCACATGTGATTTGGTGGAAGTGGGAGACTAGGAATTGTTGTACAAGTGGCATTCTTTGGAATCTCTTCACAACTTGAGTTGGCATGAGTCTCTTGGAAGGAATTCGACCCATTGAGGAATTTAAAAGTTTATAAAAGCCATGAAAAAATAATAATACCATATTTTTATCATTTGAGAAATTTGCAATTGCATTTGTGAAGAGGGAGAGCTAGTGGATGACTAGTTTCTTTCCTTAGCCAATTTCGAGGGTGAACGATTCTCATCCAAGTTCGTAATTGGATAGGCCATTCAGAACTTTCATTTGGAGATTTAATGGAGTATTAATTTGCAGGTGTAAGCTATAGGGAAGCTCATGGTTTCTTCTAGTGCAGCTCACTCCTTCAACCATTTCCAGTTCTCATGGCATATTCTTGATCCTTGAGGGAGGGCGTTTTTGATGAGATATTGTACTCTTTGGGGGAGCTTATCATGCCCAATTTATTTTGTAATATGAATTAAATAATCTGTTATTCATATCCAGAAATTTTCAGATTGAAATTCCAAGTAGAAATGTATAAATCTCATTTTTAATGAAAGAACAGTGTCATTTCCCCACTATCTTGTTGTTAACCAATGTAATGTTGATGGATCCGAATGGATAAGTAAACTATTGATGGTTTATTGATGAATTGAATTTTATTTATGTATTATACAAGTTTCATGTTCAGTACGTAAGCCTTTGAATTCATTTTACTCAGTTTATTTACATTTGGAGAAGATTTGGTGCCATTTCCCCAAGGGTTGAATTAGTGATTTTTGTTGTTATTTGGGAGAAGGTACGAAAATAATTGATAAAATATTAATGGTTCAAATGAGTCCTAAATAATTTACCATATACATAACCTACCTATTTTCATAATTTTGAGTGGGTTTGGAGGCATTTGGAGATCCATTTTCAGAACTTACCCTGGGGGAATTTGAACCTCAAATTGCTAGTTAAATTCCATACTTTGTCCAGAATATTAAACAAGTTTTCAGAAGTATTTTAATGGTCATAAATCATCCATTAACATCATAATCAAGTACAAATATGATTCATACACCTTCCTTGAATATTTGAAGGCATTTGGAGCCAATTGGAGACCTAGAGACCAATACTAGTCAAAGGAAAATTACTAGTAAAGTTCCCTACATTGTCCATAATTGAAATAGGACTTGTAGAAGTATTTTAAAGGTCCAAAAGAATCCTTGAAACACATATTTATGTTCTAAAATCATCCATATACCTTCTCAGAATATTTGGGATCATTGGGGCAAATTGGAGACCTAGGCATCAAAACTAGTCAAAGGTCAAATTTGGGGAAAAAGAGAAAAATTGGTCATTTTAATAAAAAATTTAAAAAAGGGTCATTACAATGGTATCAGAGCATGGTCCTTGCACCTATGAATTAATATCATACATTGAAGAATAATTTTCAGCCATGTCTCACTATTATGAGGAATCCTATGAGTACAATTCTTATGAGCAATATGCAGATGCTTATGAGCAATATGAAGCAGAATGTGAATGGTTCGAGGAAGAGGTGCCATCATGCAACACTTCTTACAATTTCAGGAGGAATGAAGATTATGATTATGACCCTATGTATGATAAATATGAGTATGTCACACCACCAAAGGATAATGCTATGGATGAGTTACAAAGATGGAGAGCAACATATAAAACCTTGCCCCAACAATATCAAAAATATCAGGAATATCTTGATTTGTACAAGGAAAATACACAAAATGGCATGTCTTTTGAGTACTATGCTGAACATATTTTTGCAAATAGGCCCAAAAATGAAGATGTGGAGTTAGTGAAGAAAGGTTTAGGCCCTTCTTGTAAAATACCTTGGAGAGAAAATCATGTGTGTGTGAGTGAAAAGAGAAGTGAAATATCTGAACCTCCAGAGAATAGATCTATTTCCTACTGGATGAAAGTTTTTGGATTTTATTCAAAAAGAGATTCCAAAGAAATTGATCCTAAGAAAAACAAGGGTCAAAATGCATCAACTTGCTTTAAGGAGGAAAAGGAAGAGACATCACAAGATCATGAAGAAGAACCTATTGAAAATATTGCATATCAAGTCGAGAAACATTCTACCTTGGACATGAATCAAGGAGCATCTATTGATGGATGCTTGAACTATGAAGGAGTACCTACTAATGGGTTCTCACACCTCTATCTTGGTGACAAAGAGATCACTTTTTATAGTATTGCTGCAAGACAAAATTCCCCTAAGCATGAAAATGAAGACCTTGTAGCAGTTGAAGAAGAAACAAGATCAACTTCCACATCACCACTTGAGCTTCATGAAGTTGGTCCAATCAAGAAGGAAGAAGATGTCGAGGTTCATTTGCAAGATCCTAATTTTCTTGAAGGGTCCTTAAAGATGAATGAAAAGAAGATCCAAGAGTCCCTTAGCATTCTCCATGACACTCAAACATTGGTGTCAAATTCTTGTTGGAGAGGTACTTCATTGGAGGAAACATCCTTCCTTGAAGACATGGAGAAGATTCAAAGATCAATGTGCCACATCAAAGGTAATTTCATGTCTTTTATTTTTGATAGAAAGCATTTGTTTGAGCTTAATTAATTGTTACATGATGCATACTTGAAGAATAATGAGGATAATCATAAGCTCACAATTCAAAATGAGCAACTTCTTGAAAAGTTGCAAGATACTTGTTTTTCCTCCTATGTTTCAGATTGTCAAATGGTAGATTGTTTGGAGGATTCTCATGACATGGTGGATCATGAGAAATATGGGAATTTGAATGTGCTTAATGTATTTGAAGATGAACTTGAAGATATCCAAACACTTGATGTGGTGGAGGAGGAACTTGAATTGTCTCTTGATGAAGGTTATGCAATTTTTAAAGAAGAGCATGATTCCTCTACATTGGAACTAATCTACAACAAAGGTTTCACACTTTTGAAGGAGCTGCATGATACTACCCATATGGATCCTTTCTATGATCAAACTCCTGCATTTTTTTTATCATTTGGGTGAGTTGGTTCATTCTCCTCCATCCTACAATTCCATGTTTTGCAGCATTAGTCTCAATGAAGAATGGGTGAAATTATTCTTTTTGTTGGTGCCACATGAGGAGTATGGAACTCCTAGATTTACCTTTTATGATGACATGGTTGGAGCACATTCTTATTCACATTTGCATTTGAGTCACTTGAAGACTCATGATTTTTCTTGCTCAACACTTGGTTCATTTGATGTTGGAGGAACTTCATCCAAAACTTGGGTGATTAGGTTTATGATTGAAGAATATTTTTTTTGGAAGCCACATACTTTGTTACATCTTTATGATTCTCACATTCATGGATGTATGGGTGAGACTTCTTTAATTCCTTTGATGTCTCCTTGTTTTTTCAGCTCATTATTTGGTTCAGATTTGAGTGGAGATTCTTCGTTCACTTCTTGGATGAAAGAATACATGGTTGAATATTTTGATGCATATCACATCCTCTTGGAGCAGCATTATAGGACATGGGATCGTCACTTATGTCATTGGATCAGATTTGATGGGTCACTTGAAGATTGTATGCACTTGGAAAATGGTGGTCTACTTGCTTGGAGGTATAAGCACTTTCATGACTCTTTGATGAAGCATCTCCTTGATGTACATTTTCATTATGTTGTTATGTACTTTGATGATATATATTTTGTACTCATGATGTTTGGAAGAATGCATACAAGAAAATGGGATCCAGGAATCCTCTTATATGATGGTATGGGTTGGATAGAACTCTTAATTATTGGGGTGTAATACAAACAATGGGACCCTGGGATCATTTTTGTCTCATTGGTTTCAAATTTTTTGGGAAACAAGTAGTATGGGGGATGGATTCCGACCTTAATAAAGTGATTTTAATCAGAGTAGTGCAGTAGTGAGCATGGTGGTTCCTCTCTAAAATCTTCATGGAATCTCAAAGACTAAAGGTTGGGAAATTCAATGGCAACTTCAAAGAATTATACAACAATCAAGTTCTTCAACACCCATGTTTGAAATTGCTTGAGGAAAAGCAATATTGGGAAGGGAGGATTTTTCATGCCCCAAATTTTGCATTGGGTCACAATGCCCTAATCCCATTGGCCATATTCTTGAGAGTTTATCAAATTGATGCTAAAGGTCAAATAACTGCCAAGGACGAAAATTACTAGTTTCCTAGGTTTGGGGTGGAAGCTTTGGGATTTGGAATAAGGGGGATAATAAATTATTTTTGAACATTAGAATGGAATAAATATTTAATAAATGATCTAAATAAATATATACAAGTGAAAATAAAAATGGAATTTGATCATGAAGACACATGGAGGAAGTGGGACCACATATGGCTAGATTTCCCCACTACACTTGGCATCATTTTCTCACCAATTCGAATTCAAGCTGAATGGTAACTGGTGAGCTCCCAATATGGATGCCTAATGAGGGCTGCTGTACTAAGAGCATACTTTAATTATCAACCAAGGGGACGTACAAACTTTAGAGGTGCAGGCACTATCTGTGCTCTTATAGGATAATCTTTGTCACGGTTGGGTGTTGGTATCAATGTTTTAAGGGTTTCCTACTCAATATGTAAAACTGTTTATACTAGGGAATTAAATACTGAAAAACAGTAAATCTATTTTAAAGAGTTAAAACACTAAAAGCAGTAAATCTATTTTAAAGAATTAAAAATGCTGAAAGTGAAAGAGATATTGCTACGAATTTACCTAATGCGGAATGGTGAATCTAGACTATGAAAGTGAAATGCCATAACAGATCTATTCTAAATTAAAGAAAGCAAGGTCTGTAATTATTTATGCATAAAACTAGAATTCTAATCTAAATCATTTGAATATCAAAACTAAGTTTGAAATGCAATCATCTCATGCTACACATCCATTATTAAGAAATCAAAGAAATCAACCTCGAGAAGCAATTAATCATGATGGGAAACATTCATAAACCTTATATCTAAACCATGATTTTTGAAGGCAATGCTAATACATATGGAATCGTTGTTTAAAATGTGCGTTGGAAGAAAGCAGCTACAGGACTACTGAAACCGTGGTGCTGAACTATAGAACGTGTTATAAATTACTACAGAATCAATACATCATTCAAATGCTTCCATATGCGATATAAATTTTCATCACTGTAAAACACATAATCGAAAATACCTGAAAAATGGAAATCCCCTGACTTACGTGTTGGAGGGGCCCTTTCCAACCCATACTCAGGAGAGAAAGAAACTTATAGACACTGACTGGGATTTAACATCAATATTCTATTAAAATATAAACTCCATGTCTTCACAAAGGTATGTAACTCAGAAGTATCTCAATAGTGCAAAAACGTAAAACAATGTTTCTCCAAAAATGTTAACCGGGACCTCTCACTACCTGAGAGGTCCATATTTATATAGTTCTTAATGTTGAACCTAACTAAATGTCCAAATGCCGATTCTCCTTGAACATGAGTGCGTTCTCTATAGATCAGGAAAAAGGTGCCGAGCTGCATGATCCCCCAGTCTTCTACGTGTTTGTCCTTTAATACCCTTGAACCTACTTAATCACGCTCGATTTCCACAGAATTTTTATTGAATACACATTTTAAACATACAAGAATAATCATCAAAAACAACTTCATTAAAAAATTAAGGTAAAACATTTTTCCCACAAATGAGTGTGTTTCTTCGCCATTGCTTGAGCTTTACTACGGGAAAAAGGTTATAAAATACCTGAAAATTGGACTCGTCATTCTCTCCCATACTTGAAGGATTCACCCATCCTTGGGTGACTTATTTAATTCGGTGACGACCTCTCTGATGTACCATGCTACCACCCTAGGGATCCCTTCCTGCCTGTGTTATCCAAAATTTGGATCCTCCTTGGCCCATGCCCTCCTCTCTTCCTCTTCATTAATATGTCCCTTGATGGCTGGGGAAAGAAAGAATGGGGGATTCAGCCTCATCCCAATCCATCTAAGTTGATTTCTTGCCAGAGATTCCTCGTAGAATGTGGCTTTTAAAAGAGCATCATCAATCCTGAGGGGGGAGTGGAGTTCTTTTCTTTTCAGATCGTTTTCCACTCTGCTCCACTTTTCCTTAATGGACTCATGAACTTCCTTCTGTGTGCTTCGGAGTGTAATGTCAAAATGAGTCATAGCCTCCTTCTTTTTTGCAAGGAGAATGTGGATCAGTTCCTCGTCCTAGGTAAGGATCCTATGGTTGTAGATTATCCCTTCAGGGTTAGTTGGCTATGCTATGACCATCAATGGGGTTTGCCATTTTGCTGCGACATAGATATGATAGTCCCGGGCTCGCTCAATTTTGTGGTTCATCCACGAACATAATGTGCTCAATTGGAAATCGCCCACATATGGGTTTGGCGACCAGTTGGGCGAGCCAGAAACTACCAAATTATGCAAGAAAAAAGTGGTAAGCTCCCAATATGGATGCCTAATTAGGGTAGCTGTACTAAGAGCCTACTTTAATTATCAACCCGGGGGATGTACAAACTTTAGAGGTGCAGGCACTATCTATGCTCTTATAGGATAATATTTGTCGCGATTGGGTGTCAGTATCAATGTTTTAAGGGTTTCCTACTCAATATGTAAAACTGTTTATACTAGGGAATTAAATACTGGAAAACAATAAATATATTTAAAGAATTAAAATACTAAAAGCAGTAAATCTATTTTAAAGAATTAAAAATGCTGAAAATGAAAGAGATATTGCTATGAATTTACCTAATGCATAATGGTGAATCTACACTATGAAAGTGAAATGCCATAACAGATATATTATAAATTAAAGAAAGCAAGGTCTGTAATTATTTATGCATAAAACTAGAATTCTAATCTAAATCATTTGAATATCAAAAATAAGTTTGAAATGCAATCATCTCATGCTACACATCCATTATTAAGAAATCAAAGCAATCAACCTTGAGAAGCAATTAATCATGATGGGAAACATTCATAAACCTTATATCTAAACCATGATTTTTGAAGGCAATGCTAATACATATGGAATTGTTGTTTAAAATGTGCGTTGGAAGAAAGCAGCTACAGGACTACTGAAACCATGTTGCTGAACTACAGAATGTGTTATAAATTACTATAGAATCAAGACATCATTCAAATGCTTCCATATGCGATATAAATTTTCATCACTATAAAACACATAATCGGAAATACCTGAAAAATGGAAATCCCCTGACTTACGTGTTGGGGCCCCTCTCCAACCCGTACTCAAGAGAGAAAACAACTTATCGACGCTGACTGGGATCTAACATCAATCTTCTATTAAAATATAAACTCCATGTCTTCACAAAGGTCTGTAACTCAGAAGTATCTCAATAGTGCAAAAACGTAAAACAATATTTCTCCAAAAATGTTAACAACTCCCCGATTGGGCCTGTCACGCGGTTGACCCGGGTTCAATCCCTGACAAAGGCGCCAAAAAGTGGTGAGCTCCCAATATGGATGCCTAATGAGGGCAGATGTACTAAGAGCCTACTTTAATTATCAACCCGGGGGACGTACAAACTTTAGAGGTGCAGGCACTATTTGTGCTCTTATAGGATAATCTTTGTCGCGGTTGGGTGTCGGTATCAATGTTTTAAGGGTTGCCTACTCAATATGTAGAACTGTTTATATTAGGGAATTAAATACTGGAAAACAGTAAATCTATTTTAAAGAATTAAAATACTAAAAGCAGTAAATCTATTTTAAAGAATTAAAAATGCTAAAAGTGAAAGAGATATTCCTATGAATTTACCTTATGCGAAATGGTGAATCTAGACTATGAAAGTGAAATTCCATAACAAATCTATTCTAAATTAAAGAAAGCAATGTCTGTAATTATTTATGCATAAAACTAGAATTGTAATCTAAATCATTTGAATATCAAAACTAAGTTTGAAATGCAATCATCTCATGCTACACATCCATTATTAAGAAATCAAAGCAATCAACCTCAAGAAGCAATTAATCATGATGGGAAACATTCATAAACCTTAGATCTAAACCATGATTTTTGAAGGCAATGCTAATACATATGGAATCGTTGTTTAAAATGTGCGTTGGAAGAAAGAAGCTACATGACTACTGAAACCGTGTTGCTGAACTACAGAATGTGTTATAAATTACTACAGAATCAAGACATCATTCAAATGCTTCCATATGCGATATAAATTTTCATCACTGTAAAACACATAATCGGAAATACCTGAAAAATGGAAATCCCTTGACTTACGTGTTGGAGGGGCCCTCTCCAACCCATACTTAGGAGAGAAAGAAACTTATAGATGTTGACTGGGATTTAACATCAATCTTCTATTAAAATATAAACTCCATGTCTTCACAAAGGTCTGTAACTCAGAAGTATCTCAATAGTGCAAAAATGTAAAACAATGTTTTTCCAAAAAGGTTAACCGGGACCTCTTGCTACCCGAGAGGTCCATATTTATATAATTCTAAATGCTGAACCTAACTAAATTTCTAAATTCCAATTCTCCTTGAACAAGAGTGCATTCTCTATAGATCAGGAAAATGGCGTCGAGCTGCATGATCCCTCAGTCTTCTACGTGTTTGTCCTTTAATGCCCCTGAACCTACTCAATCACACTCGATTTCCGCAGAATTAGTTTATTGAATACGAATTTTAAACATACAAGAATAATCGTCAAAAACAACTTCATTAAATAATTAAGGTAAAACATTTTTCCCACAAATGAGTGTGTTTCTTCACCATTGCTTGAGCTTTACAACGGGAAAAAGGTTATCAAATACCTGAAAATTGGACTCATCAGTAACATACTTGGGGGAGTACAAAAGGTATTATTCATGGAATGACTCATCCAAGGTCAAAATATAGAGGAAGAGTAACTCCCATGGAAGAGGAAGACGCAATTTCGAGCTACTGAGACACTTGGGCTAGATTCCCTAGCTCTATGACAACAATGATGAAGATGATATGACACCTATGACACAAATCAGACTTGAAGGATGACATATGACATATATGAAATTTCAGGGCTAAACATAGCCTCCAAGAGGGCGCTGAAGGGATTTAGGGCAGCTAAGATGATTCCGCATGTGATTTGGTGGAAGTGGGAGACTAGGAATTGTTGTACAAGTGGCATTCTTTGGAATCTCTTCCCAACTTGAGTTGGCATGAGTCTCTTGGAAGGAATTCGACCCATGGAGGACATTAGAAGTTTATAAAATCCATGAACAATTAATAATAGCATCTTTTTATCATTTGAGAAATTTGCAATTGCATTTGTGAAGAGGGAGAGCTAGTGGATGACTAGTTTCTTTCCTTAGCCAATTTTGAGGGTGAAAGATTCACATCCAAGTTGGTAATTGAAAAGGCCATTCAAACCTTTCATTTGGAGATTTAATGGTGTCTTAATTTCCAGGTGTAAAATATAGGGCAGCTCATGGTTTCTTCTAGTGCATCTCGCTCCTTCAACCATTTCCATTTCTCATGGCATATTCTTGATCCTCGAGGGAGGGCGTTTTTGGTGAGCTATTGTTATATTTGGGGGAGTTTATCATGCCCCATTTATTTTTTAATATGAATTAAATACTCTTTTCTTCATTTCAAGAAATTTTCAATTCGAAATTCCAAGTAGAAATGTATAAATATCATTTTTAATGAAAGAACAGTGCCATTTCCCCACAACCTTGTTTTGAACCAATGTAATGTTGATGGATTCGAATGGATAAGTAAAATAATGATGGTTTATTGATGAATGTAATTTTATTTATGTATTATACAAGTTTCATGTTCACTACTTAATCCTTTGAAGTCATTTTACTCAGTTTATTTACATTTGGAGAAGATTTGGTGCCATTTCCCCAAGGGTCGAATTAGTGATTTTTGTTGCTGTTTGGGAGAAGGTTGCAACAGAATTAGTAACTAATTAATGGTGAAAATGAGACCTAAATAATGTATCTTATAAATCCCCTACCTCTTTTCATAATTTCAAGTGGGTTTGGAGGCATATGGAGATCCATTTTCAGAACTTACCGTGGGGGGATTTTAACCTCAAATTGCTAGTTAAATTCCATACTTTGTCCAGAATCTTAAACAAGTTTGTGGAAGTATTTTAATGGTAATAAATCATCCATGAACATAATAATCAATTAAAAATATCATTCATGCACCTTCCTTGAATATTGAAGGCATTTGGAGCCAATTGAAGACCTAAAGACCAATACTAGTCAAAGGGAAATTACTAGTAAAGTTCCCTACATTGGCCAGAATTGAAAGAGGACTCACAGAAGTATTTTAATGGTCCAAAAGAATCCCTGAAACACATATTTATGTTCTAAAATAATCCATATATCTTCTCAAAATATTTGGGATCATTTGGGCAAATTGGTGACCTAGGCATCAAAACTAGTCAAAGGTCGAATTTGGGAAAAAGAGAAAAAATGGTCATTTTAATAAAAAAAATTAAAAAGGGTCATTACAGCATCCTCATTGGTATGATGAAGAATACAAAGAATAAAAACTCATGGATATCATATCCAAAAATATATTCATCGAGTGAAGTCTCAAATTTGAAGAACCTCTTCAAGATCTAAAACTAGTCGAGGAAGAAACTGTTGAATTGCCTCCTCTCCAAGAAGAAGATTCAGAAGAAGATGATGAAATTTTGTGTTATGATATTTATGATAATTTATTAGACATTAATGAACATTAAATATCAGGTTTAGATTCAGATCTAGATGATCCCCCTCACTTTCCAAAGTGGGAAGAAAAGACTCTCAATTCTGTTGGTTCTAACATTGGAAATCCTGCCGATCCAAGAAGAACTCGAGCAGACTTTCAAAGAGAGGGTATGGCTATTTCATATTCTAATCCATTACTGTATGAGAATTTTTTTTGATGATATATTTAGATCTTAAATCATACTGTCATTCTCACCGAGATTCGAGATGGAAAACCACCATGGATGAAGAGTACAATTTTCTTCAGAAAAATGCTACATGGGAGTTAGTTTCTCTTCCACCTAGGAGGAAATTAGTTCAATGAAAATGGGTCTACCGAACCAAGGTTTCTGTAGATGGCTCAAACTACAAATAAAAATATAGGTTCGTGGAAAAATGTTTCTCACAAGTTCATGGTGTGGACTACACAGAAACCTTTGCACCGGTTGCAAAAATGGATTCAATCCCCCTAGTTTTGGAAATTTCCGCATCTAAGCACTGAGAGGTGCACCACATGGATGTGAAGAGTGCATTTATTCATGGATATCTTCAGGAAGCGATTTACATGAAGCATCCTGAAGGCTACATATCAGATCCGACATTGGTGTGCAGACTGAAGAAATCATTGTATGGTTTAAAAGGGCCCCAAGATCTTGGTATGCAAAGATTGATTCCTTCCTTCTGTCACAAAATTTGGCAATATGAAAATCAGATTCAAATGTGTACCTACAGAATCATGAAGGTAATTTGATGATCATTGTCCTTTATGTTGATGACCTTTTGATTTCAAGAATCAGTCTTGCTTCATTCAGAAATATAAAAACTGCACTACATCAAGCATTCGACATGAGTGATCTAGGCTTGCTGAAGCGGTTTTTTGGCTTAGAGATCACTCATAATTTTGATGGGATCACCATATCTCAGTAAAAATATGCTTCATACCTACTAAACAAGTTTAATATGGCATATTGTAAACCGGAACCATTCCCATTCCTCTCAGGAATCAGACTTGAGGATGGTGATTCCACACCATTGGTGGATTCTACACTTTATCGAAAGTTGATTGGAAGTCTTCTATACTTGAAACACTCTAGGAATGATATTTATTATGCCGTTATTGTTGTGTCAAGGTACATGCAGAATCCCCATGAGATTCACTGGAAGGAATCCAAAAGGATGTTTCATTATGTGCAGGGTACTAGACATTTTGGCATTCACTATGTTGCGGATTCCGATCTAGATTTGGTTGGATTCACTGATTCAGATTGGGCAAGTGATAACATTGATCGGAATTCCACTTCCGAAGATGTTTTCATGATTGGAATAGGGCCTATTTTATGGTAAAGAAAAAAGAAGGCCACCATTTCCTTATCTTCAGCAGAGGCAAAGTATCAAGGAGCAGTCAGTGCTTGCATTCAAGAAGTTTGGTTGCAGGGTATTCTAGCAGAGTTTGATATTGGTAGAACCACTTCTATTGTCATCTTTTGTGACAATCAGAGTGATATCAAGATATCGACAGATCCGGTTTAGAGACAGAGTACCAAGCATATCGAAATCCACATGCACTACATCCGAGGGCTTTTGGATGACACAACCATTGTACTGCAGTATTGCCCTACAGAAGAGCAAATTGCAAACATCTTCACCAAGAGCTTCACTAAGAAGAAGTTCTCTTACCTTAATTCACTGCTAGGGGTGAGTTATACTATGTTCAGGACATATTATATCCTTTAGTGGTCAATTTGAGGGGGGTTTTTCTTTCCCACTGGGTTTTCCCCTCTTTCCTCACTTAGATTTTTTCTAGCATTTTTGGATTATTTCTGTATTGGGTGACCTATGTCTTTTGTTGCTAGGGTCCTTTTAATATTTTTTACTTCTCCATGAGATTAGCTTAAGGGGGGGTGTTGGATAATTTTCCAACTACACATCATTTATTTGAGCCTCATAGCTTAATTTTCCACTTATCCTAAATATTTTTACTCAATCATATGGTTACATCATCAGCAGATCACAGTTTCAGTCAACTGGGCCTCCTCCTACATTCTAGGAGCCAACTAGGCAATCAACTGAGCCTCGTCCACCATTCAGGGGGTGATTTTCATAACTAATGCGCCCCACGGTTACACCCAAAATCTACCCATCATGAGATTCAGTGTATACACCCCTGGGGACATCTTGACTAAGTAATTGACCTGGAAGGATTTGTACCTAGTTGCACTAGGGTTTGAGAGGTTGTCGCAGGTTTCACTCATGCAACATGCGACGTCGCAGCTTGCTTCATTGCAGGGTGAGACGAAGTCAATTAATGGGAAAAATAGCTTCTTCGAGCCTCTTCTCGAAGCTTGCTGACATGAGACCTTATCCCTGAACTATAGGGGAGTTGGTACTCGATTCCTATCACCTTGGGAGGATCCCCTATCTCTCTCCTATCTTATCTCAACCTATCCTATCCATACGCTATCCACTTAGTCCTATATAAGTGAATCTCTACCCCTCTCCAAAGGGAGGAAGTCTATGGTGTCTACATGCTAGTGAAATCACTCTTGAGAGATCTCTACTCATCCTTGAGAGACTCAAGCTTCCTTAGGAGGAAATGGCAAGTGGCTTTGTTGGAGAAGGGCTACAACGTTAAGCCTCGGTTGTAGTTCTATATATCTGCTATGTACTTCCCTCTTTTTACAGTAATACAAATGCTTTCCACCAATATTGTTCATGTGTGTAATGATATTGAGTAGTCTACCTGCTTAAATGCTCACTTAGATCTCTGATTGTATAGATGCTCTTTACTTGTTTCTCTTGTTTCTTGTCTTGACAAGTCTTGCAGCTTGGATCTGACGACCATGGGATGTGGAGCAGCATTCAAGAGAAATGATTGCGAAGTGAAAGGAAAGACATCTAGTACTCGATCCTTAAGTAGATCTAGTAAATGCATTCACAACCTGTCTTATTTGTTCTAGACTCAGATTGAGCTAGGAAGATCCGGCTCGCGTCCGCTCGAGTGGATTGTCCGTCAAATAAATCCGGCAACCATGCTGGGGAAGAACATTGCTTTGTAGTTGTCAATTTGAATGTTATTTTCAGTTGATTCTTGATTCAAGCCATTCTATTTGTCATTTTCCTCTTCAATTGGTTTCACCATCATATCTTCACTTTGAAGAGTTTGATTACCTTCCTATGAGTTTGTACTTCTCTTTTTCAAACTATTTCATTGCTCTTTGTTTGGAGATTTGGCTTATTTTTGAACTTGGATCTCGCCTATCGCACCTGGTCAGTGTACCTAGAGCGACACTGTGTCATTTTTTATCTTTGTTCTTTGTCTGTTGGCCTCTCATCGCAACCCTTCCATTGGTATACTGCAACACCGTCGCACTTCTCGCATTGGTGAATTGCAAGTCGCACTGTGTACAAGCACAGAGTGCGTCGATCTGTCAAAGTTGCCATACAGGCATCATTTCTCCATTCCTTTTTGAGTTTTGTTTTGTGTACAGACTCCTCTGCACTGTACCTTCCAGGAAGAGACCCCTTTTATTCAGCATTTCTTTTGTTTGGATTGCTTGTGTTGGTTTTTTGGGTCTTTTTGAGATTTGGATCCATGTTTGTCTCTTTGAGTAAAAACTAGTTTTTGCTTGCATTTTTAAGCGAAATGGGTTCTATTTTTTAAAAAAAATTCCCCCCCATGGCCATGGGGGGGGCCATGAATCATGTATCCTATAGTCGTTTTGACCCATATTTAGGTTTTCAGGTCATTCTAGGTTTGGTGTGATTGGTTTGTTTTAAAAGACTTGAAGAGTGTGGGATGTCCATGTCTTTTTGAGCCTCTTTTTCTTGGGTTATGCATCTTGTTTCCTTTACATGCTAAGCTATCTAATGATTATTGGGAAAGATTGATTCTTTGAATCCACTTTAGTTCAAAGAAAATCTTGATTTTTTCACTCTTTGTCTATATTCATGAAATTGGAAAACATAAGTATTCTTCTTGCTTTAATTTGATCATTTGGCATTTTTGGTCTTACATTCATAGGAAGAAGAAAAGTCTTGTTTAAGTTTTGTGTACATTTGAGTTAAACATGATTATTAAGTGCTTTTATTTGTCTTACAATTGATTGGAAACGTTTGTGGAATCCTTCTTTCTGTAGCTTATATGTGTCTTTTTCAAGTGTAAAAAGATAGGAAACGGATTAGAATTATTGCGTTTGGTGTTCATAAGAAGATTTTTTTTGTCACTTTAACATAGTTTGGGTATCGTTGTACATGATTGGTTATCATTCATTACAAAAGCTAAAATTGCATTCGCATTGGGTTGTGCATCTGGAAACGAAAAATAACTCTCTCTCCCATAGCTAGAAATTCATTGAAAGAAAAAGTTGCATTGATTCATTCTACATGCATGGCTTGAGTCAGGTCTTCACACCATCGAGTTGCACTTCCATCACCCGTTTGAGTAATACAGCAACCATTAAAATTTATCTCCCTAACTCAACACACTTTAACCTTGCTTGAGGATAAAAAGAATTTGGTAGTTAGGTAGGACACCAGGGATAGGAATCCAAATAATTCCCCCTTGTCATTTTACATATGAGACATAGTTGTTTTCTCTTAGGTGCTAAAATCCTCTTGTATTTGTTGACACGGTCATTGACCAGTTTGTTGAGAGGGACTCCCATTCCACGGGGGTAAGCAATGAGGACACGTTCCGGATGGACTTTGTGGAATGCCACACTCCACTTAGCGCCTAAGGACATCTATCCATTGTCTTCCTTGTATTTTATGGCCACCATACTGGTTGTACGAGGGCCAAAAGGCAGAAGCTCTAGTATCCTTCTCGGACGTGTCATGAACGAGGTATCCTAGTGACCATCCTTCTAGGGCTCATTTACCCGAGATCCCTTTCGGTAGAGGGATATCCTTTCAGACATATTGGTATCTCACTTCATATTTTCCGACTTGGATTTCATCACCTTGCGGAGGATACGATTTGTTGAGGTCCTAGGATCTTAGATAGGATGATTGCTTGCTCTTATACCTTGTAGAGGGTATTTTATTTTCTTAGTGCTACTTGTTGGATTTCTGGCATCTTTGTTGTAGCTCGCTTGCTGTGGCATCGGTTACAGTAAAGTTTTTGAGCTTTCTTATTGGCCTGTGTGTTTCTTTTTCTTCTAGCTCCCCTTTTTCATGCTCGATTTCCTGAGGTTTTTTGAGTTCTTTTTAGCAATAATTCATCCACATCACTTGGTCTTGTTCCATTGATCCATCTCCATTCACCCAAGCTCCTTCTGGGACTACCGACCAAGAGGCCCCTTTCCAGGGTATGCCATTTGTTATTCCCCCTTGTGGAACCGTTGGTCCTCCCTTTATGGCTACGTTGAATCTTCCTAGATTGACGATAGGATTACCAGTATGGTTATTCTCCAATCCGGTAACACCAAGTGCACCAATTGTGTTGAACCTAGGTCCTTCACCACATGAGCATTAATCTCATGGTGACCCTTATCCTTCTTCATCGAAATTTGAATCGGCTTCCGTCTCTTCCTCTTCTCCCACTGAAAAATCTGATGTTAGTAAGAAGGTGGAGAAGAAGAAGACGAAGAAAAGGAAGATTAAGAAGAAGAAGGATAAGAAAGGGACCGAGCGTTAACCATCTGCCTCTGATGGAACTCATTCTATGAGAACACCTCGTAAGCCCAAGTTCCCTTGCAAACTTTGCAAGGGTGATCACCTTCTCAAGGATTGTCCCGGTCTTTCCCGTGTGTCAGAAGTGTGGTTCAAAAATCCCAAACTGCTTGTATCGTCAACCTCTGACCATCATGTTGATGACACTCCCTCGACCAGTGACCCGTTGGTGAAGGGTCGGAAGGGTAAATTCCTGTACCCCTGTTTGATATGCAAGGGTATGCATCATACTTTCTTTTGTCCAAGCATGGATGAAGCTTCATGGTGGTTGGAAGATATTACTAGTTCTCAACAGGTGCTTCCAACAAGTTATAGTAAGTTGTCCCTCGACCCCCCGCTAGTTGACCAAGTGATCGATTCAGATTCATCTGTAATTGATCCCACTCTTCCTTCTGAGAGTGAAGTGATCGAGTCGCTGTCATCTTCACTCGATCTCGCTCTTCTATCAGAGAGAGTTCAGACTGGAACTATCACGTTGGCACAGTTTTCATCCTATCCTACTCTCCCCGATGAGAGTGAATTGGAAATCGCTGATGTTTTCCTAGTCAGTTCAGAAGGTCCTAGGAAAGGGGAGACCCTATCCATTCCTACAGGGACCCCACAAGTACTGAGGTCATTTCTTTTGATTGGAATGGTCTAACAGAATCTTGTCTTCCTTCGAGTATTCCTTTTCAAATATCTGTAGGAGTTTCTGATAAAGAAATATTTCGTACGATAGTTGATGAGGGAGCTTATGTTAGTATTTTATCCTCAACTGCTTGGCAAGCTATAGGTTCTCCTCAGTTTGTGCCAGTAACTAACTAGATTTTGGCTTTTAATCAAAGGCCTGCCGGACCTTTAGGGTTCTCCTGCAGTTACCTATCATGTTGAGAGGTAAAACTGTTTATGTTGATGTCATGGTTGTCCAAGGTCCTTTAGATTTCAATCTACTCCTTGGACGTGATTATGTCTATGTTATGAGAGCCATCGTGTCCACACTCTTTTGAGTGATGTATTTTCCCTGCGATGGGAGGATTGTGACCATTGATCAACTTTCCTTCGTGACACCCAGTAATCGCATGAATGCCAGTCATCAAACTTCCCTAAATGTTCTGCTTGTTCTAGTGGTTTCTTCTCCCTGAGGATGGGGGGCTCGAGCACAGTTTATGTTATGTTTCAAGATAATTAAAAAATGAAACCGACCACTATAGCATAGTTTACCTTTGGTTTCAAGCTTGCATAAAAATGAAACCAATCTCCTGGAGCATAGTTGTATTCTATTTCAAGCTCATTAAAAAATGAAATAGACCCCTCTAAGCATAGTTTACCTTTGGTTTCAAGCTTGCATAAAAATGAAACCATCCACTCGAGCATGGTTTTATTCCATTTCAAGCTCACTAAAAAATAAGATGGCCACCCTCAAGCATAGTTATTGTCTATTTCAAGCTTGTGTAAAAATGAAATAGATCTCCCTCCCAACGGTTCAGTCTCTCGTTAGAGTTAGAACTTGAACCTTCATTTCATCCGATTCTCATTTTTCCCCCTTGGTGAACATTTTCATATTAGTAGTCAAGTTGGTAGTTGGGTTAACAAGCAGCATTTTCAGACGAAATGAAGCTTGGGGGGCATGCCACATGTCGTACCTTCAACAATCATGTTGAGGGAACACCACCATGTTAAGCTGCTAGCAATCATGCTGGGGGAATTTACCAACCCCTGGGTATCATGTTGGGAAGAAACCCCATCAATGGGCCTTAACCATGAGCACAGTTCCCTTTCTATGTCAATCTCGTTAAAAAATGAAATAGGTTCTCGCGAGCAAAGTTCTATTCCTCTAGAAATCATGCTAGAAGTAAGCCGTTAGTTTCTTGTACTGGGGGAAAACTTTCCAACCTCCAGCCATCATGTTGGAAAGAAATCTACCAATAGGCATTTTCCTGAGAATAGTTCATTTTTTGTTACAAGCTCATTAAAAAATTAAGCAGATATCATGAGAATTCTTCCAACCTATCTTCGAGCTCGTTAAAAACAGAAAGATGGTGTTTGAGCTTACTTTTCACTTGTTTCGTGCTCTGGTTAAAACATGAAAAGTGGTTTGAGCTTAGTTTTTACTTTTTCGTGCTCTGGTTCAAATATGAAAAAGATTTTGAGTGCTTTTGATACCATTGTCATGCTCATTAAAAATTTGAGTAAAAGGGTGTGTCTACCAAGTATAGGTTTATCACTTTATCCGGCCTTGCTAGACTATTTACGAAAAAGGAACTGTGTCGAGTTTACTTTTTTATTTGTCATACTCGGTCATCAACCATGACAAAGTTATTCATGGAGTCCTTTTTAAGCTCTTTTCAGACTCCCTAAATAGGAAAATATTTCCAAGCGAACTTGATTCTTTCACACTTGTAAAAGTATTTGAATGATCGTCTCCCTAGTAACAGTTTACCCCTTTTTCGGACCATGGGGCACTACTTACGAAAAATGAATAATTCAATCGATCATGATTGGAAGAGTTCTCTCTTGCATTGTTTTATCCTTTTTCGAGCAGAGGGACTAAGTTTATGAAAAAGGACCGTTGGAGTCTTCTTTAGTTCCTTTCAGTCTCTCTAAACATGAAATGACGACCGAGTTTACCTTCTACGGACTCATTAAACTTTTGCATTGAAGGGCTCATCATGGGATGAACCCCTCCTATCCCAGGTTCGGAAAATATTTTGGATTGGACTCATCTATGAGATGAGCTATACCGAGAATCTAGTTACACTCATCAAGCTCATAAAAAACATATGAGGTGCTCATCATTCATGATGGGGAAAAAGGAAAGCGTTTGTAGTTACACTTTTGTCAGTGGCAGTACCTAGTCCTTCTTGAACATGGCACTCATCTACATTTGCATACAGTACTTGGGTCATTTGTTTGTCTATGAGTCCCCGCTTACTTTATGAGTTCTGTTACTCCTTTGAGTCATTCAAAGAAATATTCCATCATCAGTTGCATTAGAAGTTTGCATCGTACTCATTATGTCAATACTACCAAGTCATGCCATGCCCATGTTCAAGAACACGTCTACCATTTATCATCTGTAGTCAGTACACCCGCCACCATGTCGGTCACTCTGAGTCAGTCTCACATGTTACTGTACCATCCGATCCACTCTACATATCTTTTGTCATGCTTCATGTCGATGATGGGGGATTCATCATGACCCTCCTTCGACGGATTCATCTTTGTCGACTTCAACACATCATCCAAAGATTGAATCTAGAAACCAACCAAGTATGTTGGCCCTACATGCCTCAATGGTAGGTTACCTCGCTTTCAACATGAGTTTACATCATTGTCTCTTGATTGAGAGATTTCATCCGGCGTTCGACTTCAACTCATTTATTCACACTTGATAATATGTACTGTGATACCTTGGGAATCATTGACATTAATGGTGATCTCCCTCGCGCTTGTTAACGGTTTACATCAATGACCGGTAATCAAGTGGTTTCTACCATGTTCGACATCAAGACATTTGTAATCACATGGATAGATTCGTATCATTGAGGGTTCAAATTGAAGACCATGGGGAGTCATTTTGTACCCAGGTTGCGATGGAGTTTGTATTGAGTCATATCACATGGATACACATTTGTATTGGTCGTGGCTATGTTATCATCTCATCATGGATCTATGCTTGTGTCTAGTAGCCATGATTGTGTTCAGTCGGTCATTACTACCATGGATCTGCATTGTATTGGTCGGAAACCATGTTGTACATCATATGAGATTGTCAGTTTAGAGTTAGTTGTACAATAGCAGTGTCCTTTGTCTAACAAGTCTATTGCCATTCCTTCTATCAAAGCAATTCACTTGTATATCTTCAACAGCTTCATGCTTTGGGGGGCATTCTGTTACACCCAAAATATACTCATCATGAGATTCAGTGTATACACCCTGGGGACATCTTGACCAAGTAGTTGACCTAGAAGGATTTGTACATGGTTGCACTAGGGTTTGAGAGGTCGTCGCAGGTTGCACTCATGCAACATGTGACATCGTAGCTTGCTTCATTGCAGGGTGCGACGAAGTCAGTTAACGGGAAAAAATAGCTTCTTCGAGCCTCTTCTCGAAGCTTGCTTACTTGGGATCTTATCCCTAACCTCTAGTGGTGTTGGTACTCGATTTCTATCACCTTGGGAGGATCCCCTATCTCTCTCCTATCATATCTCAACCTATCCTATCCATACCCTATCCACTTAGTCCTATATAAGTGAAGCTCTACCCCTATCCAAAGGGATGAAGTCTATGGTGTCTACATGCTGGTGAAATCACTCTTGAGAGATCTCTACTCATCCTTGAGAGACTCAAGCTTCCTTAGGAGGAGATGGCAAGTGGCTTTGTTGGAGAAAGTCTGCAACGTTAAGCCTTGGTTTTAGTTCTATATCTCTGCTATGTACTTCCCTCTTTTTACAATAATACAAATGCTTTCCACCAATATTGTTCATGTGTGTAATGATATTGAGTAGTATACCTGCTTAACTATTCACTTAGATCTCTTATTGTATAGATGCTCTTTACTTGTTTCTCTTGTTTCTTGTCTTGACAGGTCTTGCAGCTTGGATCTGACGATCGTGGGACGTGGAGCAGAATTCAGGAGAAAGGATTGCGAAGTGAAATGTAAGACATCTAGTACTTGATCCTTAAGTAGATCGAGGAAATGCATTCGTAGCCTGTCTTATTTGTGCTAGAATCGCGTTGAGCTAGGGAGATCTGGCTCACGTCCGCTCGAGTGGAATGTCCATCAAAGACCCACTCAGTCCAACTGATAGCATTTACTAGTTCATTCATCCAACTGGAGATTAGAAGGCACCGTACCACATTGGTTGAATTAATCTAGTTGTATTTTCACTTACTATTCAGTTAACTGCAGACAAGAAGGCACCCTCCCCTATTTTTGGGCAATCAGTTGAGTTCTGAATTAGTTAGACTCGGTTAGACAGTTTAGAGTGAGTTTAAGTCAGTCTTATGGTAGTTAAGTGGTTAACTGATGTGTCGAGTGGTGTTAACTTCCAATTAAGCCACTCTCATGCATTCAATTCGAATTACCAATCTGGAATTCGAATTGCTTGGCTTATTGTAGCCATTGTTACACATTGTAAAGTATCTTCTAAGTTTATGATAATGTATGAATTGCTGCAAACCTTTTGCATAGTGTTTTCACATATTATTTACCACATGCATCTCTAGTAACTATTTTTCTTGTTTCATAGATCTATTGTGCTTGAATTTTACAACCACCACCACCAACACCACTTCCATCATCATCAATCTGCAAAAATTATGCAAGAAATTGCTTTGTGTAAAAAATTCAATGCCCCTTACTAAGGGAAACCCTAGTTTTCAAATTGTCAAACAAGACGAGATTCAGGCAATAGGCTTAGAGGAGATAGAAACTCCTAGCATTAATCTGATGTCCCGATTCCAACGAAGTTTATGGTTCATCAATCCAAGCCATGGTGATTATTTTATGGCCCATCTAAACTCGCCTCCCAAAATCTTTCAGAGATACATGGAAAATATTTGTTGGGGGCATAGAATTTGAATCGGGTAGCAGAATTGAGTTGCGTGACATCCTGCAGTTGAAACTCGGCGTCTCGAATCCATCGAAATCGATGAATTCACGATTGGAGTCACGGTTCTGGTTCTACGAGAATTTTGGTCAGGCACCTTGTGGTCATTCAGGGACACTTTGAGGATTTGCTCCGGGGGAATGGAACCCAAACTGGTGAGAGGACTTGGATTCTTTCAGATCCCACATGTTCATATGGACATTGTGGACATGTTCATGATGGTCACGCATGCTCGGGAGCGTTTGGATCATAAATTACCCCCTTGAGCAATATTGTCATGGACTTCGCTGAGCAAAACACTAGTTCCATAGATGGCACAATAGCACTGTTTCTGGGAATTGGAGGAACGGTTTGGGGGGTCCCCCAACTGAAACCCGATGTCCCAAATCCATCATAATCGATGGATTCACGATCAGAGTCACGGTTTTGGTGCTATGAGAATTTTTGTCAAGAATCTTTTGGCCATTTAGGGACACTTTGAGGATTTGCTCCGGGGGCAAGGAACCCAAATCGATGAGCGGAATTTGGTTTTGTCAACTCCCACACGTGCATATGGCCATTTTGGATGTGTTCAGGATGGCCATGCTCTCCCAGGATCCTTTGGATCATAAATGACCCTCTTTAGCAACATTGGCATGGCCTTCACTGAGCAAAACCGTAGTTCCTGAGATGACACAATAGCATTGTTTCTGAGCGTTTGAGGCATGGTGTGGGGGGGGGGGATAGCTGAAACCCAGGGTCCTGAATCCATTGGAATTGACGGATTCGCAATCGGAGTCATGGTTTTGGTGCTACAAGAATTTTTTTCAGGAACCCCGTGGCCATTCAAGGACACTTTCAGGATTTACTCTGGGGGCACATAACCCAAACTGGCAAGCGGACTTGGGTTCTATCAACTCCCACACATGAATATGGCCATTGTGGATGTGTTCACGATGGCCACGCTCATTCGGTATCTTTCAGATCATAAATGACCCCCTTCAGCAAGATTGGGATGGCCTTCACTGAGCAAAACCCTAGTTCCTGAGATGGCACAATAGCATCATTTTCAAGCCTTCAAGGCATGATGTGGGGCAGGCTAGGTGAAAACCAGGGTTCTAAATCAATCGAAATTGACGAATTCATGATTAGAGTCATGGTTGTGGTGCTACAGGATTTTTTCCAAGAACCCCATGGCCATTCAAGGATACTTTGAGGATCTGCTCCAGGGGCACGTAACCCAAACCGATGAGCGGAACGGGGTTCTGTCAGCTCCCACACAGGCATATGGCCATTGTGGATGTGTTCATAATGGCCATGATCGTCTGGGAGCCTTCGGATCATAAATGCCCCCCTTGAGAAAGATTGGCATGACCTTCTGCAAGCTAGGGTTTATTTATTGTGTATGTGCATGATCTTATGTGTGTATGTATGTGTAGATATTTGTATATGTGCATGTTGTTTATGTACAAATTGGCGCGGTCAAAATTTTGTGCTTGATTGCATCAATTACCCATCTTTAGGAGGGCCAAATGCAATAAGAACTCAACAAACATGAAGAGACAATTGTAAAAAACATTAGAAAATTTGTATTGGAGCTTCTAGGGATTGATGAGCATGCGCAAGGTATTGGACCATAACACTTGAGAGACCTAGGAGTTATTCCGTAAATGCACAAACTTAGTGATGAAGGGGAATAAAGGAGCTTTCAAACTATCATATAGGACATGTATTAGGGTTCTTTGGCTCCCAAGTGTTGATAAATGCTTCATTACGAGAACATGTATGCAACTAGATTACCTTCAAGAAGAAGAACATGTATGCAACTATTGGTATGGTTTCCTTTGTCCTCACATCCACTTTTAGCACAACTGCATTTATAAGTTTGAATATGCCTAACCCTAACCCTAATTCTAATTACCTTACTTGATGATCCACTACTGTTGGTCTCAATAGAGCTAATAGAGCTCAAGTATACCCAAGTGATGCACCGTCATCATCGCGTATTTTGAATTGCTTCTTACACTTGTCTTTTGGAGCCATTGAGTGAAAAACTACTTTGTGGAATTAAATGTGACATTCAATATTTGGTCTTAAAATTTTCACATGTAAGTCGGAGAATTTTCAAAATGATTTATACGAAGTGTTCTTTGATCTAACTCTATTTTATTATAAAAAAGAGAATGAACATTGCAAAAGTCAATGAGAAGAAAATGGGAATTGGAAAAGTTTATTTATTCAAATAGGTTATTGCATTTTGTCATATATGAGCACATATCTAAGCATATTATGCATATCACATGCCAATATATATAATATTGAAGGATCATCCAAAAGAAAAAATATATGGATGGTGCAATCCATAGCATCACTCAAGAGCAATATCTCCAAGAATACCCAAGATTATGAAATTGCATTGCTTTGTGCAAAAATTCCAATGTCTTTCAATGGCAATGGTGACAACATGGGCATGATGAGGATGAAGGTTATATTGATGGTAAAAATGGGCATGGTGTTGATGGTGCCAACATGGGAATGAGGATGATGGTGGTAACATTTATGGTGACAATGGGCATGGTGTTGATGAATCATGATGTTCATGGCGCAATGAGAATGGGGATGGTGACTATGAACATGGGGATGGCATTATGGTGAAAATGACCTAAATGTCCTATAGAGTCTAGAAAATTTCAAGCTACAACAAATAATTACATATCAAAATCCTTTCCTATATTGGGATCCTATTTATAAATATAACCATGTTCCCCGTACTCTAGGATTTAGCCCCATCCTGTACCTTGAATCTCGAAGGTGTTCCTCCGAGGACATTAGTCAATACCCTAAGATTTGATGAAACTTCCTAATACAAGTGTTAAAATAAGGTATAAAAAGCTTCCCATGCCTAATAAGTGGTTTTGCTTAAGTGAGGGTTACATTTTTGTTATGGTCATGATAAAGGAGTTCAACATTAATTCCGTAAACCAAGAGCCTAGAGCCTATCCTAGAAACTCTATATCCTAGACTAAAAACCCTAGTTTTGAATCCAAATAATTATACACTTATATGCAAAGTTTTTGTCATGTATATAGAAAGGGTGGATACAACTAAAAAAAAATCAAGTGCAATCCATATCTGACCCAAAATACATAAACGAAGAGGCTAAATGGCCTAGACTCCAATGAGAATGATGGAGACAATGGTGAAAATGAGCACAATGATGACAATGGTGATAATGGGCATGAGGATAGGGATGGTGATGGTGACAATGACACAAACTGTATTAGGTTGATGGTGGATGATAGATGATTGATGGGGACGAGGATGGTGGCACCACGTGCAAGAGGATGACGAGGCTTGATGGTGATTATGGTAGTGGGAATGGTTTTGGTGACAATGATGTCATGATAGTGGATTTCAACATTAAGCTGGTAACCCTAGAGATTGGAGCCTAGCCTAGAAACACCATAGCCTAGCCTAAAAACCCTTGTTAGTAGTGTAAAACCTATTTTGTGTTCTCACAATGAAACCCTATTATGTAGCCTAATACCTTGCCTAAATTATAATACACATAAACATTAAATAATTTTCATTGTACATATATAGTCATGTGCATACAATTGAATCCAAATCATTATACACATATATGCATAGTTTCTAATCTATATAGAAAGGGTGCATACAACTAGAAATACATTGTACCTAGCACCATAAACCTAATTATTTATTAGATGATTCAAATGTTGTTATGGAATGGTTGACAATTTTGTTGCAGATGATCGTGGTTGATTCTAGGACCATAACTAGTATTTATTTCCGATAATTGATTTGGTCGAGTTGTAAAGGGATTTGATAAGTGTTGGTGTAAAAAATTTCCTTGTAAAGGGGAGTGTAGAATTTTTGGTTATTCTGAAAGTGTTTACAACATGTTTTGGGTGCTTCGTGAGATTTAGGGTGCATGGTGTATGTTCATCCCCTCAATGGTTTGAAATTGATTGTAGCATGAAATTTTTTATATGATGGATATGTACACTTGTGAAAACCTTGTCAATGGATGGAAAACCTAATATGATCATAACATTAGTAAATCTTAGGCCAACATGTACATTCTACCATATTTCAAAATCCATGAGATAAAACCATAGTACATTCTCTCAATCCATTTATTTTTACATTCAAGACCTCCCATATTTTATATCATTTTACAAAATATTGCATTATTGTATGCGTAGTATAATAACAAATTGAAGACAACAAATTTATGGAATGAATGCATGTCAATGTGCCACCTCATAACAATAGAGAAATCTCAATATGCTTCTTGAGGTAAATCTATCTAGAATTTGTTTTGGGGAAAAATGCTAACTATTTTCATCACTTAGCATTCCAAGGGGTTGGTTTAAACATGCCACAAATTGATGTAAATAATTTTCTTTGCAAGAAAGTGTATCAAGGGCCCCATAAAATTTCTCCAATAACTACTCAATGCGCTGAATTTTACCATCGAACTTTCATCCTTGCATTGTGATGTATACAAACTAGTTGGATCTTATTGGAATGACATTTTACGATCAAAATACATTTCATAATATAAACCAATTGAAATAATATTCATTATGTCAATTCTAAATCTAAAGTCACACTTAAACCTAAAGGAAGGAAATCATATCAAAATCCATTCAAACTCAACCATTTGTTTTAAAAGAATGATGTTGTTTATTAGGAAACTACACACAACATGAGACAACAAGATACAATTATAGACAACATGGATATAGATCACATAACTGAAAATCCATGTACATCAAGGCTACAAAACTTGTCCAAACATATAAATTTTCTGGAAAATAGTGGAACATGGTTCCCAATGTACATATGATGGCAACTCGTGCCCTATACAAAATCCGACAACGCGTGCCATAGATACAAAATACATGGAAAATCGTGCCGTAGATACCAATTAAATGGAAACTGGTGCCCAAAAGTGCCACATCGTGGCTAATGTACATAACATGGTGTGCCAAGCATTGTGCCCACCCCCATCACTCCCAAGCGCATCTCCGAAATCGATCTTCCTCTTCTTGGAGCTACTGGTATCTTGGGTCTTCTTCCGTCTAGGAGTAGACTGTCTCTCCAGGCTCTAAAACAAATGATATAAGATACTATCATTTTCAAGCATTTGTAACATTTACCACATTTATAAAATGAATGTAGAATTCAAATCTTAAATAACTCACCGTTGATGCGAGTGGGAGACATGAGGCAGGTGTCTTGGATCTACTGATCCTCTCATAAATTCCAACCGACAACATTTATGACAATCATTTCATTAAAAATAATAATTGCTTAAATTAATTTCCGTTAATGGATCAAAATATTTGCATAAATTAATTTGATTCCCACCATGAAAAACACTGAAAATGGACATGACTGTGCTTTAGGGCTAGCAAGTGGAGCAGTTGGTTGGACAACCAGCTCTGATACAGTCATGGGGGGGCTTCAGATGTAGTTGCAGCAACTACGGGTGCAACCACTGTAGATACATGGGCGGATACTGGAAGAGTAGTTGCCACAATAATGGCGGGAATTGAAGAAGATATGGTGGAAGAGGACATGGTGGTATGAGGTGGAGAAAGACATCGTGGATGATGAACCCCTACTGGCTGTATGATAGGGGGTATCAACCCAAAAGGGATAGGGGGATGTTGAGGGATGGTGAATGGGAGGGCATTCCTGGATAGAGGGAGGAGGATGGATATAAGGGAGGTTGTGGACGAAGGGGGGAAGCTGTATGGAAGGTGGGGCATGGACGAATGGGGGAGGATGGATAGACGAGGTGGCATGGATGAATGGGGGAGGATGTATAGATGGGGGGGGGGGTAGCGCATGGACAAATTGGGTAGGATGAATGGAGGGGGGAGGATGGGAGGAGGGGGGAGTATGGACAGATAGGGGAGGCTGGATGGAAGGGACAAGGTGGACGGAGGGAGGGGTATGGATGGAAGTGAGGGGGTCGAAGCATGGGAGAGGGTGAAAACATGGGACTAAAGTGAGGACATGGAACAGTGTCACCTGCAGTTGTTGGTTTCCACTGCATATACATTTGTAATATCATACTTTAGTAGACAAAATCAAATTAAACCATAGTAAGTCATAACAATTCAAATTAAAAGCGTGATTTTAACTACACATTGTACCTGTGTATATGGTGATCTGCCAATCCCTAGCGGAGATGGATGGTCATCGCAGTATGGGTATACTCGTGAACACCAAAATCCATGCAATTTTTTTTTTAATCAAAAGAAACCATCATTCTATTTCAGTAGGATAAAAAATACATTGAACATCTTTACAATATGTTGGGCACTTAAACAACAACCACAGAGATAAAAACCACCCTTTCTAAAATCAGCATGATCCCTCAACATGAACTAGAGATCAATAGCAAAACTATCATGAACAAAACTAGTAAGGCTGAACCACTTACTGTCAGCAATCAGAAAACTACTAGTTCTACCCCGAACACCCAGACCGACAATAGGCGGAATGTTGAAATATTGTAACTTCTAAGAATATTATATTTGTACTTTATTATTTTGGATATGTTCCATTCCTCGGTGGAGACCCTATTATATCTGGAGTTGTTTATTCCTCCGAGAGAGTGTGGTAACTAGGGTTATTATATCTCCCATGTGAGGTCGGCCCTGAGTTAGCTGTTTAAGGGTTATTAGACTCTCTTAGGAGAGGTCAGCCCTGTTAGGGTGAAAAGTCAGTTAGGAGTTGAGTATAAATAGAGGAGGTGTGTTCCTCATTTATCTCATTCATTCACTCACTTTTTAGTGGTGTATAAGAGAGAGAGAGATCTGTATAGGAGGATAAGGAGCTCTTGTTTTGGGACTACATCTTGTATTGTTTGATTATCTATATTGAGGAAAGCTTTGCTGGGTCTTCTACCCCATGAGGATTTCCCAGGGTAAATCTTTGTCTATCTTGTGATTGTGTTTCTTTCAGTGATCTTGCTTGTGAAATTAGGCTAAAATTAACATGGTATCAGAGCTAGCCTAAATAGGACATCTTTCACAAGGTGAAAATACCTCTCTCTCCTCCTCCGGTGAAAATTAGGGTTTTTGCAAAAGTTGGAATTTTTGGATTCTAATTGCATGGATGGATAGCCCTCCTCAAAATCAAAGTTTTGAGCCCTAGATCGAACTTTTTGAGTGGGTAGAACCCCGGGCTTTGTCCAACCTAGTTTGACTTATGGACTAGAAAACCAAAAAACTAGAAAAACTAGTAAACCAGAAAAAGTGCGCACCTGTGCACCAGAAAACCAGAAAAGGTGCGAACCAGAGAACCAGAAATTCTGTTGCAGATCCGAAAATTGCTGATCAGATTTAAAGGGTGAAAAGTTGAAGTTTCCAGAAGCAGATATCACCAGTTATCTCAATCCAATCAAGCACATATCCTGGTAAGTGTTATTCTATCTTTTGAGAAACTTCAATTTATGTGACCGCCTGGATAAGATGGCTCCCAGCACTAAGCTTGAAGACAAGTTAGAGGGTATAGAGAATTTACGATCATGGAAATATATGATTGATCTCTTTCTAGAAGGGAATGATCTTGTCCAATATATCAAAGATGAGGTTGCAGAACCTGAGGAAGATGAAGCCAAAGAGAATTATAGGAAGCACTTGATGAGGGAAAAGAGAATCATTGTTGATTCTATTAAGGACCACTTGATTCCCCAAGTGGCATCCAGGAATACCCCAAAGGAAATGTATGACGCCCTTTGCAGAATGTATGAAGGAAAGAACATCAATAGAAATATGAACCTGAGAGCTCAATTGAAGAGCACTAAGATGAATCAAGGAGAATATATTCAATATTATTTCTCAAGGGTTTCCCAGTTCAAGGAACAACTAGATTCCATTGGAGACACCCTTGATAAAGATGAACTAGTCATGACTTCTCTAAATGGTCTCACCAGATCTTGGGAGTCATTCATCCAAATTATGTGTGCCAGAAAAGAAAGTATGAAGTTTGATGTGGTATGGGAGGATTGCATTCAAGAAGAAGCTAGGGTTTCCAACAGAGAAGCCTTGCTCAAAGAAGATGACCAAGCCTTGGCCACCCACACCAAGAGAAGAAGGAATCAATCCTACTTCAAGAAGGATAGTCACAAGGAGTCTCAACCTTGTTACGGAGAAGACTTCCTATGGCTCGGGGCAGACCACAATAGACAGCTGACTACCAGAAAAAGACTCAATTCCCAATGAAATGCTATATAAATGACAATGCTAAGATAATGGATAATATAACCAACCTCGAACCGGACGTTCTATGTAGATCCCCGTTGAAGCTTTCAATCAATGCACTTGAACCTTCAAATTACTCTTGACAACGAATATACAACAAGCACATATAATATATGAAAGACATTAACATCATCAGTAGCAATGGTCCATGATATCATAAGTAAATGCAACCCAATGTAATATAAACAACATTCACAACATTAATGGACGAGAATGTGAGTATTTATATTAATAAATAACAAGAAGTGCAATGTGATACGACCTCTTGTCGGCAACCAATCTGAACCAAGAACTGGGTCTCTCCACTTGTGCCTCCACCACTTCAATCCTCCATGGAAGGGAAAACTCAAACTATAGAAGGAGTTTGGAAGGTGAACATAAGGGGTTCACAACAACAAGGATCAATGAGTGTAGACTCAAGATATGACAAAAATCCACTAGAGTTATCTTGCTGTCTCTTTCTCCTCCCTTCCATATGCCATATGTGCTCAATATATAGCCTTCCAAAGGTAAGTGAAAGGACACATCGAGGCGTTAATGGGAAAATGGAGGGCCAAAGGTCACCCTAAGACCGCTTTTTGGGAGTAAAAAGTAATTTACTAGTGATTTTTACCATTTTACTTGTCACCCATGGGCTATAGTGGGACAGTTCGCGGGTACGCCCACTAAAGTGAAACAACTAGCGTACAAGGAGAAAAAATGGGGAAAAAGTGTGTCTGAAGGACATAAAGTGCCTTTGATTCAGTGAAATGGATCCTGAAGGCCAAAGAGTGATGATGATCACAAGGTGGAAAATTACGTTGTAACAGATGCCCCCTAATGTGTGAGGTCAGAGAATGGTGATATGATGGTCGAAATACATTACAAATCACAGAAGTGGAGTGATGGAGACACAAGTGGAAGGAGCAACTCACTCGTAACAATATAATAATGTATTTGAATACATGTCAGTATAGTACAAAAATATGATACAATTGCCATGAATAGGTAGTACATAGTGAATATATTTCATAAGTGATCATAGCCATGATCTCTCTACAGTAAGATATGGTTCCCTGCTGAAAAGGAAACAACTGGTGCAAACTAGAGGTACAAACTGCTAACATCTAAAAGGTGATATCTCATATGTAAAGTCACGATCATAAGTAGCATACTGAATGCCACTATCTCCCGGGGTCTTCTACACAAATCATCTATGGTGCAAGTCCCATCAAGTGAATAAAGAAGTTGAGTTCGAACCTGATGTGACATCATCTGATTACCGGTCAATGATGAATACCATTAACATACGCGATATAACCCACCAATAGTGAAAATGGGCATCAAGGCACAGAGTACAATCATCAGAGTGTGAATAGATGTGTTGAAGTCGAACACTAAGATGAATCCATTGATTAGGGGACATTGATGTATTCCCAAAAATGTCGATGGCGAGAGAACCTACCACTAAGGACTGCAAGCCTCAAGGTACTCAACCAAACTCTAAGTCTCAAGTTCCAGAATAAATGGGTTGAAGTCGACGGAACGAAACTCGCTAGAAGGAGGGCATTAAGGCATCCCCCATCAACCAGCACGAGGTAACAGCTACGCTGAAAGATTTGGAAGAACTCAAGTGGAACAGACTGAATCAATAAGGATGACCGACATGCAATAGTCAAGAGATCTAAGGAGTGACCGACTCTGGTTTCAGGACTTCCTTTGAAAAAGAGCATGAGCAGATGGATAGACTCAGGAAACATAGTCTTGACATAACACTGTGTGATGCAGGAGGCATCAACAAAGGGCTCCATAGTGACTGGAAGCTTAACCAATCGGTGGAGAAAACTGAAAAACGAGTACAACTCCTAAGGTCCAACTATAGTCCCGACTCATAATGTATGGAGTAGAATAAATGATCTATTCAAAGGCGACACAACAACTACCAACTAGAAGTAGTAACCATAATCCTGTCGGACTTTTTGGAATATTTGATTTTTTTTGGGTCTTTTTCATATTTGCAAAAGCTTGAAAAAGAATAAAATTGCTTATAGTACAACAATGGAGGGAACGAGTGTCAAATAGAGAGAAGACTAGTTCCAAGTAGTGGAACATACCTATGATCAATGCAAGGAAACATGTGCAGGATGTGGACACTCGGGGGATGTTCCATCAGGGTCAAAAGGTTGTCAAATTGCAAAGGAAAAATGTAAGCTCGATAGGGCTCGAAAGGGAAAGTGATCTGGCACCAGGCTAACAACTAAGTAAGCGGGAGCTGTCACAAGGCTCAAGCAACAAGCAGGATTATGCAATGCAATCACAACTTGATATAAATGGGGAAGTCCTTATGGGAGATGGCCACCATAAGAAAAAGTAGAGTATGAGTCTTTATCGCAAAGTCATGGCGTAACTATAAAGGACTTCCGATCCTAAGGACAAACAATGGCATGGGCACCAAAATGCAAAAAGGGGTTCTAAATAGGGTACCCATGTTTGGAAAGGCCCTACCGCCACAAATGACACTTCTATAACAGTGTGAAGGTTCTGTGTCGGTTAAGAAGCGGGGTCGCACCTAGGGTTTATGAAAATGGTCAAAAGGTCAAATGCATAATGCATGTGAAAATGACATCTAACCTATATGCTAGGTGTGAAATATACCTACCGTAGGCATGAAACGATCAAAAACAATTCTCATCGAAGAAATATGGTAAAAAATGCTACTCCAAGACATTATATTAGTCCAAAACAGCTTAAAAGCGTAAAAACTATAGACAAGTGGGTTTCAAAAACTATAAATAGTAATAAAAAATTACAATTTACAATTCATTTTCACTATTCACCCATTTGGAGTTTTGTGGTTAGTTTTCACCTCGAAGCTCAACTCTTGATTCTAGGAGCTACGGGCATCCGTTCATCAAGCCGTCTGGAGCAGGTTGGTAGTCTCATCCATACCTTTCATTTGAATGTTTTTATTTGAATTTTCAGTGGTTAAATTTTTTAAATGGCCAAGCCCTAAATGGTCACGGCGGTACCCCAGGGCTATAAGCATACGGGTAGCGGGTAGGGCTAGGTATCCACAGTCAACGCATGCGTTGACCATGGGTACCTGCCTCTGTGAGATAATTAGCCCGCGGGTACGGCTGTGGAGTTTGTTTTTTAAATAAAATTGACTAAACTATTGCTTTATCTTCCTCCAGGATGGTTCTAGAATGGAGAGAAAGGGAACATGACCTTGTGGATGAGGCCATCCGCAATGATTTTCATGCACAACAAGCTTTACAAGCATGTGGGACTTTTAAATTTTGGAGCATAGGGGTTTTGAGGGCCCAAAACCTATTGCTCCAACGCTTGATCAGCTACTGGGACATAGATGCAAAAACTTCAACTTGGACGGACAAATACTTTCCTTGGAGGTGGATGATATCTACTTCATTACTGGTTTGTCCCGCAGACGTGAAGTGGCAAGCCTTCGATCTCATTCTGTGGGTGGTGGGATAACCATCACTAACTACATTGAGCGGTATTGTCTTCCCAACACTCGGATAGTGGGGAGTTAGGTGCCCATCAGAGCCATAGTCAGTCTAAGCATGAAATTTATAGTGGCTACCCTTGTACGGATTACAGGTTTGACAGCGCTTCACCAGGATTCGAGGCCGGTGATGTTCTACACGTCACAGTGCGTGCGGCCCATGGTATATGACTGGTGCACAACATTACTGGGGTCCATGAAGACCTAGTTATCAGAGTGCAAGCAAGGGGAGGCAAAAAACTTTGGATACAACAGTATCTTATGCAGTTTCTTCTTTGAGCGAGTTTCGAGGCTCAGTCTGAGGGTTGAAGTCCCTCCTCATAGTCTCTGCGATCCAGCCCTGACTCGGTGGGCAGAGGTCTTGACGCAACAAGGTGTTGGACGACAGGCATCACCATACACTGAGGAGTTATTTTACTGGTGGGATCGATAGGTCATAGCTATAGATGACTACCCCTATGGAGGGATAGACTTCCGACAGGATCGCGACATGCCGCTTCCACTACGAGTAGCGTTTGGAGACATCGGTGAGTTGCTCTTTTTATATTTTTGGTGTATTAAATTTTTATGGATTTTTTATTATATGTGTGAATGCAAAAATATTTTTTTAGGGGAGTATCATCTATTGACATTTCATTGTTTTCTCGCAGATAAGGGTCCAGTGAGACCATAGGGATTCTCGAGACATCATCGATGGGGAAGGGGTGGTGAAGTGGTAGGTGTTGTAGGAGAGCGTACCTTACAGACTGTGCAGGTCAACCTAACACGGATGACCAACAGGGTGCTAGGGATACAGGTGGCGGAGCTACCAGAGGATATGCAGCGCCATGTTGTGGGGGGTACCGACTTCCTGGGTGCGACTACTGCAGCGTATAGCGAACATAGTATATTATTACTATCAGATGCATCCTGCCGAGGTGGCAGCGATACCTCCTCGTAGGGATTAGATATATCAGAGTCCTATTTTTGTATCGATATGTATATTTTTGAGGGCTACGGGCTCCAGTTTTGTATTATGACACTCCCATTTTTGGACATATTATTTATAAAAAACTATGGTTCTTCAGTTCTACTATATGTGTGTATGTACAAATACATATGAATGTATCTTTTATTTGTGTGCTTCATTATGTATGCGGAAAATGCCAATCTAGGACATATTTAGCATATGCATCAAATATATGATTAAAACTTCTTGGAACATGAATTTATGTAATGGAAACAAAATGTCGTTCCAAGAGTCTTACCCTTAAGAATCTCCGTAGTAACGTAGGATCCCTCACACGGTACTGACCATTCAATTGAGACACAACTAGTTGTGAATCTAGGTGGACTTCTAAAAACTGGATACCATGTGAAAAAGCATCCCGAAGTAGCTCAATCACGGCACTATAATCAGCCACATTGTTAGATGTAGGACCAAGAGAAGCACCTCCTGAAGACACAACTAGGTGGTCAGTTGAATAAATAACCTAGGCAGCAGAAGCAAGTTGTTGTGTATGATGGCTAGCACCATCCAAAAACCCTAAGAACATAGGAGATTCTGCTGACATTTGTCAATCAAATGGAAGCGAATCATCACACCCGAAAACCAAAAGAAATCTAAAATATGTACAGAAGTAACTATACAATAGTATACAAAAGTACTAGCTTGAACTAGAATCTCAAGCGTAATATCGCTTGAGGTAGAGCCCATTTCTAGGCTCCTTCAAGACATTCCCCTCATAATATTCTAATTCATAGGATCCTTTTTCCAGGACACGTCTCACGATGTAAGGACTATACCACATGGGGTTAAACTTTCCTGCCCCCAGGGGTTCTTTAGCTTGGTCATATAAGAGGACCAAGTCACGTTCAACATATTGCCAGGGACGGAAAGACCTATCGTACTGAACCTTGACACTACGTTTATTGGCACCTATAGCCACAGCGGCATCTCGACACTGCTCCTCAAGTTGCTCAAGGTGGATCAAACATTGCTCAATACTCGACGTATCAGGGAGGAGCTTTATAACTAGTTTCAACTAAGGGATTTAACATTCAATCGGTAAAATAGACTCCACACCTTGTACCAGTTGAAACGGTGAGAACTCGGTGGCAGTCTTGACTACGGTTCGATATGCCCACAAAGTAGGATATAACATAATGTGCTAGTTGTTCTTGCTCTGTTGGATGGTACATTACAGAATGGTATTTAAAGACTTATTAACTGCTTCAACTTGACCATTCACTTGGGGATAGTAAGATGATGAGTGTTCTTGATGAAACCCAAGCTTGAATGACAAATGCTCCATCATCTTGTTTTGAAAGTGACTGCCATGGTCAGTGACAATCTCTTTCGGAATACCAAATCGAGTGATAATCTGATTGAATACGAAGTGGGCTGCTGTAGCGCCATTGGCTTTTACGTTAGGCATGGCCTCAGCCCATTTGGAAAAATAGTCCACGACCACTATGATATGGTGATGCCCCCCAGCTGAAGCTAGTTTGCAATCCATGAAATACACCCCCCACTTGGTGAAGGGACCGACGGTGACGACCGGATGAAGGGGCGCTGGATGCAAGTGTACATTTTGAGAAAACACCTCGCAAGGGTGACATCTCTTTACAATATTTACACAATATTTAAAGATCGAAGGCCAAAAATAACCCATTCGCATAATACGTTGGGCTATTGCAAGCCCGGATAAGTGACCGCCACATGCCCCAGCATGGAAATCATTAATCACACGCTCCGCTTCTTCGTGAGTCAAGCAACGACAGAGAATAGAATCTTTTCCTGGATGATACAACGTGTCGCCGACGATAGTATAATATTTGGCATGATGTTTCACACGCCGTCGCTCGTCCCATGAATAATGCGAAGGAAACTTCAAAGTTTGGAGATATATAATGATATCCCCATACCAAGGGTCCTCAGATGAGATAATAAATACATGCTCATCCATGAAGGAATCCTCATGGACAATATTCTCATCAAGTCACGGAAGGTCTGACATAAGCTCATAAAAAACCAAGGATTTCACCGATTTCGCCGAAGTAAACTCAAGTTCAAACTCCTGAAGGATCACAATCCATTTATTGTACTTCCCCCCTATAAGACATTGTGATAGCATGAACTCAAATAGATTGATATGTGCTATAACTGTGGTCTTCCTAAGCATGATATAGTGTCGTAACCATTGGACTGCATGAACAGTTGCAAGCACCAACTTTTCCACGTCAATATATCTCAGCTCAACATCTACTAGATTTCGACTAAGGTAATAGATCACATGCTCCACGAGCACATCATCAACTTGAACTAAGACCATGCCAATCATCTCTTGAGACACAGCAACATAGAGGATAAAATCTCTCACAAAGTTGGGTGGACTAAGCAAAGGGGATGATACCAAAGCTTTCTTTCTTAAGGGCGTCGAAAGACTGTTGGGCTCGCTCATCCCATATAAATGGTGTTTCTTTCTTCAATAAGTGCGCGAAACCTTTGGTAAGACTAGCATAATTCACTACAAAACGACGTAGAAAAGTAGCTCTCCATTGGAGGCTCTGAAGTTGTAACAAGTTGCGCGGAGGAGAAAACCAAAGTATTTCCTCAACTTTGAGAAGATCAACTCCGATACCCTCTTTCGAAACTATAAAACCTAGAAGGCGACCTGTCCTCACAGCAAATATGCATTTATTGGGATTCAATCGAATCTTGTAGCATATACATCATTCGAGAATCAAAGGGAGGTGCTTGGGTTGGCCTACTCTGTGTTGGAGAAAACTCACTATGGATTGGGGTATACCACAACAGACAGATGACTACTAGAAATCAACTCTATTCTCAGAACTATGCTATATAAATGACAATGCTAAGATAATGAAGAAGATAACCAACCTCGATCCAAACGTTTGATGTAGATCCTAGTTGGAGATTTTCCAATCCGTGTACTTAGATCTACAAATTAGTCTTGACAGCCAATATACAACAAGTACATATAATATATAAATGACATTAACATCATCAATAGCAATGGTCCATGATATAACAAGTAAATGCAACCCAATGTAAGATAAACAATCATTTACAACATTAATGGACGAGAATATGAGTATTTCTATTAATAAACAAGAAGAAGTACAAAGTGATACGACCTCTTTCCAACAACCAATATAAACCAAGATCTAGATCAATCCACTTGTGCCTCCACCACTTCAATCCTCCATGAATGGAAAACTCAAACTAGATAGGAGTTTGGAAGGTGAACATAAAGGGTTCACAACTACAAGGATCAGTGAGTGTAGACTCAAGATAGAGCAAAAATCCACTAGAGTTCTCTTGCTCTTCTTTTCCCCTCCCATCCATAAGCCATATGTGCTCAATATATAGTCCTCTCAAAGGTAAGTGAAAGGACACATCGAGATGTTACTTGGGAAAATGGAGAGCCAAAGGTCACCCAATGACCGCTTTTTGGGAGTAAAAAGTAATAAACTAGTGATTTTTACCATTTTACTTGATACCCGCGAGCTATATAGATGCAACTCGCGGGTACGCATGCTATAGTGACGCAACAAGTGGGTATGAATAAAAATAGGGCAAAATAGTATCTCTGAAGGATATAAGTGGATGTGAGTCAGTGAAATGGATCCTATAGGACAAAGAATGTTGATGCTCACAGGGTGGAAGATTACATTGTAACAGATGCCCCCTAATGTGTGAGGTCAGAGACTGATGCTACGATGGTCGAAATACATTATAAAACTCAGAAGTGGAGTGATGGAGACACAAGTGGAAAGAGCATCTCACTTGTCACAATACAATAGTATCCCTACATACATGTCGGTAGTACAACAATCTGATACAATGGCCTTGAATAGGTAGTACATAGTGAATACATGTCATAAGTGATCATAGCCATGATCCCTCTACAGTAAGATATGGTCTCCTGCTGAAACAGAAACAACTGGTGCAAACCGGAGGTACAAACTGTTGATATCTGAGAGGTGATATATCAGATGTAAAGTCAAATTCATAGGTAACATACTGAATGCCACTATCACCTGGGTCCTTCTACACAAGTCTTTGACAGTCTAAGTCCCATCAAGTGAATAAAGGAGTTGAGGTCGAACCTGATGTGACATCGTGTGATTACTGGTCAATGATGTATACCGTTAACAGGAGCGAGATAACCCACCAATAATTAAAATGGGCATCAAGGCACAGAGCACAATCATCGGAGTGTGAATAAATGAGTTGAAGTCGAACACTAGGATGGATCCATCAATCAGGGGACATTGATGTATTCCCAAAAATGTCGATGGCGAGAGAACCTGCCACTAATGACTGCAAGCCTCAAGGTACTCAACCGAACTCTAAGCCTCAAGTCCCCGAATAAATGGGTTGAAGTCGATGGAACGAGACTTGGTGGAAGGAGGGCATTAAGGCACCCCCATCAACCATCACAAGGTACCAGCTATGCTGAAAGATTTAGAATAATTCTAGTGGAACGGACTAACTCAATAAGGATGGCCGACATGCAATAGTCAAGAGATCTAAGGAGTGGCCGACACTAGTTTCAGGACTTTCTTTGAACAAGAGCATGAGCAGATGGATAGACTCAGGCAGCATAGACTTGAATAAAACTGTGCAATGCAGGAGGCATTACAAAGGGCTCTATAATGATTGGAAGCTTAACCAATCGATGGAGAAAACTGAGAAACAAGTAAAGCTCCTAAGCTCCAACTATAGTCCCGACTCATTATGTACGGAGTGGAATGAATTCTCTGTTCAAAGGCGACACAACAGCTGCCAACAAGAAGTAGTAACCATAATCCCGTTCGACTTTTTGGAATATTTGATTTTTTTGGTCTTTTTCAGATTTGGTGAAAGCTTGAAAAATAATAAAATTGCTTATAGTACAACAAGTGAGGGAACCAGTGCGAAATAGCGAGCAGACTAGTTCCAAGCAATGGAACATACCTATGATCAATGCAAGGAAGTGCATGCAGGATGTGGACACTCGGGGGAATGTTCCCTCAGGGTATAGGTTCATCAAGATGCAAAAGATAAATTAAGGCTCTGCTTGGCTCGGAAGGTAAAGTGCTCAGGCACATGGCTAATAAGTGAGTAAGCAAGAGCCGGCACAAGGCTCAAGAAGCAAGCAGGATAATGCAATGCAATCACAACTCGACATAAAAGGGAAGTCCTTTTTCGTAAATTTAGTCTCCTCACTCGAAAAAGTGTAAAACAATGAGAGAAGAACTCTTCTAGTCACGTATGACTAGAGTATAGCTTTTTTGTAATTAATCCACAAAGGTCCAGAAAAGGGGTAAACTTATACCTAAGTGGATGTCGCTTCAAATCCTTTAACGAGTCTGAAATAACAAGTATACTCGGCAACTTGTTTGGTTTTGAAAAAGTCTAACAAGGGCTTAAAAAAGACTTTATAAAAATCTTTTCCGTAAAGGTTTAACGAGTCTGAAAAAGTAAACTTGTGACCTCCTTACTGTTTTTAACGAGCTCAAAGGAGATATGGAAGAATGCCTGTAATGAGAGCAGACGAGTGTGTTGGCTGCTTTCTTGGGCAGACCCGGGTTTTAATGAAGCGCAGCAACAAAACCCCTTGGCGCACTGGCCCTCTCGGCAACGAGCTGCGCAGCAGCTCGAGGTCTCACCCGAAGTGGCTATGGGGGGGTTAAGGAATCAGGTTTCCTTAACCTGGGTGACGCGGAGATTGCTCTTCCTTGAATAGTTCCTCAGATATCGGCGGTCGGACTTTCCCGCAGGCCGCTCGGCGCAGCTGCGCGGATTCCTTCCCTGGCAGGCCTACTGCGCAGTTTCTCCTCTCTAACGCAGAAGGAAACTATTCCTTGCGTCGACGCGCTAAATACTTCCTTGCCCTTCACATCCACCGCAGTAACGCAGTCTTCTCTCGCAGCAGCGACCGCGCGTTACTACTTCTTCGGTACTTAACACTTATAGCTATCAAGGGACCTTTCCAACTCGCTCAAACAGTCTCAAAGATAATACAGGAGTCTTGCATACACAAATAATGAACTCTAAACAGTTATCATTCACGCAAACATTTTAACAAGAAGATAATGTGAAACTCATCTCCTCGAGGAAAACCACGTCCACGGGAGTTTATATTAACCAGAAAACCATAGAGTTATACAATATGCTGCGCACACAGTTGCAGCCTTAGATCTTTACCGGAAACTCCACGCACACAGCTGGGAGCCCTTCTCTTTACTAGTCTCTTCTCTATAGAGATTACAAAGGCGCAGACGTCACACAGACTGTCTGGCAACTCAGGGATTAGCTCCTCGGCTATCCGATTCTACTCTAGTTCTACACACAGTAGAACATACCAAAGGACAATCAACACATGATCTATCCTCTTACTTGCTAACTTTCTCTCTATCTAACGTCCAACTCACTCTAGCTAACATTTATCCATTACAATTGTTCATATATATAGGTGGCCATGGCGGTCGCACCTTTACAAAACTGTGGGCCTTTTCCAACAGTGATTCCCAAAAACCCTAACCACGCACATGGCTAGGTGTACTGTAGGCGCCGCTTGCAGTCATGTCGCCGCTTCCTGCAGGCTCCATGAATTCCGGCGCAGATTGTGGGTATGGGCGATCGTCCTTCGCCTTCAATGCTCTGGTCCGTTGCTCCTCCTTGATCCGAGCAACCATAACTTCTGTACTTAGCTTTTAAATGAGGGTAGCTGAGCCCTCTACTCCATCGCCTTATTTATTATGGTAGCTGAGCCACCTTCTTTCTTCGATGACGTGCGCGCGAGCTTCGCGATTTCCGGTCCATAATCTTTACTGAGCTTGTCCATCTGGCACCGTACTGCGCACCGTCTCCTTCTTGCCCAAAAATAGTGCTTGTTCCAAAATTAGCACTTTCCTTTCATACTTGTGTCTTTTCCCCAAAATTCGCAGCTTTACCGCAGCTACGACCTAGGCTCCAACAGGCCCCTAACACTCACTTGTGGCTCGCCCTCGAGCCACTCGCACTAGCGCGTGGTCGTTTGATTTGCGCATCTGCTTTTGCTTGAATCTCCGCGAGTGTTTTCTTCCACTTCGCAATAGCGGAGTCCAATTCATCGAGACACTCTTCAGCTGTCTGCACTGTTTCTGCGGTTGCTTCGTCTGGAGTGATGGTATCAATGATCTCCTGAGACTCAGCAATCTCTTTGATTTTTGTCTCAACCTGGGCAACGATTTCAGCATACTCATCCATGAATGGCTGAATGCTGTTGGTGAGCTTCTCATCTTCAGTTCTGAGCTTGTGCAATTGCTGCTGCATTTTGCGCACTTCGCCCATTTTCTTCATTTTTGGCAAGCCTGTTAAGGCCTTAGCTTCTTCATTGAGAACAGTGAGAGATTTTTCTGCAGCTTGCACCTGTTCTGACAGTCCCACTTTAAAAGGGAGCTTTACAAGCTCCGTCCATGCTTCCATAGCTTGGTTCATCAGGTTCTCAGCTTCCTGTACTCGATCCTTCATCTGCGTGGAAGCTCTGTTCAGTGCTTCAAATTGAACCTGCGCATCATCCATAGGATGCGCAGCAACGCGAGCTTCTAGCTCAGCGATCTGGGTTCTATGGCCTTCAGCCATAGCAACTATTTCTTGCTCCAGGGTTTTCGCCCTTTCGCCAATAATTTGAACTTTTGCAACCAGAGGGAGGTCTGGTTGAATCTCGCAAGTAGGCAATAACTGGGCAATCTCATCCACTGCGTTTCTGATACCGATGTCTTGCGCCTCATAAAGTGCAAGCTTCTCAGAGGTATTCTGATGGATTGCCTTCAACTCTAACTCCTGCGATTGCAGTCGCTGATTTTCCTGAAATGTAGAGAGCTCTCTAGCTCTCAACTCAAGAGAAACTTTCTCATGCACTAGCTGTAGAGTCTCTATAGGAATTAGAGACAAATTGATTTCAACAGGCCCAACGGCGCTTACCTGTAGTGCAGTTAGGGGATCGGGAAGTGTCATGCTGGTAGTCGGAATATGCATGACGGTATGCCTTTCAATGAGTTCTTCAACTCGCTCGGCACTTGGAATTTCTTGTGGCGCCTGCGAAGTGGATGCTGGCGCATGGGTCTGCGCAACTCTTCCTGCGAGACCTTTTATTTCCACAAACTGTAGGTCTAGAGCACTTCTGATGTGAGCGTGCGCATTGCGCAGCTCGCGAAATTGCTCATGTATGTACTGGTCGATCCCCGAGGGAATAGCCTCAGCGGGATGCGACACTTTTTGCTTCTTGGTGGCTGGTTCTGTGGATCCTTCGTCACTTCTCTGCTGACGGGCTTCCTTGCCCTTATCCTTCTCTTTCGTAGCGGCAGTTGGCAGCGCGGATGCGAGATCGGCGGCCTCCCTCCACTCATCCGACCAAGACTTGATGGTTTCTTCAACATCCTCGGTGGTCATTCTGTAAAGGCCTAGCGCCCATTCATCTGAAATGCCGCAAGGGCGGAGGTAAAGTTGATGTAAGTCGGCTGTAAAAGCCAACTTCCCGTCATATAACGTGGCTGTCTCCTCGCTCAGCCTTGGCATTTCCTGAATAGTATCTCGGAGGAGATAGTAGTACTCACAAAAGACAGCGCGATTCATCTTGCGCTTCGCGGGATTAGGGGAATCCCAGAGGTTGATGTAGCGCATGCCGGCGACCTCTCCTGCGCGGCGCAGAAGGAACTGAGTATTCGGGGGCTCCTTCCACCCAACGAGAGCGCATAAAATTAGAAGCCATGAAAAATGGAATGATTGGGCTGCATTGTCCTGCACATTCAGGCAATCAGCCAAAAAAGAATTCAGCAGAAAGAGAGACCAGTTGTACTGCTCTCCCTCCGCAGCTGCGATGGCGAGCTCCACGACAGCTCCAGTAACTTCCTTCGGTAGGCACTTTGTGAGAAGTCTTCCTGCAAGCAGACTTCCTGTAAATCGGAGTGCCTCATCTTCTACTGCAGTGAGGTCATAAGCCCGACCTCCTCTTGTTAAGTTGTACTTCTGCACCACCTGTGCAGTCAATTTTCTGTCCTTGTCCTTTCCCGCAAGATGAATATTGGGATCCTTACCAGCCTTAGATAGACCAGTAATGCGGTGAATTAAATCAACATTTAGATCAATTGGCCTCCCGAGCCAAAGGTAACCTCCATGAACGCATGATAGCAGTGTTTTAACGACTGCGTTCGCTTCATTGCTACGCCCAAAGTGCGGTAGCTTCAACAAATTCAAGAGTCCAGGGCGCTCAAGATTTGCTGCAAATCCCTTCGGGATGAACTCGTCAACCTTCCTGGTGGGATTATGCACTATATCCAGATATCTGTCTGGCTGGAACTGAGGGTATGTCTTATAGTCTCCGAGGTTGAAGTCAGAGAACTTGACCAGTGGAATGTTTCCCAACAGTTGCCCTTCTACCCGCACACTAGCTGGTAGTGGCGGTAGCGGAATAGGATACTTTGCATTCTTCGGGATCTGTACTTCTGGCGCATCATCTGGACGCGGCGGAATATAGTTTTCCATGGTCGCCAACGGCTCTGGAACAGGTTCTTCTGGCTGTGATGGCGACGCTCTTGTAGCCGGAGATTGTCTGGGATCCTGATAACCAGGATGTACATAAGTCGAAGCTGTGACTGGAGTAGTCATGCCGAAATCTAATCCTCGGCGCAGGAATTGACGAACAACTTCTTCAGTTGACAGGTTCTCTGTCGTGAATCTATGTAGGGAACAAAAACTTTGGACAGCAAATGGCGGACCTTCGTAGGATATGGACGCTGAAAACAAGGGAAAATACTCTGCACAACTCGGCTCTGAAAACAATAACTTGGATTCGTAAACAAGATAGCAACTCGAGGAAAGTAACCCAAAAATTATAGAAGTGTGAGGTATTTATAGCCAGAGGTGAGTAAATGCGACCAAGTGGGGTAACGTAGCTATAGGCGGCTATAGATGAGTTGACAACACGCTATCCTCCTTGCCGTAGCGGTGCATTTAGTGTGATTGACGGGTTCTGACAGCCTTCCGGGAGAAGCTAATGCTTTCGGCGCCAGAGTTAAATGCAAATCTTTCGGAGATTAAGCCGAATCCGTCAGAACGGCTAGACTTAAATAGCGGACTTATCCTGCATTTATTCAGACGCGGCTACATAACTGCTGTAATTCAAAATTTCCGGCGGGTCATTTCAACTTAGGGAACTGTGCCTTTAGGGGTCCACAACAAAACTTTTTCAAGCGGCAAATTATCAAAGGGAACTCCGCAAGAGCGATAGTTCAACGGTCCGGGGAAAAGCTTCACAAGAGCGCAACTATGTTCGCTCCACCCAAACTTTAGGCATGCGCGGATGTTTCTAGGAACTGCGCAGGAAGCCGGAGACTGGGTGTCTCGCAACTTCCGTGTAGACTGAATGCGGTGCCTCTTTCAACTACACTGGGCATCTGCATCTCTTTCAGCAGAATATTAGGTCGACAGAGCGGAGTGGCTGTCGCGATAAAGCTTGAGCCGACTCCCGTTGATCATTGTAGGTAGTAATTCTCCATCCAGCTTTGCAAGCTGAACTGCGCCTCCGTCTGTTATTTTTATCACCTGAAAAGGGCCTAACCAGTGTACACGAAACTTGCCTGGGAACTTGGTAAATTTACTGTCATAGAGGAGTACCAAGTCTCGTTCCTGAAAGACTTTATTCTTAATATGCCTATCATGCCAAGCTTTTTGTCTTGCCTTCTGGACCTGTTGATGGAATCCGGCTAAGAGTCTGTCTTCTTCTAAGGCAAGCAGTTGCGAAAGTCTTTCATTCATAGTATCAGGATCTACCATTTCTGTAATTTGCGCTATTCTAAGACTAGGAATAATGTATTCCATGGGCATAACTGCTTCTTGTCCATACACCAAGCTGAAAGGTGTGTGACCTGTTAGTTTCTTGCAAGTGGTTCTGTAAGCCCATAATACAGCTGTGACTCTAAGGTCCCAATCATCTCTTTGTTGATTACAGATCTTCGTCAGGGCATTCTCAAGAATTTTATTGAATGCTTCCACCGTACCATTAGCTTGAGGATGGTAGGGTGTACTCTTATGGTGATTAATTTGAAATTCTTCAGTAAGGGCCTCTATAGTCTCATTGAGGAAATGTGTACCCTGATCGCTCATGAGAATCACTGGACATCCAAATCTAGTGATAATATTCTCGAAAATGAACTGTGCGGCCGTAGCAGCGTCGCAGTTCTTAACTGGCTTCGCCTCAGCCCATCTGGTGAGGTATTCAGTAGCTGTAATGATGTATCTTGCGCCAGTTCTTTTTCCTGGTGGGTTAATAGGTCCTACAAAGTCAATGGCCCATTTATTAAAAGCGCGCAGTGTGATCTGGGGTCTTAGCGGCATTTCGTCTCTCCTTGAGGGTTTTCCTGTGCGCTGGCACACATCGCAACATTTACAGAATTCCTTAGTATCCTTGTGCAATGTCGGCCACCACAGACCTGCGGCTAATATCTTTTGCGCAGTCGGCTTTCCTGTGAAATGGCCTCCTGCGGTACCTGAATGCGCTTCTGCGATGATAGAGTTCTTTTCATGTGGTAAAATACATTTGCGCAAAACTTCGTCAGGGCATAACTTATACAGCTGACCTGCTATCAAAGTGAAGTCTGCGGCTCTAACAACAAGTTGCTTTTTCTGCTGGATTGTAAGCTCAGCCGGTGCTTGCCCGGTAGTGAGAAACTCAAGAATATCAGAATAATATTCGTCTGCTGCTTGAATAGAAAACAACTGTGCGTCAGGCAGATTGTCCTCCAGACTCGTAGGTTCCTCTCCTGACTCTATCCTGGATAGATGGTCAGGCCCTGCATTCAATCTTCCTGGCTTTATAATAACCTCGAAATCATACTCTTGAAAGAGCAGTAGCCATCTGCAAATTCTTCCTCCTAACACTGGTTTATTGACCAAATATTTCAGAGCAGAATGGTCAGTATACATTTTAAAGTGAGCTCCTAATAGGTAGTGTCTGAATTTTTGTAGGGCATACACCATAGCTAATCCTTCCCTTTCTGTAGTGGTGTAGTTCTTCTCAGCTGTAGATAACTTTCTGCTGGAGTAAGCAATCGGGTGGTCAATACTTCCTTCTCCAGACTGTGTAAGCAAAACCCCCAATGCTATAGAAGAAGCATCAACATGAACATGAAAAGGTTTTCTCCAGTCCGGGAAAACTAGAATAGGCGCTGTGATCATCTTTTCTTTAAGTGTGTCCAAGCTTCGTTGGCATTCCTCTGTCCATTGGAACTTCGAATCCTTTTTAAGCAATCTCTCCATAGGTGCTGTGATCTTTGCATAACCCTTGATGAATTTTCTGTAGTAACCTGTATGTCCCAATGTAGTGCGCAATTGTTTAACTGAGTTGGGCGCAGGTAAATTAGCAATGATGGCAACCTTCGCAGGATCCATCAGGAGTCCTTGTCTGCATACAATATGTCCCAACAAAATACCAAAGGGCGCACAGAATATACATTTTTTCAAGTTAAGGGAAATCTGATGCTGTCTACATTTTTCTAACATCATGTGCAAGTTTGCAATATGGTTCTTTAATAGGCCAAATACAGTCCAGTCATCAAAATAGACTTCTAGAAACTTGTGAATAAATTCTTTGAAAACAGCAACAACAACTCGAGAGAAGATAGCAGGTGCGTTTTTAAGACCAAAGGGCATTACCGTATACTGGAATGAGCCCCATTCAGTTGCAAAAGTAGTCTTGTGGCGGTCGTCCGGATGGATTCTGATCTGATGATATCCCGAGAAACCATCAGTGAAGGAGTAAGCCTCTTGTCCTCCAACATTATCAAGTACTTCGTCTGTGAAAGGAGTGGGAAATGGATCGTGCGTTGATGCATCATTGAGTTTGCGCAAGTCGACACAGATTCTTATTTCACCTTTCGTTTTCTTTTCTTGGACCACCATAGGACTAATCCAATCGCTTTCCTCTACTGGCTCAATAATACCTGCTGCGAGCATCTTGTCAATTTCTTCTTTGACTTTTTCTTTATAACGCGGGTTCAACCTGTATGGGCGCTGCTTTACTGGCTTGGCGTCTGCTTTCAGAGGTATGCGCATCACTCCCAAGTCTCCTAGGATGCCTTTCATTTCTGTGAACTTGGTGGGAAAGATATCCTGGTAGTCACGTAATAATTCTGAAACATGTCCAACAGTTTCATCATCCCAATAATCTCCTATAGAAGCAAACTTTGGTTCAGCTTCTGTACCAATGTTAATCTTCTTGAGCTTGATGTGTTCTGTGATGGCAGGGATGTCAAGCTCAGGACCTTTAATATTGCGCGTCCCTTCTGATTCTGGGATGTTGATGTTGCGAGGATCGTCCTCCTCCTCTTCAGCGGTGAAGTTATAGCATTCCAGGGCATGTTCTATCTGGACAGCCCAATCTGGTTGGGAATATTCTGATAACGGGCATTCTTCAAATATCTTCTTTTTAATACACTTCAGAGCCTGATCAATACTTGGATGCTCTGATTCAAAGCTGAAGGTAAGTTGGAAACTTTCTATCATAAGAGGCCACGTGAAAGTGCCTTTCCGCAATTCTGTTTCAGTATACCAGTTCCTTGGAACTGTATCCAATGTGTGGATGAATAGGTGAACCCATTCATCTGGCGGAATATCTGACCATTGCTGAATGCATGCTTCAATGTGTGACCTGGGGTCACTCTGTCCCTCATATTTGCGCGACACTTCTGCTGTAGTGTCCTGGAATGTGCGCAGTATCAATCTGCGACAGTCTTGCCATGTGTGAATATTCTCCTTATGCGCAGCCCACCATCTTGCGGGTGTAGCGCGCAATGCTATATCTAGTGCCTGTATGCGTTGCGGTTCTGGAAGCTTTTGTTCATATTCCTGTAGGAATTTAGTTACTTCGGTTAAACCATCAAAAATTGGAGTGTCAGTTAATTCTGTGCCAATCCATCGAATGGATTTAGTCATCATTGCGCAACGTCTTGCAGAAACCTCATGTAAACGATTCTGCCAGTTTTCCAATCCTGTATCTGAGTCTGATGTGCACGAGCTATCGCATCGCCAGCTGAGATGGCCCTCTGCTGTGGGGTTGACATAGTCACTGTGGTTAGTGGTCATTTGGTACAAACTTTCCATGTGGCGCGCTTCCTCTTCTGCGCGAATGGGCTCTATATACCTTGGTCCTTGAATAGGATCAAGTGGTGCGATGACCCTAATCTGGTCATCCTCAAAGGTCATCTGTCTTTTCTTCAAATTAATGACAGCCAAATTGTCAAATGCCCAGTCTATTCCTAAAAGTGCTGGGTATGGTCTACTATCGTCCATGATTTTGATTACTTCAAAATCTGCAGTGCTTCTAACTCCTTCAATATCAATAGGTACATTGGGTAATCTGCCCAATGGAGAGACTCGTTGCTGATTTGCGAGTCTTAGCTGGATAGGGGATCTCGTAAGCTGAGGGCTTCCCATCTGTTCCCATGTCTGCATAGTGAGAACATTGGCTTCGGAGCCCAAATCTAACATGACTTCATCCATTTCAAATGCTCCAATCTGCGCTGTAAGCCTCATCTCTTTTCCAGTTCTAATGTGACTCCTAATCTGGTGAACAGCACACTGCGGTGTGTTCATCGAAGCAGACTGTTGGCACTGATCCAACAGGTGTTGGAGTTCTAGAGTTGCCTTTTCATTGCGCAACAATTTTAAACATTGTCGCAGGAACGCATGAACACTGCCTAGTGCATGCTCGTCGTCAGGCCTTCCAGCTGTAGTGGCCTGTTCTTGTACCAGGTTGTCTTGTCTTAGTACTTGCGATCTAATATTGTTCTGCGGAATTGCGGCAGAACTTGAAGTTCTCGGATCTGAGAAATACTCTTGAGCTTGTTTGAATGCTTCTTTTCGCTTCTGCAGGTTAAGTGGGGCTGGTTTAATATTAGCGCGGCGCACCCATTGCGTCGCTTGCTTTCCCGTTCCCATCTCTTGCGCACCAGTGGTTGCTCCACTGCGTGTCACTATATTAACTGTAGGGTCTGGTTCTCTTTTTTCTGCTGCAATCAACTGAATATTTTGATTGACCTATGGGGTCTTTGGTTGCATCTTAGCCTGTAACTGAGGGCATTCTTCAATGATATGGTCAGAAGATTTACAATACCTGCAAAGGGTTGTAGGATTTTGGCAATCCCTGGCAAAATGACCTTGTGTTCCGCAATTATAACAAGTGATCTGTCCTCTTCCACGACCAAAATTTGTTGTGCGTCCGCGTCCCTTGTAATTTCCTGCTCGGGTGTCCCGAGTTTGGTCATAAGGTGGACCTGCTGTGGGTCCTGGTGTCTCTGCTTGTACCCTATAAACATCATGCTTCCTTTCTATCATAAGATCATATGCTCTACAATTGTTCTCATCATGACCTACTGATTTACAGAAATTACAATATAGATTCTTTGGAGTTTGTACATATTTCTGAAGTAAGTGGCATTCTTGTGGTCTATGACCTCTAGTTCTACAGATTTCACACCAAGGCCCTTGTTCCTGTGGTAAAGGGTTAGGTGCTCCGGTTGCAATATAGTCTATAAAAACGGGACAATGGTCCTTTGAATGACCTTGGACTTTACATTTTGTACACCAAATTTCTTCCTTAATCTCCTTGCCTTTCTTAATATCATGCACTTGCAAGGTTAAGTTTGCTAATTGGTTCTGTAAATGCGCAACATCGTTGCTTGTTCCCGCAATAGGCGAAGCTTCTAGTTTCATAGCCATCTCTAGAGCTTGTTCCTGAGTATTGAGATTCTGTTGCATAAGAGGAAGTCTAATGTGTGGAAGCAGTGCAGCAATGAACCATTCTTTATGCTGCTGTGGTGCAAACTCGAAGCTTACTTGATCTATCAAGGCTTTGAACTTCTGGTCAAAGTCCCATACTGATTTTGTAGGTAACTGTTTGATGTCTTTGAGCTCTGTTATACACTGTGATTCTGATTTAGGTTTCTTAAATTCTCTAATCATAGCATTTCTTACCTCAGCAAGCGTTCTATTATGTGCTGCTGAGTATTTCATGAACCAAGTCAAGGCTCTTTCTCTTAGTGTGGTTGCTAACTGAACCAGTTTAACAGCATCATCATTAATTTGCTTAATTGTCCAAATAGCTTCACATAAGAACCAGTGCTGCTCAGGGTCTTCTATCCCTGTTCCTCTAAAAGTTGGTAGCTTCATGTCATCACCCATCCTTCTTGTGTTAGGTTAAGGTGAGGCTGCTGTAGCAGTGCTTCTGGGCTGGTTAAATAAAGGTGGTACAGAGGTGCTAGAAGTACCGTGTGGACTACTTGAAGGTGTTACTGTAGGGTTATACTGAGCTTGGTCTGGTTTTTGCGGTGTAAAAGGGTAATAAGGGATATGAGCACTCTCTTGTCTTTCTATATGGCTTGGTCCAGGAACTTGACTATTGTCTGGGCTAGAATCAGAAGAATGTTGGTCAAGGCCTACTTTATACCGTTTTCCACTACGAGTGCAACCAATAAGTTCAGGATCGCTATCAGAATCTACGGACATTACTTGTCTATGCTATTCATCAGAAGTAATACATAGCTTTCCTTTTTCATACAGAAGCATTTTAATCCATAAGTTTAAAGAATTTAAGAACTTACCTCTGTGTACTTGGAAGAAATTCCTCTCAGCTTCACTGAAACTCTTTCTTGTATCTACTGCAAACTCGGTGATGAAACCTTTCAATAGACTATTCAACCAAAAGTCTACTGCGCGGGACACAGGATTGTCTATCTGCTTCACAATACTGACTAGCTCAGGCGTCCAAGCGACGGGTCGATCAATATGCACAGTAGGTCTAGAATCTGCTAACTTGGCTATCCAAGCGTGTAACTCCAGTGCAAAGGTAACAAAGAAAATTTCGTGAAGGTCAGTGTAAATATACTTCTGTAACCAGTCTTCTGTTTGGAGCGTAGAACTTCTATTTTCTTGTTCAGCGAACTCTTTAGCCTTTAAATCAAACCAGTCTCCAATTTCTTTAGCTGTAGGATTCCAATAACACATTTGTCAACTGAGCAAGTCTCAGTGTAACAAAACCTTTTGCTGGCTTCAGCAACGATCTCAGATTTCTTGGAAGTAATAAGTCTCACAACAGCAAGTCGCAAGGCAACGGAACCATTTGTTGGCTCAACAACAGGGTTCAAAGCATCGGAACCATTTGTCTCCTTGATCTCGCGCGTCGGCTAAATAACAAGTCTCACAGTAACAAGGTCACTAGGAAACGGAACCATTTGTTGGCTCCTTTCTTTCTCTAGGTTGCGCGTCAATCTCGCACATCACTGACATAAGAAGTCTCGCTCACGCGGCAACGGAACCATTTGTTGGCTGCCACGGTATCTCACACGTCGCCGAAATAACAACTCACAGTAAGAAGTCACAAGGCAACGGAACCATTTGTTGGCTGCTTTCTTGGGCAGACCCGGGTTTTAATGAAGCGCAGCAACAAAACCCCTTGGCGCACTGGCCCTCTCGGCAACGAGCTGCGCAGCAGCTCGAGGTCTCACCCGAAGTGGCTATGGGGGGGTTAAGGAATCAGGTTTCCTTAACCTGGGTGACGCGGAGATTGCTCTTCCTTGAATAGTTCCTCAGATATCGGCGGTCGGACTTTCCCGCAGGCCGCTCGGCGCAGCTGCGCGGATTCCTTCCCTGGCAGGCCTACTGCGCAGTTTCTCCTCTCTAACGCAGAAGGCAACTATTCCTTGCGTCGACGCGCTAAATACTTCCTTGCCCTTCACATCCAGCGCAGTAACGCAGTCTTCTCTCGCAGCAGCGACCGCGCGTTACTACTTCTTCGGTACTTAACACTTATAGCTATCAAGGGACCTTTCCAACTCGCTCAAACAGTCTCAAAGATAATACAGGAGTCTTGCATACACAAATAATGAACTCTAAACAGTTATCATTCACGCAAACATTTTAACAAGAAGATATATGTGAAAATCATCTCCTCGAGGAAAACCACGTCCACGGGAGTTTATATTAACCAGAAAACCATAGAGTTATACAATATGCTGCGCACACAGCTGCAGCCTTAGATCTTTACCGGAAACTCCACGCACACAGCTGGGAGCCCATCTCTTTACTAGTCTCTTCTCTATAGAGATTACAAAGGCGCAGACGTCACACAGACTGCCTGGCAACTCAGGGATTAGCTCCTCGGCTATCCGATTCTACTCTAGTTCTACACACAGTAGAACATACCAAAGGACAATCAACACATGATCTATCCTCTTACTTGCTAACTTTCTCTCTATCTAACGTCCAACTCACTCTAGCTAACATTTATCCATTACAATTGTTCATATATATAGGTGGCCATGGCGGTCGCACCTTTACAAAACTGTGGGCCTTTCCCAACAGTGATTCCCAAAAACCCTAACCACGCACATGGCTAGGTGTACTGTAGGCGCCGCTTGCAGTCATGTCGCCGCTTCCTGCAGGCTCCATGAATTCCGGCGCAGATTGTGGGTATGGGCGATCGTCCTTCTCCTTCAATGCTCTGGTCCGTTGCTCCTCCTTGATCCGAGCAACCATAACTTCTGTACTTAGCTTTTAAATGAGGGTAGCTGAGCCCTCTACTCCATCGCCTTATTTATTATGGTAGCTGAGCCACCTTCTTTCTTCGATGACGTGCGCGCGAGCTCCGTGATTTCCGGTCCATAATCTTTACTGAGCTTGTCCATCTGGCACCGTACTGCGCACCGTCTCCTTCTTGCCCAAAACTTAGTGCTTGTTCCAAAATTAGCACTTTCCTTTCATACTTGTGTCTTTTCCCCAAAATTCGCAGCTTTACCGCAGCTACGACCTAGGCTCCAACAGAGTGTCAGGGACATGCGAGACTAGTTCCAAGTGCATGGCACAAAGCTACGCATAATGCAAAGAACATGAGAAAGATAAGGACACTCACGGGGTGTCTGCAAATTCGGATAGTAATAGGTTCAAATGCATCATAAAAATGGGGAGGCCTAAACCTATATGCAAGGTTCCAAATATGCCTGCCATGACCGAAGCAAATGTCAAAAAGGACCAATAACCAAGTATAAGTCCAGCTAAGAATTCTGTCTCCAAGAAACATAAGTACCAAGATCATCTCTAAAATGTATGTAAAGAAAAATATGATACAAGTCACTACGATAGAAACATTTTCAACTTCACTATTGTTAACCTCAGACATAATGCAGGTAGAGCTAACCACTGAAGGTGCTATAGTACCAATACTTGAGGGATCAAAATGAAGAGCAAAGCAGAAGGACGTGGAGGAATATGCAGTGGAAAATTCATCATCATGGGAGTTGGAAATTCTAGAAGTAGAATCGAACTCATCAGGATCACTGATTTGCAAATCTATAGGAGAGTCTAAAGACTCATCACTAGGGAGATAATACTTTAATGTCAAACCGAGGCTAGACAAAACTATGCATGGATCAAAATGTATGGCAGACTGTATTCTAGACTTATCTTGTTCAATAAGATCAAGAATAGGAGGGGAATGAGATCTATGATAAAGATCCCCCCACGGCTTGTCATCACCACTCATGGCCTCAATAAAAACTTCATCTGAAGGTAAAATACCATCGAGGAAACCATGTGAACAAGATAGGTCGACTGCACATGCGGGCATCATAACAAGATCTTCCTCTACTGTCCATGAAGAAGAGATATCTGAATCTACAATGGCTAGTTGAACATGATGAGCAATCTTGACTACACACAAGGGCATATCCATCCCAATGTGCGAAACGTCTCTAGACGGGGAACTCGAGGAAGGAGCATCATCGGAGATGGTTCCTATGAAGGAGATTGGTGCAGGGAGGTCGAAAGATCCCATCAATGAAGGATAAATTCCAACACCCATGTTCCTAGTTGTCGGCTGAGAATGAGTAACCTGTGGGACTATGGATCCCATGGACGTTGTGGAAGAGGAATTAACGAAATCCAGCTAATTGATGGTCACAATCTTGCCTTCGTGAGGAAAGCAGATAACTCTAAATACAGTAGACACGGCAGCCTTCATAGCGTACATCCAATTCCGACCTAGTAAAAGGTTGTAGTCGATGGGCGCATAAACCACCTCGACTTCAATAGGCATAGACTTACCTCCCAAGGAGACAACAAGGGAAGGGATAATTCCATGCAGCTTAAATGAATGACCGTCGAATGCAGTGAGCGTGGTTCTAGACGCGAGTAGGGGAGGAGAGCCAAGAGCTTTCCAACAAGCTAACAACATTACTGACGCATAGGGACCTTCGTCAACCATAGTACGTTTGACAAAACTTTGAAGGCACACCACCTGGATTTGAAAAGACACGTGGTAGGGTAAGCGAGGTTGGACATCAGTAGTATTGAACTTGATAACAGTGGGACTGACCCCATCTTGAACTCCTAATGCACTCAAAAGATCATGCTTCTGAGAAGGACAAGCTTGCAAAACTTCAAGAGCCGACATGGCACATGGAGTTTGGCCAAAATATTCTACAATGGACTAGTTGTGAGCGGCACGAGCATTAGGATGATGCGTAGAGCAGTTAACAACACCTTTCGGTATCTGCGGCATAATAGAAGGCTTCTCGATATGCAAGGAATTTTCAGTAGGAGGGGGAGGCTCACTCCCCAAATTGGGTTGTGGTGGATCATAATCGTGATGACGAGTGGCAACACTAACCATTGAATCAACCATGTTCACACATCCATAACCACCAGTATTGGAAGTAGACGTTGTTGTCTCAGTAGGTCCATAACCAGTGGTGGGAGCATGCGAAGCCATGTTTTGGTGATGAGGTAGGGGATCCTTCAACACAGCTGGGCTTTGTGCCAAGTGCTTCGATGCTTCTTCAATACGAGTACATAAGTGAGTAAGATGGTATTCCCCACAGAGCTTGCAAGGAAAATTCACCTTACGCCTAGGTTTACGGTCCTCACCAGCATTTCTTCCTTCTCGAGGAGGGTTGGCATTATCCTTACGGGGGTTATTGCGATTGCTATTGCTATTCCCATTGTTTCCACCCTTACGATTATTTCTCCCCTTTTTCTTACCACCAGGTTGCTGGTTACCTGATTGGTTTGTCATTTGCACACTGTGTACATCGGACGATGGGGTGGAAGTGGATAAGGTGTGAACCTGTCCGAGAGTAGACTGGTTTAGCGACAAATTCTACATTTGATTAGCTACCAAATCTACGGGGCGAGTGCTTGCAGATCCAACGATGCCATCGGCATGCAGTCCAGGAACTAACGTGGGCTCATGACGTGTGCGCGGTGCATCAGGGATGATGTCATACAAAATGCTAGACTAAGAGTATAATAAGTCTAACTGCTAGACTTTCAAGATAGCTTGTTCCTGAGTCACAATGCCAGACATCAAAACATTCTTAGCAATGTATGGGAGTAGAGACTTGAGGAACCATTCCAACAGGAAATCTGGAGGAATGTTGGCTTTCAATAACCTCTTCTGCCGACGCCACTCTTGAACGTGGTCAAAAATATGCGTGGCCTTGTTCTGGCGGAAGGTAGATAAAAGTTCGGTGCCACTATCATAGCGAACCGGCAACTGGAAACGATCTAAGAAAACCAAAGCGATCTCGTTAAAACCCCTATAAGTGTTTCCAGGAAACTTGACGTATCACTTTGTGGCTGCCCCCGTGAGGGTGCGTTGAAATAGTTGCAATCTAATGAAATCATGATTCAACGAGTTGGAGGAGCACCAAAGGTGGAATGTCGTGACATGATCTCCTGGGTCCTCACCACCTTTCCCCTCAAACTTAGGAATGTCCGAAGGGAGCTTGGTAGGGACCGGGGGCCAAGTAGGGTCGTGACACACCAGATCATTCGTGAGCTTCGAAAGATCCGAAAGATTCAAGCGTTCAAGGAACGGGAGCCGAGGCTAGAAAGCTTGATTATAAGCCCCCATAAAAGGTTTGTTAAATGGAACTGTGTTATAAGATGGACCAAAAGCTTGACCATGAGGATTAAACTGCTGATAGTAAGGACCTAACGGACCATAAGCTTTCTCATGGCCATATGATTGATAACCTCCTCCTGCCTGACCCATTTGAGAGTAAGCAGGTATGTGTGTGTTTTGGGCACCATATTGGGATGGTGGGTTGTACTGGTGGCCAGCACCGACTGTGTTGTAGTAAGGGTTGAGTATGGGGCATATATGTACTATTCATAGCGGGAACCGTGTTATAATGACCATAATGGTATGGTATGTTCCCACCCCCAGCATTAGGATTAGCTTGAGATGTTGTGTGGTGACCAGAAGCATGAGAAGTATTACCAACCCCAACATTGGTGTGACTAGTAGCAGGTATGGTGGTGTGATGTCCATGTGAATAGGAGATATTCCCACCCCCTACATTGGAATTACTAGTGGTGGCAGTGGATTCAAAAGTATGCGGTATATGTTTACCCCTGTGGTTGGGAGGAGCATTAACATCCGTAAAAGTAGTCCTGGGTTGATGAGTAGCGGCATGTGTATTAGGTGGTGGATGGCGAGTCATGTTTCGAACAACGTTCCTATTAGGTTGGGTAATCCTAGGAGGTGGTCTTCTTCCAACATTAGTAACATTAGGAGGAATGTGACCAATCCTCATACTATGTGTTTGAGTGGAAAACGTTGCCCCCAGCGAGGGTAGTGCCCCCAGTGGGTGTAGTATGGCTAACACCATGACTAGTGCCAGTGTGACTACCAAACGTAGTGGAAGGTTAAACTGTACTATAACTAGGCATACCAAAAGAGAGTGTGGCTGGGTTGATTGTAGGACCAGTGTTGTCATGTAACTATGGCATCCCGTATCTATAATTGTGTGGAAACGAAGGAATGAATGGATCATCCTATTCTTCGTCCTCGGGTAAGGTTGGCATTCCGTGAAGATAATTATCTGGATTGAAAGGATCGAACGGATCTTGTTCAAGTGGATTAGGCCAAATAGAACCAGGTTGAGTCTCAGGTGGATCACCTCCCCACGCCTCACGAGGAGTATGGGGATCGAAAGTGTGGTCAAATCTACCCGATGGATTCAAAGGTTTTTCCTCAGTATCGGAATGTGTAGAAGTCATTATTTCTTGGACGTATGTCTTGTAAGAATCCGAAGACTCAGAGGGATCCCTCCGGTGTCCTCTAGCAACACGACGTGAAAACTCGGCCGGCTTTAAACCAGCCAACCGACGGGATCGGTAGAGAGTAGGGCTCCACACCACGATATCTCTGGAGAGAATATATAATCAAAACGTCCCCTAAAGGCCAACTATTGATAAAAAATAGTAAATCAAAAGAACACACCTAGAGAAACTACAGCCAAGAGCAGACGAACAGAGTGGCTAAATGAGCTCCCGACACTAGAGCCGGTATGTCTCACCTAGGAAAGGCTTGAGACTCCCAAACTATAGCCGGAGGTAACAGAATCAGTTATAGAGACACCCAGGCTTCACTACGTGTACAAGGTCAAGTCCACTGCACAAACACAACTGTGCTATCGAATCCTTATCTGACTCAGGACACGAACAGTATAACCATTGCAAGTACCCTATGCGATACCTAGGTAAGGGAACTATGGTCACCGCAATATAACCAATGCTCAGGGGGACAGTCGCAGGTGGGATCCATCGTATGGGTAGGGTATCTAATCCCGAAGCATAAGAGGACGAACCTCTGGTACTCCTAGATACGAACAAGTCCTGGAAATATCTCCCACGTTCAGTTGGTATCAGAGGGATATCCCTTCAACCAACCTCCCATGACCTCGTGCTTAACTATATCTTGAGTAGAGCTTCCTGAGAACACCGATCTATACCATGGATTCCTCCACTCCCTGGTCAGACACCTAATGTTTTTTCTAGTAGTCTTGGATTGTTAACTCACAATGATCTATTCCAAGACTCTAAACCTATGCTAGTTGGTGTACCCTATAAATAAAATCGGTCTAATCAATTTTACGATTAAGCGTTAATTTTAATGGTTGTGATTACTCAAGGGATATGATTGTGAAACTAGTGATGTGTAAGACTCAATAGTATGCAAAATCATCAAATCCTAGACTCATCTATCCAATGAAAATAATGCCCCTAATATGCACAATCAAACAAATGATTTTGAAATAAATATGCAATCCTTTTATATTTTTCAATGCACAATCAGAATCTAAATGAAGGCAGAAAGCACTCAATGCAAGATGCAATACATAAAAGTAAAAGAAAATTTGTATTTTCTCTTATAAACAAAAGGAAAATGCAAAAACTATATGTATTTTTTTTGTATTTTTCAATATATGGAAATGAAAAATGCAAGCAAAATCCTACTATTTAGTCACTAATATTCCACAGAGATCACTAAGACAACTAGGCAGATACCAAACAGTAAGACTCAACCAAAGGAATGAGCTCAAAAGGAAAAAACCAACAAGGCTAAATCCAAAGATGGGTAAAAAACCAACAAGGCTCAACCAAGAGAAACGAAGAGTTCTGGTCACAACCAAGGCATGGAACAGTCAAGAAACAGGCCAACAAAGACTGAGGATCAACCAAAACCAACCCAACAACAACCAAAGGTCATAAACCAACAAAATATGGAGTTGTACGCTATTGTCGTAGGAATACCTGCGGGTACCCGCGAGCAATAGAGCAAACGGAGGTGGGTATACGCGGGAAGAACTAAGCTAGCCCGCAGGTGAGGGAAGGTAAATTGGAAAATAGAGAGTCCAATGGCTCAGAAAAAGCAAGTTTTCTATAGTGTATCTCTACGGCAGATAAGTGACACAGAGCTTCGACAAACAGCAACTCTAATTATGGACTAATGCTCAAACAATCTCCAAAATGGATGTTTTCCCCAACGGAGTCACCATTTCTGTGTTGGAGAAAACTCACTATGGCTTGGGGTATACCACAACAGATAGATGACTACCAGAAATCAACTCTATTCTCAGAACTATGCTATATAAATGAAAATGCTAAGATAATGAAGAAGATAACCAACCTCGATCCAAACGTTTGATGTAGATCCCCGTTGGATCTTTTCCGATCCGTGTACTTGAATCTGCAAATTAGTCTTGACAGCCAATATACAACAAGTACATATAATATATAAACGGAATTAACATCATCAATAACAATGGTCCATGATTTAACAAGTAAATGCAACCCAATGTAAGATAAACAATCATTTACAACATTAATGGATGAGAATATTGGTATTTCTATTAATAAACAAGAAGAAGTACAAAGTGATACGACCTCTTGCCGGCAACCAATCTGAACCAAGATCTGGATCAATCCACTTGTGCCTCCACCACTTCAATCCTCCATGAATGGAAAACTCAAACTGGATAGGAGTTTGGAAGGTAAAAATAAAGGGTTCACAACTACAAGGATCAATGAGTGTAGACTCAAGATAGGGCGAAAATCCACTAGAGTTCTCTTGCTCTTCTTTTCCCCTCCCATCCATAAGCCATATGTGCTCAATATATAGTCCTCTCAAAGGTAAGTGAAAGGACACATCGAGATGTTACTTGGGAAAATGGAGAGCCAAAGGTCACCCAATGACCGCTTTTTGGGAGTAAAAAGTAATAAACTAGTGATTTTTATCATTTTATTTGATACCCGCGGGCTATATAGATGCAACTTGCGGGTATGCATGCTATAGTGATGCAACAAGCGGGTATGAATAAAAATAGGGAAAAATAGTATCTCTGAAGGATATAAGTGGATTTGAGTCAGTGAAATGGATCCTACAAGCCAAAGAATGCTGATGCTCACAGGGTGGAAGATTACGTTGTAACACACTCTCTTGAGAGAATGGCCAGTAAGATCATCTAAGAAAACCTTCATTATACGTTTGAGGTCGTGAAAGGCATAGGTCATGGCACACTGAAACGTAGCTCCGACATTTTTAAGGCCAAAGGGAATTTTCTGGTATGCAAAGGTACCCCAAGGACAAATGAAAGAAGTCTTATGTTGATCCTCAGGTTTGATTTGAATTTGGTTATACCCCGAAAAGCTGTCCATGAACGAAAAAATTTCACTTCCCGCACAGGAATCCAAGATCTGATCAATGAATGGAGTGGGGAAATTGTCCTTTGGACATGCACGGTTCAGGTCTCTAAAATCGGTGCATAGTCGGATAGTTCCCTGCTTCTTATCCACAGGAACGGGATTTGACACCCATTCGGTAATGGGAACTGGGTAGATGAAACCGGCCTTAAGAAGTTTCTCCACCTTTGCCTTGATACTGGCTTCCTTCCTAGGGTTAACAGCACAAAGACGTTGTCGAACCAGTTTATCATGAGGGTATGTTCTAATATCATGTTCAACAAAACTAGGGTCAATCCTGGCATCTCCTCATATGACCAGGCGAAAGCTTCCCAAAGTTCTGTAAACAATTCGGTGTAAATGGCAACCTCCTCATAAGAGCAGTCCTCACTGATGTAAACATTCTCAATATTTATGGGAGTGCGAGAGATGTTGATCGGTATAGTCGGGGAAACATTAGCCATGTTCCCCTCCGCGTAAATCCCATGTGAAAGTAGAGGAGCCACAAGGTGACTAACCATCTCGGCTACATTCGTCCTAAACTCTTATTGCTTGGGAAGAAAATAAGTGTGATGATGCATGTCCTCCCAAGGTCTCTCACTACCACACATGGCCTCGATAATAGCTTCATCCAAAGCTAAAGTACCATCAAGGAAATCGTGCGAACAAGATGAGTCGGCTTCCCAAACCAGCAGCATAACGAGATCTTCCTCTTCTGTCCATGACGAGGAGATATCCGGGTCTACCATGGCTTGTTGAATATCTTGATAAGCAGGCTCAGCAGCAGACAGTGGCATAGACATCCCGACGTGCGCAATGTCGCCAGACGTGGAATTCATGGATGGTAAGGTCCATGGATTATCCAAATACGAAGTCCGGAATGGAACATTATGCAATGGAGGAGACGCATTGTGGGAAATGGTTCTAATAAAATTAATGGGTGCAGGAAAATCATAAGATCCCATCAACGATGGGTACAACCCGACACCCATGTTCCCAGTTTCCGACTGAGAGTTTGTAACTTGGGGGACCACTGATCCCGTGGATGCTGTGGAATAAGGACTAATGAAATTTAGCTAGGCAACTGTCACAATCTTGCCTTCATTAGGAAAGCAAATAAATCCGAATACAGTAGATGCGACCGCTTTCATAGCGTACATCCAATTCCTACCCAGGAGAAGGTTGTAGTCGATGGGTGCATCAACCACCTCGAATTCAATAGGAAAAGATTTCCCTCCCAAGCAGACAACAAGGGAAGGAAGAATTCCATGCGGCTTAAATGACCAACCGTCAAATGCAGTGAGCATGGTCATAGACTTGGACAAGGGAGGAGATCCAAGATATTTCCAACAAGATATAGACATCACTGACGCAGAAGCACCTTCGTCAACCACCATTCTTTTGACAAAATTCTGAAAGCACTCCACATGGATTTGAAAATCCATGTGGTAAGGTAAGCGAGGTTGAACATAAGTAGTGTCAAAATTGATAATGTTGGGACCATCCTGAACTCCTAAAGCACTCAAAAGGGCATGCCTTTGAGAAGGACAGCCCATAAAACTTCAAGAGCCGACATGGCACACGGAGTTTGACCCAAATATTCTACAATAGAGTAGTTATGGGAGGCTTGAGCATTCGAATTATGCATGGAGCGCTTGAGAACACCTTTCGGTATCCGTGGCATAGTAGAGGGATTCTCGATATGCAAGCAAGTATCAGGAGGAGGGTGAGGCTCCTTCCCCATATTCAGTTGTGGTGCACCATAATCACGTTGGCAAGTAGCAACACTAACGTCTGATTGGACCATATCCACACATCCATAGCCACTAGTATTGGAAGAAGACGGTTTAGTCTCATTAGGTCCATAACCAGTAGCGGGAGCATGTGAAGTCATGTTCTCATGATGAGGAAGGGGATATTTCAACACAGTTGGGCTCTATTCTAGATGCTTCGATGATTCTTCGATTCGAGGACACAAGTGAGTAAGATCACCTTCCCCACAAAGTTTGCAAGGGAATTTCACCTTACGCTTAGGTTTACGGTCCCCACCCGCATTTCCACCATCCCGAGGAGGGTTGGCATTCTCTTTTCGAGGAGTATTACGATTACTATTATTGTTCCCAATGTTTCCACCCTGATGGTTGTTTCTCCCCTTCTTCTTACCACCAGGTTGTTGGTTACCTGATTGGTTCATCGATTGCACAGTGTGTTCATTGGACGATGGGGTGGAAGTGGACAAGGTGTGAACCTATCCGGGAGTAGACTAGTTAAGCGAAAATTTTTGCATTTGATTAGCAACCAAATCTATGGGTCGAGTACTTGCGGATCCCACAATGCCATCGGCATGTGGTCTAGGAACTAACTTGGGCTCATGTGGTGTTCGCGATGCATCAGGAATTATGTCATACAAGATGCCAGACTAAGAATATAGTAAATCTAGCTGCTGGACTTTTAAGATGGCTTGTTCCTCAGTCACAATTCTGAACGTCGAAACATCCTTAGCAATATATGGAAGTAAATACTTGAGAAACCATTCCAACAAAAACTCTGGAGGAATGTTGGCTTTCACTAATCTCTTCCATCAACGCCACTCTTAAACGTGGTCATAAATATGTGTGGCCTTATTCTAGCGGAAGGTAGACAAAAGTTCAATACCAGTATCGTAACAAACCGACAACTGGAAATGGTCCAAGAAAACCAAAGATATCTCATTAAAACCCCTATATGTTCCCCCAGGAAACTTGACATACCACTTCGCGGCTGCCCTTGTTAGGGTGCATTGAAATAGTCTCAAACGAACAGAATCGTGATTCAACGAGTTGGATGAGCACCAAAGGTGAAAGGTCGTGACGTGGTCACCCAGATCCTCACCACTCTTCCCCTCAAACTTAGGAATGTCTAAAGGTACTTTGGTAGGGACCGGAGGCCAATTAGGATCGTGACACACCGGATCATTCATGAGCTTCAAAAGATCCGGAAGGTTCAGTCGAGCAAGGAACGGGAGTTGTGGCTAGAAAGCTTGATTATAAGCTCCCAAAAAAGGTTGATTATAAGGACCCGAAGGATAATATGGACCATAAGCTTGACCATGACCATTAAAATGTTGATTATACAGACCTGACAGACCATAAGCTTGACCATGGCCATAAGGTTTATAACCTCCTCCAACCTGACCCATGTGCGGGTAAGCAGATATATATGCGTTTTAAGCACCATATTGAGGTGGGTTGTAATAAGAGCCAGCACCGACTGTATTATAGTAAGGGTTTCCACCATAATTATGGGGCATATACATGCTATTTGTAGCGGGAACCGTGTTGTAATGACAATAGTTATAATGTATGTTCCCACCCCCTACGTAAGCATTATTAGTAGCGTGAGAAGTCATGTGGTGACCATGAGTATGAGATGTATTCCCAACTCCAACGTTGGTATTACTAGTAGCAGGAATGGTGGTGTTGTGATCACGAGTATAAGGTATATTCCCACCTCCTACATTAGCATTACTAGTAGCGGTAGCATATGTAAAATTATACGGTGTGTATCCACCCCCGTGATTGGGAGGATTGTTAACATTCGCAAAAGCGGTCCTCCATTGATAGGTAGAGGCATGTGTATTATAATGTGGATGGCGAGTCGTATTTCGAACAATGTTCCTATTAGGATGGGTATTCCTAGGAGGCGGCCTTCCTCCAACATTTTCATTGTTAGGAGGGATGTGACCGGTCCCCATACTATGAGTGTGAGTGGAAAATGTGGTGCCCCCGATGAGGGTATTGCCCCCAGTGGGTGCAGTGCTGCTAACACCATGACTAGTGCCAGCGTGACTACCAAATACAGTAGAAGGATCAACTATGATGTAATCAGGAATACCAAAAGAGAACGGGGTAGCATTGGTCGTAGTGTCTGTGTTATCATGTAACTCGGGAATTCCATATCGGAAGTCATGCAGATTCAAAGGATCGAATGGGTCGTCCTCGGGTGGATCCGGACCAAACAAACTAGGTTGGGTCTCGTGTGGATCCGGACCAAACAAACTAGGTTGGGTCTTGGGTGGATCCAGACCAAAAAAACTAGGTTGGATCTGGGGTGGATCACCCCCCCACACCTCTCTAGGAGTAGGGGTGTCTGAAGTGTGTTCGACTCTACCTGATGGAGCCGTAGCGATTTCTCCCGTGCCTGAATGTGCAGTCCTGATGTCGGCGATATATGTTTCGTAATAATACGAAGACTTGGAGGGGGCCTTCCAGCATCCCCTATCAATATGGTGTGTAAGCTCGGAAGCTAGTAAACCAACCAACCGACGAGATCGGTGGAGAGAAGGACTCCGCGCCACAATATCTCTGGAGAGACTATAAAATCAAAGCATCCCCTAATGGCCAAACTATCGATCAAAAACAGAAAATCAAGAGCACACACCTAGAGAAACTACAGCCAAGAGAAGAAAAACAGAGTGGCTAAATGAGCTCCCGACACTACAGCCAGTATGTCTCTCCTAGGAGAGGCTTGAGACTCCCAAACTATAGCTGGAGGTAACAGAATAGGTTATAAAGGTCCCCAGACTTCACTGTGTGCACAGGGTCAAGTCCCTATACAACAAGAAACTGTGATGTCCGACCTCTATCTGACTCAGGAGACCCGCAGTATAACCACTACGAATACCTTGTGCGATACCTAGGTAAGGAAACTAATGTCACCATGATATAACCAATGCTCAGTGGAACAGTCATAGGTGGGATCCGTTGTATGGGAAGGGTAGATAAGACCGAAGCACAAGAGGATGAACCTCCGGTACCCCTAGGTACGAACAAATCCTAGAAATATCTCCCACGTTCAGCCAGTATTGGAGAGCTATCTCTGCAACCAACCTCCCGTGACCTCGTGCTTAACTCTAGTCTGAGTAGAGCTTCCTGAGAACACCGATGTATACCATGGATTTCACCACTCCCTGTTCAAACACATAATGTTTTGTCCAGTAGTCTTGGATTGTTAACTCACAATGATCTATTTCAAGACTCTAAACCTATGCTAGTTGGTGTACCCTATAAAGAAAAATTGTTCTAATCAATTTTAAGATTAAGCATTAATTTTAATTGGCTGTGATTACTCAAAGGATATGGTCGTGAAACTAATGATGTATATGACTCAATAGTATGCACAATCAACAAAATCTAGACTCATCTATCCAATACAAACAATGCCACTAACATGAAAACCAATCCAACGATTTCGAAATAAAAAAAATGCAACTCTTTTATATTTTCAATGCACAAGCAGATCCTGAAATGAAAGCACAAGCACTCAGATGCAAAATGCAATGCGGAAAGTAAATTTTTTTTTCACTTATAAGCAAAAGGAAAATGCAAAACTATGTTTTTGTATTTTTCAATATAATGAAATGAAAAATGCAAGCGAAATCTACCTATTTGGTTAAAGAAATGCAGAGCAGATCACTAATACAACCCAGCACATCCCAAACAGTGAGACTCAGCCAATGAAATGAGCTAGAAAATAAAAAAGATGATAAACTAATAAAACTCAAAACAAAGAGAAAGAAGAGCTTCTGGTCACAAACACAGCATGGAACAGTCGTGAACAAGGCTAAAGAAGACTTGGGAACACTCAGAACCAACCCAACAACAATATAAGGCCATAAAACAATCAAAGCCGGAGTTGTACACTACTGTCGAAGGAATAATAGTGGGTACTCGTGGGCTATAGTGCAGACAGAGGAAGGTAGACACGGGAAAAACAAACTTGAGCCACGTACAGGGAAAGGAAAATGAGCAGTAAAAGAGCCCAATGACTCAGAAAAAGCCTATTTTCTATAGTGTATCCTAACGGCCAATGAATGACACAGAGACTTGACACACGACAACTCTAAATAGGGACTTGTTATCACATATATAGTAGCCGAGCTACCATACATTATTTTTCTGATTCCAATACACTAATCATCCAGTTCCCTTGCATTTGAGATGTTGAGTTGAGAATCTACTATGGATCACTATCAATTTATGGAGAGCAGTTTTATTCCCCATGCCATGACTGAGTCTCGGGACACTCAAAGAGATGATTGATGTAGCTATTTAGCCATTTATACAGAGCAGTCAGTAGTGCCCAGAGTTACAGCAGTAGTTTCAGAGGGCAGGTGATGGTTCAGATGATGAGCATTCAGGTATATTATGGTGTTGTAGTTATATTGCTTTTATTTCATTTCTCTTAGCATGTCTTAGCATTTAGTATCATGATTTGGCGATCATATAGATATGTGGACCTAGTTGTATTATATATATATATATCATAGTTTTACCTACTCAGAATTAGAAGTTCTTGGCCTATACTCATTGGTTTTACCCTCCCTAGGGAGAATAGAGGTGATCATTCCCACCATACTTTGGATGGCTAGTGTTGGTTTCATTATTCACTATCTTCATCCATCCATGACTTACCCAGTTTGTTCATTACCTTGACTTACTACTTGACTAGTGGCATGGAGTACCTTTCCCCACTGTAGCCTCTATATTGGATAAGCTTCCCCGTTTATTGTGTCTCGGCTCTGAGTTGGTGACAAAACTTACCTATGGTGAGTTGGATTTCCTTGTGAATTCCCCCTAGTCAATAAAGATGTTGTTGGCTATACCTGGAACTTTTAGTGTTTCCATGAATACAAAGTATGGAAATGAAATGTTGTATCTTGTATGTAAATCCCATTCATGCAATGTGTTTCTCAACACACATGAATGAAAGGCAAGCCAAATGAAAATGGATATGAAATATCAAATGTTATATCTATTGTGAAATGTAAATACCTAGGTAAACAAGCTGTCTATGACACACCTAGAAGTGCTTAGGTAAACAAGTGCCTTAAAAAACACACCTGTAGCAAAAAAGCCTGATTAAATGTAAATCTATGCAATGTGTTTGTAAACACACATAGATCAAAGGCTATGGAAACTTTAGGTCCAAAAAGAAATGGAACTTAAACTCTATATCAAAAATATTGTTGGCCTCATTTGTATTATGGATTGTGCGCATCTGTGAAGGTGAATAAACACTCTTTGAACAACTTACCCATTTGTGAGACACCGCCATTCCCTGTGTTGTTGCTTGTACACTATATGCTATGGTGTGTATTCCCTTTTCCATATCCAAAGTGTCACCGTGTTAAGTCAGTAAGTCATCCTTTGACCTAGCCATTTTATTCTTAGCCTTCACCCTTCACTAGCAAATTGATCACAACTATGAAGTGAGTATGACCTTCAAAGTCTTGTCTGAGTGATAAATAATACTTAATGACCTATTATATTTGGATTTAGATCTCTAGTAATGATTACTATTTGTTATAATTGCTATTTGAATGGATTGTAAAGCATGTTTTAACCTTTGACACCTTGCAGCAGCTTGATGACAGTTTGGGTTATATTTTGGTCATGTTGACTTGGTCAAACCCAATTTGATCAAAAGTCAACCACAGGACATGAGGTGGCAGACTTTAGATGTTATAGATAGATGATATATGGTCTGGTACAAGTCAGCATGGTGGGCTTATGCAGTGGTTTCATGCTTATGATGATGATTTGTGCTTTTCAACACTTTTATAGACTATTATTATTGTGTTTGTCGGATATGATGAGCATTTATTTTTGACCATGCAAAGGTTTATATGGTGTATAAGTATACATTTTAGATGGACCTGGACCTTCTGAGTCCAATGAGACAGTTTTTTTTCCGTTCTGGGTAGTTATAGTGATGTTTGAGCCTCAATTGGCTATCATAGTGCAGATTTGGCCTATCGGAGGCCCTGTCAGAGTAGAGCAAAGATATAATTGGTTCACCTAGAGCGCTATTTTTGGAAGGGGTGGTCCAGACACTTGTTATTACCATACTACCCCCCTTCCAGACACTCTGGTAATTTTTATTTTTGGATCCAGGCACTCCAAGTGGCATTTTGGGCAGTTTCACACTTCTCGAGACAGTCCAGAAATGGTGAAAATGGCTACAAATGAATTCGATTTGGGATACTGAGGCAAAGTTATGGCATGAGATGATCAGTGATGATGAGTGGGATGTATTCCACACCTTCTCTAGCAGTTTTAGCTTCATCGGGACCCAAATCCATCACTTATGGCACTTTCTGATGATTTTTGGAGCCTCCCAAGGCTCACGATTTGTCCATAGAGGCACGATTTGGTACTTTGATGATTATTTTATTGATACTGTTCTATGGGGATTGACCAAGGGTGTCTAAAATTATCCCTTGGACCCACCATAAGCTAGATCTATTATTTTTTCATCATGATTTGGTGGGATCCCCTCTTCTAGGGTGAGTTTGTCCACTTATTGTTATATTTTATTATTGATCCATGTATTGTATTGTTGAGCTCATGTCAACCATTAATTAGATCTTTTGATCTTTTAATGTTAGCCACTCAATGAAAAACTGGTTAGATTGTGGACTCACTCCTTCCTATTTAAAGGAAAGAGCTTCTCATTGTAAAGTGGACTTTTGGCTCTGGATTATTGGAATAGAGAATTATTATTGCATCTATCTGGTGTGTTGTGGTGAATGCTTTTGGAGTTCATTCGTTGATTCTTCCTTTGCGTTGGGTTCTTGGAGATTTTGTCTTGCTAAATTTTTGTACCACATTTTTGCATCTACAAGTGGAGGACAATTTCATTTGAGGAGGACGCATTGGTAGGGGATGACCCTCCCTACTCGTTCCTTGGGTTTCTTCGTTGGTAACAGGGAGTATTACTGTCTTTGACCTTCTATTTCATGTTATCATTGCATTTCACTTGTATTTCCTCCATACTTGATCTAACTGATTGAATCGATTTTCCTTGGTTTGACAGGTAGAGGAGGTCGCACTTGTGGGCTAGGGCATCATTTCGGCAAGCAAATTCAACAATTTCTCATTTGATCTCAGTGGGAGTCTTCCTCAACAACAAGGAATCTCATTCCATCACTCAGGTATGATCTCAAGGTAATTTCTCTTTCCATGATCTATCAATTTGTTTAAATGCTTCAAACCCTCATAATTTACAAACCCTCATTTTACATTTTTTTCAGATCTAGTTAGATACACTTGGTGTTTGGGTATAAAATTTAAAACCCACCTGTACAGTATCCATGGCGATTCAGATCTGTAGTTTGGTGTGATTTGGCCTTCATTTGACCCACTTCCCAAGGCAAAGAAGCTTCTCCAAGGGAGGTCGCACTTCCTGGGAGAGGTGAGTTTGCTAGGATCTAGCACCTAGGTAGGTGAGATCCCACTTGATCCTTCATCTACACATTCAATAACCTACCCCTAGTGTGTCACTTCAGTGATTTTGACCTTGTGGGCCCCATTCCTCATTTTGAGGGTTGAGCCCCACTTGGGTCACTTTGTGGCACATTTCAATCTCAAATCTACTGATATCTAGCCATTGGATGATCATAATCTTTTAGACCCACCTAGCTATACACCTCAACATTCATGATCTAAAATTTGGTGGACATCCAACTCCATTTGGCCCATTTCCCAAGGCACTAATCTTCTCCAATCCAATTCGACTTTCTTGGACTATTGGATTAGCTTGGCGTTTGGTCTTTGCCTTGCATGCTTGAACACCTAAACACTGTCATATCCATTCATCAAGCTCATCTTTGGTACTGGTTAGCCCCAATTCATTCCTTAACTACCCCACATTGGACACGGTTCCCAAGGCAGTGGATTTTCTCACAATTCACTAGTACCTTGATCCTGGATCTCATTCCAAACCTCATAAGTCATTTGCATAAACATTTTGGACCAAATATACATTGTCTAAACCCCTTGATCCAACCCATTACTCACCTTGTGACTTCATCCATATATCTAGGGTTTACCATACACCTTACGTACTTCACTCATATCTTATTTGATCTGGTGTCTTGGTCTGATATCTCCTGTCGGGAGTAGATCTGGGTCCCCCCCTTTGTTGTCTTGGGATAGATAACATAAAATGAAGATTGCCTCGATTAGCGTGACAACCATCCATTGGGAGTCGAGGCTATCTTGGTTGCACCTCTTTGGTTTCCCATCCCTTCTGCCATCCATCTTGGATCCATCTCTAGGGGCACCTACAAGTTTGGTGATAACAGGACTAATGCCAACAAATCCCCAAAAATGGATGCTGTCCCCAGCGGAGTCGCCATTTCTGTTACTGAGAAAAATTCCTATGGCTTGGGGCAGACCACAAAAGAGAGTTGACTACCAGAAAAAGACTCAATTCCCAATGCAATGCTATATAAATGACAATGCTAAGATAATGGAGAATATAACCCACCTCGAACCGGACGCTCGATGTAGATCCCCATTGAAGCTTTCAATCAATGCACTTGAACCTGCAAATTAGTCTTGACAACCAATACACAACAAGCACATATAATATATGAAAGACATTAACATCATCAATAGAAATGGTCTATGATATCATAAATAAATGCAACCCAATGTAATATAAACAACATTCACAACATTAATGGACGAGAATGTGAGTATTTCTATTAATAAATAACAAGAAGTACACTGTGATATGACCTCTTGTCGGCAACCAATTTGAACCAAGAACTGGTTCTCTCCACTTGTGCCTCCACCACTTCAATCCTGCATGGAATGGAAAACTCAAACTATAGAAGGAGTTTGGAAGGTGAACATAAGGGGTTCACAACAACAAGGATCAATGAGTGTAGACTCAAGATACGGCAAAAATCCACTAGAGTTATCTTGCTCTCTCTTTCTCCTCCCTTCCATATGCCATATGTGCTCAATATATAGCCTTCCAAAGGAAAGTGAAAGGACACATCGAGGCGTTACTGGGAAAATGAAGGGCCAAAGGTCACCCTAAGACCGCTTCCAATCTTTTACTTGTCACAAAACATGACACATTGCTAAGGATTGTCCTCTAAAGAAGAAAAAGGGTTTTCACCACAAAAGACATCAAGCACATCTAGCAGAAGATTATAGTGAAGAAGATGAGGAGGAAATGCCTCAAAAGAAAAGATCTAAAGTAGAAGAAGAAGAAGATGCAGAAGAGTATGTTCTATTCTCTGCACTCTCTGGGCAGTAACACCTGGAGAAGATACATGGCTCATTGATTGTGGTGCTTCAAAGCACATGACAAGACAAAAGAAGACCCTTCAAAAATTGAAGAGAAGACCTGTCCACAGAAGTTATCCCTAGGAGATGACTATCAATATCCCATCAAGGGAGTTGGTGAAGCAAGTTACAAGCTTGATTATGGAACTCCATTGAAGATGAAGGAAATCTTATATGTACCAGGTTTCAAGAAGAACTTACTTTCTATCTCAGATTTAGATAAGAAAGGTTATAGGGTTGCATTCATAGATGGGAAAGTACTCATCTGGCCCAAAGGAAAATCAATTGAGGATGCAATTGTTATTGGTGAAGAGGAAGCAGGTCTATACAAACTCAAGGGCCATCCAGAAGCTTCCCTTGTTCATGAAGCCACTAGCCCAAGTGAGATATGGCATAGGAGGCTTGCTCACATTAACTACAAAGCACTACCTCATGTGAGCAATGTAGTTATAGGACTACCAGACCTAAAGATTGATCATGATGGCACATGCAAAGGATGTGCAAAAGGGAAAAATATCAAGAACCCATTTCCAAAGAGTGAAACAAACACTAAGGGTACCTTGGAATTGATTCATTCAGATGTATGTGGACTAATGCCTTCCACATCCTTGAGTGGATATGAATACTACCTTACATTTATTGATGACTATTCAAGAAAGAATTGGATATACATTCTAAAAGAAAAGAATGAAGTCTTTGGAAAGTTCAAGGAGTTCAAAGCCTTGATAGAAAATCATTCAGAAAAGAAGATCAAAATACTCAGGATAGATAATGGCGGAGAATATACTTCAAAGGATTTTGAAGTATTTTTAAAGAAGTTGGAATCAAGAGGGAACTAACCACTCCATACAATCCTCAACAAAATGGTGTTGCAGAGAGAAAGAATAGAACCATTATCGAAGCAGTAAAAACAATGATACATGATCAAGACCTGCCTATGTATCTATGGGATGAAGCAACTAGGACAACAGTCTATGTGCAGAATAGACTATCTCATAGTGATCTTGAGTTCAAGACCCCAGAAGAAGTGTTCATAGGAAAGAAGCCTGAGGTAAGCCACCTCAAGATATTTGGATGCCCAGTATACATTCACATTCCAAAAGAAAAGAGGACCAAGCTGGATCCTTCTGAAAAGAAGGGAATATTTGTTGGATATTGTGAAGCATCCAAAGCATTCAAAATTTATGTCCCAGGATTCCATCATATGGAAATAAGTAGGGATGTGACATTTGATGAAGAAGTAGCTCTCAAGAGATCTAGGAAGTGCTAGTATGAAGAAGTATATGAGGAATATGCACCTTCCATAATTACAGAAGCTGTACCCACCCTTGAAGATGTAACACCTGAAGACCATGACATAATAGAACCACAAGAACCCCCTACCATTAACATATCAAGAAAGAGAAAGCCAGCATGGGCAAGAGACATTGTACTAGGAGCAGAAAAGTATGGAGCTCCTAACGGCTCCACCAGAGTGAGCAAGAAACCAAATTCATTCTCCAACTATATGGCTTTGATGTGTGATCTTGTAGATCAAGAACCCACTAGTTATGAGGAAGCATCTCATAAGAAAGAGTGGGTAGATGCAATGACAGAAGAGTACCAATAAATAATGAAGAATGATGTTTGGGATATAGTTCCCAAACCAAAGGACAAGAGTGTGGTATCCTCTAAATGGATATACAAGATAAAGCATGTTGCGGATGGCAGTATTGAAAAATATAAAGCAAGGATTGTGGCCATAGGATTCTCTCAGAAAGAGGGAATTGACTATGAAGAGACATTTGCACTAGTTTCAAGGTACACCTCCATTAGAACCATCATGGCACTTGCATCCATGATGAAGTGCGAATTACACCAGATGGATGTAAAGATAACTTTCCTGAATGGTGTGATTGAGGAGGAAGTGTACATAGAACAACCACAAGGATTTGAGGTGGAAGATGGAAGAATTCATGTATGCAAATTAAAGAAGGCTTTGTATGGGTTGAAACAAGATCCGAGAGCTTGGTATGGAAGAATTGACAGTTCCTTGACAAGCTTGGGCTTTACCAAAAGTAAAGCTGATCCTAATCTTTATCTCAAGTTTATGGATGAGGATCCTGTCATATTGTTGCTATATGTGGATGATCTATTTCTGACTGGAAATGAGAAACAGATTATCGAGTGCAAGAAGAAGCTCTCTTTAGAGTTTGAGATGAAAGATCTTGGATTGATGCATTAGTTCCTAAGTATGGAAGTATGGCAAGGTCCAGAAGGAATCTTTCTCAACCAGGGAAAGTATGCTGTGGAAATCTTGAAAAGATTTGATATGTTGGAATGTAAAGCCATGACCACTCCCATGGATTCCAACTTGAAGTTGTTAGCTGATGACTCTTCAGAGTTAGTGGATGTTACTCTGTACAGACAAATTATTGGGTCATTGATGTATCTAACAAATACCAGACCAGATATATGCTTTGATGTGAACACCTTAAGTCAATACCTAGTGGAACCTAGGTTTGTTCACCTGATAGCTGCAGAGCATGTGATGAGGTACCTAAAAGGTACGATAGATTTTGGTCTATGTTATCTTGGAGATCATGACTTCAGATTGTATGGCTACACAGATGCTGATTGGAAAGGTAGTGTATCAGACAGGAAGAGCACATCAGGTAGATGTTATTGTCTGGGATATGCCATGATCTCGTGGTTTAGTAGGAAGCAATCTAGTGTGGCTCTCAGCACAGTTGAAGCAGAATCTATAGCTACTTTCTTTGCTAGTTGTGAAGCGATATGGCTTCGGAAGCTATTATCAGGGTTGTTTGACTTAGAGATGGACCCCACTGTGATCCTGTGTGACAACCAGAGTTGTATCAAGATGACAGAGAATCCAGTATTCCATGATAAGTCAAAGCACATAGAGATCTGTTATTTCTATATATTTGATATGGTGCAGAAAGGAGCTATAAAGCTCGAGTATGTGAGAACTGACGAAAAAGCTGCTGATATATTGACCAAACCTCTGTCTCGAGTAAAGTTTGAGTATTTTCGAGACAAGCTTGGTGTCGTTCAGAAGGACCCTCCTCGAAAGGGGGAGTGATATGGTCGATGATGACATTTGGATACTGGTATCAATGTGGATACCTTTATCGATGATAAGATTGCCTATATCGACTATAAGTTCAATGATGAGGATACCTATATTGATGAGGATACTATATGGATGATGAGTATATTTGTATCGATAATGAGGATACTGTATCGATGATGTGGATAATTGTATCGATGATGAGGATACTTGTATTAATGATGTGGATACTTGTATCGATGATGAGGATACATGTATCGATGATGAGGTTACATGTTCCGACGATGAGGTTGATGATGAGGTTACCTGTTCTGACGATGAGGTTGATGAAGTGGTAATTAGAAATTTTCTAAGAGGACTATTGGGAATGCATCGTCCCTGGACTTATGTCCTAAAGTGATAGGGATTGATCATCCCGTAAGAGGATCAGGATTGCATCATCCTTGGACTCATGTCATAAAGTGATAAGGATTAACAATCCTGTAAGTTGATTTAGGATTGCATCGTCCCTAGACATGGTGAGATGTCTTAAAGTGATAAGAATTAATCATCCTGTAAGCTGATTTGGGATTGCATCGTCTCTAGACATGGTGAGATGTCTTAAAGTGATAAGGATTAATCATCCTGTAAGTTGATTTTTGATTGTATCGTCCCTATACATGGTGAGATGTCTTAAAGTGATAAGGATTAATCATCCTGTAAGTTGATTTGGGATTGCATCATCCCTAGACATGGTGAGATGTCTTAAAGTGATATAGATTAATCATCCTATAAGTTGATTTGGGATTGCATCGTCCCTAGACATGGTGAGATGTCTTGAAGTGATAAGGATTAATCATCCTGTAAGTTGATTTGGGATTGCATCGTCCCTAGACATGGTGAGATGTCTTCAAGTGATAAGGATTAATCATCCTGTAAGTTGATTTGGGATTGCATCATCCCGATACATGGTGAGATGTCTTAAAGTGATAAGGATTGATCATCTTGTAAGTTGATTTGGATTGCATCGTCCATAGACATGAGAGATGTCTTAAATTGAGAGGGATTGATCATCCCGTAAGTGGATCAGGATTGTATCATCCTTGGACCTATGTCCTAAAGTGAGAGGGATTGATCATCCCGTAATAGGATCATTTGCATTGCAGATGACGATGATGTTGATCAAGAGGATCTAGATGACGATGCTATTGATCGAGAGGATCCAGATGATGACGTTGTTGATCGAGAGGATCCAGATGACGATGTTGTTGATCGAGAGGATCCATATGTTGATTGAGAGATCTAGATGATGATGTTGTTGTAGTTGTTCGAGTGCTGCAAAAGATGAAGATCCAGTATTGAAGATATTGAAGATATTCCAGTAGTTGTTTGAGTTACTGATGATGTATGAAGAAAGCTTCCAACGATTTATAGATGTATCATGTATCATGTAGTTGATGACTCCTTTCTCCTGCAGATGTTGTTATAATATCCTTCTCGTTAAGGGGGAGTGTTGAAATATTGTAACCTCTAAGAATATTATATTTTTACTTTATTATTCTGGAGATGTTCCATTCCTCTATGGAGACCCTATTGTATATCCGGAGATGTTTATTCCTCCGAGAGAGTGTGGTAACTAGGGTTATTAGATCTCCCATGTGAGGTCGGCCCTAAGTTAGCTGTTTAGGGGTTATTAGACTCTCTTAGGAGAGGTTGGCCCTGTTAGGGTGAAAAGTCAGTTAGGAGTTGAGTATAAATAGAGGAGGTGTGTTCCTCATTTATCTCAATCATTCACTCACTTGTGATTGGAGCATAGGAGAGAGAGAGATCTGCATAGGACGAGAAGGATATCTTGTTTGGGGACTACATCTTGTATTGGTTGATTATCTATATTGAGGAAATCTTTGCTGGGTTTTCTACCCCATGAGGGTTTCCCAGAGTAAATCTTTGTCTATCTTGTGATTGTGTTTCTTTCAGTGATCTTGCTTGTGAAATTAGGATAAACTTAACACATAACCCTCGTTACAAAAAGGATTCCGAAAGAACAGACATCACACAACAAGAAAACCCAACAATAGAGAACCAGAATTAAGCCACTAAGATGACAACGGAACATTCCGAAACAGAAACAAGACGAGGATAGAACCTGCCAAAACAATACCAAGTCGAGACAACAACACAGAACCAGAAACAATCCATAGAAGGAAAGGATGGGGCATGAAATTATCTCGTTGTACCATCCTTGTCCTCGATAACCACCACCGGTGGCACATCATTTGTCGCAACCTTTCCATAGAGATTAATCTCTCCGATTCTCAACCTTTTTTGGTCAGGTTAGGAAAGAGAACCCCATGTATGATGCCATAGCATCTAGTTTCATGTGAATCTAGTTCGTCTCTGCGGCATGATCCTTACAGCGTTCCTCTAGCTTGGTCATCCTCTAAGAGCCAGACAAGATATCAACCCTCACCTCCAATATCTGGGCGATTAGTGTCTTAGTAACCCACAACATTACCACAGCCCGATTATACAAAGCCATGTTGACCAACGCAACCTCAGTTGACACGGGTTCGCCTTACCGTCGACACATACCACAGTCTCCCTAGGGACCGGCCCGGGCAAGTTTGAGCCCACCCAACAACACCCGCAGAGTGGATGAGGTCTCACCCGAGACGTCCAAGAAGAGCAGACGAAACAATGTTTCCACCGAGGGAGGAGGAGAGTTGTGGCTGCACGGACTAACTCTATTGCAATACTTAAACAGAAACTTTAAACATTCGGCAAAGAGTTATAACATATTACTACATCGCAACATTTATCATCACATTCTACATAGAACATATTACTTAATCACATCATTTATCATCATAGTAAGTAGACATTGCATCAAACAACATTCATACATTGCAACATTGCACAAAGTTCGTACCAAAACATCATTATATTATTGTCGCAATCATATACCAGAAGCAACACACAGATCTCGCACACCATTAGTCTTCTCTCTCTATCTTCCTTTATGCTCGCCTATATCTAACACTTACAACTCTCATGTATTTATAGGCTTCTGCCATTATAATATTTGTCCACTTACAACTGACTTCCTAACCGACACTACGGACAATTGACCCAATATCTAACTGACTCAATCCAAATGACCCCAAAAACCCACAAACCATGGTACACTGACTCAATACTACATACTATGTGGTCCAAGTGACCCAAAACCCGCCAACTGTGGTATTCTTTAACAAAAAATACTCTTTTCGTGCCCTCCTCCGGTGAGTCACAGCGTTGTCGATACCAAAACATTTCCCCATCAAACCGCCTGTCAACAGGCCCCCAACACAATATTGTGGCTTGCCCTCGAGCTATGTTAACTGCTAGACATAGTGCCTTTGAACTGAACTATGTTTTGGTAACTGTTCTTGTTGTTTGGATCATGCGGTGTTGGCCCACTCCTTCTGCTACACTTATCGTCAACTCATTGTGTTGTATGTTTAACCCAAAATCGTCATCGTCCGACTTGTTGTCATGTACTTCTAAAAATCATCCTCGAGTCTCTTGGAAGGGTACTGACGGGAAGGAAAAGAGGACGAATAATACCAAGGTGCGAAATTAGCAGATGACTCCGGTACATCTGTTTCTCACCAGCAACCGGTACCTACTGTGGGTGGGGAGCTACTGCCCCAACCCTTTCAAGGGTCTAGAAGAGAACAATCCTTCGAACAACTGCTACGTACTTAATCATGCTGGACCGACCCTCGGCTCGGGCATAACACAGTGTCAGTGCACCCACTGTATTAAGGCGCTCAGGGACACTCGTCGTTCGGGCTCGCAGGGCCCCTGGGGTGCTTCCACAAGAAATGAAGTGAAGTATTTCCACAGCCTCCTTGGAATTCCTCACAACTCAACTCGCAAACTGATCAACCAGCATAACCTCTCTATTTCAGAACAACTTCGTTGTAGTGACCTATCAGCTGCCTCGGTTACTTATAGCCAGACCGTTCCTGGGTCACGACCTCATCCGCATGTGTAACCCCATCGACTGATGCAATGGGGGGGTGAACATACTATCACCGAAGATCCCACATGCCGACATGTGAGAAATCTCCTCAAATCATGCTGATCGTACCGGCCCAGTGTGCCATGTGCAAAACATGTCATCGTCATGTGGGAATCCGGCCGAATCTATCTGGTGCAATCATGTATAGGGATGATGGGTAGGGGTCACAAGATATTAGTGGAACAATAGTCACAACACTGCCCCGTACCTCCCACATCCTCCGTAATTATCACAAAAATCCTTCAACAAAATCTACCGTCGGTCCTGGTCACAATACTGCCATGAGTCTCCAAACTTGCAGTACAAGCCTCCCCGCTTTCGCATACCTTCGTCTATTGGTGCGCCATCTTCCACCAAGCAACTTGCAACACACAAATGTTTTTTTTTTTTTCTCGATGTGACTCAGGCATCACACTGCTCCAAGCCCGAGCGATAGGGCTTCAACCTCTGACCATTTACCAGCTTGGGGAGCATCACCCCATCCAACTGCTGCAACTGAATCGCTCCTCCTGACGCAATACTATTGATGCGATATGGAGCCAGCCAATGCATCTGCAACTTGCCTGGATGTTTCATAAACTTGCTGTCGTATAATAAAACTAAGTCGCCTTGCTGAAACCATTTACTTTTGATGTGGAGATCATGCCATGCCTTCTAGAGATCCTTCTACACCCCTTGGTGAAATCCAGCGATAAATCGATCCTCTTCTAGCTCCAGCAATTGTGCTAGACGTTCATCTAATGTTGCGACATCATCCATGCTCGTAACAGCCACCATTTGTAGACTTGGAACAATGTACTCCATAGGCATAATTTCTTCCTTCCCATATACCGGCTTGAAATGTGTCTGACCAGTCAACCTTTTACATGTGGTGCGATAAGCCCACAACACTGCTGGGATTTTCAGATCCCAGTCATCGCGGTTCGCATTGCACACCTTTTTCAGTGCATGCTCCAACACCTTGTTAAATGCCTCCACCGTTCCATTCGCATGTGGGTGATAGGGTGTACTCTTCTTATGTTGTATATGCAACTCCTCCGTCAATGCACTGATAGTGCGATTAAGAAAGTGGCTACCTTGATCACTCATCAATATATTGGGGCAGCCGAAATGAGTTATAATGTGATCAAACAAAAACCGAGCAGCCGTTGCAGGGGAGCAATCAACTACAGGTGCTGCCTCAGCCCATCGGGTCAAGTACTCTATTGCCGTGACAATATACCGTGCACCTGTGCATTTCCCTAGTGGATGGATCGGTCCTACAAAATCCACAGCCCATTTTTCGAACGGTTGTAATGTCACTTGAGGTAGCAGCGGCATCTTGTCACGTCTAGAGGGCTTGCCAGTTCGCTAACAAACATCGCAAGACCGCGCATAGTTTGTCGCATCATTATGTAATGTGGACCACCAAAGTCCTGCACATAGTACCTTCCGGGAAGTCACCCGACTGCCATAATGTCCTCCCGCTACTCCACCATGTGCCTCAGCCAATATTTGTGCTTGCTCATGCGGCAAGACACATCTGCGCAATATCTCATCAGCGCCCAATTTATACAACTCTCCCATTATTAGCTGAAATTCAACAGCCTTGATAACCAATTGCTTCTTCTGAGTAGTCGTAAATTCAGCGGGCATGGTGCCGGTCACCAGAAACTGAAGGATGTCATCAAAATATTGATTAGCGGTGGCAATGTGAAATAGTTGGGCATCCGGCAACCGATCTTCGATATTAGTCGGTTCCTCCCTGGTGTCAATCCTTGACAAATGATCTGGTCTAGCATTCAACTGCCCTAGTTTCACAATGACTTCAAAATCAAACTCCTGGAACAAAAGTAGCCAACGACAGATCTTTCCCCCCAACACAGGCTTATTAACCAAGTATTTTAATGCGTAATGATCAATAAACATTTTAAAGTGGCCACCCAACAAATAATTCCTGAATTTTTGCAGCGCATAAACCATGGCTAGACCTTCTCGTTCTATGGTAGTGTAATTGTGTTTTGCAGAGGACAACTTCTGACTAGCAAAAGCAATGGGATGATCAACGTCATCTTCTCCAGGTTGAGCCAACACAACCCCTAATGCAACCAATGAAGCATCAACATGGACATGGAATTCCTTACTCCAGTCTGGAAAGACAAAAATTGGGGCCGACGCCATCTTCACTTTGAGCGTTCCGAAGCTATCCTGACATTCTGGGCTCCACTGGAATGCCGCATCCTTTTTCAACAATTTTTCCATAGGGGCAGTAATCGCAGCATACCCCCTGATGAACTTGCGATAATATCCCCTATGACCCAATGTCGCGCGCAACTGCTTAACAGTGGTTGGCGGTTGCAACCCCAAAATGAGCGCAATTTTGGCTGGATCGACCAGCAATCCCTACTTACACATGATATGACCCAGCAATATCCCAAACAGCACACATAAAATACATTTCTTCAAGTTCAGAGATATCTGGTGTTGTCGACATCGCTCAAGCATTAACCGTAGATTGGCCAGATGATCACGAATCAATCCAGAAACAGTCCAATCATCCATATATACCTGCAAAAAATTCTGAATAAAATCTTTGAATGCGGCAACAACGACCCGGGAGAATATCGCAAGTGCATTCTTCAAACCAAACGGCATTACCGTGTACTGAAAGCAACCCCATTTAGTAACGAAAGTTGTCTTATGGCGATCTTCCTTAGCAATGCGAATCTAATGGTAGCCAGAGAATCCATCAGTGGAAGAGTACATCTCCTGGCCACCCACTCCTTCAAGTACTTCATCAGTAAACGGGGTCAGAAAAGGGTCATGTAAGCAGGCATCGTTCAACTTCTGTAAGTCGATGCAGATGCGCACTTTGCCTGTTTTCTTGTCCTGCACCACCATAGGACTGATCCACTCGGACTCTTCCACAGGTTCAATAATACCAGCATCCAACATGCGATCAAGTTCCTCCTTGACCTTTTCTTTATGTCGTGGATTCAGCCGATAAGGTCGCTGTCGGACTGGCTTAGCATCTGATTTCAATGGAATCTTTATCTCTCCTAAATCACCCAAGATTCCCTTCATTTCGGAAAACTTCATGGAAAACACATCTTGAAACTCATGAAGTAACTCAGTAACCTTAATTATCATCTCATCGTCCCAATAATTCCCAACATTAGCAAACTTGGGAGTAGCCTCGGTACCGATATTCATCTTACGAAGCTGCAATGGTTGATTGAATGGATTACTTGGTGCAGCAGGTGGGACCACATCATGACTTCCTTCAGATTCGGGAATGTTAACATTTTGGGCGTCATCGTTGTCCTGTGGGCTACCACTGATGTTGAAGCACTCCATGAGAGACTACATCTGACAATGGGTGTGCGGGTCGACAGGGGAGGCCGTCGGAACAACCTGAAGTACCACATTGCGGATGAGCTACAGGGCGTCGTGGACAATAGGGTTGGCATCCGCAAAAGTGAATGTATGAGTGAAACACATCATCGACTCCCCCCATGTTGTAATGTCTCGGTGCAACTTGGCTGCAGTGTACCACGAGCGTGGTATCTCATCCAAAGTATGGACAAAAGCATGGACCCACTCATCTCTGGGTCATGCTACCCATAAGCGTTGGCACTCCATCATGTGATCACTAGGATCAGTCTGACCATCATACTTGCCAGTGTGATAAACTTCAGTATCACCAAAACGAACCATCATTAGCCTTCGACACTATGACCAACCTTTAATGAATTTCTTATGTGTCGCCCACCATCGTGATGGAGCATCCTTTAGTGCTTCCTCCAAGGCCAGCAATCGCTGTGGTTCCGGGATACATTATTCAAATTCTACTAAAAAGTGTTTAGGCCAGGAAACCCCTCATAGACAGGAAATGTGATCATTTTTGTCGCAACATGACATAAGGATTGTTTAACTAAGACACATTTACGGAATGGTACTTCATGCATTCGGTTCTACCAATGTTCCAAGGCATCATCAGAGTCAGAAGACGCAGATCTCTCGCTATGCCACTCCAACTTACCATGGACAGTAGGATGAATATAATCTTCAGAAATATTGAATGCATGGTCCCATCCAGCGGGATCCTCGTCTCTTATAGGTTCAAGGTATCGGCGTCCTTCAGCTGGATCCAACGGGGCTATGACCCTGAAATCGTGATTCTCAAAGGTCATCATGCGCTTCTTGAAGTTGATTACAACTCCACTATAGTTAGCCCAACCGATCCCCAAGAGTGCCGGATAAGAGCTTCCTCCCTCAACCACTTCAATAACATCAAAGTCAGCATAAGTCTTCATTCCCTCAATATCAATCGTGAGTTGCAGAACTCGCCCAATGGGTGTTACCTTCGCATCGCATGGGTAGCCAACCGGAGCTGTACAGGAGACCAGCTCAATGCGGGACTCCCCATCTTCTGCCATGCCTTCTTGGTTAAGATGTTAACATCCGAACCAAGGTCAAACATCACAGAGTCAACATCATAGTCACCAATCTGAATATTCATTCGCATCTCTTTTCCAGTCTTCCGTCGTTGTAGAGATTTTACTGCTAACTCCTGCCATCCTTTCGAAAATCACTGCAACCATCCCTTAATCTCAACCAGGGCAGTCGGGTCTCATGCCAATGACAGATAGCTTTCGAGTATCTTTTGCAATGTCCCCTGAGGTGGTGGTCGATCAGCATCTGATGTAGTATCAAAGACAAGCGGCATATCGCAAACAACAGCCTTACCGCGGTCTTTCTCCAAAGTGCAACATACCTCCAAAAATGTCTCTCACTCTGTATCAATGTCGAAGGGTACCGTCTTCTGACCAGCCAACCGAATCAGTGGTCGCGAACCATCTTCCCCAGTCGTCTTGCCTCCATGAGTGACAACAGCCATCGAAGCATCTTGTGGTCACGGTTCTGCAGAAATGGTCACAATATTTGCACCCTACATTTGGTTCTGCTACAGATTCCCCGGTTGATTGACATTTTGATAGGAGTTCGGCAGTGGTTATAGGGGCTAGTTCTGTACTGGCTACTGGACCAGGTTTTGTACTGGTTGTTGTGGCTGGGGATGATTCTATAGCTACGAAGCATTCCCAGCCTGCCATCGTGCGATCAACTGTGGACAATTCTCAACCGTATGATCATTACCAAAACAAAACGTACATTGATTCTGTAGTAGTGGGAAGTCACGCTGATAATGCCCCCATACCGCACAGTGGTAACATTGAACAGGTCCACGACCAAATCCACCACCGCATCTGCCCCTGTATCCTCCCCGGTAGCCTCCCTACTGTTGGTATTGTTGCTACATTGGTGTTGGTGGAATCCCTTGCCCTTGTGGTGCATACTGCGGTTGCTGTACACATTATGGTTGTGGAGGGGTCATCTGCATCGGAGTGTATTGTGGCATGAACTGTTGCGGTTGATGTTGCTGTGGTGCAAATTGTATCTGTGGTTGCGGTAGCGGCTGGGCTACCTATAGTTGCATTTGTGGTTGTTGCACAGTGTGCTGATCGTCCTTGACGTAGAATGCATCATACATCCTCTCATGTAGCAACCCATATGCATTGAAATCCTTGTCATCGTGACCCACTAACTTGCAGAATGTGTAGTAAATATTTCGCGGGGTTGTGACCATTTTCTGCATATATGGGAAATTATCACGACTGTGCCCAAACACGTGACAAACGCGACACCATGGCATACTGCTGCCATATAATGGGTTTGGCGCGCCTGACACCAAATAATCACTGAAATCCGGGAATTATCCTTTGTATGCCCTTCTCCTCGGCATCGGGTACACCATACTTCATCACGTTGTTCCTTGTTCTTCTTCAAATCTTGCAACTGTATAGTCAGGTTGGCGAGCTGCGTCTGTATCTGCGACATCCCGACTGCATTGTCTCCAATCGGTGATGCTTCCAATCGCATTGCAATCTCTAGAGCTTCACTAGGCATCGATATGTTTTGCTGCATCAGCGCAGCCGAATGTGGGGTAACAGTGTTGGAATGAACCATTCTTTATGTTGAACGGTGCTCATATCAAAACTAACCTTTGCCATCAGCATCTTGAATCGCTGGTCGAAATCCCATACCGTCTCATTGGGATACTGCTTAATTTCCTTCAATTCAATAATGTATTGGGCCTCCGACTTAGGCCATCGAAATCCAGCAATCAGCCCATCCCGAATCTCATCCAGTGACTTCTTTGGAGCCCCCGTAGGGGCTAAAATAAAATTCATGAACCAATCTAATGCACGACCTCGCAGAGTCATGGCTAACTGTCCTTTCTTAGCATTGGCATCAGTGATCTATTTCATGGTCCAAACCGCTTCACACAAAAACCAATACTGTTCTGGGTTGTCTGTCGTACTTCCATGGAACAATGGTAACTTAGCATCATCGCCTGCCATTCTGGGCTTCCTTCCTCCTATCGCTGTGCTACTACCAATTAACTTCTGCGGAATTCACGAACTCGGTGGTGTTGAAGTAGTATTTCTTGCTGTTTGAGAGTCAGTGAGCGGAGGTGTGGGTACGTTGGTGCTGGGGTTTGGTCCTGCCTCTATCCTGAGCGTAGCCTGGTCGTCCCTATCAGGACTATGAGGTCGCTTCATCCCGTGTGGTCTTCCTTCGCAGTTTTGCGGTTCGATCACACCAGGACCTTCTCCCGTCCTCTACCTCTTCTCTTGTCGAAACCCTTCTCCTCCTCTTGTAAGACCACTTTCTTCCTCGGCTTCATTCACAGTCTCCTCATGGTTTGCACCCATCTACCCCTTACCATTCCATACACCGCCCCCTAGCAGTCGTGGTACCCACGTCCTCTGCCCACCAGGCTGTCTACTGATCAAGGTGCATATTTAATATACCCTTTTCATAGATTAGCATCTTGATCGACAGTTGGAGCAACAATAGAAACCTTCCCCTCGGTCCTAGGAAGAAGTATCTTTCAACTTCACTATAGGATTTATTCATGTCGACCGAAAATTCAATGATATATCCTTCCAAGATTCTATCGAGCCAAACTTCAACACCCCGCGATGCCTTATTATCGACTTCTTGCAGCTCCTTAATCAACTCCGGGGTCCAAGCCATCGGCTCACCACCCTAGAAGTTCCTCTTCTGGAAGGTCATCTTCAACAACCATTCATACATAATAACTAGGAATTCACAGAAAAACCATTCATGCGGACCGTCGTGAATATATCTTCCCAGCCAGTGATCTACTGTCAATCACATGTTTTGGCTTTCTTCTTCAGCAAACTCCCGCAGCTTCTGATCGAACCATTTATGTATCTCCGGCTTCGTTGAGTGCCACAACATGACCTCCTTCTACTCTGCACACGGTCCCGGCAACGGAACCATTTGTTGACCAACGCGACCTCGATCGAGAGGGGTTTTCCTCACTGTCGACCCATACCGCAGTCTCCCTGGGCACTGACCCGGGCAGGTTTGAGCCCACCCAGCAACACCCGCAGAGCGGATGAGGTCTCACCCGAGGCATCCAGGAAGAGCATACAGAACCATGTTTCCGTCGAGGGAGGAGGAGAGTTGTGGATGCATGGACTAACTCTATTGCAGTACTTAAACATGAACTTTAAACATTTGTCAAATATTTATAACATATTACTTCATCGCATAATTTATCACCACATTCTACATAGAACATATTACTTAATCACAGCATTTATCATCATAGTAAGGAGACATTGCATCAAACAACATTCATACATCGCAACATTGCACAAAGTTCGTACCAAACCCTCGTTATATTACTGTCGCGGTCATATACCAGAAGCAAAACACAGATCTCACACACCATTGGTCTTCTCTCTCTATCTTCCGCTATGCTTGCCTATATCTAACACTTACAACTCTCATGTATTTATAGGCTTCTGCCATTACAATATTTGTCCACTTACAACTGAATTCCTAACCGACACTATGGACAATTGACCCAATATCTAACTGACTCGATCCAAATGACCCCAAAAACCCGCAAACCACGGTACACTAACTCACTATTACATACTATGTGGTCCAAGTGACCCAAAACCCGCCAACTGCAGTATTCTTTAACACAAAATACTCCTTTTGTGCCCTCCTTCGGTGAGTCGCAGTGTCGGTGGTACCGCGACATTTCCCCATCAAACCGCCTGTCAACAAGCCATCTAACCCCTGGTATTTCCAGGGTCATGAATCCAGTCCGCCATAGCAATAGCCTCCACAGGAAACTCCTGCTCCCACACCATTCACCACAAGTTCTCTTCCAGTTCCTCCACATCACAATGCACATCCTCAGGAAAAAAATGCCGAAAGAAAATAGAAGTAATGACAATGCTCCATTGGTCCCGACTAGGACTTTCCTGAGCCACATTACCCCTACCTACATTACTCAGCTCACCCTATGCCCATCTTCCTCTCCTAGCAGGTTTCGCTCTCGGAGGCATGTTCACAGTTCCCTTACTACCACACTCCACCCAACAAATAGACACAATAAAACTCAACAAGGCACCAGCGTTACCCAGGCTACAACCGCGATGACTGTTTCCATTCTTGATAACGGAATTTAAAGGAATGTCGCCCCTAACATCCATTAAATCCACCATAGTGAGCCAAAATCTGTAATAATTCATCATTTCGTGCTCCTTCGTCATATCAGCAGAAGCCTTATCAACATTACCCAGATGAATGGTGAGAGTTCAATCTTCTATTAAAATCTCACGCTCCAGATCTCGTAACATAATTGACAAAATACCATATGTCAATTCTACCCTGAGTAGTGTACCATCTGTTACATACCATCGGCTCTCTGTGTAGTAATTCCTCCAACTGTATCTTCCTTAGCACCTCTGTCACAATCGCCAATCATCATGCACTTGTCACGACATGTGCCCGAGGGAATTTCCAAGGCCACGCCTTCCCATCCTTCATCTTGGTGACTGGCGCCTTGTTTAGCCAGTAAATCCGCCAAGCAGTTAGCACTTCTCCTAACATGATGGAAGGTGATGGAGTTAAATGACGAAATGATTTTTCCAAGACAATTCAAACTCCACGCCAACCTCCATGACAATGCTAGCTTGGCTGCACAGTCCCGCTGCAAATATTTATCGCGATCTGGATAAGAAGGTTAGAGTCCCCCTCCACGATTAAACAAGTTAAGCCACGTCAAACCGCCATGCACAAACTGTGCAACATTGCTTCACACTCGGCCATGTTGTTGGTCTCTCAACCCAAATACCCATAGTAGCTATACAGAACCTTGCACTGGTCGTCGCGAAGAACACCACCATATCCAACATTAACCGGTTTGCCTTTCGATGCCCCATGGAAATTTAGCTTGAGCTATCCTGGTAATGGAGGAGATCATACCATCAGACTATTAGGAGAATTACGATGAGGATGGGAGCTTTCGACATAGCGAGGGAGAGCCTTAATTCCCCAGGTTTGTAGAATGATAGGCTCATTATCCAGAATGTTCATGTCATGTTCAGTCCAAACAGTTAATTGAAGAGTCTCAGTGATTCCACGCTACATATTCCCCCAGACTGTCTTGCAGGTATGTTGTTTTCCAATGAATATATGTTTATTGCGTTCTTTCCAAACTTCCCATAGGAGAAAACCAGGAAAAAGTTTCCAAACCCGATTCAAAAGTCTCCCTTGGAAGGGGTCTTCCCTCCACTGTTTAATAGTTTCTCTCGGGTCAGTCCTAACTCTGTCAGACAGGAGGAATATCTTTGCTCCTTAATCCCATAAGGCTGAAGAGAATTTGCATCCATCCAAAAGCTGAGCTATCGTTTCACCATGAGTACCACATAGGACATAGAATGAAGGTCCCTCAAAACCTATCTTCACGATATTATCCCATGTTAGAATTCTACCTTTCAAAACTATCCATAGGAATAAAGTAATTTTAGGCCATAATTTTGCTCCCCACAGATATTTCCAAATACGGTCCACAGTTTGATTCATCGGGAGGGTCTGTAGAGTGTAAGCTTCCTTAATGGTAAACATGCCTTTAGGGAGGTAACCCCACCTTAGAATATCCATACCCCTCTGAGTTTTTATTTGTCGGTTTATCAATATGTCATAGATTTGCCTTCCTATATTATCCCCATAGTTATCCATCCACCATTCGAGCGTGTTCCAAACACGAAAACCCCTGTCACTCTGACCCTCCTGCCAGTAAAAATTATTCGTTATCCAATTATGGTGCAAAACAGGGGAATCTACAGGGATATCATTCACCAGAGAAAGAAGAGTGGGATCTTATTTCTAGGCATCCGACCAAAGATTGCCTGAAGACCCTTCTCGTATCTCCCAAAAACTATGTTTCCTAATTAACTCACTTCCAACCCGCACCATATTCCATATGTGAGAGGCTTTCTCTAGTCCATCATGATGAACCTAGTCCTGTTGAACAGTTAACGGAGCATACTTTATTCCCCAAAAACTAGCCCATTGCTCATTTGTATGAGTAAGCCAACGCCACCAGATTTTAGTTCCACACAGAGTACTGAGTGTCTCCGGATCTCTAAGACCTAAACCCCCTTTAGGCTTATATTTACATAGTGTTTCCCAATCAACCAAAGGCCACTTCATGTGGTCCATCATTCCTCCCCACAAAAAAGTGCGTTGGATATTCTTGATGTCCTTCATAACCGACTTAGGAGCAGCCAGAACAAAAAACAGATACAAAGGAATTGCTTGCAACACAGATTTCACAAGAACCACTCTTCCTGGGAAGTTCGAGGATCTTAGCGTCCAGTTAGAATGTCTGTCCTTCATTCTATTTAAGAGGTCTTCCTAGGAATCCTTTTTTAAAACACCATCCTACAAAGGAGCACCGATGTATTTGGTTGGAAGGGGGCTCTTTTTGAACCCTAAAATTATTATAATATTCCTCTGACTAAAAAAACCAGTGACTTATCCATATTAATAGTAATCGCAGAGGCTCTTAAAAAAATATTTAAATCTTTCTTGATTTGTCTATCTTCCTGGACAAAGGAATGTCCCATAAGAAGAGTGTCATCTACAAACTACTGGTGAGATATAGATTTCTCATAGGGGGGGAACTGAAGACCTTTAATGTTGCCTTGATCAACTAAGTGAGAGATGAGTCTGCCAAGTCCTTTCGTTATAATCACAAAGAGGAAGGGTGAGAGAGGGTCTCTGTTAACACCCAAAAAGTGCTCACTACCTCATCTACCCCATTAAATGACTCATTTTAGACATTTCCTACCATATCTACCTTAAAAAGCTTCCAAAAGGCTAAAAAACCCCTTTTTTCCCCCCAAATTATCCAAAATTCCTCCAAAATAGCAAAAATACCCTAAAAAGGGAATAAAAAATATAAAAAAAGGAGGAAAAAACCCTATACAGCTGACCTAAACCATATGGTTCCCAAAACCATGGGCCAGCACTCCACCACCAAAAAACTATAAATAGGTGATGGAGACCCCTCATTTCATATCCACAATCAAGTATACCCTTACTCTACCAAAATCACTCTTGAAACCCTAGCTCACCCTTGAGTGTCCCTTTTGTCCCATTTCCACCATTGGAGAAAGAGAAGGAGAAAAGTTGGAGTTTGGAGCAACCCTCTTGGATCATTGCAAGAACTTCACCAACCTCTACACTTGAGGTAAAAACTTTTAATACAAAAAACCATTTATTATCTCTTGTCTCTTATGTTTCATGCACATGTTTAGAATAATTTCCATTTTAATGTATTGTCTTTCATTTACTGTTTATTGAACTGCTACTAAGGAGTCCCTTCTCCTTAGTAGGTTCTCATTTGCACAAGCTATGGTGAAAACCCTAGCTATAGTTTTGGTGACTCCCCTTGGTTTGAATTTCTGGTTATAATTTTAAAAATATTTTCTTGTCTTTTCCTTTCAGCTGTCCCTTTCGGCTGCTGTAAACCGCATCTTTTACCCCCTGCAGTTGCGTTCCGACCGTGTCTTTCAGGAGTTTACCTGCGATCCGACCACGGCTCTCAGACTGTTTCCGGTGACCTGCCGACCATTTTCAGTCTATTACGTGCGATCCGACCGCGGCTATTAGCCTGTTTGGGACGGTCCGACTGCGGCTATTAACCTTTTTTCTGCGTCCCGCCTGCGGCTTTGGGACATTTTCCCGCAACCCGCCGGTGCCTTTCGGCGTTTTTACTGCGTCCCGCCTGCGGATTTGGGCCATTTTCCCACAACCCTCCGGCGCCTTTCGGCTTGTTTCCTGCATCCCGCCTGTGGCTTTCGGCCATTTTCCCGCAACCCGCTGACGCCTTTCGGTGTTTTTCCTACATCCCGCCTGTGGCTTTCGGCCATTTTCCTGCAACTCGCCAGTGACTTTAGGCATTTTTCCTGCGTCCCGACTGCGTTTTTCAGCCTAAATCCCGCAACCCGACTGCGACTGTTGAGCTGTTTTCCGCGGTCCGACCGCCCAGATTTGCCAAAAACCCGCGATCTATTTTCTGCTTTTTTCCCTGTTTTGAATCCAGCACTTTGCTGCACTATTTTCTGCACCTGTACAGCCATTTGTCCTACCTGCAACCATACTCCCTTACATCCTTTTCTGCAGTTTTATTTCTGTTCCATTTACAGAATCGTTTTTTAAAATTTCAGCATTTTAATTAAAAAAGAGAAAATTTTGCATTGTCTTGTTATTTTTTAGAAAGTTGCCCCCCTTATGGCACTCTTATTTTGGGTTCATCACCTCACACGCACACACTCTGTCACCTAATTCAAGTGAGCCTTAAAAAACTACTTAACTCAACCAACATTCTAACCCCACTTGGGGAACACATAAGAATTTTTGTAGTTAGGTAGGATCGGAGGGATACGCATCCAAATAACACCCCTCGGTTGCTTACACTTAAGACATAGCTGTTGTCCATTAGGGAACCAAAATCCCCTAGTATTTTTTGGCACGGTCACAACCAGTTTATCAGAGGGCCTCTCCCCTAGGAGGGTTGAAGTCGCCAGACTGGTTCCGGAGGCCTGAGTGGAATACCGCAATCCATTCAGTAACAGAAGGCTACCTTTCGCAGTTCTCGGGGTATCCCTGTATGGAGGTACTACGGTAAAAGGACCAAACGACAGATTCACCTTTTCTGGATGTGTCATGAATGGGGTATCTTAGTTTCCTTTCTTCTAGGATTGACTACCCGGTGTCCCTCTCGGTAGGGGGATATCTTTAGCCACTTGGCTCTCCTACCCATATTGTCTGACTTGGATTTCATCACCTTGCAAAGGATATGCCTAGTTGAGTCAGAATACTATTTAGTTAGGTGTTTGCATGCTCCCTAACCTCCTTTTGGTCTAGTGAGTCCACTATTTTTATTTTTTAGGAAACCTGCTGCTTGTTGGTATTCTGACCATTTCTATTGATACTCCACTTATTGTAGCACAGCTGTTACAGTGGGTGTTTTGAGTTGGTTGTTGGCCTGAGTGCCATATTTTTTGAGCTCTCCTTCTGCACACTTGGTTGCATTAGGGTTTTTGAGCTATTTTTCACTCAACACAACCCCCAGATATTTGACACCATTTGTCACCATTGAGTCCCCGAGACACTCTCGGCGCCTCCGGGGTGAGCCCACGCAGCACAGTTCACTTGACACCACCCGTCATAGACATAGATCTTCATCACTTGATACCACTCATCATAGATCTCGAGCTTTGTCACTTGAATCCACTCGTCAACGGCATAGAACTCCGTCACCTAAGCTAGACGCCCCTTACTTTACCTCTGATTCTGAGGCAGAGTCCGAGAACCCCATTTACATTGCACCAACCAGCCCCATGGTTGGCATGACTTCCACCCCTTTCTTTGTAGGGACCATTGGTGGAGCATCCACTACCACACCTGCTTTGGGTATGCCCTCGATGGGGCCCACGTCTACCGTTCCGATCACTGCACCCATTCCAGTAGCTGGAATACCTATTCCCACTCCATATGTGACTCACACTACCCTTGGTGGTGCAGGACCGTCCCATACCACGTTTGTCCCCACACTTGCGGGAAACCACCCAAACCCTACCCCTACACTTGGGGGCATTGGCACCACCATGGCCCAACCCACTAGTATGTCACATCCTTCTACTAGTTTTCCATTCATGGCTAGCCTCAACCTTCCTAACCTAGCTAGACTGACTAACGATCCTATCAAACACGACCCTGCGTGGCCTCACATGCCCACCAAGCTCCCCTCTGACATCCCTAAGTTTGAGGGCAAGGCAGGTGAGGACCCCCAAAACCATATTATGTCCTTCCATTTATGGTGTTCCTCCAATTCCATAGTGGACGACTCTGTCCGCCTCCGTCTGTTACAGCGCACCTTCACTGGCTCTGCAGCTAAGTGGTACATCGAGGAACCCCATGGGACCCATGCCACCTTTACTTCCCTTGCCTCGACCTTCCTGCAGTTCTTTCAGTTACCTGTCCGCTATGACGTGGGAGTAGAGATCCTACTGTCTTGTAGACAGAACATGGCTACCCACATCACTGACCACATTCATGAGTGGCGTCGACGCCGCAGCCTCTGCAAAATCAAATTAGACGACCGTATCTTCTTAGATTGGTTCCTAAAATCCCTCCTTCCTGTCATTGCCAAGGATGTGGCATCCAAACGATCCCAGTCCAAAGAAGAGGCCATCCTCAAAGCCCAGTAGTTTGACCTCATTTACGCCCAGTCGGGTTATCTATATACCATCATACCTGAAGCCCCTCGCGGCGATTCCTCCCAGCACGATGCACTGGGGGAATCCCACGCACAGACGACATCATTGGCCATATTGCCTCGCATCCCCAACCCTTTTCCATAGCACGCACTAGCCATGGCCCCGACCTTTCGCAGGCTACCTCACAGTCCGGAGCTACCAATTTGTATGCTCCCGTGGCACATCACCACCATTCTCACGGACCCTCTTTTCCACCTCAGTGCTTTGGACATGCGTCCCCTCCTTATGCCCCTCCGGTCGCACCTCATCCATATTACCATCCACAGGCTACACCATCTCCTGTGACCTCTCAAGCCCAACCTGCTTATTACCCACCACAAACAGCCCCTGCGGCAAACCCACAACCCGCTCCGCAGACATATCAGCAACCCCCACAAGGTCCAGGACCTGTGCAGCCTCCACCTACATATTATCCTCCGCAGCCTGCTCCCACACCTGCACAACCCCAGAACCCACCTGCTTCCCAAGGGAAAGTATACGCCCAACAAAATCAGCAGCAAAACCAAAACAACCAGAGCCAACAATGCCAGCAAAACCGTGGCAAAGGCCGTAACCGTGGGAACAACCCTCCTCCAGACCAAGGTGGTCAACCTCCCAATCCCCTAGACAACTATAATGCAGCACCTGCCAACCAAAACCCTAATCAGCCACCCAAACAGGCCAAAAACCCTAACTTGTGAACAAACCATCCTTGTTCTATTTGCGGGGTCTATGGACACTACACCCATGCTTGCCCACATTTGGAGTGAACTTGGAAACTATGGGTTGATGATACCCATCGCCAAGGGCATACGACTCCTCAAGTGCAGCCCAACCCCCCATCCCCCCAGCAGCAACCTTTGGTGCTGCAAAAACCCCTACCAACCCAAGGCGTAGTGAACACTCAGTCGTTGGCTCCCCCTCAAGCCAACGCGCCACCACAACAACAGATCACTTATGCCACTCCTGATCAACCCATGTTCGACTCAGGTACACACCACTTGTTGATGATGTTGTCCGCTGATGTCAACCTCCAAACCCGTCGGAACCAATATGGCTCCACCCCTGACGCCCCTCCCGTCGAAAAAAACACTAACGCTCATCCCACTGATCAGACGTTACGTATACCTCCGGCTCCACTAGATGGCGCTGCCAAATCACCTCGCTTCCCACTTCGTCGAATCAATAATAATCCCAATGCCACGCTGCGTCAAATTACAACATTGTAGATGACTTGGCCCAGTCTCCCGCAGCCATTTCTACGTTGGAAGTCTTGAAACACTGTCCTTCATAGCGCAAGACTTTGCTCTCTGCCATTGGTTCTATTGACCCCAACGATTCACAACTGATGGCATTCGATTTGGACCAGTCCGAACCATGCCTGCCTTCCACTTTAGCATTCCAAGTTTCTATTTCCGTTCGGAATCTTGTCATCCATCGGTGCATTATCGATGAAGGTGCCTCTACATGCGTTATGTCCACATTCATTTGGCAGAAGTTGGGATCCCCTACTCTCCAGCAGTCCACCACTGCGTTGCGAACGACGATCGTTCGGCTCAACCTCAAGGTATCCTAGCCAATGTCCCCGTCCAGTTGGCTAGCAAAACCGTGCTCATCGACATAGAGGTCAGCAATGCCCAACTTATATAACCTCTTACTTGGCTACAGCTACATGTATTCCATGCAGGCGGTTGCCTCTTCCGTTTTTTGTACCATGATGTTCCCCCATGATGGACGCGTGGTCAAGGTCGACCAACTCACCTACTACAATCCCAATGCCCCCGCTGCACCCGAGAATGTTCTCCCCATGGTTGAACAACCCATTAGTGGTGAAACCACCTCGTTTGTTTCCTCTGTGGGACCCGGAGTTTACTTAGACGCACCGATGACCTCAACATTCCAATCTATTCCACCCCCATCACCTGCGACCGAAGTATCTGACCTATGTACCCTGTCCCACAATATGCAAACACCCACCAATCAACTGCCCTTATTACCCAAACCACCATTGGTACCTAGTCACATTGGTGTTACACCCATCCACACCATTCCCTTCCTAATCACTCCCTCGGGAGTAGTAAGCGCCCTGGTTATGGCTACCCTCAGCCTCCCCGGGTTAACCTTAGGATTACCCGTGTGGTATCTTTCGCCTCCCGTTCCCCCGCCGACACCAAATGTTGTCCTGCAACCGGTGCAACCCATTGTCACTACTACTCAGCCACCTCCTGGTGTCACTAACCCTTCATCCTCCACGAATCCCCTTCCTCTTATCAAGCCCACTGGGGGCAAAGGCCCACAACCATACACTGCTGTACCCCCTCCCAAAATAGTCAAAAACCCCCCCGTCTTTCGTGCTCCTCCCAAATGCTCGTTGTGTGATGAGTTAGGCCATCCGACTCATTAATGTCCACAGTTACCGGCATTATAGGAACACATGCAAATTCTTGACGACGACCCCAACATCCCAGTTGTCGAACTCGACCCAACCCCCAAGCCTCGTGATAAATCACTACGTACCAACCACCCCTGTGCGATATGCAGTGTTTACGGGCATTACTCACATCACTGTCTGGATCTCCCAGATTACAAAGCAGCTCTCTACGAGATGAATAATTTGGACCTTGAGACGGCACCCCCCACAATTGAGGAGATCCACCCCCCAGTCTCCTCCCCTTCAGGAGAGGTTAACACCCTTTATATGATCTCTTCAATCACTACTCCCTCGTCAACCGATTTGACAACTCCAAATTTCCATTCTGATGAGGAGATTCTTGAGGCACTCACTGCCCCGGATTATCCCTCGGATGACATGACCATCGTTCGTATTTCCTCCCAGACAAATCCTCCTCTAGCACAGCTACCCAATTTGCAGTTGAATCCAAAGATTTCCTTCCAACCAAGGTCGACTGGTTTAAGGATCCTATTACAGCTCTTGATGCCTTCGAGTAGGGTAACATGGCCAACATCTCACCCATCATCCACATTGATATCGCTGCCCCAGGAGGTGCCCCTGAACTCATAACTTTAGGAGCCTCCTGCAGTTAGCATGAGATTGAGGAGTACAAAAAACTCTTCCAAGAGTTCCGTGATGTCTTTGCCTGGTCCTATACCGAAATGCCTGGTCTCGACCATGCTATTATAGAGCACCACATTGACACCTGGCCAGATGTACCCCCTGTTCGCGAGAAACAGCGGCCCATTCATCCTTCAAAGCTCCCAGCTGTTAAAGCAGAGATTGAAAAACTTTGCAAGGCAGGATTCATTTATCCTATTGCTTATACCACCTGGGTTTCAAACCCCGTTCCCGTTAACAAAAAAAAAGGCACCATTAGAGTATGTACTAATTTCCGAGATTTAAACCGCGCCTGTCCCAAAGAAAACTTCCCCACGCCATTTATTGACCAACTCATCGATGCGTGTGTGGTGCATGAAGTCATATCTTTCATGGACGGTTTTTCTGGATACAATCAGATTCAGATCCGCAAGGAGGATCAGTACAAGACCGCCTTTACTACCCTATGGGGCACCTTTGCCTATCACGTCATGCCTTTCGGCCTAAAAAATGCTGGTGCCACCTTCCAGCAGGCCATGACATATTTCTTTCACGATTTGGTCCATATCCTGCTAGTCTACCTTGACGACCTTACAGCTCGTTCCTGGAAACAATCAGACCACCTTAACGACCTTCGGCAAGTTTTTCTGCATTGTCGCAAATATCAAATCCGCTTGAACCCACACAAGTGTGTCTTTTGCATTCCGGCAGGCTGATTGTTGGGTTTCATTGTTTCCCAGAAAGGAATTATTGTTGACCCCCTGAAAGTCCAAGCCATCTTAGACCTTCCCTCTCCTAGCACGCTCCGACAGCTTCAAAGTCTGCAGGGGCGATCCAATTTCCTTCGTCGCTTCGTTCCTGATTACGCTACTACCGTTCATGGTTTCTTGCACCTGCTCTGTACCCACATACCCTTTGTCTGGGATGAGCAAGAAGAAGCTGCATTCGAATCCCTCAAGAAAGCTCTCACCCAAGCCCCTTTGATCTCCCCTCCAGATTTCTCTCAGGACTTCATCTTATACGTCTCGGCATCCAAGCATGCCGTGTTCGGAGTCTTGGTTCATGAAGACGCCTCTCACCAAGAGCATGTCATTTATTACGTCAGCCAGACCTTGTCTGGCCCACCCCTACGTTACCCATATGAGGAGAGACTAGCCCTAGCTGTGGTCTTTTCCATCCAAAAATTGTGACACTACATTTTACTTAGTCATACTACAGTCGTTGCCGACTCCAACCCCATGGTCTATCTCTTAAACCGGGGGCTACTGCAAGGTCGTGTTGCTAAATGGGTCATTATCCTCCAGGAATATGACCTCACTTTCAGAACCACTAAGAGCACCAAAGCCCTCGCACTTGCCCAGCTCATCACCGATCTCCCCTCCCTTCTTCCATCCCCACAAATCTCCGATGAGTTACCCGACAACCACTTGTTCACCATCTCGTCTGATGACCCATGGTACGGTGATATTTTGTTATACCTTCGCACGTAGAAGTTCAGACCCAAAGTCACCCGTAATGGACGTCGCCGTATCCGTCACCAGGCCTCTCGTTATCTCCTCTTAGGCGATGTCCTTTACCGATGAGGGGTCGACATGATTCTTCGTCGTTTCCTTACACACGAGGAAGCTGAACACGTCCTCAATGACTATCATAGCGGTGCCTGCAGCGGCCATTTATCTGGGATGGCCACTTCCCAAAAGGTCGTCCGCGCCGGATACTTCTAGCCCACACTTTTCACCAACTGTATCACTACGGTCAAGCATTGCCACAATCACCAAGTTTTCGCCCCCAAGGCCTGGACACCACCTGCTCCGTTACACCCATTCGTCATCGTTGGTCCCTTTTGTAAGTGGGCCATCCACTTCATGAAATGTAAACCCCCATCTTCCAGCGGCCATAAGTACATCATTGTCGTCATCGATTCTTCACCAAATGGGTGGAATCCATGCCCACCTTCAATTGTACAGCTGACACCGCGGCCCGTTTCTTCTTTAACCACATTATCACTTGATTCGGGGTCCCTAAATAGTTGGTCTTAGATCATGGTTCACACTTTGAATATTGCATTTGCCGTGAGCTATCCACCCTACTGAAGTTCGAACATCAGTATTCCTCTGCTTACTACCCCCAAGGGAACGACCAAGTAGAGGACATTAACAAAATCTTAAAAACCATCCTCCAACGCACTGTTGACTGGCATAAGTCCAATTGGCACCACATGTTGTTCCCTGCCTTATGGGCTTACCGTACATCCACTAAGACCGCCACTGGTTTTACCCCGTTTCATTTAGTTCACGGTGTAGAGTCTATCCTCCCCATCGAGTGTCAGATACCTGCCTTACATATCGTCGTCGAGCTTCTCCCCGATACCTCCCCACTCGAGCAACATTTTCTATCTCTAGAACAAGCTGATGAAGACCATCATGCCGCTCTCCAGACCATTGAAGCTTCCAAGAACCACTCCAAAGCTGGTTATGACAAACATGTACACCCTCGAACTTTCCATGAAGGGGACTTCGTCCTTGCCTATGACCAAGCTCACGACAAGACTGGTAAAGGAAAGTTTGAATCCATGTGGCAAGGCCCTTACATCGTGCAGACCTGCCTTGGCAAGGGGGCCTACATTTTAACTGACTCCGAAGGTCACCCCTTGCACAACCCCCGTAATGGGTTGTATCTTAAATGTTTTTATCCCTAAATAAACTCGTGTCCCCATTGGTCCGTATTGTACAATTTGCTCTCTTTTTGTTTTTCACCTTTTTTATCACAATCTCACATTCATCATTTTTTCATGACCATAGATGGACCATCTTCCACCTCATTACATTGGCTTCGCCGATGGAGCAAGCCACTGATCTCCCAACCTGGCTTCTGCAGCATGGGTCTTATATTCCCCTTCACAAGAATTGATTCACCTCGACGGGATATGTATAGGCGCTGCTACCAATAACCAGGCGGAGTATGATGCTGTGACCGGTCTCCTGACTGCTTCCCTCCAGATGGGCATATGTCACCTTCATGTGTTCGTTGACTCCCAGCTACTTGTATCCCAGCTCAACAACTGCTACTTGGTGCATGATCCCTGCCTCTTTAGAAAATTCCTACGCACAAAACAACTCAGCCGACAGTTTGAATCCATAACATTCACCCATGTCCCAAGAGCTAAAAATAGTGTCGCGGATCAAATGGCTAACAATATCCTAGATTGGCACATCAATCACACCATGTAAAAACTCCCTCATGCATCATCATCCTGTAACATCTCATAAAAATATATAAAAACCCAAAAAGATTGCAAGGGGCATCCACGTGCCTATCATCACATAAACATTTGCATCCATATGCAATACAAAATAAAAACACATTCATATACAGGGGCATCCATGTGCCCAATATCATTCTATACTACTTGCATCCACGTGCAGTATAAACATATAACAAACCATAAGCGCATCCACGTGCGTACACTAAATCATCATTGCAAAAAAGTGCATCCATGTGCATATATATATATCAAAAAATACATGTCCATCTGCTATACATGTCCTGAGTACCCCTGTACTCAGATATACAAAAAATATCTATACATCCCTAAAGCCTCATAGAATACATGCCGTAGCTACAAACTTGGGGGGAGTCCCCTGCACTCCCTAATGAGAGTCATACCCTGCATCACTTCCTGCGTCAGCTGCCTCCGAGTCCTCCCCTCGCTCCTCCTCTGGAAACTCCTCATCCCCTGCGGGATCATGTGCCCGTCCCCTATCCGCTAAGATGGCCACCCGGATCGCAATTGAACGGAACTCTCGTGGTGCCCTCAGACAATCCTGGATCACCTCCGGATCCACATCCCGCCACCCGTCATCGGTCACTCCCACCAGCAACCGATCCAGCAGCATCCGTACGGACTCTAGAGTCCCTCTGCATCCCGCTGACGCACCTCCCCTCGGCCTGGTAAGGCTGGTACCCGCCACGTGCCCCCTGTGCGCTACATGCCCTGGCGGTGGTCTCAGGCCAACATCTACAGATCACCCATCCATCAGTAACAGTATATGAAAAAACTATCATACATAAAACTTGACATCCATAACATGCAAGCCAAAAACTATACGTACCATCTGGTCCCCATGCCTGTCCTGGCGCCCGTGGTGCCTCTGGATCCCCGGTATAGTCCATATCTCTATATGGAAAATCATCTAGTGTCAGCGGCATCTGTAGCCACTGCAGGTATAGCTCCTGCGTGAAGTATCTACCAATCTCGCCGCCACCCCGACGGCGCATCATCTCCCCCCACCGCACCATGCGCGGCTCCCTCAGTCTTCCTGCCCTAACCGGCACCCGCGGCCGCAGTGTAGGCACCCGCTCCATGAAGAACACACATAGAAAGGATCCGTAACATAATCCTTTGTCAGATTCCTTCACCGATGTCAGCTACCGCTGCACACAGGTGAGGAACATCTGGCCCCATGCATAGTAGACACCATCCAGTACGCGCTCCACTAGCTGCATCTGGCCCCCAGACACCTTCTCCGGTGACTGGGACCCCAACACGCAAACCACGCATGCTGCAATAGCCTGTACTTCCCGCTCCTGCAGGTCCACCACTCGGAGTGCATTCCTATGCACCCTAGCCTCTGGAACATAGTACCGCTCCAGCATGTCCTCCATATCTACATCCGTGGATACTTGTGGCTGTGTATCTGCCACCCTACCCAGACAGGGCAACCCCGTCAGGAAATATACATCTTCCAAGGTCAGGTCCACCCTCTTACCCTGCACCCTGAATTCTTGTATGTCTGGCTCCCAGAAACTCACTAGCCTGTTCAGCAGCAACCCTGCTGACCGCATCATAGGTACCTGCACGAACTTCAGCAGTCCGCACATTCCCAACACCGACCGCACATGACGCTCCTCCCGGATGACAGTCACTATCTCATCCGGGACCTCCCGCTCTCTCCACAGTACCAGCGGCATCCTGTCAAACATGCAAGGCAAACTCATCAGACTCATGTCAAAGAAATAAACACTAGCCACCCCCCGAACCTAGAGAAAATGAAGATATGAGTTTGACGGAATACCTGTAACTCCCGGATCTGAAAACGGCTGGTCGGATCATCCAGAAACACCAACTAAGCTCTGGATAACTCTGATCACTAGTCAATGTCAACAAGTACAAATGACACTTGTCATGTTGGACCCACTCACTATTTATAGTATGTTGACTTTTTCTTGTTTTGGCCATTCTAAACCCATCTGGAGTCCATTTTTCGAACCGTTTTCACCACTAGAATCAGCACGACAGGACCGTCATGATGGTCCACTCGTTATCTTATTTTTTCCAAGTCATTTTTTGCACATTTTTTAGACACCACGTGTCGCCTCGGTTTGTGTGCCACTTTGGCTGCTCTCTGTTTTTGGTATATTTTATATCATCGGATTCATTTTTCCGAGCCCATGATGATGCTGGAGATCATTTCTCGCTCTCACCACCAGATTTTTTGGGTATTTTTTTCAAAACGCCCCCCGTCGCCTCGGTTTGTGTGCCCCTTCGACCGTTCTCCGTTTTTGACACTTTTTATATTGCTGGATTCATTTTTCCGATCTCGTGATGATGCTTGAGATCATTTCTCGCTCTCACCAGGTACAATTTCACCATTGTGTCCCGACACCTTGCTGCCTCGATTCACACGCCACATCGACCGCCATCGGATTGTTCCATATTGTTACATGAGCCATTCACTCCTGTCATACTGCAATTCTTTCGTTATTTTGCCACCATTCATTTTCCCGCAAGGAAGCCCACCAGTGTTCCCCCCCTACCCTCATTCTTGGTCATCATCAATGTTCCTTGATTGAGCACTTCCTCCTTGCCTGACCATTCCTTTTGTTCGGTATAATTTTATCCCTTTTTCGGGTCGGACAAGTCCTTTACGAAAAAGGAACTTAGGGAGTTTCTGTTAAGCTATTTTCTGACTCCTAAAACAATGAAAAGATCGCTGAGCAATCTTGCTTCCTTTCATGCTCGTTAAAGTACCTGAAAGGGCGTCTATCTGGTATAAGTTTAACCCTTTTCCGGACCTGGTAGACTACTTACGAAAAAGGAATACTCTAGTCACATCGGCTAGAAGAGTTCTTCATTGCATCCTTTTATGCTTCTTTGGGCCTTGGAGACTAACACACGAAAAAGCAACCCCCTGGAGTCTTCTTATTTGCTTTCAGACTCTCTAAAATTGAAAGCAACCACGAGCATGTACTGTCCTGGGCTCGTACAAATCCACATGACTGTACCATTCCATGGCTCGTACTGTCCTGGGCTCCTTAAAATTGAAAGCAATCACGAGCATGAACTGTCCTGGGCTCGTATAAATCCACACGACAGTACCATTTTACACTTCTTCTAGTTCCTTAACCCATGAAGAAGTCCCCCCGTGCCTCTTGGCACTATGATCGACCATCTCGGCAGCACCCCCAATCAGGTCGCCTTTGTTTAGAGTATTCTGCAGTCTCCTGCCATTTTACACCAGCTTGAGTCTCACTCATCCTAGTCACTATCCTTGATCTAGTACAGCTATGATCCATTTCCCACCTGTCAGTTTCATATGCTGCCCGATCGTCCCCGCCATCATACTCTAAACAAAGGAAGTTTGCGTCCCCCCACTCTACTTGCCCAGTTATTCCCCCCAGTCTGTCAGTCCTACCATCAGTGTTCTCACACTTCGGTTCTCCACCTCGCGCTCTTATCAAGGAAACATCATTGCCTTGCTAGTTGCGGGTCTCCCTCTGTCGACGACAGCCCCTCTATTCGAGAGGATAGACCCAGAGGTCCCTGCACCTTGGACCCATCACCAACTGTGGTGAGTGCCTACGGACCATTTTGAGAGGAGTCATCATTCCCTCTATGAGTGGTTGTTTCTCACATGCTCGACTTCAACACCTTGATCGCATCGTTGAGAATCGCGTAGGGTATATATCCCTTCAGTTATTGGTCGAAGACCCCGGATCTCCCCCGACTCTAGCACATTGGTGATTCACTTCGAAACGCCCAGTTATATGTTCCCGTGGATGTCCGGGTTGCGTTAGGCGATTGTATTCGGAAGCCATCCAGTTATATGCTTGCTTGAGTACCCAGTTCAGTTCCAGTTTCGTGTACCATTGAGAGCATGACTCTCTGTCACTATGATCCAGCAACTCATCAGTTTCTCTCGTACCACACTCAGTAGCACTGTTGTCATTCTAGTGTATCAGTTCTTCAGTTCAGACATGGTCAGCCCAGCAGTATGTCCCAGATTTGTGTCCCCTCTAGACCCTCATGATGTACACAGTGGTTCTCTATGTATCCTACAGGTCCCCCTTTTCGAGCCTCGCTGTTATTTTTATGTATCTTGATACGAGCATGGGTATGCCCCCCTCGTCCATATATTGAGATTCTTCCTCATTCATTATTTGAGGCCATGTATATGTCAGGTCCCCATATTTTGGACCCCATTGTTATTATTGTTCTATATCTTGATACGAGCATGGGAATGCCCGCCTCGTCCATATGATCAGATGATTCCTCATCCATTATTGGGGTTATGTACTTTTAGTTTTTGTAGTTTGTTTGGGACCGTTGTTTCGGGCTCCAGTTTGTTTCTTCTTTTCTCCACACCCCAAGAAAACCATACAAGACTTATGATGTCTATCAGCCATACGATGAGCTCCTGCCCTCACACATCAGGGGGCAATCTGTTAACACCCAAAAAGTGCTCACTACCTCATCTACCCCATTAAATGACTCATTTGTCCATATTTCCTACCATATATACCTTAAAAAGCCTCCAAAAGGATAAAAAACCCCTTTTTCCCCAGAATTATCCAAAATTCCTCCAAAATAGCAAAAATCCCCTAAAAAGGGAATAAAAAATATAAAAAAAGGAGGAAAAAGAGGAAAAAGGAGGAAAAAACCCTATACATCTGACCTAAACCATATGGTTCCCAAAACCATGGGCCAGCACTCCACCACCAAAAAAATATAAATAGGTGATGGAGACCCCTCATTTCATATCCACAATCAAGTATACCCTTACTCTGCCAAAATCACTCTTGAAACCCTAGCTCACCTTTGAGCTACTTTCACCATTGAGTGCCCCTTTTGGCCCATTCCCACCATTTGGAGAAAGAGAAGGAGCAAAGTTGGAGTTTGGAGAAACCCTCTTGGATCATTGCAAGAACTTCACCAATCTTCACCATTGAAGGTATTATCTTTAATACAAAAAAAAATTTATATTATATGTTTTGTTATGTTTCTTAATGCTCATGCTAGTTTAGAATTTATGTTGTTTTAGCATTTTAATTTACTGTTTATTGAACTGCTACTAAGGAGTCCCTTCTCCTTAGTGGGGGCTCATTTGCACAAGCTAGGGTGAAAACCCTAGATACAGTCTCCCTGGCGGATACCCTGAGAGGGTTTAAATATAGTAGATGGATGCCCGTTAATCAGGATGGAGAAGAAAGCAGTGGAGGTAAGGTTGGCTATCGATTTAATCCAGACATCACTGAAACAAAAGGAGCTCATAATTCCTTTCATATACGTCCAGTTTAGTTTATCATAAGCTTTGGATAAATCTAATTTTAGCAACATCCCTTCTTTCTTAGTACTCCGCAAGGAGTGAAGAACCTCTTGAGCTAAGATAATGCCATCCATAATTTGTTTTCCTTCCACAAATCCTAATTGTTCCAAAGAGATCGAGGAGGGAAGAAGGGGTTTGAACTGATTTGCAAGGACTTTAGTGATGATTTTATAAATGATGTTACAAAGGGAAATCGGTCTAAAAAAATCAGATTTATTAGCCATCGGAGTTTTGGGGATCAAGGTGAGAAAGGTAGAGTTCAAGGCCGAGAGAACCCCTCTTATTCTCCAGGATTCTTCCACCACTTGCCAAAATTCATTTTTAATCAAATCCCAGAAATAATGGAAAAAATTAGCAGTAAACACATCTGGCCCAGGGGATTTCCCATTCTCCATTTGGTTTATGGACGTCTCAACTTCCTAGAATTCAATAGGTCGAATAAGCATCTCATTCTGCTCATTAGTAATAAGTAGAGGATTAAAAACTTTGATTTCCCTACAAGCCTCGGTACGGTCTAAATGTGGTTCCGTGACAACCTCCTTAAAATGATTGACCAGTTCCTGTTCTATTCCCTCATGGGATTCCACTAACACCCCATCAGAATTACGCAGGTTACAAATCTGGTTGTATTGTCTATGCTGAATGTTAGCTCTGTGAAAAAAATTCGTATTTTAATCCCCATCCTTCAACAAAAGATTACGGGAGTTCTTCTTGCATCTGCCTTTGATAAAGTTGATCGGCAAGATGATTTTCCTCCAAGGCTAGCTCAGGGGTCACACCTGTCTGCATGATGCTTTCCTGGACATGTTCCATCTTTAATTCAAGCTTATCTTTTTCTACCAGAAAGTTCCCGAATACATCTTTATTCCATTTTTTGATCCTTTGTTTGAGCATTTTCAGTTTTTGTTGAAAACAGTACATCTTAGTTCCTGTAGGGGGAGTAATAGTATGACACCATTCTTCCACAGGGGTTGGAAAATATTCATGTGTTAACCAAAATTTCTCGACCCTGAAGGGCTTGGTCATTCTCGTCCCTATATTACTCCACATAAGGGACACATGGAAATGGTCTGAATCAGAAGATGCAATTGGACGAGAAGTCAAAGTCCCACCCAGAAGCATAATACTTTCATACAGAGGAAATCTATCCAGTGTAGAAGCCACCAAATGCTCCCCTCCTCGTCTATTGTTCCAGATAAAAACAGTGCTCCCCAGATCCACATCAATCAGATTACTTGCCTCAATAAACTCATCAAACAGAGTATTTTCGAGAGTAAGGACTCTTCTGCCACCTTTTTTCTCAGACAAAGACTTGATTGTATTGAAGTCCCCTCCTAAGATCCAATGGGTTCCTTCAAACATTCTCCTCAAATTAATCATACTCTTGATGAAATTACGCTTTTTAGGGTAACTACTAGGCGCATACACATTGGTAAGAATACTTCTCACATTGGATCCTAAAACATGAAATTCTGTAGTAAGGCTGAAAGTAGTAGAAAGAATGTTATAAAGGGACACTTTCCTTGGATCCCACAGGACCGCCAGCCCTCCAGGATGACCAGTGGCATCAATCACCATACTTTTACATTGTTTCCATATATTTTGAGCATTTACTTTCAGTTGAGCTCCAGAACACTTCGTTTCTTGTAACAATACTACAGTAGGTTGTTCCTTCATAATCTTACTCTTTAGAGTTTTAATTTTGTGAGGCCCATTGGTCCCTCGAATATTTCAAGATAAAAAAATTCATCAATCACTATATCTTTCTGAGAGAAGAGCTTCCTGGATGGTAGGGTATTGGCCAGAGTCTACCAGTCTTGCTCCAATCTCCCTAATACGGTCCTTATTCGACCTCCTCCCCCTCTTAGAGCCTCCTTCTTTGAAATTCCTTTTGTTCTCCTTCAGTTTCAAAGGTCCAATGCCCAGGCTAGGAGTAGGTTTAGTTTTCAGTATAGCTTCCTTCAATAGTTGAAGTTGATTATCAGGAATAGAGTGAACCTCAATGTTTTTGCAAGCCTCTTCAATGCTATCAAGATCCAGGTCTCCAAGTTCAATCTCCTCCAGATCCTCTTCCATACGCTCAGCTTCAAGAAGTTTTTTTCTAACATATTTGCTTATATTTCCAATCTATGTTACCATCTCTGTAGGTACAACTTCTTGTTGTGAGGATTCCTGTGACGTCAATGGAGTTGGGGTTCCTTACAAATTAGGATCCAGATCCGCAAAACTATTGGTCTTATAGGTCAAATATGCACTTCTCCGTCCGTGATCACATTTAGCTATTGATCACACAAAAGGACAACTTGGATTGAAGAGCTAGATTGGCCTAGGTGATGTATGGACCAGACTTATCCCTCTGCAACTGACAAAATCCTGTTTTATCTAACATTTTGACATGTGCCCTGCTCTTTGTATAGAAAAACTAGTGCACATCAGGATATGTGTACTACTCTACAAGCATGAAAGGCGTGCACACAAGCATGAAAGGCGCACACCTCAAAAAATAGTTGCAAACGCTGGATGTAAAGCACAAAAGTTGCATATTGTGCGCTACTATGCCTTGAGAAACTCATGCACATCTTAAAATGTAATAAAAAATATATTAATTTTACAAATTGAGATTAGCTGAAGTTGGTTCTGCAACTTCCCCAACCTCCCAGTCCAACTACCTCTCTATTCCAACTACCTACCTTCTCCAATAAATAAAAGGAGGATCCATGAGAGGGGTTACTCAGTATACTCATAAAGAGTAGGAGAAGAAACTATGCATTAAGGGTTATTATGTTGGAGGAATTCCAAAGTTAGTGTGAAGAGAAGGAGCCCAGAATCGGATTGCACAAGCACTCTGAATGATCAGGTATAATTGTACTGGTTATTTGATTTTGACAATAAAGGTTGAAACATCCTTCCTGTCCCAATCAAATGTCTAATGGATTGCATATTTGTTTGGTTAAATGATTGAATGTTTTTTATGTCTAAATTGCATTTCAATTCCATCATTGTTATATCAATCAAGATACGTTGAGGAAGGTATCTTTTGTATTGCAGGTTCACCAAACGAAAGATCAAGTGAGGGATCGATCGAACGAGCGAGTGAAAGCTAGGATCGAACGTCGTTAATAAGGTATGCCTTCAAGAATCTTGATCTCTTTCCTTTTGTAGAAGCGTATGTGATATGATCAATGTATTTACATGTCACCCCAGAAGTTGGTAGTGTCCCTCTCCTCGCTATAGGTAGAAATCCCGAACAACAGACTGGCGACTCCGCTGGGGACAACCGGTTGTTTTCTACTCTAGGAGACCTAGTTAGGTTTTCTTCCATTACTTTTTTAGTCTTTTTTGCTTCCTATTTTTTGCTTCCTAAGAGGCCCTATAGGTCACTATTACCTATTTTCCTTTCCTGACTCATCCCAGTTTGCTATTGCAAAGATTTTGTTTGTCTTTCTCTGACATGTGCGCTAGTCTTCCCTAGTAACAGTAGCGCATACTGGCTGTTGTGCGCTAGTTTCTTCACTGAACAGTAGAGCATTTCCTGATGTGTGTACAACTCTCTAGTGTATACAGTAGAGCATTTTTTGATGTGTACACGACTCTCTAGTGTATAAAGTAGAGCATTTTCTGATGTGTGCACGACTCTCTAGTGTATAAAGTAGACCATTTTATGATGTGTGCGCTAGTTTCTGTACTACACAGTAGTGCATTTTCCTGTAACTTTCAGTTTTTTGTTGGGGTTTGATTTCCACTTGTTTGGTTTGATTTCCATCCTCTTGCTTTGCCTTCTTAACTGATTCTTGAGGTCTTTATGCCTTTGTTGAATCTTGCTTGCCTCTCCTAAGTCTCTTAGGTCATCTTTTGCTTGCTTGAGTACTTTTGAGGTGTCTTGCTTGTTTGTGACTCTTTTTGAAGACCGTTCATTGTTCCTTTGTGGACATAGCTGCATGTTCGTACCCTATTTGCTTGTTGCAGGCATACAAACCTTTGTTTATAACATTTGTTGTTTGTGGCAACACTAGTACACTTTGACGGTGTCTTGTCCTTTGATTTAGGGTTTGACCCCAAGTTGGAATCCTTAGGGTGTTTTCAAAAGCTTTTTGAGTCTAGACACTTTTTTTTATTGTTTTTTCAGTTTCAGTCCAAGTAAGTTGAATCCCTCTAGTTTGCTTTCTTTTGAGTTTGTGTACTTGGTAAGTTCCCTTTTTGGTTCACTTGCTTACTTTTTGCTTGGCTTAGTTTTTTGTTAGGGTTTTGATGCTTAGGAGCATCCTTGTAGGTCTGTCTTTCCGCTTAAGAGCACCTCTTTTCCCTGTTTCTTTTGCGCTTTGTTTCCAAATCTCAAGTTTTTCTTTTGTAAAAACTTGGTAAGTCAAGTCTTCCTCAGATCAGTTGATTTGTTTGTGTGAGCCATTTAGCTGTTAGTCTTACCCACACTTTTGCATTTAGGTCTTACTTGCACTTTTACATGTTCTTTTCTTTTGCAAATTATCAGAAAAAGACAAAAAATGTTTTAAGTAGATTAGTAGTAAGATCTATTTCTGTTTTGAGGTAGCTTACTTTGCTTCGAAATATCAAAAGAAAATACAAAAATATTTTGTTTTAGGTTTGCTTATCTTTAGTTTTGGAAAACAATGAATGAGAAAGTTTAGTGAAAGTTCTTTACTTTTATGTACTTTCCATTTCAGTCACAACCACACCACACACTTCACTACAACCTTTGAGTAAGAACAACCATTTAAAAAGAAACCCTAATAAAATTAATTAGCAACATTTTTCTTTTTAGGTATACACGACATCAACTAGCTTAGGCTAGAGTTTCGAGCTTAAATCACCTTAAACTGGCTTCATTACTCAACAATCGTAGTCGACTATCTTTTAGGTAAAATCTCTTGGGAAACTCTACTGAAACCAAAACTAAGCATGAGGTCGTGTGAGACTGGAATTGTTGAGGATAACCCCTCACTTTCCTTTCGAGCATAAACCAGATTTGTCTTGCATACAGGGATCCTTTTGGATTTTGGGCTTTGTTACCCTTCCCATGTGTTACGGCTAGATTGACGACTGTCCCCCCAAGAATTTATGTACTTATGGTAGCCTTAGTATCTTGACCATCTACGACTCTACACAGGTGACGACGGAAGGCTATTTTTGTTGTACCTAGGACAGACGTGGGAGGAAACCCTCTACAGAAATTTGGGAAGGCGGTTCGGTGATTCAAATGCTTGCACCCAAAGGACATGTATGTGGACCCCGGGTAACTATTCTTCATCCTTCGTTGGTTAGTTCTGAGCCCTAATTAGCCCAGACTTCCCTCCTGAAGGCATCTGTTTTCCTGGTTTGGATTACCTACGACCTTTTTAGTGGTGTGCTCTTTGTGCCGTTTTTTTTCTGGCTTTAGAATATTTGGCCCGTTGAGTCGGAAACTATGGATAGCATCCCGGTGAGCACCAATCAAGGGACCCTTGTTGAAGGGGCTCCTTGTGCTTTTCCATTCATTGGGAACATTGGTACTCCCTTAATGGCTACCTTGAATATTCTGGGACTCACTATAGGGCTACCGATTTGGTCGTTTTCCACTCCGAACGCCTTGCATGCTCTTGATGCTTCTCAAGTAAGCACCTCACATCAAGAGCATCAGAACCCTATGCCCGCTTCACCAGTAGCATTTTCTCCTCCTCCTTCTACCTCATGTGGTGAAAGTAGTAATATTAGTAACCAACAGTCTAAAAGGAATAGACGGAGGAAGAATAGGAAAAAGATGCCAAAGCAAGGGGGAATCCACCCAGCCTCTGAAGGTCATGCTAGGGGAACCCACCCAACCTCTGGAGGTTAGGTTGGGGGAAAACTTTCAGTCACTGCAAATCATACTGGAAGTATTTCTTCAACCACTCTTTCTCATGTTGAGGACACGTCATTGATTACTGCTAGTCATATTAATGACAAGTCACTAGTTCCTATGAGTCATACTGGAGACACTGAATCGGCCACTACAAGTCATGCTGAGAACGTTGACATTGTTGACAAACTTAATAAACAAAAGCTTAAGTTCCCTTGTAATTTTTGTGAGGGAGACCACCTGACCTATTTGTGCCCTGTACTTCTAAAAGTGCAAAGAGTGTGGTCCTTAGTTCAAAAGTATTATGCTTCTGAGCAACCAACCACTGCAAGTCATGCTGGGGGCAAGCTGTTAGCCAATGCTAGTCATACTGAGAGTATTGTTGTTGTAAAGGATTCTAATCTTATAGGACGGAAGCCAAAGTTCCCTTGTAAACTTTGTAAGGGAGATCACCTTAATCACCGGTGCCCTTCTATTCCAGAGGTGTGGAGAGTGTGGTCCATGTCTGAAGGATCCTCTGCTCCTGAACTATCTATAGATTCCCAACAGCTTGATCAACCTTTGGTTGATAAAGTGGTTGAACCAATGCAATCTTTGGTCAACCCCACTCTTTCTTCGGAGAGTGAAGCGATCGAATCGATGCAATATTCGACTGATCCCATCAGTCCTTCAGAGACTGATGCACCTGTTCCTGAAGTCTTCTGCATTACCAGTTTGGATGTCTCTGAAATTGCGGACACTTCCTCTGTGCCGAGAAAACCCCTACCAAGCTCTGGGATCATTTCCTTTGATTGGATTAGTCTAACTGGGCCTCTCCTTCCTTCTTCTTCACCTTTCCAGATAAAGGTTGATATCAAAAACCATGTGGTTCACCAATGTATTGTAGATGAAGGATCCTCTGTTAGTATCTTATCCCCTTATGCTTGGAGATATTTAGGTTTTCCTAACCTTGTTCCAGCTATTAATTGGTCGTTGACTTTCGACAAAATACCTAGGGAACTGTTGGGATTCCTCCCTCAGGTACCCATTAATTTAAGTGGAAAAAAAGTCTTAGTTGATTTTATGGTTTTAAAGGACCCTATGGATTTTGATATGATCCTCGGGCATGATTACGTATATGCTATGCAGGATTTGGTGTCTATGCTCTTTCGTGTGATGCATTTTACTCACAACGAAAGCATTGTCACTATCGATCAGCTTACATTTGTTGATCCCTCTTATTCCCCAACTATAGACCGAGTATGTCCCTTGTCAGTAGGCACTACCATGTCACAATCAAATTATGTGGCATATTATTCCTTGAGTCCAATTGCTACTGAGAACAAGCCTCTGAATTCATGCTTACCTTCTTGGGATTGGGTCCCGACAATTGACCAGGTGATGATTCCATCTGAATGTTTAGATATGTGTTCCATCTAGGATAATATACTTCCTTTTGATGAAGTTTTCCTAGAGTCTATAATACAGTCTACCATTCATTGGACATTGGTCCACCTAGGAGCATTCTTTCACCTTCACTTTGACCTCATTAAAAACAGTAAGGAGGTTACGAGCATTCTTCTACCTTCACTTCGAGCTTGTTAAAAACAGTAAGGAGGCTACGAGCATTATTCTACCTTCACTTCGAGCCCGTTAAAAATAGTAAGGAGGCTACGAGCATTCTTCTACCTTCACTTCAAGCTCGTTAAAAACAATAAGGAGACTATGAGCATTCTTCCATCTCTCCTTTGAGCTCTTTAAAAAAGTAAGGAGATCACGAGTTTACTTTTTCGGTCTCGTTAAAATTTTACGAAAAATATTTTTATGGAGTTCTCTCTAAAGCTCTTGTTAGACTCTTTAAATATGACAAGATTGCCGAGTATAGTTGTCATTTCAGACTCGTTAAAGGATTTGAAGCGACATCTGCTTAAGTATAAGTTTAACCATTTTCCGGACTTTTGCAGATTACTTACGAAAAAGGAATACTCTAGTCATCCGTGGCTAGAAGAGTTCTTTTTCCATTGTTTTACACTTTTTCGGAGGAGGAGACTAACTGTACGAAAAAGGACCTTTGGAGCCTCTCTTTAGGGTTTTCAGGCTCTCTAAATATGAAAACACCAAGCGAGCACTCACCTACTCGGGCTCGATGTGAAATCCACGAGAGGGTGTATAGAGGATTGTTTAAGTTTTTCAGACTCTATAAACAGGAAAACACAGACGAGCATTAACCTACTTAGGCTCGATATTAAAATACATGAGTAGGTGTATGGAGTTATTGTTTAAGTTTTTCAGACTCCTTAAAATTGAAAACACCGTCGAGCAAGAACAGATCTCAGCTCGATATTAAAATCTAGAGATCAGTGCTATAGAGTATTCTTCTATCTCTTCTTCGAACTCTGTAAACAATGAAGAAGGTCTTGATTCTTCCTCCCATGGGCTCGTTAAACTTACCACATGGTTGGACTTATTGAGTTTTCTTTTCTTCTTGGACTCATTAAAACAACAAGAAGGATATTCTTTTATAAAAAATAATAAGGGATAAGAAGGGTATATCATATATTTTCAGTTTCAAAGGCAGTTCAATCAGTCATATCCTTGAACACAGCACCTACTTGAGTCTTTCATGTCAGTTGGTTTTTTAGTTTTTGGCTTTAGGGTGAACCTGATCTCCGAGTTGTTTACTCCCCCGGTTGTTTATTCTTCCAATCATATAAAGGGTCTGCTATGTCTCCTGCATCGTAGGCTTATATCATTTTCCCCTTCATGCTGGAAACTGCATAAGTCACTTTGTGTCATGCTCATTGTTCAAGGATACAACCTGTGTCAGCCATTTCTGCAGTTTACCTTGACTTCATGTGTCAGCCATCCTGGTGTCAGTTTGTTTCATCTTGTTACTCTTCCTACTCCACATCAGCTCATACATGTGAGTGTCCCTCGTGTTGGATGATGGAGGATGCATTAATGCCTCCCTTCCAACGGAATTCTTCTCATCGAAATCAGCTCATTATGGTCTGGGAATGAAGTTTAGATTTTCGGTTAGTACCTTGGGGATTGCAGTCATCAATGGCAGTTTCTCTCGCTATTGAATAAATGGAAATACATCAATGTCTCTTATTCGATAGGTTCCTCAAGTGTTTGACTTCAAGTCCTCTTATTCACACTTGTTGGATCGTACTAGGTACCTTGGACCCCATTATCATTATCGATGGAAGTCCTCGCATTTGTTAACAGTATACTTCAATGACCGGTAATCAAACGATACCCCCCATGTTCGACTTCAACTCATTTATTCACATGGTTAGGGTTTGTACCTTGGATTTTTTGGATGAAGACCTTGGGATTATGATAGCATTACCATATTTATGTTATCCCCTAAGTTGCGCAAGACTGAGCCTCACTCATTTTGGCTCTTCATGAGACATAGATCCAGCTTCTTGTTATGGCTATGATCTCTCATTTTGACATGGATTCACACTTTTATTTCAGTGGCCATGCTCTATATATACATCTCCTAGTTATGTATCGGAGATAATGCTACACATCTATATGATGTCAAGATTGTAATTGCTCGCTGACCTTGATCGTTGTTTCAAGTGTTTTTTGTGACTTGGGTCTGCAGTTTCGTGCTCCTCCTCTGACTTGGAATTATAATGTATTTCAGCCATCACTTTTCTCTGACCTCACACATTAGGGGGCATCTGTTATAGGTCAAATCTACACTTCTCTGTTCGTGATCACATTTAGCTGTCGATCACACAAAATGAAAACTTGGATTGAAGAACTAGATTGGCCTAGGTGATGTATGGACTAGACTTACCCCTCTGCAACTGGCAAAATCCTGTTTTATCTAACATTTTGACATGTGCCCTACTCTTTGTATAGCAAACTAGCGCACATCAGGATATATGCGCTACTCTACAAGCATGAAAGGCACGCACACCAGTTAGTATGCCCTGCTTTACCTCTTGCATAGTAGTGCATGTTAGGATATTTAGACACTTAGGAGTTAGTTAAGATCAACTTGTGTAATATATCCGTTAGGGATAGTGTGTTTCTTTAGTATGCATTAGTATGCATTTGTAAATACTTAATCTGACGGTCACGATATGTTTCCGACATATAGTGATCCGACGGCTCAACTTCTCTTAGATCAAACCTAACCTTGATCCGTGGCTTAACACCCGATTGGTCCATGATCTCTATTTAAAGAGCATGGAGGGTCATTGTTTAGTTGATCGATTATGAGAAGCTCATTTGTAACTTTCTTTCTTTGCATAATAAATTGTCCCGTAGAAGCTATTTGGCCAGGGCCGTGGAGTGTTTCCCTCAAGAGGGTTTAAACCACGTCAAAACATCGGTGTGTTGATATGTGATCTATTTGTGTGAAGTGGTTGCTCTTGGTGTTCGGTTCTTTGGTAGTACTCGTGTACTCGAACATGGTATCAGAGCTTTTATGAAGTGCCGCTTCCGGTTATGATCTAGATCTTGAACTGCTGTTGCCGAAACTCGTAAGGGTTTCTAGTTCTGGTATTTCTGTGCATTTCTGGGCTGTGGGAGGTGTTCCATTGCGTCCGGAGCGTCGTTTCCATTGGAAAATAGTTTTCGTTTGATCGAAAACGGTTCCCGGTTGCTCCAGAAACGCGTTTTTCATCAGATCTGAAGGTATAATGTTACAGTGACGCATTTTTTTATTTTGTTTTTTGAAAAGAAAAATCTCATATTTAATTTTTTTTTACTGTTAGATTTTTTTTGGTTCAGATTGTTGCTTTCCCGTCTGCGTATGCTCTTTGCCGTGCACCTTGAGCGATCTCGGCAAATCAGAAACAGAAAGGGAAAGGGTTTTTCTTGGCTGCGTATGCTCTTTGCCGTGCACCATGCGCGATCTTGGCAAATCAGAAACAGAGAGAAAACATAGACTTTCCGGGCAAGATAACAAGATCTAACTCCACGAGTGTGGAAAATTTTTTTTTGTTTCGTTTTGTGGTTTGTTTTGCAGGAAAAAGGGCAAGCACGCAAACCGAGCAAGAAGAGTAAAAAAAAAAAAAAAAAAAGCGCCCTTCCTCATTCCCATATTTTACATACCTTTTAATCTAGATCACTTGGTTCAAAGTTGTTTTATTCCTTAATAGGTCTTGAGTTCAAGTCTTAGGAAGTTACTTTTAAAAAGAAAAGTGCATACAATTTCTATTTTCAAGTTACTTTATTGTAAAAGTGCATCTCACTTAAATAATAAAAAATAAAAATACAAGTGAGTCACTTAAGTTTTTTTTATTGTTGCACTATTTAAAAGTAAATCATTGTAAAAGTGAAATCAATTATTTTACAAAAGTGATTCACTTAAAGCAACTTTTTTGTAAAGTGATTGTCAAAAGGTTCATCTTGGGAAGAGGGGGGTTTTTTTTTCTGCTGGACATTCTCTAGCTGCCACGTCACTATTGGGGACATCTTCAACAGTTTCTTTGTTCAAGCATAACTTCATCATACAGATTCAGTTTTCAGTGCCGTTTTTTTTTAAACCGCCTATTTTTTTGAGCTCTTCACATCTAGACTATTGGTTTCTGCTTTTACAGCCATTAATTTACAAATATGGCCGCCCATTGTGATATTCTACTTAACAGTTCCAACTATTTCTCATGGAAATCTCGTATGGAGGATGTTCTACGAAGTAGGGGACTTTTCAGAATTACCACAGGGAAAGAAAAAGAACCCACTAATAATGATAAGAAAATAAAATGGGCAAATAGATGTGATGAAGCTCGTGGATTGATTGGGATGTCAATCTCTACTGATTTGCGATTCCACATATCTGGAATTGATGAACCTAATACTGCTTGGGACAAGTTGGAAATTGTGTTTGGTAAACAAAATGAAATTCGAGGTCACCAACTCGAAAATGAGTTGATTTCTTTAAATCCAAGTGACTTTTCATGCATTCAAGATTATTTATCTAAGTACAAAACTCTTAAGCTCTTATGTGCAGAATGTAAGATTGAGAGGGAAGACAAACAATGCATTTATCATATTATTTCCAAACTTGGACCTGCCTATTCTATTTTTGTATCTACATTTTACTCCATGAAAGCATCATTGAATGCAGCTAGCTATCAAGAGCCTAGTCTTGAATCCTTTTGTGATTCCTTGATTAGGGAACAAGATAAACTCATTCATCTTGGAATAATCAACAATGCAGATACATCTGGGAAAGCCTTATTGTCCCAACAGAAAGAAAAGTCCAAGCCTCCCAAGAAACAAAATTTTCGTAATAATAAGTCAAACAATGGTCCAAAACCCTCTCAGTCAGCTCCTTCTTTAAAAAATGACAAAGGATCCAAGCCAAAAGGAAAGAAGACTGAGCGTCATTGCAACTATTGCGGGAAAGATAATCATGATGAATCTAAGTGTTTCAAGAAGATGGCAGCCTTAGAAGCAGCAATGAAGAAGCACCACATCAGCCTAGATTTGTCTTCAGAATCTACCTCTCATGGACATGCACTTTGTGCTTCTGGTTATTCTTATAATGCATCTTCTTCTTCTACTTCAAATGAATGGCTCATTGATTCTGGAGCATCTTATCATATGGCTAAGGATCAAGCCATCTTTTCTACTATGCATGAATGTAACACCAAACAAATATTTGTTGGTGATGATAGATCTCTAAGTGTTGTAGGAGTTGGAACAGTTCCAGTAGATAATGGTCATTTTAGTGATGTACTATGTGTTCCAAAAATTTCCTGCAATTTGTTATCAGTCTATCAGATCACTCATTCTGGTAAAGGTAAAACTGTGACCTTTACACCTCACCAAGTTGTAATCAAGGATTTTAAAGATCCTCAACAGGTCCTAGCTACCGGAATTGTTGATGATATTACCAGGTTGTACAAGTTTAACAACTTTGGGTCATCACCTTTCCCTTCAGTTTTTGTTGCTCATAGTGATAACTTGAGCAAACTTTGGCATGAGCGATTTGGTCACTTAAATTATCGCTCATTGCAACAACTATGTAAAGAAAATATGGTGACAGGTCTTTCGATGGTATCTTGCAGAGATGGTGTTTGCTCCGGTTGTGTACTCGGAAAACATCATCGGGACAGTTTTGACAAACGTGCCTCTTGGCACGCCTCGGTTCCCTTGGAGCTTGTGCATAGTGACTTGTGTGGTCCTCTTCCATCTGCTTCCTTTTCTGGTTTCAAATATTTCTTAACTTTCATTGATGATTACACCAGACGCACTTGGGTTTATTTCCTAAAACTTAAGAGCGAAGTATTTAACATGTTCTTGGCCTACAAGGCCCTTGTTGAAAAACAATCTGGTCATCAAATTATTAAGTTAAGATCTGACAATGGAGGAGAATATGTTAACAAACAGTTCACTACTTTCTGCACTGAACAAGGCATCCAACAACAGCACATTGTTCCATATACACCACAACAAAATGGTGTAGCTGAGCGGAAGAACCGCACTTTAAAAGAAATGGCTAATTGTATGATCCAATCTAAGGGACTAAGTCTTCAATTTTGGGCTGAAGCCATTAATTGTGCAAATTACATAGTTAATCACACCCCCACTAAAGCATTACAAGGTATAACACCGGAAGAAGCATGGAGTAAAACTAAACCTGATGTAAGTCACTTCCGTGTGTTTGGTAGTGAAGCATGGGCTCACATTCCGGATGAAAAACGGAAAGCATTGCAGCCTAAAAGTGAAAAGTGCATATTTGTTGGATATTCTGAAGATGTAAAAGGTTATAGACTTCTTCAACCACATTCTCATGCTATAATCATTAGAAGAGATGTTAAATTTGATGAAAATCTCTTGGCCTGCGAGCCTAACTCGGCGATTGTGCCATCTTTGGCCTGCGAGCCTGATTCGGCGTTTGTGCCTTCTTCTTCTTCTTCCAACTTCCTTGACAGGTTTCCAACTCCAGTTTCTGATGATGACAGTGAGGATGAAAATCCACCTCCGCCTGCTCATGTTCCTCCAGTTGCACCAGCACAAGTGCTTCCTCGATGGGTCTGTTCAACATGTGAAGCAGCTGGCTCAAGTTTCCGAGAATCATGATCCAGAAACTTTTGCAGAAGCTTCAGGGAATCCAAATTGGGATGCAGCCATGGATGAAGAATATCGTTCCTTAATGGCGAACGATACTTGGGATCTTGTACCTCTTCCAAAAGGAAGAAAACTTGTCAGATGTAAATGGGTCTACAGAACTAAGTATGCATCAGATGGAAGTGTTGAAAGACTTAAGGCAAGGTTAGTTGCCAAAGGTTTTTCCCAAGTTGAAGGGATTGACTACAATGAAACCTTTGCTCCCGTCGCAAAAATGAACTCCATCCGCCTTGTTCTTTCCCTTGCAGCCTTACACAACTGGGAAGTCCATCAAATGGATGTCAAGTCTGCCTTCTTACATGGTGATTTACAGGATGAAATTTACATGGAACAACCTCCTGGTTATGTTCAGAATAACTCTAGCCTTGTCTGTCGCCTTAAGAAATCCTTATATGGCCTTAAGCAAGCTCCTAGAGCTTGGTATGCCAAAATGGATAACTTTCTCCTTGACACTGGTTTTTCTAGATGCCATTCTGACCCCAATGTCTATACCAAGAAAGTAGGAAACCATCTCATCATACTTGTTCTATATGTTGATGACCTTATTCTTACTAGTAGTGACCCTAAGCTTATAACCCATGTGAAATCCAGTCTTAAACAAAATTTTGAAATGTCAGACTTAGGACATTTGCATTATTTTCTTGGTCTCCAAGTCCTACAAACCAAAGAAGGAATCTTTCTTTCTCAGTCTAAGTATGCTTGTGACCTTCTTCATCGCTTTCACATGGAAGATTGTACACCAGCCCCTTCTCCCTTCCAGTCTGGAGTCAAACTTTCTGCCACTTGTACTTCACCTGAAGTCGATGCCACCTTGTATCGTCAGCTTGTTGGTTGTCTCTTATACTTGACTCATTCCCGTCCTGACCTTTCCTTTGCCGTTGGTAGAGTTGCCCGTTATATGCAGACACCTCATGAAAGTCACTGGAAAGCAGCTAAAAGAATACTTCGATATATTCGAGGTACAGTTCAGTTTGGGATTCATTACAGTACAGGGGGGAAACCTTTGTTGGTTGGTTTCACTGATTCAGATTGGGCCGGCGATCCTGATGATCGAAAGTCTACTGCAGGTTATGTTTTCAGTCTGGGCTCTGGACCTATTACTTGGGCTTGTAAGAAACAACAAGATCTTGCTCTTTCTTCAGCAGAAGCATAATATCGAGCAGCAGTTAATGCCAGTCAGGAAGCTTTATGGCTTCGACAAATCCTTTCAGAGTTTGGATTCGAGCACCAGCAACCTACTCCACTTTGGTGCGACAATCAAAGTGCCATCAAGCTTGCCAAAGATCTAGTTCTACATCAACGCAGCAAACACATTGAGCTACACATGCACTTCATCAGAAATCTTGTTCATGATCGTGTTCTTGAAGTGCTCTTTTGCCCTACAGATGATCAAGTTGCAGACATCTTCACCAAGTCTCTTACAGAAGCGAAGTTTTCTAAACTTCGATCTATGTTAGGAGTTCAGGAACTTGTCATTAAGGGGGGATAGGCTCTAATGCCTCCTTCCTTCTCCTAATAGTGTCACTTTTGTAAATCATTCAATCCTATCCCAAGTTGTTCTTAAGGGGGGATGTTAGGATATTTAGACACTTAGGAGTTAGTTAAGATCAACTTGTGTAATATATCCGTTAGGGATAGTGTGTTTCTTTAGTATGCATTTGTAAATACTTAATCCGACGGTCACGATATGTTTCCGACATAGAGTGATCCGACGGCTCAACTTCTCTTAGATCAAACCTAACCTTGATCTGTGGCTTAACACCCAATTGGTCCATGATCTCTATTTAAAGAGCATGGAGGGTCATTGTTTAATTGATCGATTATGAGAAGCTCATTTGTAACTTTCTTTCTTTGCATAATAAATTGTCCCGTAGAAGCTATTTGGCCGGGGCCGTGGAGTGTTTCCCTCAAGAGGGTTTAAACCACGTCAAAACATCGGTGTGTTGATCTGTGATCTGTTTGTGTGAAGTGGTTGCTCTTGGTGTTCGGTCCTTTGGTATTACCCTGTGTACTCGAACAGTGCACAACTCAAAAAATAGTTGCAAATGGTAGATGTAAAGCAAAAAAGTTGCATATTGTGCACTACTGTGCCTTGAGAAACTCGCGCACATCTTAAAATGTAATAAAAAATATATTAATTTTACGAATTGGGATTAGTTGAAGTTGGTTCTGCAACTTCCCCAACCTCCTAATCCAACTACCTCTCGATTCAAACTGCCTACCTTCTCCCATAAATACAAGGAGGATCCATGAGAGGGGTTACTCAATATACTCAGAAAGAGTAGGAGAAGAAACTATGCATTAAGGGTTGTTATGCTGGAGGAATTCCAAAGTTAGTGTGAAGAGAAGGAGCCCAGAATCCAGTTGCACAAGCACTCTGAATGATCAGGTATAATTGTATTGGTTATTTGCTTTAGACAATAAAGGTTGAAACATCCTTCCTATCCCAATCAAATGTCTAATGGATTGCATATTTGTTTGGTTAAATGCTTGACTGTTTTTTATGTCTAAATTGCATTTCAATTTCATCATTGTTATATCAGTCAAGATACGCTGAGGAAGGTATCTTTTGTATTGCAGGTTCACCAAACGGAAGATCAAGTGAGGGATCGATCGAAGGAGCAAGCGAAAGCTAGGATCGAAGGTCGTTAATAAGGTATGCCTTCAAGAATCTTGATCTCTTTCCTTTTGTAGAAGCCTATGTGATATGATCAATGTATTTACCTGTCACCCTAGAAGTTGGTAGTGTCCCTCTCCTCACTATAAGGTAGATTGACTTCCTTTTTCCCCAAATCTGGGCCATTATGTCTCCTCCCTGTTCTTCTCCTATTTGGTACTTTAACAAAACCATCCATATCCTATTGCTTCTGAGTGTTTCTACCAGGGATAGCCATGGGGAGGTTAAGATGACAGTCTCGAGCTAGATGTCCATGGGTATGACACCGCCAACAGCGAAAAGCGATATGTTCATAATCAAGGTTTTGAAACCATTCAGATTCTTCCCAGTTTAAAGTGATCCCCTCTGGAAGGGTTTTGAAAATATTCATATAAACACAGATACAAGCATATGAGACATACCTTAATTGCTTAGTTTGATCAGAGATTTTAACAAAATGACCCAGACCTCCTCCAATAGCTTTCAGAATGTCCAGATCCTAGTATTTTGTTGGTAGCGAATAGAGTCTAATCCATACCGGGGCAATTGAGAGATCCTCCTTGTCCGGATTGAAATGATCCTTCCAAATTCTTAAGAATAGACCAACAGAGTAGTAGAAATAGGGTCCTCCCTAAAAAATACGATCCTTGTCCTCCACATTAAGGAAAACTACTGTAAAGAAACCCTTAGAGCCCAACAAGAGATCAAAGTGGCCTTTCGATTTTAAGGTAGAGTTAATCCACTATGTTAGAGATTTCCCAGTAGGCCATATACCCATAAATTTCCCTATTAGGGCATGGTTCGTCATATGTTGTATTATTTCCTTTACCCGTGTAGGATTCACCGAAATAGCTGGGGTACTATTCGATTTCGGGATACATAACCTCTGTCTAGCTTCTCCTTTCACCGCCTCATGATTCTCCACCCAAGGAATCCGACCCTCCTCTTGAGTTTGTAATGGCGTAATATCTTTATGATTAGCTTTATCTTGTATCATAGGAGGGGAGAGGCCCCTCCCCTGTGATCTCACCATCTCGCTGAGGCTCTACCAATCAACACGGTACAAATATTGTCCTTCATAGAGTCAACAGAGCCAACGATCAACCGTTAGGGTTAATCACTTCTTAGAGCCCCATTTTCCACTAATAATTCAAAATCCATGCACGTTATGAACATATTAAACAAGTAATTATTTCTAGGCAATCAAAATCTTCAAAAATATTGTACGAACTATCATCGTGTATGTCATAAATATAAATACATAAATAATAGAAATGCCATAAGTAATAACAATATTGTGTGAGGTACTGAAAATACCTCCGTGTGAAGTGCCGCAATTTCTGATACAACTACCATTGATGTGTCCAGGTTGGGAGATCCTACGTTCTCCCATGACGGCGTCTCAGCTCTAAATAACTGTACATTGAAATAATAGTTTAAGTCAAACACAAATACTTTAAAATTACTTTGCAAATTATCAAGTGATGATTGAAAACACATTAAAAAAAGTGCTAACCTGCTCCATATAGCATCCCTCGATCGGGCTAGGGAAAGTGTGCCCGCAATGGGGACAAATATGTGGCATTGTCCCTATCGAACTAGAAGGCCCAGTATGGATACTGTCAGTCACAGGTCTATCCTGACTCTATCGTGAAGGCCCTGCACTTGAGTCTCTATCAAGGTCAACCTGTCTCTCCACTGTAGTCATTGCTACAAAGGTTGTGTGTCTAAGGAATCCACATTAAACACTCCTCTTCGCCCCCTCAATCTGATCAATTTTGTGGGGTAACTGAGGTGGCTGGGGAGATGGGTTGGGCTCGTGCCTAGGATTTGGTGGCCCTCTTAGTGGGTTCCTCCTGGTAGCAGGTCGATCTTGGGAAAAGCCAAGCTCAACACTCTGGAACTCGGTTATGTCAAAATATTTGACATGTAAATTGAGTGAAAAATCATCCCACAGTTGCCGAAAGAAGTACTGTGGAACCTCCCTATTATTGCAGGGAGGTTTATCGTAAACCATGAACTACCTATGCATCCAATTGTCCCTCCATGGTTGGAAATGATACCAATCCATGCAGACACGTGTCTTTCTACTGTTCGGTGGTTGTTGTGTTCTTGGATCGGTGAACATACTGTATAATTGGGTCTTTGTAATATTCAATGCTTTTATTTCCTCCTTGGAAATGCCCGTGGAATAATACTCTCGCATCCTAGCTCTATATTCGGCCATGTCAGTCAATTGGCGATGTGCATGGATGAGAGACTCAATTGAGCTCTCAATTGAGGTGGCAAGGGACACTCGAGATGGTTCCCTTTTGCTTCTTAGTTTTCGAGTGTGCACTCTCATTTCATTTACGTAATGGTTCAAATCGTCTAGGTCGAAATTTTTTTGGGGGTTTTGATTTTCTTGGGCATTTTGAGTTTGTTGAGGGTTTTCATTGGTTCTAAGATTTGTCTTTTCTTGTGTTCCACCGAACTCCATGTTAACATTTTTTTCATTCATTGTATAGGTTTAAACTCTACAATTGAAAATTTCTCTATTAGTTTATTAATTTGGGAATTATTAAAAATTTAATAAACAAAAAAAAATCAATAAAATGACCAAAAACAATGATCTTACCTATCCAATGCAATTGATGATCACTTGGTGGATGGATTGAGGGATTTTTTGAGTGCAATAGGTGAGTGTAGTGGTCTCCTGCTCCGCGTATGCACTGGGTGAGTGAGGCTCGGACGATTGGAAGGAAATAGAACGGGTTCTATCCTTTATTTTATTTTGCTTAACAGTTGTGCATGCGGGCTTTTAAGCGCGTACGCGCTAAAAACGCGCACGCGCCTCGGTTCGGTACCAAACCTAATGGCGTGTGCACGCTTCTTTAGGTGCATGCGCGCCTTCATTTTATCCCCTCTAGAGCGGCCCCATTGCAATAGATTTGGGGAGCATGTTTGTGGGCCCACCCCATAACAAGATACTATGACCATGAAATGAATCCACAATGTACACTTATTACACTAAGGTTAATCTTGTTAATCAACTCAAGGAAGTCCAATAATATCTAAACACCTATCGATGTAAATATAATTAATGTTGATACAATAATAACTTATTTAACCAAGGCTGCTTTTTTATTTTGAAATACCTTATGTATTTGAGAAATTTGAGAAATTATGTTTGCAAATACTAACACAACTAGGAAAGAAAGTGCTTTATTTAATATTTATATTTTTAAACATGATTAATGCTAAAGGCTGGGCGTGGTTTGCAGGGATGGAAATGGTAATACTAATCTGTCCAAAGGAATGTTGTTTATTTTTCAGAATTTATGCTATTCATTCTTTATTTGTAAACGTTTTCTATATGATCATTCCGTTAATGGGAAGTGAATGTTTATTTTTCAGAATTTACGTTGTTCATTCTTTATTTTTAAATGTTTTCTGTATGATCATTCGGTTAATTGGAAGTGAATGTAGTTTTATGTGCTTCTTTTATGAGTAAACACTATGTTGAGTTGAGTTTGGCCGTTGGCTGATACATATTTAATCCGAATGGATTAGATTATGTGCATTTGCACTATTAGTGGTTATCTAAATATCAAAGTTGATGACTAGGAGTATTTTTATTACGATAAATCGTTAATTATTATATTAGAACAAGTTTTTTTTATTAATATAATTAGATTTTTTATTAATATAATTAGATTAGTAGCTATTCGATTAGTATTAATTTTATTGAAAATAGTGGAGAATGGGAATGCCAATGTGCATTTGACAACAATGTAACAACCACCTCTCAGGTACAAATAATAAATATATCATTATACAGATATGTAAAATGAATGATATACAGATATGTAAAATGAATGACTTGACAGCTTATAAAAATATTATTATATAGATATGTAAAATGAATGACTTCCCATCTTAGATGGAATCCAAATACAGATTTGCTTTAAAGAAACGAAAACTAGAGTGACTTCTAGATTTGTCACTATAAACTGAAATACTGAAATTAACAAACTTGGTGGTTGAAAAAAAATGGTGAATGTAGAGAACAATCAATAGAAGAGTTCAAATGTTATTACCATTTCAACTATGTGCAAGATGGGTTACACAAACATTGCAAGCTACTAAAGTTCAAAATTCAAAACACATTGCAATTACCTAGTTTACTTCAGAAAAGGAATACAAAATTCATACCAGTAATTCTTGGCTCTCCAAACTAAATTTGTTCAAATGGCGTAGGGAACTGATCACTCTTGCAGACTCGAATTACAAAACCCAAATCCTTTTGGGATACCATTTGTTGGATCTTGGAAAAGCTTCCAACTTTTGATTGGTCCACATTAAAGTTCTCCTTCTACAAATCAAAGGCATGAAAGTTCTCGTTCTACAAATCCAAGGCAGACTGCAAGGCATTAATTTGCTTGTAGCATATTATTTCATGGAAAGACATGGACTCCTCTTTGCCAGAAATGAGACGGCCATAACCGTTTCTTTGAAAAAAACGGTCCAGAAACGGCAACGGGACAAAAAAACGCCGTTTTATACGGTCTCGTTTTATACTGTCGTTTCCCGTTTTTGAAGGCCTGGACCGGTTTCTTAGTTTTTGAAGGCCTGGACCGGTTTCTTAGGAAACGATGGTCGTTTCTTTGACAGTTTCTTGAATTTTGAACGAGTTTCATACACTTCAAACTTTTAAAACATATGAAATATAAAATCAAGCCAGTTTCATATCAAATATAAAATCAAGCCAGTTTTTTCAGAATTTTGAGGCAGGATTTTGATTTTGATTTGGACGAGGCATTTTAAATTTAAATTTTCTATAAAATATATGTTAAGAGTTAAGTGTACTTGTAATATGTTGAATCTTTACCAATTTTTTTTTGTTTTTCTCTCTCCCCATTTACCTTCAAACTGTACCGTTCTCGTTTCTGGTTCCGTTGCTTGTTTATCGTTTCTGGTAACATAGATATTATTGGACTCTATCGGTCTCAAATACTATCTAACCATTGGTTCAAGCAGCTTCACATCGATGTCATATATAGCTTAATCTCGTCTTTCAGAAGTTGAACAACCATAGGAGCTGGTATTTGGCAACAGTTCCTTTCAACATATTTTCAAAGTTTGTGTCATGCTAGTAAAGTCTACTAAAATCTAAAGGAATTTCTGTCACTCGATTAGAAACTATCAAGATCTCTCTCCATATTATATGGGAGTCTTTTCATTAACTCACAGTCTCGCCATTGCCAGTACAGTTACATTCAGCATTGTATCCAGTGAAATCGCATCCAACTATTGACTATAATATGCAGATTTCAATATTGATATCTGTCATTCCTTTCGTTAATTTCGCCCACTCCTTAACTACGCTAGCTAATAATGGCAATGACATATTCCTTAGGTTTTGATAGCATGGCCGATGAACTTTCCATTTTTCATGTCTGAATAGATACTGCTATGAAGATCAGCATTCACTAATGTGCTAGTTCCACGAGCTCTTCCACTCAGCATCTCTTGGCATGGAGATTTTTATTTGAATGAAGATAATGGGAAAAGTGCCTCACAAAAGGGTCTGCAAGGTGAACTTTCTCTTATTTCCTAGCTCCAAGTAAACACAAAAGAACCATGCTCTATTTCATGATCTTTATATTAAGCAACGCAGCGAGCAATTCCTTTATCTTCACATTTATGTTCAAAATGAAGATAGGGAAGTTTTGCAACATACTTTAGCACGACATCTGTTAATTCTCAGCAAACATTTTCCCAATCTTGCTGCCTCGGATCCTACACTAATTCATTGCATAGGAAGCTCAAACGTTCACCGTAAAAATGTTCCATGTTTGCAATCTTGAGAGCCTTCAAAAAGGATGTCACAGTGCCAGCTTTAAGTTAAACCTTTGAGGATATAAATGTTGTATTGCAATCGATGGCAACAGTTTCAATAGAGCATCAACTGTTGTTTCTATTCCCGTTACAAGAACATTTGGTATTTGAAAAACTCACGTCTCACCTAACAGATTGATAAATTCAGCTAGCACAGAGCAGGAACAACGCTTCATATCCTCAACTTAGATCTTCCTTACATTCATGTCATAATTAGCCTCACAAAAACGCTTGCTCCAAAAGATAATATTCCAATGGTACATATTATTACCGTCTTCCAGCATGTTGTTCTTTGGCAAAGGTCTTCAAGTCTTCTATGTCTTTGAATTGCGGAATACCATGAAGCATTTCGAATCATTTTAAGAATTCTTCATGTTGTTGTTGCTTTGAAGAGGCGCATTCTACAGTTCAGTAGGGGAAGATGTGTAACTCCTTTTGTGTTCATCTTATAGTTGTCCCATCCTAGAGCTTAGAGCTGACAAGTGTTCTTTTAAATAATAACATGTCGGCTATTTAAAACATTTACAACTATATATATACAAATTAGATAAATTAAAACTCTTCCTCAACATTTACACTCTAAAAAATGTTTACACTTAGAGAAATTTAATCCCTCTGGGACTTAGTTGATCCCCTCTAAGATGGATCTATGCAAGTTGTTATTTCATGCATCCTTCAAGTCCAATTGGAAGCCTAATCTTTTGTCAAATTCCAAGCTGTTCCCTACCTCTATCCTGGCATCCACGTGTCGATTTGATTGACGGCTGTCAAGAATTGTAAAGGATATTCAATGTGCATGCAGTTTAATAATCTCTGTGTGTGAAATTTCCATAAACGGGAAACTACCAAATAATACGTGTTATCTTTTAATTAATTACGGGAGCCATGAAACCACTACCAATGCCTCTGTAAACCAGGTTTGATGTACAGGCATGGGTTTTGATTTAAATTATTTGTCGTAGAAAACCAATCACCTTTATATTCTTTTGCAATTAGTAACCAAGGCTTAAAAATATTGGCTTAGATTTTGGGCTTTTGTTCATTTTATATATAATAACAAGAGCTACGAGGTGGCAATGTCCCTGACATTGTCACCTATTGTTGTTGGAGAAGAGATGTTGTAGAAGGAATGACAAAAAGCCACCAGTATTTTCTAATCAATTGTTAGAAATTTACATGAAGGGTTAAGTCCAAAACCATGCTTTCTATCATTGAAACACTCAAAATCATGTTTTTTATGAATGAAAAAAAGGTAAAAAACCAATAAAACAATAAATTATTGGAAACATTAATGACTAAATCACAAATCTTAAATATGATAAACAACAAAGATAATATAAAGTTTTATACGATTTTGTAGTTGATGTAGTTTTGTAGTTTTGAAATTTATAAAGTTCAGTAAATGTGTACTCCAAAATGGTTCCAACAAAAAAAAAAATATTATGAAATTTTGATATAATTATAATATTAAATATTATGAAGTTTTAAAAAACAAAAAAAATAATATTAAATATGTTATATTATAAATATTTTGTGTTTTTCAAATTTTTAAGTATATTTTTTTATTTTGTTTGGAGTATAAAATATAAAATTACATTATTTTATAACTATTTTTTATAGTATTAAAATAATGTTTTACATTTGTTTTTATTAAAATGAATTTAATTATAAAGTATAAGCTTTTGCGAAAAGGGTATCCACCAAACACCACCTCATATCATAAAAAGCACTCATATGAATAAGGATGGAGTCTTTCTCTGGAAAAGAATAAGGATGGAGTCCGCGTGAAGCTACAGTTCTTGTACTACACGTTAATGGAGATCCTGGGCCCAAAACTATATAAGGATTTTTATATATTAATTTTCTTTTCCATGTGGGATATTCCCATTATAAACGTTAATAGAGTTCCTCGGCCCAAAACTATATAAGGATTTTTATATTAATTTTCTTTTCCATGTGGGATATTCCCATTATTCAAAATTACAAGAATGTCAAAGCATTCATGAAGTAAGTGACGGGTGGAGCTACGTATACATATATTCATGCAAATTTAAGGAGTTAAGGTTTTTCAATAGCATCCAAGTGCTATGTGTACATACGGAGAACAATGGACATTGAGTTCAAATATCAAACGCCAAGCTGAGAGCTTGATGAAAGCTGAGCCTAAAGTCACTAATGTCAATTGGGCTTTCAGACTCCAAGTGGTGGGCCTTTTTAAATACACATTTCACTGCCATCTCTATACATTAACGCCAATGGAGCCTTCCAGAAGTCATCATTGAAATGCTCAAGTTTAAATGGTAAGTTTGCAAATGCTAAGCATGTCAAAGGATGATCACACAATGCCAGATGTTGAAGAGACTGTCCAGATGCCAAATCTTTGAGCTCATGTCCAAGTTGTATGAACTGCCTAAAGTATTCAAAGGAAAATTTGAAGCATTCAAAAGAACAACTGGCAAAATCATGAACATGGCAACTATTTTTGAAGGATATATATACTAATGCTTGGACAACAAATTAAAAAATGAGGGAAAAGCATACAGGTGTCAAGTTCCATCAAGATTTTAGCAGAGAAACAGTGAGCTGGAGATGATTTTTGATATCAAAAAGATATGAATTGATTTCAATCCCTTCAAAGCAGCAGGACAACTAATGAACAGGTGGTAGGATATATCGAGGTAAGGGCAGAACACATTCCATTCAATAATCAATCAAATTAAATCAAGATGGAAAACAACTCCAGTCATCCCAGATTTCATGCATCAAACTCATCAGTAATCAAAAGGAGAGATGGCAGTCAAAGCCATAAATGCCAGAACATTCCAAGATCAACCTGTAAGGATTTCGTGGCAGATTTGGAGATACTTGATTCCATTCAGTTCCAGATTTTTGTGACTTGTTCGATATTATTTCTATTTTGAGTTCCCATTCTTAGAATGTTGTTAAATGTTTTGTAAAAGTTAGTTGTATGGGATTTTTCTATTAATTTCATGATTTTCAATGTAAGAGGAGGAAGGAGGTTCCAGCCCGTGAGGCTGTGAGATGTTTGTAAAGGGTCGAGAGCCAACAGTTGTACCCGAAAAGTTTGTATATTTGTTGGAGAACTATTATTATTTAAACAAGATTTTGTGCTACGTTCTGGTTATCGTTATAGGCTGAATATTTTGCAGTCTTGTTTAGACTGATTTGTACTGTAGATTCATTTATATCAATGGGTAAAAACGTGAAGGTGGGTAACACTTTCGTGAGAAACTAGTGCAAAATCGTCTTAGCACCGGTTATTCGGCCGAATAATATTTATTATTCGGCCGAATAATATTTATTATTCGGCCGAATAATAAATATTATTCGGCCGAATAATGTAGACGTTATTCGGCCGAATAACTACTAACAGTGCTCCGTTTAGTTTGACGGGTATCCTCGAAATGCGTGCAAACCACTGCTGGACAGAAAAAAAAAATTGTTCGGTCGACTAATTATTCGGTCGAACAATTATTCGGCAGAACAATTATTTGGGCCGAACAATTTTTCTACATAAAAAGCCGACATCGTCCGCCATTTGGCTGTCGCTGTTGCAGAATTCTGGACCCCGCAAGCGGGCCCCTTCTTGTTCTTGGCCATCACCCTGCATGCGTCGACGACGCTCGGCCGTTGTTGCTCCATTCCTTCCGTGGTTGCATGGCCGTTGTTGCTCCACCCTTTCCCACATCTGTTGCTTGCTCGGTTGCTCTTGATTCATTGTTTCCGTGGTCCGCTGCTTGGTGTGTTCGTCGACGAGTGTGATTGGCTTTCCCACATCTGTTGCTTGCTCGACTGCTCTTGATTCATTGTTTCTGTGGTCTGCTGCTTGGTGTCTTCGTCAACGAGTGTGAGTGGCTGAAGCGCAACTCGGTGTTTGTTCACAGCTTGGTGTAACGACGTGGAGTTATAATTTTAGAATTTTAGAATTTTGTTCTGTCTTCTAATATTTTATTGAAATGCGGTAGTTTGGTAGGTTTGATCGTTTGTTTTTCTGGGGTTGTGATCGGTGCGTCGTTGGTGTTTCGGCTTTCCGCGCAGGGTTGATTGTTCGCCAACTGAAGGTATGTTTTGTCGTTTTGATGTGTTCTTTTGATTTTGTTTTCGAATTTTTAGAGTTTTCAGGTGTTAATATAATTTGTCGATTTGTGAAGGAAATATTTGTCGTTGGCGAGTTGGTGGTCTGAACTGCCTCGGCATTGTGGATCGACAGTCTCTTCACTGCGTTTTTGGGTTTACAGGTATGTCTCTTTTGGCGAAATTCGTCATTGGTAAAAATGGTTGTCTTTATTTTTAACATTTTATTTTACTGTTATGTAATTTTGTATTGGCAATAATAATTTTTTATATGTAATTTTATTTTCATTAGTTTACTGTATACCCTTGAACAAAGTTCAAGAACGGTGTTCTTGAACAGAGTTGAGAACTCTGTTCTTGAACAGTTTAAGTACGAATTGTTTCAAACTAATTCATTAAAGCGTTATTTTTCTAAGTAAGTTAATAAGTAGTGTTTCATGTTATTAGAATTTAATCTAAATTTTATAAAAGATAGTATTTGTAATATTTATAGTAGTGTAAATTATAAATTAACTGTTATTTATATTTTTTATAAATTTTTTATTTATCTTTTATATTTTATAAATATTATTAAATTCTTATAAAAGCATTTAAAATATATATATATATAATTTAATTTATGTTGTTTGTCAATGAAAAGGTTATATTGCTTTAAGTTCTTTATTATATGTATTAAATAAATATTAAGAAATGTTTTTTTATTGAGATATAGAAAGAAATTATAAGTGATCGATGAAGAATTTGTAAGGTTATTCTGCTACTACAATTAACAGCATTATAGTTTTTATCTAGATATGAGATGATTATTAATGCTATCTTTATGGTGCAATAGTAGTGCTGCTAGAGTTAGAAAATGGACTTACAAAAAAATTAAGTTTTACTACTCTAGGCACAACCACATTTGGTATGCAGTTCTTTATGAGAAATGTTTTTAAGTCTGAAGAATTAACAATTCCAATTTCAATATGTGTAAATTTTTTTTATCATGAGTATAAAGTATGAATCTTTTAATAAGTGTATATATGTATATATGTATATTTTGTAAGATGTTTATACATTGAGATTTATAATTCGATCATATTTGATGGATGAAAAGTTTTTAAGGCTACTATACTACTACAATTAATTAGGTTATAACTTATATTTGATAAAGAAATGATTATTAAATATGTCTTTATGTTGCAATAGTTTAGTTAATTAATTAGAGTTAGGAGAGGGACTTACAGAAAAACTTCACTTAGACTACTTTAGACACTTTTACATTTGGTATGTATTTCTTATTAGATATGTTTTTATGCTTGTAGAATAAACATGTACAATTTCAATATGTTATGAGTTGACGTTTGTGTAAATTTAGAAATCATACCAAATGGATAAAGTGGAGTCTTCGAAGCGAAAGCGTAGGAGGTCATCACATTCATCAGGAATTGGCGTTCCAATTGGTTGCCAGAGGTTGTCGAATTCACCACGGGGTTCGAGTTTATTATATGGGTCACAGTCAAGTGATCACCAAGTTGATAGGGGTACAAATGATTCTCCTTTGTCTTCTGTGGGAGAGCGTCGATCTCAACCTTCTGTTGGTATGAACATTAATGTTTAATTATGTATAATTTATATTTTTGTGTGTTTTGAATTTTTGGACAAGGTTAATTCTTGACTACGGCTATATTTGAAGCAGAGTGAGGTTCAGAAGATGTGCATAATTCAACAGAGCGAGAGGAAGATCAAGATAGGATTGTAGATGATGGAATAGGTGTGGGTGCAGAGGAGGGTCTTGAAGATCCTCCTAGAGCTAGGACGACATATGTTCCACTAGCTGAGGGTTGTACACCCATATCAACTTATCCGTCTGATTTACCTGATGAGCTTCCATGGGAAGGTGTTGTGCAACAAACTATTCTAGAAAGTTGTAGATCCCACTATGATAGGTTGAACAATGATCTTTGTTCTCTGGATCTCCCTCCAGAGAGTCGACAAAGTCTAGAGATTGTTTTGGGGTCTTTGCAAAAGTTCATTGATGCATACGAGGAACTTGGACCAACTACGAATGGTTTTGTTCATTTGATGCGGATGCGAAGGGACCAAGTTATGGGTCCAAACAAGTGGGAGGTTGTGAAGGAGAGAGTCATCAGAGAACAAGCCAATTCAATGTTCAATTTCAAAGAAGGCCTTAAGCGAAAAATGTTGAAAGTGCAATATTTCAAGCATCCTCAAATTGCACATTTAATATATGATCGGTTTCTTGCAGCTTATGGTCGATTGCCATGGAACGATGAGGGTCCTAATTATTTTTGTAGATTTTTTTATGCGGAGTTTTTTTTAGGTATGAAGCCTAACTATACTGATGTTCCTTCTGACTTTTATGGAGTTGGAAAGGGCCGGATATATAATCGAAAAGGTGCTCTCAGAGACCCTACGACTATTCAACCTCCACCTGAGATACCCCGTCCACCAAGGGTTGTGGCTTTACGATCAGAGATGGAGCCGACATCCCAACTAGGGACAGCTGCAAGGGAATCGGTAGGTGATGGTTTAGCTTCAGCTCTTGTTGGAGTAGAAGTGGGTTTGGGTTGAGAGAGGGCTCGTGCTATTGTTCGTCAAAATTTTGTTTACAAGATGAATGACGAGGTAGAGGCATTGAGCATCGATGATCTCAGGGCTTATGCTAAGTCTTGTCGAGATATAGCTTCAGATGTGTTATCCAATGACACATCGAGTATGGGAGAGGTTTGTTAATTATGCTATGACAATCTATTTGATTTTTTATAAATCATTTTGAATTGAATTTTTTTGCTACATAGTAGTAAATATATTAAGCAAATGTATTTTGTTTGCAGTTTTCCAGAATGTTAAGTGCACATAATTTTCGAGTCTCCAGTAGCCAAAATCAAGAGCATCCTAGTCAAAATGAAGAGCGCTTTGGAGAGGTATTTTAATTATAATATTTGTGATTGAACTTGATATTTTTTTGTTTGTTTGAATTTTAATAAATATCAATGTATCTTATTGTTAATTTGACTTATCTACGCAGGTTTCTTTAGATTCCAACTTTTTAGATGATTTACCATCTCTTGTGAGCTAATGATTTTAATTTTTTTGTTTTTGTTTTAAGTTAATTGCTTAATTTATTATATGTATCTACTATGTTTTATTCATTAACAAAATTTAAATTTTAGGGGAGAGACCATTTGGAAATTGGGGGTGAAGATGTGGGATCTTTGATGAATGCGGATATTGGCACCGAGGTAAATTTGTTGAACTAGAAATGATCTCTGATATAAGTTTAATGTTTTATATTTTTTGGATTTATTTGAAAATTGTTTGCATGCTTTAGGATTCATAAATTACTTTTGTACATGTTGCAGCTTGGCTCTTTGAGATCTTTTAGAGCCAAAGGGAAGGCTCTAGTGGAAAAAAGTGGTGGACATGCATTCAAAGAATTTGATGTACGATTTTTTTAATAATTGAATTGTTTTTTAGATAAGTTTAATATCTTAATATCTTGAATTTAGTTTAAAATTGTTTAAATAATTTATGATCTAGATTTATAATTTGTTTTTCTGTGTATTGTAGGCTGAGTTGAGTCCCAGGGAAGGTCCTAGTGGAAAATAGTGGAAAGATATTGGTCCAGATGGACAGTAGTTCATACTTTATTGTTTTTGTTGATATATATATATTGTAGTTGTTTTGAACATGGAGGGTATTTATTTTTTGATTATATATATATATGTACATTGAACTCACATGTTCATTAACTTTTTTTTGGATTATATATGAGTATATGTTAATTATTTTTCATTTGGTAAAATGTTGCATGAATATTTAAAATATAAATGATAATGTTTATAATATGTTTTGCATGAATGTTTAAAATGTCTTGATAGGTGCAACCTAAGGTTAGGAAATGTTGAATGATGAGAATGAATGTTATGGAAGAATGAATGTTGAGAAAGAATGAATGGGAGGGTGTTAGGAATGTTTAAAATGTTAATCCAAGTTAGGAAATGTTCAATGTTGAGAATGAATGTTATGGTAATAATCAATGTTGGGAAAAAATGAATGGGAGGTATCAAAAATGTTTGAAATGTTAAGAGTGAATGAAACATGTGATAGGTAATTTAAAGTTGTTAAGAGTGAATGAAACATTGAATAGGTAATTTAAAGTTTGGAAATGTTGAATTTGTAAAAAAATTTCATTTTGTTATGTTCAGAAATGTTATGGAAAGAATGAATGTTGAGGAAGTGTTGAATCATAAGAATGAAGGTTTAAAATGAACTAAGAAATGGGATGTTAAAATGTGAAGAAATGAAATGATAGAAATTTTTGATAGAAAATCTACGAATTGTTTGATAAAAGTTTCAATTTTTAGGTAGTTTGATTCATATGTAAATTTTAAATTTCAATTAATGTTTTTCATATGTTTATTGTTTGATATGCATATGTAAATTTCAAAATTTAACTAATGTTTTTCATATGTTCATTGTTCAGGTACTTTGTAGTTCGTGAATTTCTAAATGTTGAAATCATGGCAAATGAGGATAATGATTTTTTGTTTTTTAATCACAAGTGAGGATTTCCGGATTGTGAAGCTTATGCTAAGTTAGAGCATTGAATTTTAGACAACAATTCGATGAATTTTTATCGATTTGTTGTAAATAATCATTGCTCTAATTTAGCATAAGCTTCACAATCCAGAAATTCTCGTTTGTGATTAAAAATCAAATGATTGTTATCTTTATTTGCCATGATTTCAGTTATGTGAATTTACATGTGAGAGATATATTATTTTTGTGCAACAATCATATATTTAAAAATTATATAGATTAACAATTTGTTTTAAAAAATTCATTTAGATCATATTTATTGGTGAAGTATATTAAAGAAACATGTTCGATGGATTAAAAGAATACAAAATTTAGTATGTTTTTTTGGTGATTTTTTATTGGCATCAATCAATCAAAAATAAAAATTCGGGGTGGAGTGGGGATAGCCACATCCGTTATCTCATCTCTTAATGGTCTAATAGACATATGGGGACCCGAATAAAGTACTTTTGAATTCCCAAATAATATTTGAATTCATTTTGAAGCATGTTAAAGTACAACCATTTAAGCTTTTATGTTGTCATTCAAGAAAATATTCATAAAAACTCAATGAAAAAATATACTGTGCACAACAATTGTGACACATGAACAAAAAATATATTGTACACAACAATTGACATGGACAAAAATATAGATCAATTTATTTTTGATATGTAGTTAAAAACATCGCAATGGAATGCCATCCTCAACTATCCGTTCATGGTCACATATGGATAGTTTCCATTTTTTGGTTTTTAACTGTTTTTTTTGATGGAAATTGTATCAACTTTATTCGAGTTGCACATACTAAATGACTATACTGACAACATATAACATCGGGCTCATAATCTTGAAAGTAGACATAGTTTTTAGTCATATGCGTTTGCTGAAAAAAATAGCCTTTTAAAATGATGGATCCTCTTTCGTATGTAAATCCGTTGTCGTTGTAGTCCTCCAATAACTTCATTTTTCCTTCAGTGCATCGCATCAAATAATATTTGACATTTTCGTTGTTGTCTACAGGTGCAATCACAGCGAAAACATCTCCTGCACAAATTATAATTGGTGTTAACGTTTTTAAATGAATTAAATTGACTAGATACTTATGGTGATGGACTAGAATGAACAATTACCTTAAAAGTCAAAAGCAAGTTTATTACCTTCTCTAACGAGATCTGAACTTCTATCGCCATCAGGCGATATTGCTATTTCTTCTGATTCTAACTCTTCTACACTTGTCAGTGGCATTTTTCCTTTTGGATTAATCTATGTGTGTCTCCAAGCTTTTACGTAGTTGTTTGTTATGTTTTCACAAACTTCTGTAGATTCAACATTTTTCAATGCAAATATGACAAAAGCATGATTGATTTCTACTGTCAAATGCAAACACGTTGTGAAATGATTTTGTTTGAATAGAGTGAAGATCTCTAGTCCCATGTATGGTGCTAGCGTCATATGGTATTGATCTATTTATATCTTGGACCCCAACAAGCCAAAAAAACCTACACAATAAAAGATGAATCACTTTCAAAGAACAACTTTTAATGTTAGTGTACATGTACTTAAATGTTATTACATACATTTTTTTAAATTTCAAGAAATAATATAAATTAAAAAAATAGTGGACATACCTGCGCACATCTTTTGATTGTTGATTATAATCATGGCTTAGATTTAATTGACACCATTGGACAACCTCTGCAGCTGAATGAAACCGTGCAGAAGAATAGTTCATTTGCCATCTTCGAAGTGTTCTTTTCACGCATGCTCCTGCACCATCATGCTCACATTTTCCATGCCCAGTTTCAAAGAAATTTCAGCGATGTTTAATGTTCAGCGCTTTATGAAGTCGACATAACCAAAAAAATGATCGTGAAGATTTAAATTGACCCGCACATCCATCAGACCATATCCAATGCTCATTGAATTTGACTTCGCATTTTTTCAGTGAGTCATAGAAAATATTTTCTATACAATGTTGAACAAAATGTGTATCGTGTGTACGATCATCGCTGATATAGAAGTGATATTATTTAATCACATCTCGATTGTCACATGTGATTTCAATGCCATCAACATCCTGTTGAGAATGTCTATATACAACATGGACAAATATCGAAACTTGGTCAGAGTGATAGTATTCACTCTGTATCTTTTTTTGTGCAGCAAATGTATAGTTTTCAGCAAAATCAACCACCGACAAAATTGTTCCGGGTGGAAAAATTTCACGAGACTGTTTGAATTGAAGATCTTGCCATCGTGCTCTATGTGAATGCTGGGTGTATTTATAAATTTCGCTTTCAAATTTTTTCAGAAAATCTGTGACTCATATCTTGTCTTCTAGCAAATCAATTCTTTTGGAATGTGAATCACTAGAACTTGTACTATAGTTGATGTATTCGTATCTCCTCCAATCAACATTTACATTTGACAACGATTGATCATTATCGATAGGATATTTATTGTGGAATAGCACCAAATTTCCACAATGATGACAATGTTTTCCATTGACACATTTCTTTGAATAAAATACTTCATCGTGATTTCTCTCACATAAAATTTCAGATATGAATTCACGTATCGTCGGCGGAGGTGGTGAATTTGTCCAAAACATTTTACCAAATTCAAGAAACGTGTCATAATATAACTGAAATTGCACATGATAACGGCAACAACATGTATCACGTATAGTAATAGGTCGAACATACCATGGTTTTTGTTGCACAAATGTAGTGATTGATATATTAATTTCACGATGATCTTCCTTGAATTTATTGAACAATTGTACTTGTGTCATGTCCATTATATGTTTTGGTTGGCTTTCATATACATTTCGTGATATTCTTTTGCGTATCACATCTCTTGAATTTGGTGAAACTCGAGCATGTTGCAACCAATATTCTCATACAATATCTTTAACACCTGCTCCTAATCTATCTTTGTAAGATTGTCTACAAATAATTGCCCAACAAGCAAGTTCATTATTTTCATCTATTTGCATTCTGAATTTGCTATGTTTGTATAATGTCTTTCTTGATGTTCCAACTGCTTTTGCTAGTTCTGTTGTCAAACGCTTTTGTTTAGTACTAGCTGAAAGAATTGTTGTATGAATTGCTTTACGTGCAGCACTGATATCTTTCTTCCTGGATTTTCCAAATTTTTTTATTGCATCACCTATATTTTCCATCACATTTTGTTTCAATTTCGACTCTTTTGTCGCTTTGTGAATACCCAATAATGATGTAGCACCTTCTAACTTCTTAGACACTAATAAACATCTCAAAATTTGTGCTTATCCTGCTATTGAGTAATCCTTGAGAACTTCATCATAAATTTTTGTAGCACGATATCGTGCAACATGTATTGGTAGTTTTTCTCCATATTTGTCGTAATCATTGTCTTCTAACATTTCATCATCAATAATAAAAGTACCTATACATCAAGTTAAATTTAATTTAACATATATCAAAAAATAAAATTCATTATAAAAAAATGAATTTGGAAAATATATGATATATACATACCAGGTCCAATTTCTGGATCTTGAACTTGATCTTCAATATTGACTTCATCGACATTAGCATGTAAATCACTATTTACATCTTCTACAATGTTCTTTTCAACTTTAATTTGTTCTTCTTGTACTCTATTTTCAATTTCCATCTCTTCAACATTATCATGTAAATTTGTATTTATATCTTCAATAGTTCTCTCTTCCGTTTCGGCAACCCTTTGTTTTTTGGCAATATATCTGAGTTTTTGTTTCTCTCTATTATCATCATCATCACGTTTACGATCAGCTTTTCTTTGACGTTTTCTCTTATTGCCCATGGTTGTTTAATCTATAGATAATAAATTAAAGAATCATGTTACTTTATAGTAAAAATAAATAAATTAAGATTTAAAAACATTTATGGAATTTATAAAAACATGAACTGAAATTTACTTTACCTTATAAAAATTTTGTAAGAGTCTTTTGAAGAAGATTTCTTTGGAATTAACTTTCCTTTGAAAAAACTCTCTGAACAAAAATCTTCTTTGAAAAAAACCTTCTTGGAAAGAAATAAGAAACTCCTTGACAATAAATTACCTACCCATTGGAAAATAATAAAAACACCTTGTAAATAAATCTTTGTTGTAAAAATCATTGCAAAAAAACCTCTTTGAAAAATATCTACGAAAAAAGCCACTATAAAAAAGTACTTTGAATAAAAACTTATTTGTAAATATATCTGGGAAAAAACCATTGTAAAGAAATAACTCTTTGAAAAAACCCATTTCAAAGAAATAAGAAGTACAAAACTACCTTCCAAAAAACCCTTTGTAAATTACCTTAGCAACATAACTATTTGAAAAAACTCATTTCAAATAAATAAGAAGTGCAAAACTACTTTGGAAAAAAATCTTTTGCAAAATACCTTAACAAAACAACTATTTGAAAAAACCTCTTTCAATTAAATAAGAAGTGCTAGACTACTTTGGAAAAAAACCATTTGTAAATTATCTTACCAAAACAACTCTTTGAAAAAATCTCTTTCAAAGAAATAAGTAGGAAAAATACATTTTTTTTGCAAAAATACTTTCAAATACACACTTTTTAAATACAATCTTTGCAAAGAACCTCCTTGCAAACATGTCTAAGAAAAGAAATATTTTGAAAAAACTCTTTGCAAATATGCCTTAAAAAAAAACACTTTCAATGTATCTTTTGGAAAAAAGAAGAAGAAACATACTTTGTAAAAACCTCATTTTGCAAAAAATGTCTTCTTTGCAAATATGCAATAAGAAAAGAAATATTTTGAAAAAACTCCTTGCAAATATGCCTTAGAAAAAAATCACCTTCAATGTGCCTTTTGGAAAAAACAAGAAGAAACATACCTTGTAAAAACCTCATTTTGCAAAAAATGTCTTCTTTGCAAATATGCAATAAGAAAAGAAATATTGGAAAAACTCCTTGCAAATATGCCTTAGAAAAAAAACTCCTTCAATATGCCTTTTGTAAAAAAGAAGAAGAAACATACCTTGTAAAAACCTCATTTTGCAAAAAATGTTTCCTCATTTCAAAATTAGTTTGACAAAAAACTGCGAAGTTAAAACATGCGAAAATAATGAATCAACTTTAGGTTTATTTATATGAGTATACAAAACATTTTTTTTTTTTCTTTTTTCTTCCGGCCGACATCTTTTTTTTCCGTTTCATTATTCGGCCGAATAAACTTTACCATAATTTACGGCGCCGTTACGGAAAAACGTTATTCGGCCGAATAATTATTCGGCTGAATAATTATTCGACCGAATAATTCTTTCGGCCGAATAATCTCTGAAACATGAAAAATTTACATCTCTGCAGAATTTTCAGGTTTCTCCATTTTCGGAAGGGAAAAACCACCTCTTACACAACAAAACGACTGTCGGACTTCATACCAGTAGATTCATCATTGAATCTACTTTACGTGGGTATAAATTTTGTTGTATATAGATAAGAACTGATATTTTTAAGTTTTATTTTCGTAACATGTGTCGAGTTATGATTCAACTCTTTAAAAAAATGGCGAAAAGAAAAATCCATAACTTTAAAAATACCACACCAAAAAAATCGAAAAAAATGTGGGACTCTTCATTGGCGTGTCTACTTCAAAAGGGTGTTCGTAGATTTTTTGTTTTTATAGCGGACTGGGAGAAAAATGGTGCAACAAAAAAGTTGTTGAAAATCGATTGAGTTTCCCCATTGATCGACTTAAAAAAAATATAATAATTAGTATATAGATCCATTTGATGCAAACTTATAGTCAGGCACTAGTACATTGTGTGTAGATTGTCGTAGCATTTTCTGTTTTTGCAAAACACAAGTCTAACAACGATTTTAGTGGTGCAACAAATCATAACTCTTTTGTAGTCTCTTCATCTTATAAGAACACATTATCAAACATTTGCGAAATCGACATATCAAATCTTAATAAAAAAAATTGAAAAAATTATGAATAGAAAGATAACATAATTCTACAAAAGTTTTCTTTTTACGGCAAAGTGAAATTTTAAACAAAAATATCACTTTTGTTCGCCCGAAGTTGAAAAACATGAAAAAACCAGAAGTATTTTCTCACGAGACCCCCCAAAATAGACACCCATCTTCATTTTTTCACCCTGATGTTTTCCATATAAATGTCTATACTCGGATTTAATATCTCAGGCTTCATGCTTAGAATGTTTTTCCGAACATTGTTCATTATGCTTATATAGGATGAGCTGTCTATTCCCTATATTATCCATTAGCCTTGAAACTTGTACATTTCTTATATGTTTTAGATTCATTTGAGTCTTTCATCAGTATTTACAGAATCTTATTTATTCATATGCCTTTTATGTATTGATCTTTTGACTTTATTTCACCAACCATCTCAGCTTCTTCACCAAATTAATTCATTATTTTTCTGCCTTGAGCATTAAGAGGTGCCTAAGCTCTGTGCTCTTGCAGTCTAGGACAAACTTTAGGACCAACAGGATGAACAGGCTGAATAAATGAGGGTGCCTAAGAAAACTAAGCACCCCAATCAAATGAATCATGTATCAAGGTTCCTAGATACTGATTTTTTTTCAATCTGATCTATTCTTTCAGCTAAGAAAAATATTTTATGGGACAAATAGAAGAGAAGCTATAGTCAAACCAAGAAAACAAAATAATGAACTGAAGAAGCAAAGACATAAAAAAAGGAAAGATTGCATTCTTACTTTTGAACTGACAGCCACTGAATGGTCATCCAGGTGAGGGATACTCTTCTCAAACCCAACAACAGAATCCTACTGCATCGCAAATGTCCTCAGTTACATACATGGAATGGCATGAAAAATTATGTCAAGGACAAGAAAAGGCCTAGGGAATTGTTGTAATCCATATAATTTAGGTTTCAAATCCTACCGATCAACTTGCATAATGTAAAAAAATAAATACTAACCACCGTAATTGTAACTGTAGTATGTAAGTCATTGCCTTGCCTTCTGAACCTTTCATGCGGTGTTGTTTAAATTTTAAACTACAGAAACATTGTCTCAATTTAATCTAGTTTCAATACAACTTCAATTTTTACAAGTAATTTTTTAGCAAAAATCAAACCTTTAGATCACATGACCATAAATTAATTTTTAAAAAAGCAGGTATGATCCAACTCAATGCTTGTTCGAGTGATCTAAAGGTTTAAATCAAAGCATTTTTAGTCAAGATTAAACAAAGAATCTTGACGGGCTTGATTCGAGTGATCTTGACGGGCATAAATTTAGTGATCTAGGGGTTTAAATCAAAGAATTTTTAGTCAAGATTCTTTTGTATATGTGAAGCAGCAATAGAACTGATCCGAGGACCATAAATCTCCGAGTCCAATTTACTTATCGGGGGAAAACTCTGTCAATTCAATCATTCATAACTAGAATTAAACAATGAGTCAACGTAACTAGAAAATCAAACTAGCTTCACGAATTTTATATATATTGATAATGACAATGCATCTTTTTATATGAAATGAGAGGGACAATATAGTTCTTTGCTCATTACTTGGAGTCGCTATATAGCAACATGATCGACACATTCCAACATCTCGCACGCAAACTCTTCATCTCTCCTCCACACAAATTCGTCAGTTGTGTTTATTCATTCATCTACACCAAATTCACTCATAATATCTGGTGCAAGCCTAGTGAGGAATAAGAAATTGTAGGGATGAGTTTAGAAGATAAGTACTTACTAGCAATAATGTCAGGAAGCGGATACTTGAGCAACTTTTCCCCATCTGTTGTGAGGAACTCTGAGATGAGATTTGCGACAATGTCCAGAATTGGGTTGTTGGGCAGCTTCATCCCATCGGAGTAGAGCTTCATAATGTCTTCCAAGGAATGAAATTCAATCGAGGTGGATCGAACAAAGATTTGAGCTCTGGTATCAAGAATTCGACAACTGACTTGAGGGAATACACTAAGAAATCAGAAATCAGATGCCCAAAATGTGGGAATACTCTAAGAAATCAGAATTTTTCAGATGCCCAAAACGTTCATCTCACGACACGTAGATGTCTAATGGCGATCTACTTTCAGTAGCGGGTTCTTCCATCAATCAACACATGCCACAAAATGAAGCAATTGAATGGGGATTGAGTTTCTCTGTAAATCCGCATTACAAATAAACTGGCCTGCATCCGCATTACGAGTAAACTGGTCTGCTTTGGTAGGAGGACGACCCGTTCTGAGCGCGGGAGGACAATCTGCAGGGAGATAGTTCTGAAGATTACAGTACGCAAGAGCAATAAATGACCCATTTATGTGTTACAGCTATTATTTGCCAGCATTAAACCCCGCTGCAGACACCATACCTCTGCACCATACTGCACCTAGTAGAGACACCAGACAGATGACGCAATAGCGCTGCCGCGTCTTGGGGCACACAACCCCAGGACATGTTAAATTTTCAGAATTTACTTCAATATGATCTAGGATCTTAACTGAGAGAACAACATGTACAGCATATCTACAGCATATCAATCATGGAGACAATAATGCAAGCACACAAGAGACACAAAGATTTACTTGGGGAAAACCATAAAGGTGAAAAACCCCAATAACTTCCTCAGAGATAGATAGAGCAATGATACAACCAACCAAGAGAGATAGCCATAACCTAGCAGCAGATCCTCCTCCTCCATAAGTGCGCCACTCCTCCTTGAGTGCATGTGTGAGAAGTGAGTGTGTAAATAGAGTGCCTCCCGCACTCTATTTATACTTGACTTGACTTGCCTTTTTACCTAACTCATGTAGGCTCGAACTTAACCACATAATATAATGCTGATTGGGCCGACCCCCAATAGGGTGGTCTAATAACCCTTTGACCCACATGGCCGACCCCCAATAGGGTGGTCTAATAACCCTTTGACGCACATGACTTATACAGGGCCGACCCCAAACAAGGTGGTCTAATAACCCATCAAGTATAAGTTACGACACTTACAATATAAATGACGACACTTCCTTATAGAGGAATAATACCATCTCTATAGGAATACAATATACATATATGTGAAATACATTCCGAAGTTACATATACATCAACACTCCCTCTTAACTAGGAAGGTATTTCTCAGCACAGTTCTTCTAGCACAAGTCATCTTCTCTGGATCATCGTCACTAGATAATCGTCATCGAGTCATCATCATCGTCACTGCTGCTGCTATCTCAATCAATCTCTGAATCTACTCGTCATAGGAAGTTCTACAGAGCCAGTCCTTTTTCATACTGGATGTAGCCCCACCACCTGCAGGTCTTCGTCATCACTGGCCATACTGTGGAATCCTCAGGACTTATTACGTGCGTCACAAAACCTGGCTGCAGCATCCCAGGCTATTACGAGCACACAGCTCTACCTGTAGGATCTCCCAGGAGCACATTACATGTGACCCATCACAAAACCTGGCTGAAGCATCCCAGGCTATTACGAGCACGCGGCTCTACCTGTCGGATCTCCCAGGAGCACATTACATGTGATCTCACCACAAAACCTCGCTGAAGCATCTGAGGCCTTTTTCATCCTGTCCAGATCTCCCAGGAGCAAATTACATGTGGTCCACCACAAAACCTGGCTGAAGCATCTGAGGCCTTTTTCATCCTGTCCAGATCTCCCAGGAGCAAATTACATGTGGTCATGGCAAAACCTGGCTGAAGCATCTAAGGCCTTTTTCATCCTGTCCAAATCTCCCAGGAGCAAATTACATGCCATAGGACAAAACCTCGCAAGAGCATCTCAGGATGTTACGGGTACACAACTCCGACCTGAAATCTCCCAGGGCACAAATTACATGTCCTCCCAAGCAAAACCTCGCAAGAGCATTTGCCAGATGTCCCAGGGCACCGAATTACATGCCATAGGCAAAACCTCGAAAGACCATCTTAAAATCTCCCAGGGCACAAATTACATGCTTTCCTGCACAACCTGATCCACGGCCACAAAGTATCATCTGATACTCATCAAACATCATCCTGATGTACACATGATCATCCTGATCATCATCACTGCAACATCCTGCTGCATGTCATCTGGAGAAGCTCGTCATCCACGATCATCCAAGTATCCACCTGATACATACATAGATACATGATCCACACAATGTATCCATCAACATACATGATCCACCTGATCATACAAAGATACATGATCCACACAATGTACCCATCAACATACATGATCTACCTGATCATACAAGGATACATGATCCACACAATGTACCCATCAACATACATGATCTACCTGATCATACAAGGATACATGATCCACACAATGTATCCATCAACATCCATGATCTACCTGATCATATCCAGCATCCAACATGATGCATACATACATACATATAATGATCCAACTGATCATATCTAAGCAGAAACCAGAACATCATCCTGATGCTCATCATCCAGCGCTTACATCCACGGCCATGTGAAGGATCCCCCTTCCAACATGCTTGGAATGGCTTCAGCAAATGTGTCCATCACTTCTTCCTCGAAGTATCCTTGATCTGAAGCATGCCAAGCCTCTCTCTGAAGTACTCAAACTTGACCCTGGCTAGTGGCTTCGTCAGCACATCTGCAATCTGCTCGTCTGTTGCAACATACAGGAGCTTCACAGCTCCTCTCTGCACCATATCCCTGATATAGTGATATTTGATCTCTATGTGTTTCGACGTGTCATGAAACACTGGGTTCTCGGACAGCTTCACACAACTCTGTCTATCACAAGAGATACCAGTAGCATCCAACGGGAGATCAAATAACTCAGACAGTAGCTTCCGTAGCCATACTGCCTCACAACTAGATGAACAGGCTGCAACATACTCAGCCTTAGCTATACTCAGTGCTACGCAGGACTGCTTCCTGCTAAACCAAGAGATCACACCTGATCCCATACTGAAGCAACACCCAGATGTGCTCTTCCTGTCTGCAGCACTGCCAGCCCAATCTGAATCAACATAACCCTGCAGGTTAAACTTTTGATTCACCTCATACTTGAGCCCATAATCCACTGTACCCTTCAGGTACCTCAGAACATGCTTTACAGCAACTGGGTGAACACTCCTCGGATCCGTCAGGAACTGGCTCAATGTGTTCACAGCAAAGCAAATGTCTGGTCTCGTGTTCGTCAGGTACATCAAGGACCCAATTATCTGACGATACATAGAGACATCAACCAGCTCAGATGAAGCATCACATAGAAGCTTCAGATTCGATGCCATAGGTGTGGCCATAGCCTTGCAGTCCATCATCCCGAACTTCTTCAGGATCTCTACTGCATACTTCCCTTGTCCAAGGAAGATTCCATCATTCTGCCATACCTCCATGCCAAAAACAAATAGTGCATCATCCCCAAGTTCTTCATCTTGAACTCGGCAGTAAGCTTCCGCTGCGTGTCGGCAATCAATCTATCTTCACCATACCAAGTTCTGCACATATATGATTTCCTATCATGTGTCTCAGAACCAAGTGGCTGCTCCACATACACTTCTTCTTCAACTACACCATTCAAGAAGGCTGTCTTGAATCCATCTGGTGTATCTTCTGTTTCGTCACTTTTATATTTCTCTATGCTGCCATTTGCAACATGCTTGATCTAATAGTTCCATATGGAAGTCATAACAAACTTCCCTTTAGGTCTTGGGATTACATCCCAAACATCATTCTTCATGATCGACGGATCATGGCATTCCATTTCTTCATCCCAGATCCTGGGAACTTCAATATCTTTAATAGATATCTTTGTTGCTGGAACAAATGTTGTAGTCTTTTTGTAGGTGAAGATATACGGTCTTTCCTACAAAACAGGTTAAATTGCATGATTAGAAACATCTCATAATTTTCAGAACAAATTCTTACACATAAAGAAATATGTCATACAGTCATGCAATTATCTTAGCCAATGCTTCAATACAACATTTATCCATATCCCGTAACTTTCTAGATGCCTTCCAATCTCTACCAGAACATTGTTAAGAGTGTGCACAACTCCCAACATGTCAGCAAAGAGGTTTCATTCTAGATAAGTAGCAATGGAATGTTGTACAGTGCCATAGGCCACTTACCCATGAATATTAGTAGTATATTGTTCATCAATGCAATTATTCTAATATGCACAATACATATCCTAAGTCTAGGAACATGAGCATATACATCATTGAACAATTTTATTTATGCAAGAAATGATAATTAAAATACTTATCTTTGTTTGTTCGTTGGGTGGACTCCCTCTGAGTCTTTGCTTCCTTGCAGGAGCTGCTGGAGTCCTAATCTGAAGTAGCTTTTTCTACACCTTTCTGATGTGGAATGTAGAGAGATGGTCAACTCCCTCTGAATATCTGCATCCTTGCAGAAGCTACTGAAGTGTGCTCCTTTGCTTTCTTGCAGGAACAACTGGAGTGTGCTCCCTCTTGATCTTTGCTTCCTGGATTACCTGTCTTTGAACTTATACTCATTCTTGATCCCTATGCATGCTTGTTAGTATCATCATAATCAAAAAATTCATTAGAATAATATTAATATTATCAAAAACACAATAATCTAAAGCATGTATAGTCAGGATCATTTCAAAAACAGATAATAAACATTAGTATTCAAGGTTTCTGTAGGATTCTTATGGTTAGTCAAATCATAAGAAACATAACATGTCTAAACCTGTAATTACTCAAACCTATGACTCTTCAGGTTAGTTGAATCATCAATCAAGATAAGAGATATAATATGCATAAAACCTGTGATTATTCAAACCTATACCTTCATGATTCTTCTGGTTAGTCATATCATCAATTATGGTAAGAAACATAATATGCATACAACCATGATTATTCGAACCTATGACTTCATGAATAATCATTATCAACAACACAACAGTATAAGATCCTAACCCAAGGTAGGATTCTAGCTTGATATAGGAAAAACATACCTGGATTAGCATGCTAGCTATTTATGTCTAATATACCCGCATAATGTCTTCTTGTTCTTCGTCAATGACTTGTGCTAGTAACCTGCATGTCTCATAAGTTAACCATTGCAAAACCAAGTTATACATACCTCGTAAATGGATCTTCTATGAGATCCATGACAATGGATGAATCTTTGTCCTCATGTTATCATGATCATATGTTCTTGGACCAGAACATGATTTGTCTTTCTTGGTGTACCTTTCATGTTAGTAGACAACATAAACCTCATACAACACCATAATTCATTAGTTCAATCATAAGTGTTAATACCCTAATCAATGAATATTTTCTATCGTGCATTCATAATTTTATTAAGGTGATATGACAAGTCTAAAATCAAGATTGTACTAACCGTAATAACATGAAGACAAACATACCATAAACTTAATCATGAACAAATCTCAAAACATACCTCGATGAGTCATACCTGTCGAGATCGCTTGTAATCTTCTTATGTAAGGCCTTAGCCTCATCTCCCTCTGAAACAGGAACTTCTTCACCTATGTAGGTGACCAATCCATCTTCTTCTAGGATTAACCCAATCCACTTGATGTGCAAGAACTGGACCTAGAACTGGATATGGGTTTGTCAGAGAAACCCCAAAAATTCAAACTTTCAATTTCAAACTTCCGAAAGGATAGAAATATGCGCCTTGATGAGCTGATCAAATTGGTATATTCATAATTTGAAAACTGCAAAGTTTCACTCCTCAATTTTGCCTTTGAAACTTCCGGATTCACTGGACGTGACCCTGAACTGGGGTTTGATGAATCCCACTCTTTTTCCCAATCAAAAGGTTTGATCCAAAGCTCTAAGCTTCTATTTTTCTGAGGAGCTTCCAGCCGTGGTCTCAGATTTCAAAAATTCCCATTTTTACAGAAGCCCTAATTTTCCACTTTCCTGATCAAAGTCCCGAACTAGGGTCTGATCAAGCCCGGCCTTCTGCCCAACCAAAAATTCTGATTTTGGTCTCTAAATTTTTATTTTGATGAGTAGCATTCAGCCGTGGTCTCCGATTACAAAAATTCCAACTTTCTCCAAAGCCCTAAATTCCGGAAGCCATGAATGAAGGTACCAAAAAATAATTCTGTTTTGACAGAAATATGTACCTGATTGTTTCTGGTGTAACTCCAAAATTTTTGATCCACAGGGTCTGAAAAAAGTTTTCTGAGATAGCCTGACCTGTTACCTTTCCATCCTGACAGGTCTGACCTCAATTGGATTCTCTGAGAGAGCTTTATGCCAAATGTCGCAACGTGACTTGTTTTGGGATAAAACAGAAGAGCGAACTTGTACTGCGTGCCACGTGTCACTGTTTGAACTTCGGCCTCTGAAAACGTTTTCTGAGATAGCTCGGCCTGTTATCTTTCCATCCTGACAGGTATGACCTCAATTGGATTTTCTAAGAGAGAGTTATGCCAAGTGTCGCAACGTGACCTGTTTATGGGATAAAACAGTAGAGCGAACTTGTACGGCGTGCCACGTGTTACTGGTTCAACTTCGGCCTCTGAAAAAGTTTTCTGAGATATTACAGACTGTGTACTACCTGTCACTTTTTACGAAATTTCATTTGGAGCTTCCTAGCCCAAGTTATGACCTTTTTCCCAAGGTCACCTGATTTTGACTCAGATCTGGAAGAGGCAGAAACCCTATATTGCACAGATCATAAATCACAAATTACAACGAATTAGAGGTTTTCCTTTGGACACAAGGTACCTGGAGATCTTAGCTTCGGCCTGTAACAATTTCAGATTCGAAAACTTTGCCAAAACGGATTTATAGCGAAAGTGCTACGATGACTGGTTTTTGCTATATCAAGCCCTAGCATCGTAAGTGCAACAAGTGTCATACATGCCATATCATGCCTTCTTTCAGGCTAGCTCTGATACCATGTTAAATTTTCAGAATTTACTTCAATATGATCTAGGATCTTAACTGAGAGAACAACATGTACAGCATATCTACAGCATATCAATCATGGAGACAATAATGCAAGCACACAAGAGACACAAAGATTTACTTGGGGAAAACCATAAAGGTGAAAAACCCCAATAACTTCCTCAGAGATAGATAGAGCAATGATACAACCAACCAAGAGAGATAGCCATAACCTAGCAGCAGATCCTCCTCCTCCATAAGTGCGCCACTCCTCCTTGAGTGCATGTGTGAGAAGTGAGTGTGTAAATAGAGTGCCTCCCGCACTCTATTTATACTTGACTTGACTTGCCTTTTTACCTAACTCATGTAGGCTCGAACTTAACCACATAATATAATGCTGATTGGGCCGACCCCCAATAGGGTGGTCTAATAACCCTTTGACCCACATGGCCGACCCCCAATAGGGTGGTCTAATAACCCTTTGACGCACATGACTTATACAGGGCCGACCCCAAACAAGGTGGTCTAATAACCCATCAAGTATAAGTTACGACACTTACAATATAAATGACGACACTTCCTTATAGAGGAATAATACCATCTCTATAGGAATACAATATACATATATGTGAAATACATTCCGAAGTTACATATACATCAACAGGACAACGTCACCTTGTATTGACCAATAAAACAATAGTTAAATACTCTTTTAAAAATTACAAATAAATCAATATTATTCAAACTATATTTTAACTTTATGCAAATACAAAAATCAAAATTTATAGTCTAGATTAATCCATCTAACCGATTCATATATGTCAGGGACATAACAATGTATGTTATATGTTATTCGATCAAAGAGTATTGTAAAGGTAGTTATAATGGGGAGTTTGACTTGGCTAAGGTCATGAAAGATGGTCCTGCAATAGGGTATGCCAATAGTTATGAAAGTGAAGGAATGGCCCAACCCGTTAAACTCCTATTGCAAAGAAAAGTTTGCTAAAGAGTAGATTATAAAGTAGAATTGGTAGAAGCTAATATTGTGAAAATATGCATATATATGAGGTTTTGGGATGAGAATCAATGCCTAGATACCATGTGACTAAGGGAAAGAGTAACGTGAGATAGGGAAAAAAAGACGAGAAACACGAAATCACTTGTCATGAGTTTTCCAATCTCGCTAAGAAAGGATTTATAATTCTTTTTTATCAAGTTCATGTGTGCATCTAAAGAAAAAATAATCTCGAGAATTGGGAGCTACAACATGAGGTAATTCTATTAAAAATCTAAAGTCTCGAGTATGTATGGCTTGTAGACTATTCAATTGAACCCAATCATAAGGGTTTGATCTCTTTTGAACCAATTGTTGGTAATTTAGGATTAGGGTTGCAAGAAGGGTATCATAAATAATACTTTATCATCCCAAAACTAAGAGGCCATCAAATATGTAATATTGAATGAAGGACCTTAAAAGGTGGAAATTCCAAGATATTATATAGGAGGAGGATGTTTGTGACGTATGTTGAAAGTTAATTCCAACCCAACAACAATTAATGAATGAAACATAAAGAAGTATTCCATTGACAAAAGGAACTCTATCGACAATTGAGAGAATTCCAATCACTGACATTTCTTCAGTCGAGAGACTTCGAAATGATGTATAATTCATGCTCATATGCAATGCAAAATATGGTGTTCTAAACTAATAGCTTGTTTGTGAAGTGTGTTAGAGGTGTAGCTCTGCCCATTTGTGTGTTTGTGTATGAGTTGAAGCTCTACTATGCCTAAATCCAACAACATAGAAGTATGGAAGATAAGAGGTGGGGATGTTATTGATGGAAAAATGAAGAAATTGTTGGTTGTGGAGCCTGATCTTCCTTATTCAGAGGTCGTTTTTGCAGCCGTGTCTAGATCCCAACCCATGATGGGGGGTTTGGGGGGGCTTTCCCCCAAAAAATAGTCACCATGGAGCTCCCTTGGCGGGGGTTCAGGGGTAGCGCCCCTGTAGCAAAAATTTAAGAAAAATTCCTTGTAAAATGTTGTAATTTCATAGTTATGACTTGGTCAATAATGAGTGGTTTATAGGCCCATGGTATTGGGTATTCCATAGTATTTTCCCATGGTAGTTGCTCTTTAAAAGGAAGGCATTTTAATACGACTATGTATTGTAGCATTGTAAAGATATCTAATTGTGTGAGAGAGACTGTGAGAGAGTGAAGAGGAAGTTGCAACGGATGTGCTACAGGTTGTATCCATTCATTTGTTGGATGGTATAATAATAAGAACTAACAATTTCTGTGTGGACATAGCTCATCTTGGGTGAACCATGTTATATTGGTGTCTCTCTTGTATTGTGTTTATGTGATTTATATGTGCATCTTGTTTATTGTTATTGCTCTTTGATCCTGTTTTTTGAACAGTTGGTATCAAACCCAAAGGTCTATTTGGAAGATAAACTCATGGGAAAGAAGGGCTCTTGGTTCAAGTGGGAGCAATGGCGGAAGAAGAAAATTTTAAGGTCGAGAAATTTAATGGCCAAAACTACTAGTTATGGAAGATGCAAATGGATGACTATTTGCACCAGAAGGATCTATTCCTACCGTTGGTAGGAAAAGCAAATCAGTCGATGACTATGAAGGACAAAGAATGGGGAGGTTCTTGACAAAAAGGCACTGAGAACAATACGGTTGTGCCTGGCTTCGTCGGTGGATTTCAATATTTCAAAAGAAAAGGCAACAGAGGGTCTAATGAGCACATTAGGTAAGTTGTATAAAAAACCATCGACCTACAACAAGGTATTTCTAATGAAGCGTTTATTTAATATGAATATGTCAAAAGGTGGATCTGTTGTTGATCATTTAAATGAATTTAATTCGATTACAAATCAACTAAGTTATGTAAAAGTGAACGTTGATGATGAGGTCAGGGCCCTTCTAATCTTGTGTTCATTTCCAGAAAGCTGGAATGGCTTGGTCATGGCTGTAAGTAACTCTATCTCTGGTTCAAACACTTTGAAATTTGATGATGTTGTTGGTGTTATTCTTAGCGAGGAAATGAGAAGGAAAAGCACAAGTAAGATATCAAGTAATGCATTGGCCATGGAGAGAAGGGGAAGACAAAGAGAGAGAGGAAAGAGCCCAAGTAATGGCGGCAAGTCCAAGAAGGGAAGATCAAAGTCCAGATTAGGAAAGATAGAGTGTTGGAACTGTGGAAAGAAAGGGCATCTGAAGAAAGACTGCAGATCTCTAAAGAAGAAAGGAGATGGACAGTCGGATACTACTTAGGAAGCAAATGTAGTAGGTGATATGCTACAAGATACTTTGTTTCTTGCATTAGATAATACTAGTGATTATTGGGTAGTAGATTCAAGGGCTTCATGTTATGCTACACCCCATAGGAAATTCTTTCATGATTATGTTCCAGGCGATTTTGGACATGTTTTATTGGGTGATGATGAACCATGTAAAATTGTTGGAATGGATAAGTTATGGATAAAGTTAAAGAATGGTGAATGGCTATTGAAATATGTAAGGCACATTCCTACTATGAAAAGAAATCCGATCTCAACAGGGCATTTGGAAGATGGTGGTTGTTTATCTACGTTTGGAGAAATGTGGTGGAATATCACTAAACGATCAATGGTGATAGAAAAATGAGACATGGTAGGTACGTTGTATTTATGTCCTCGTAATATTGATTGTTCTATCTCTTTAGCTTCCACGCGAACAAATACAACATTGTGGCATCATAGGCTTAGCCACATGAGTGAGAAGGGGATGTAGATTCTCCACTCAAAAAAGTTGTTGCTAGATCTGAAGCAAGTAAGTTTGGAATTTTGTGAGAATTGTGTTTATGAAAATAGAAGAGAGTCATATTTCTCAGGGTTGGGAAACATAATAAGAGTGAAAAGTTAGAGCTTATACATGCAGATGTATGGGGACCTACTCAGGTATAATCTCTTGGTGGCTCTCGTTATTATGTTACTTTTATTGATGATGCAACTAGAAAAACTTGGGTTTACTGCATTAGACAGAAATCAGATGTGTTTGCTACTTTTAAGAAGTGGAAAGCTTTGGTTGAGAAAGAGATAGGAAAAATGTTGAAGTGTCTCAGATCTGATAATGGAGGTGAATATTGCGGCAAGCAGGCTTCAAATTTGAAGCCTTCAGGGCCCTTTAGAGGCCATTTTACACATCATAGAAGCCCACTTCAAATTTTACCATACAAAAAAAATTAATTTCATGGTAAGACCTTCAATAATTAAATTAACCACTACTGTTTAAAATTGCAACACAAGGGTAGCTTCAAATTTCACCCATCGACAGTTTTCAGTGGGAAATTGGGAATGTGGCTACTAGTTAGGTGACTTGGGAGTGGGACTCGGTTACTCTCCAATATCCACGTGTTCGATCATCCATGAATCATGGAACATTGGGCCTCTAATAATATCATTGACCCACTTACGTGGATGGGCTTACACTGAGCAGCCCATGGCTTGAACGCTTCTAAGTTCTCGTGTTTACAGCGAGCGCTTACGTGTTTAACACATTTAATGGAAGCAACAAATTTATTAAACCTGGTTGGTGGCTCATATGTGTTGTTGGAAATGGGCTTACCAAGTTACAAGTTATCACATACCAATTCGTGAATTCTGACTCAGTGAGTTAATTGAGTATTCAATGTATAATATATTATGTTAATGTGCCCTGAATTTGGCATTTCAGACAAAATCCATAATCTAAAAACTTTTTGTAATCTTGCAGGCTATTGCTCCTACCCGTGGACCCTACCCACAGCCCTGCGTTTTCTTTGTTGTATCAAGTTAATCCTACCGTCTACGGCTCCCAGCCTCACACCCTGTGTTTTCTTTGTTGTATCAAGTCAATCCTGTGGCTCCCATGTCCCACCTTGTGTTTTCTTTGTTGTATCAAGTCAATGCTCGAATTCCATGCTTCCATGGCTCTGACCATCAATATATAATATTACAAGAATACAAACAAGATTTTTCTTATACCCCTACTCCATTGTGGTCGATTTACTTCCAAGTTCCACCTACCCTATCTCCTCCAGTCCTCCAGGAGAGTTTGCGGAGCGAAGTTGCCAAGGCGAGCCTGCCATAAACATATATAAATAAATTCGTTTTCTTTGAGGAGCTCAACTTCAAGGCTGACTAGATTGTCAACATCCTATGAATTTATAGGTATGTACATCATTTTATCCATTCATGATGCCATCAATTATTTAAAATTTTTGTTATTTGATTAAAATTCTGTAACTTCAAAGTTCAAACACAATATTATTATTTGACTGAAATTTTGTTACTTCAAATGGGCCTTGAAGGCTTCAAATTTGAAGCATGGACCCGAGAGTGGGTTTGTCACAAATCTCCGACAAAGGCTATTTAGAACAACATTTATCAATTCCCAATTGTAGCAACAAAAACAGTTGATTCTTTCTTCATATGTCCTGTGTATACACATATGATTCCATGTGCTCCTTGCCTTGCCCTATTTTCCATTGTTGCCCGATCGAAGCTCTTGAGAATTTAGCTTCCCTTTAACTTTCCTGAAATAGAGGGGACAAGGAAGACCATTGTTTTCACTTTGAAACCGAGTTCTTCCCCGTTCAGCTTCCACTAGCCACGGTTGCATCCCTACGGGAAACATGTGTGCGTTGTGCACCCCCAACTTTACCAAAAAGCTTTGGGATTTGGGGAAGTTCCCACTCTGCCAACCTCCATGCATCTAGTTAATGAGTTAGATCAAGAATCCAGACTTTGTATCTAAAACTGTATTACATGAACTATTTTCCCCAATTTACGAGTCGTTGAATCGACACCTTCCTCTAGTACATGGTTTAAGATTCTTGGTATTTATTAATATGAAGACCACCAATGCTACTACACTTACAATCCGTGTTCAACTGTATGAACTAGGACAAAAATGTTTTTGTAATATTGATTTTTAGAATGATAGTGCTACTTTACCTTTTGATTTTGTTTCCCTTATCGGCTAGTCTGGAATAAAAAAAGAACTTCAACCATATAACAAGAACTTCAACCATCTATGCATCTCCTCTCTACTTGGTCTACCTACGTTTTACTTATGCTTCACAAGTTACAACCCATCCTCTACTCCATCATACCATATATTTAGTATGTATAACGAGATCTAGGGGAGGGCTATAGAGAAGAAGTATAGAGGGTCTTTAATCAGCTATTAAGAACAAAATTTTCTTGGAGTCGGATAGTTCTCTTTGCTCAAACCATAACATAGCATGTAACATGTAAGGAGTGCTTAAACATATTCTATCCCAAGTACATGTGGCATTCATAGTGGTGAATGAAAAATTAAAACATATATTGTTGTCATTGGCATTCAATTCTGCCGTAGGGTACACATTTAGAGTGACAAACAAACTTGCTATTAGTTTTCAATCCAATCCAACTTCTTTGTTGAACTGTTCTCTCTAATATACTTGCGTGAAGGAGGATTATAAATGGAAACACAGTTGTTTGATAAAGGTGCATGAAAGTGAATTATGGTCCTCAATTCAACAAAGTAAAAAAGAAGTTACCATTCAGATTCTTTCCCTTCACCCTTTTTACTACCTTTCTGCATACATCTCTATTGTTCACTAATTTAGTAACAGATACAGACCAAACTCAACATCCAATGTTTTTGACTTATGAAACAATTTCTTCCTTTTTTTCTTACATTATCATTTTTTCCATTGTTAAGTAGGCTAGAATTTATATTCGTTTGAAGAACACTAGTGATTTACAAAGATTGAACTTTTCGAAGAATAAACATCACGTTGCTTTTAGAAGAGTTGAAGAACCCAATTCTTCATCGATCTTGTAGTGTTTGAAGCAACCTAGGAACCCATTTTAAGAGGTATTAAATATTATTATACTGGTTAAAAGTTGGATTGGAATTGGGCTAGCAAGCTAAATGCAGAAAACAAATCTATAAATTTAGTTATGGCAATTCACACTGAACATCTGGAAAGTGGATTTTCTATGTGTCTCCTAAGTTATGCTTCACTAATAAATTCCTCATGTTCAAGCAGATCATGAAAGAGTAAAATAGTATTAATTTTGGCTATAAGGATGAAAGTTGGATTTGAATGGGGTTAGCAAGTTAATTGTATTATTATACTGGTTAAAAGTTTAAGAGGCAAGATCAATTTGGGAAACTTCTAAGATGGCAAAGGTGGCATAGTGGCCTAGAGACCCAGCCGCTAGATCGAGGCGAAATATGGTTGTGTTATATGACATATATAACGTTCAGATGCTGCTATATCCACTGCAAAATAAATAAACATTGAAATTTTGATGTACTAGTACATTTTCAAATGAAAATAATGACTTATTTTTACATGGAAGCATTGAAGGGTTCAATATCTCATAGCCCTTCAAAGTGAAATGTGTTGATGTATATGTAACTTCGGAATGTATTTCACCTATGTATTTCATCTATGTATATTCTACTCCTATAGAGATGTTATTATTCCTCTATACAGAAGTGTCATCATTTGTATTGACAAGTGTCGCAAGTGTCGTAACTTGCTGATGGGTTATTAGACCACCATGTATGGGGTCGGCCCTGATTAAGTTAGCCATGGGTTATTAGACCGAGTTAGACAAGTCGGCCCTGTTGGTTTATTTGGCAGGATAGGGTCTGTATAAATAGAGATCGAGATATCTCTATTTGATCATATCATTACTCACTCTTCCATCACTCGGAAAGAGGTGCACATGTGAGGAGGAGGATCAGCTGCTAGGAGAAGACTATCTCTTGTACTTTGGTTGTGTCATTTCTCTATCTATCTCTGAGGAAGTTGCGGGTTTTTCACCTTCTTGGTTTTCCCCGGTGAAACTCTGTGTCTCTTGTGTGCTTGCATTATTGTGTCCATGATTAATATGCTGTAGATATGCTGTACATGTTATTCTCTTAGTTAATATCCTATATAAGATTGAAATTTCTAAAAAAACTAACATGGTATCAGAGCTATCCTGAAAGAAGGCATGGTATGGCATTTATGACACTTGTTGCATTTGCGAAGCTAGGGCTTGATATAGCAAAAACCAGTCATCGTAGAACTTTCGCTATAAATACATGTCGGCGAGGTTTCAGGATCTGAAAATATTACAGGTCAAAGATAAGATCCCCATGTACCTTTTGTCCAAAGGAAAACCTATAATTCGTTGTACTTCGTGATTTATGATCTGTACAATATAGGGTTTCTGCCTCTTCCAGATCTGAGTCATAAACAGGTGACCTAGGAAAAAAGGTCATAACTTGGGCTAGGAAGCTCCAAATGAAATTTCGTAAAACGTGACAAGTAGGGAACGGACTGTACTTTCTCAGGTAAGTTTTTCAAAGGCCGAAATTGAACCAGTGACACGTGGAAGTCCGTACAAGTTCGCTCTCCTGTTTTATCCCATAAACAGGTCACGTTGCGACACTTGAAATAACTCTCTCTCAAAGAATCCAATTGAGGTCAGACCTATGGGGTTGGAAAGATAATAGGTCAGGCTACCACAAGAAAAAATTTCAGACCCTATAGATCTGAAATTTCAGAGTTACACTAGAAAAAATAGGTGCATATTTATGTCAAAACATAATTGGATTTTGAGCACCTTCATTCATGGCTCCGAGAATTTAGGGTTTCGGAGAATGTTGGAATTTTTGTATCAGAGACCACGGCTAGATGATCCTCATGAAAATCGAAATTTAGAGACCAAGATCAAATTTTTTGGCTGGGCAAAAGGCCAAGCTCGATCAAACCCTAGTTCGGGATTTTGATTGGAAAGGTGGAAAATTAGGGCTTCTACAAAAGTTGGAATTTCCGAAGTCTATGACCACGCCTGGAAGCTCCTCAGAAAAATTGAAGTTTAGAGCTTTGGATCGAACCTTTTGGTTGGGTAGAAGGGTGGGCTTTATCAAACCCTAGTTCAGGATCCTGTCTAGAAGGTTCGAAAGTTTCAAAGGCAATTTTGAGGGGTGAAACTTTGCAGTTTTCAAATTCTGAGTATACCAACTTGATCGGCTCATCAAGGCACATCTTTTAATCCTTTCCGAAGTTTGAAATTCAAAGTTTGAATTTTTAGGGTTTCTCTGACAAACCCTAATCCAGCTCCAGATCAAGTTTCTGCAAATCAAGTGGATTGGGTTAATCCTAGAAGAGAATGGATTGGTCACCTGCATAAGTGAAAAAGTTCTTGTTTCAGAGGGAGATGAGGCTAAGGCCTTACATAAGAAGATTACAAGCAAACTCGACAGGTATGACTTGCGAGTATGTTTCGAGATCTGTTCATGATTAAGTTTATGGTATGTTTGTCTTCATTAAGGTTCGTACAATCTTGATTAACTTTAGACTTGTCGTATCACCTTAATAAAATTATGAATGCAGCTATTCATTGATTAGGGTTTTGACACTTATGTTTGTACTAATGCATTGTGGTGTTGTATGAGGTTGATGTTGCTCGCTAACATGAAAGGTACATCAAGAAAGACAAAACATGTTCTAGATCAAGAACATATGGCCATGGTGACATGAAGACAAAGATTCATCCATTGTCATGGATCACATAGAAGCTCTACTTACGAGGTATGTATAATTTGGTTCTACAATGCTTAACCTATGAGATATGCAGGTTACTATCACAAGTCATTGAAGATAACAAGAAGACATTGCTAGACATAACTAGAAAATATGATAACCAGGTATGTTTTTCCTATATCAAGTTAAAATCCTACCTTGTGTTAGGATCTTATACTGTTGTATGGTTGATAATGATTATTCATGAAGTTAGAAATGTCAGTAATCAAGGGTTTATGCATATTATGTCTCTTACCTTGATTGATGATATGACTAACCAAAAAAATCCTTTGGTCATGCATGAGTAAAAGACGTATTCCCTGAAACCTTGAATACTAATGTTTATTATCTGTGTTTGAAATGATCATGACTATACATGTTTAAGATTATTGTGCTTTGATAGTATTGAGATTATATTAATGAATGTATGTATGAGACCTCGAGGATAACACAATGATGATACTAGTAAGTATGCATAAGTGATCAAGGATCGATATAAGTTCAAGGACAGGTAATCCAGGAATCAAAGATCAAGAGGGAGCACACTCCAGTAGTTCCTGCAAGGAATCAAATATTGAGAGGGAGTCCACCCTACAAACCAAACAAAGATAAGTATTTGAATTGTCATTTCTTGCATATTTGTTTGTTTAAATAATATTGTTCAATGATGTATATGCTTATGTTCCTAGACTTAGGGTGTGTATTATGCATATTAGAATAATTGCATTAATGAACAGTATACTACTAATATGCATGTGATGGGTAAGTGGCCTATGGCACTGTACAACATTCCATTGCTACTTATCTAGAATGAAACCTCTTTGCTAACACGTTCAGAGTTGTGCACACTCTTAACAATGTTCTGGTAGAGATTGGAAGGCATCTAGAAAGTTACAGGATATGGATAAATGTTGTATTGAAGCATTGGCTAAGATAATTACATGACTGTATGACATATTTATTTATGTGTAAGAATTTGTTCTAAAAATTATGAGATGTTTTCTAATCATGCAATTTAACTTGTTTTATGGGAAAGATCGTATACCATCACCTACAAAAGAAGGACTACAACATTTGTTCAACAACAAAGTTAGCTATTGAAGATATTGAAGATATTGAAGTTCCCAGGATTTGGGAAGAACGCCATGATCGAGGAGTACCAGTCGATCATGAAGAATGATGTTTGGGATGCAGTCCCAAGACCTGAAGGGAAGTATGTTGTGACTTCCAAGTGGATCTATAAGATCAAGCATGTTGTAGATGGTAGCATAGAAAAATACAAAGCGAGGTTTGTAGCTCGTGGCTTCTCTTAGAAAGAGGGAATAGACTATGAAGAGACTTTTGCAGCTGTAGCCAGATACACTTCCATCATATCAGTACTTGCTCTGGCTGCAGTGATGAAATGGAAGATACACCAGATGGATATCAAGCTAGCTTTCTTGATTGATGTAGTCGAAGAGGAAGTGTATGTGGAGCAGCCACTCGATTTTGAGACACATAACAGAGGGACTCATGTGTGCAAACTGAAGAAAGCCTTGTATGGCTTGAAGCAAGCTCCTAGGACTTGGTATGGTAGGATGGACAACTTTCTATCCAGTTTGGGCTTTAGTAAGAGTAAAGTAGATTCCAACCTTTACTACAAGGTTGAGGAAGGCAATCCAGTGATACTACTATTGTATGCGGATGACCTGTTTATAACAGGTGATGATAGATTGATTTCCAACACGCAACGGAAGCTTGATGCCAAGTTCGAGATGAAGATCTTGGGGATGATGCACTATTTTCTAGGCATGGAGGTGTGGCAGAGTGCAGATGGGATCTTCCTTGGACAAGGGAAGTATGCAGTAGAGATCCTGAAGAGGTTTGGGATGATGGACTACAAGGCCATGGCCACACCTATGGCATCAAAATTGAAGCTTCTGTGTAATGCTTCATCTGATCTGGTTGATGTCACTGTGTATCATCAGATGATTGGGTCCTTGATGTACCTGACGAACACTAGACCAGATATTTGCTTTGCGGTGAACACATTGAGCCAGTTCCTGATGGATCCCAGAGGTGTTAACCTAGTTGCTGTAAAGCATATTCTAAGGTACCTGAAGGGTACAGTTGATTATGGGCTCAAGTATGATGCGAATCAAAAGTTTAACCTGCAGAGTTATGTTGATTCATACTGGGCAGGCAATGCTGCAGAAAGGAAGAGCACATCTAGGTGCTACTTCAATATGGGATCAGGTGTGATCTCTTGGTTTAGCAGGAAGCAGTCCTGCATAGCACTGAGTACAGCCGAGGCAGAGTATGTTGTACTTGTTCGGCTAGTTGTGAGGCAGTATGGCTGAGGAAGCTACTGTCTGAGTTATTTGATCTCCCGTTGGATGCTACTGGTATCTTTTGTGACAACCAGAGTTGTGTGAAGTTGTCTAAGAACCCAGTGTTCCACGATAGGTCGAAGCACATAGAGATCAAATATCACTATATCATGGATATGGTGCAGAGAGGAGCAGTGAAGCTCATGTATGTTGCAACAGATGAGCAGGTTGCAGATGTGCTGACGAAGCCACTAGCCAGAGTGAAGTTCGAGTACTTCAAAGAGAGGCTTGGTGTTTTTCAGATTGATGACACTTCAAGTAAGAAGTGATGGACACATTTGTAGGAGCCATTCCCAACATGGTGAGAGGAGGATCCTTCCATGGCTGTGGATGTAAGCGCTGGATGATGAGCATCAGGACGATGCTCCAGTTACTGCTCTGTATATGCATCATGTTGGATGGCTGATATGATCAGTTGGATCATGTGTATGTATATGCATCATGTTGGATGCTTGGACCATGTATCCGTATATGTATCAGGTGGATACGTTGTATGATTAGGTAGATCATGTATGTTGATATATACCAGGAGGATCCATTGTGTGACCAGGTGGATCATGTATCTATGTATGTATCAGGTGGATGCATTGTATGATCAGGTGGATCATGTAGGATGATATGTATCAGGTAGATACTTGGTATGCATCAGGTGGATGCATTATATGATCATGGATGACGAGCTTCAGGATGTTGCTCCAGATGACATGCATCAAGGCGATGCAGTGATAATGATCAAGATGATCATGTGATGATGTACATTAGGATGATGTATGGTGAGTATAAGGTTGATACTCTGTGGCCGTGGACAGGTTGTGCAAGGGTAGCATGTAATAAGCCCCTGGAGATCTGGACAGGATGAAAAAGGCCTCAGATGCTCTTTAGAGATCTTGCTTGGCAAGACACTCTTTTAAGGTTTTGCTAGACTACATGTAATAAGATCTGGACAGGATGAAAAAGGCCTCAGATGATCTTTAGAGATCTTGCTTGGCAAGACACTCTTTTAAGTTTTTGTGGACCACATGTAATAAGTCCTGGAGATCTGGACAGGATGAAAAAGGCCTCAGATGCTCTTTAGAGATCTTGCTTGGAAAGGCACTCTTTTAAGTTTTTGTGGTGGGGGTCACATGTAATAAGTCCTGGAGATTTGGACAGGATGAAAAAGGCCTCAGATGCTCTTTAGAGATCTTGCTTGGCAAGACACTCTTTTAAGGTTTTGTGGCAGTCACATGTAAAAAATCCTGGGAGATCCTATAGGTAGAGTTGTGTGCTCGTAACATCCTGGGATGCTCTTGAGAGGTTTTGTGACGCACGTAATAAGTCCTGAGGATTCCATAGTATGGCCAGTGATGATGAATACCTACAGGTGGTGGGCCTACATCCAGTATGAAAAAGGACTGGCTCTATAGAACTTCCTATGACGAGTACATCGGAGATTGATTGAGATAGCAGCAGCAGTGACGATGTCGATGATTCAAGGATGATGATTCGCTGATGATGATCCAGAGAAGAAGAATTGTACTAGTAGATCTGTGTCAAGAAATACCTTCCTAGTTAAGAGGGAGTGTTGATTTATATGTAACTTCGGAATGTATTTCACCTATGTATTTCATCTATGTATATTGTACTCCTATAGAGATGTTATTATTCCTCTATACAAAAGTGTCGTCATTTGTATTGACAAGTGTCGCAAGGGTCGTAACTTGTCGATGGGTTATTAGACCACCATGTATGGGGTCGGCCCTGATTAAGTTAGCCATGGTTTATTAGACTGCGTTAGACAAGTCAGCCCTGTTGGTTTATTTGGCAGGACAGGGTCTGTATAAATAGAGATCAGGAGATCTCTATTTGATCATATCATTACTCAGTCTTCTATCACTCGAAAAGTGGCACACATGTGAGGAGGAGGATCAGTTGCTAGGAGAAGACTATCTCTTGTACTTTGGTTGTATCATTGCTCTATCTATCTCTAAGGAAGTTGCGGGGTTTTTCACCTTCTTGGTTTTCTCTGGTGAAACTCTGTGTCTCTTGCATGCTTGCATTATTGTGTCCATGATTAATATGCTATAGATATGCTGTACATGTTATTCTCTCAGTTAAGATCCTAGATCAGATTGAAATTTCTGAAAAAACTAACAAAATGGAACCCCACCCTTCAAATTTGATCCCTGGTGGCAAGGAATTTGATAGTTATTGTTCATACCATGGGATTCTTAGAGAGAAGACAGTCCTATAAATACCACAAGAAAATGGTGTGTCAAAAAGGATGAATAGAACAATCATGGAGTGTGCAAGGTGTATGAGATTGCATGCAGGGTTTTCCTTATAGTTTTGGGCAGATGTTGTAGAACTTTTGGTTGTGAAGCATTTGTCCATATTGAAAAATAAAATAGAACAAAGCTTGAGCCTAAATCCAAGAAATGTATCATTATTGGATATGGGGTTGACGATTTTGGTTATCGCTTATGGGATTATGAAAATAAAAAAATCATTAGGAGTAGAGATGTGGTATTCAATGAAAAGGTCATGTATAAAGATCAATTGCAAGGAAAGAAACATGAAAAGGAAAACACAGAGTACACAGTGCTTGATGAAATCAAAGAAAATGAAGTTCCAAAGGTGATGGAAAATCAAGAACAGTAGCAGGTACCTCAAACTCCTACAAGTGTTAGAAGATATACCAGTTTAAGTAGACCCCCTGAACGATTCTCTCTTTCACTGCATTATTTATTGATGACTGGTTCTGGTGAACCAAAATGTTATGAAGAAGCAATGCAGGTGGAAACTAGAAATAAGTGGGAGCAAGGCATGAATGAGATGGTCTCATTGATAAGAAACCAGACTTGGGATTTGGTTCAGTTGCTTACTAGTAAAAGAGCATTGCATAATAAATGGGTTTATAGGTTGAAGGAAGAAGATGACGAGAAGAAGCAGTACAAGGCGAGACTTGTTGTAAAGGGGTTTGCATAGAAGAAATGTATAGATTTTGATGAAATATTTTCTCCTGTTGTTTAAACGAATTCAATTAGAACTATTTTAAGTCCAGTGCCGGTAGAATATTTGCATATTGAACAGTTAGATGTAAGAAAATCATTTCTCCATGGGGATTTGGAGGAAGAGATTTATATGCAGCAATCATAGGGGTATGAGGTCAAAGGGAAGGAGAATTTGGTATACAGGTTGAAGAAGAGCTTGTATGGCCTAAAGCAAGTTCCAGGGTAGTGGTATTTGAAATTTGACAAGTTTATGAAAGAACAAGGTTATAGTAGATGTCATTCTTACCACTGTGTTTATTTCAAGAGACTAGATAATGGAAGATATATTATCTTGTTATTGTATGTGGATGACATGCTTATTGCAGGGTCTAACATGCAGGACATAAATGTGCTCAAAAGGAAGTTAGCTAATTCATTTATGATGAAGGATTTGAGTGATGCAAAACAAATCCTTAGTACGAGAATAACAAAAGACAGGAAAAATCGCAAATTGTTGGTGAGTACATATAAAAGTTGTTGGAAATGTTTAGAATGCAAAATGCAAAACCAGATAGTACACATTTGGCCAACCATTTCAAACTAAGTAAGGAGATGTGTCCCAAGACACAGGAAGATATGGATTACATGTCTAGGGTTCCCTATTCATCAGCAGTTGGCAGCTTGATGTATGCCATGGTGTGTACAAGACCAAATATTGCACACGCAGTGGGAGTTGTGAGCAGGTATATGAAAATCCAAGTAAATAACATTGGAAGACAGTACAGTGGATTCTCAAGTATTTTTTGAGAGGTACTACCACTCATGCATTATGTTCTGGAGGTTCATACATTATTCTACAGGGATATCTTGATGTAGATATGGCAGGTGATAAAGATAGTAGGAGGAACACCACAGGTTATGTCTTTATTGTAGGTGGAACAATAGTAAGTTGGATTTCGAAACTACAAAAGGTTGCACTTTCAACAACGGAAGCAGAGTATGTTGCTGCTACAGAGGCTAGTAAAGAGATTATTTGGTTACAGAGGTTCATGGAGGAATTGGGTAAGAAGCAGGAGAATAACAGGTTGTATAGTGACAACCAGAGTTCCATTCATCTTGCAAAGAACTCATCGTTCCATTCTAAGACTAAACATATACAATTCAAGTACCATTTCATACGGTCTATTATGGAAGATGAACTTTTGAAGCTGGAAAAAATACACACTAGCCAGAATCGTGCAGACATGTTGACAAAGGTAGTAACAAGAGAGAAACTAAGTTCCTGCTCGGTTTCAGTTGGCCTTCAAGAATGAAGGTGAAGATGAGAAATATGCTAGATCCAAGGTTCAATGCATAGTCGAGCAAGTGCAACAGTGGTGGAGTTTCTATGATTAGTCTCCAAGTGGGAGATTATTGGTTGTGGAGCCTGATCTTCCTTACTCGGAGTTCATGTTTCAACCGTTTATGGATTCCAGCCCATGACAGGGGGGTTTGGGGGGATTCCCCCCCAAAATAGTTGTCATGGGGTGTCCAGGGGAGCGGTGACTAGTTTGGGAGCCCCCCCTTAATGGGGGTTTAGCGACAGTTCCCTCGTAGCGAAAATTTCAGAAAATATGCCTTGTAAAATGTTGTAATTTCATAGTCATGACTTGGTCAATAATGGATGATTTATGGGCCCATGGTATTGGGTGTTCCATAGTATTTTCCCATGATAATCGCTCTTAAAAGGGAGGCATTGTAATATGGTTGTGTATTGTAGCATTGTAAAGATCTATGATTGTGTGAGAGAGACTATGAGAGAGTGAAGAGGAAGTTGCAGCGGATGTGCTGTAGGTTGTATCCCTTCATTTGTTGGATGGTATAATAATAAGTACTGGCAATTTCTGTGTGGATATAGTCCATCTTGGGTGAACCACGTTATATTGGTGTCTCTCTTGTATTGTGTTTATGTAATTTCTATTTGCATCTTGTTTATTGTTATTGCTTTACGATCCTGTTTTTTTAATAAAAATGAGGGTATTAGGGGAAGAAACAATTTTACATGAGGTGGATGTGTGGTATTTATTGATAAAAAAGGGAAGAAGTGAGGGTATTGGGGAGAAAACAAATTTATATTTCAAGAATGAGATCCCTCTCTTAACAATTACAAATGAGATAAGGATGAATAAGTTGATCCATCAACCATATCACCTTATTAATTATGTTTCACAACCTATCTTTATGCCTTTATATTGTGTTCCTTGATAATGTGTACATCCTTCCATAACCTCCATGGAAACACAGACAACAAACTCCTGTTCATGGGACCTTCAAATGAAAGGGCCAACAAGGAACATTATGATGTTTTTAATAACACTTATGAATCTTTACATCTTGACAATGGTAAAGGAACTATAGCAAGGTCTTTGGAAATTTAACAAAGCTTTCGAGACTCAAGTGTAGTGAAAGATGAATTTGACACTCAAGCATAGTGAAAGATGAATTGAAATATCACATGGCACCTTTGTATAGGATCTTTGGTCTATTAATTGGATAATTGATTTTCGATTCTAGTGATTAGTGTAGACCTAGTCATTACCAGAAAAAAACATAAAGCTTTACATGGAAAAATGAACCTTTGTACGTGAACGGTTGTGAATAACGCCTCTATCCACATTTTTGGGAGTTAATATTGTGACTTAATCGACACGATTACTTTTAGTTAGTAATTGGAGCGAAAGCACAGACCAGACTATATGTGCGTTCGTATTTCGGTCAAATGCACTGTACAGTTTACTTTTGAGTTACGATTTGGAGTTACTGCACAGACCATATTAGGGTTAGTATTTTTTAATGTACATTTCACAGACCGGTTCTTGAGTCCAAACACCTAACACTTAGTTTCTAGTAGTCAATACCGAGGGGAACGTAAGTCAATGAGACGTTTGTCTGGCGCGATCTGTCGTTTAACGTGGTTACGTGACTATCAACATTTTGAACAGACATTTTCAAGAATAAATAGATTCGTGGAGAACCATACATTTCCGGGCTGGGACGAACGTCAGCTGGGCAGCGTCAGGTGGGACGCCAGACTGCGCGCTTTTATGGATGCATTGATCCATATGACATTATCCTTCCACAAGTGGCATTTTGAGAAACGTCAATACTGGAACCGCCGTTTCGGATGACACGCGTGAGGTTAGAGGCGGACCGGCGGTGCGCATGATTGCCGTCCATATAGCGACAGAAAGCGACAGGTCTAGAACACCGGCCAAGAAACGCTTTGGTCAAATATCATCGATTCACCACCCTTTGACATTATATATTAGGGAGGATTCTACAATGCTATATCACCCCTCACACAGCTGAATTTGATCGTTCAGCCATGCTTGCTTGAAAGTCGAATTCAGATTCTATTAAATATCCTTGTGAATGGAGCCTGCACAATCACTTGCATTGGCATCGTCGTTCTCATCTTTAAATTCGCTTACTGGATACACTAATTACGGGGCCATGAGGAATATTTCAGGTTCTTCGGGGCAGTCTTTAGCTTTACAACCTATCTCCTTGCCCACGAAGCGCCCAAGGTTGAAAGCTTCCATGACTGATAGCTTTGTAGCAACGTCGACTGAAGGATTCCGAGTATTAAAGGATAATTTGGCCAATCTCTGGATTAATCATTTGAATTGCAAGGAGAATATGCACAAAGGTCCTAAAGTCTTCGAATCGGAGACCGGCGCCCGTGGCGGCGGCAGCAATTCACACGTACGTGTAGGATGGGATTCGGTGAAAAACTCCCGTCAAGGCACGTGCAGATCTCCAAAGCGGAAGCTGGGATCAAAATGGAGCGAATACCAGGGATTGAACAACTGGGAAGGACTCCTTGATCCCTTGGACGAGAATCTAAGACAAGAGATCATCAAGTATGGTGAATTCGTTCAGGCTAGCTACAGCGCATTTGAGTTCGATCCGCAGTCCAAGACATACGGCTGCTGCAAATACAGCAAGCGCTCATTATTCGACGTAGTGGGGCTCAAGAGCTGTGGTTATAGGGTGACGAAAAATATCCACGCCACCTCTAGCCTCCAATTTCCACAGTGGTTAACGCACTTCCTGTCGTCGAGACTAAATTCAGAAGGCTTGACTATGGCTGCCAAATGCATAAGCAGGCCGACTAGCTGGATTGGGTTTGTGGCAGTTTGTGACGAAAAAGAAGAAATCGCAAGGCTTGGAAGGAGAGATATTGTCGTGGCTTACAGAGGCACCGGCACTGCTCTTGAGTGGGCCGAGAATGTCATGACCGTGATGACACCTATCGAGGATTTCTCTGGAGAGCAATTTTCCTTTACGGCTTCCTCGAATCACAGCGCCCTGGACTGTTGCCAACCCAAGGTAGAGAGTGGGTTCTGGAGACTCTACAAATGTAAAGATTCAGCCGGTCGAAGCGCTTCAGACAAGGTCGTGAACGAGTTACGAAGGCTGGTGCAATTGTACAAGGACGAAGAAATCAGTATTACCATCACTGGCCACAGCTTGGGCTCAGCATTGGCTCTTCTTACGGCCTACGAAGTCTGTGAGATCTTCAATAAAGGCAATAAAGGCAAATGCTCAAAGGTTCAAGTTACGGTTTTCTCATTCGGAGGTCCGCGAGTTGGGAACAGCGCCTTTGGTAGGAGATTGGAGGAGTTTGGATGCAGAGTTTTGAGAGTCGTTAACATTAACGATCTCATTACTAAGGTTCCCGGGTTGGTCTTGAACGAGTGGATGCATATGATGAATCAGCGTTCAGAGAACGTACAGAGGATTGTGAAGATTTTAGAGAAGATGCCGTGGGCTTACTGTCATGTCGGAACCGAGCTTCGGGTGAACAACAAGCACTCACCATATCTGAAACCAGATGCAGACATGAGCTGTTGTCACGATCTAGAAGCTTACCTCCATCTGGTCGATGGTTTTCTCAGCTCTTCTACTCCCTTTAGGTCAACTGCAAAGCGAGATCTTGTTGGGCTGCTAGTCAATCAGAAATCAAACGTCCTGCTTAGGGCTTCCAAGATTAATCACGATACTGAGAGGGATACGAAAAGTGACAAATCTCTCATTAGATCTTAAAATTGCACAGCTCGTTCCTGGTCCTCTATATAACACCGACATCTTCTCTTTTGTTCGTCTATCTGGCATCCGCATCAGGAATTTGAACCATGTCTATACACCATTTATTTTTGGGTGTGAACTGGTTATACCCATTTCTGATTGTAAATTCATAAATTCATTGTGTATTTTTTTGTGTATGTCCTTAAAAAAATGACAAGGACATCAAGGAATTCGCTTTTTAAAAGAATTCCGATTTCAGTTTTAAAAATGAGAAAGACTAACTTCCAGAGTATATCCAGTCAATCTTTCAGGCACGGGCCTTTTCAGATTGCCATGGGCATGTATTTTTAAAACTCTAAACGCAGTTTCACATTGCCATGGGCATGCATTTTTAAAATTGCCATGGACATGTATTTTTAAAGCTCTACTGGCAGAATTTTCTGAATTGTTAAAATAAGGATAATTTTGTTTTCAGTGATATAGAATTTAATTATAAAATGTATTTAATAAAGTATTTTGTTTAAAATTTTAATGTGGTCAAATAATTCTCTTACAACTTTTAGAATATGAAACATTGTATTTTAAATTTTAATAATTACATTAGTTATAATGTCAAAATTCAATGGTCAAAAATCAAATTAACGAAGGAAAAAGGAGTTTAGGACTCTTTTTTATTTGGATATGAAGAAGTGACTTTTCATTTATAATTAATTACAATTTCTCATTTTTAACGAAGGAAAAAGGAGTTTAGGATTCTTTTTTATTTGGATATGAAGAAGTGACTTTTCATTTATAATTAATTACAATTTCTCATTTTTACCATTTGAGCTGGCACTGGTCAAAAATCAAATTAACGAAGAAAAAAGGAGTTTAGGACTCTGTTTTATTTGGATATGAAGAAGTGACTTTTCATTTATAATTAATTACAACTTCTCATTTTTACAATTTGAGCTGGCACTGGCCACTGAATACTTTAACAATTATATCTTACTTGATTCCTACTCAGATGAACTTCATAAACCACTGTAAAATGTAATTTGTTTTTTTATGTAAAAAAAAACCAAATTTTCAATCTGCAAGCCTAACTTGTGACTTCCATGTTTAATGTTTAGACTTTTTAAGATTTATACGCTGTGAGATTACGTTGATATAACTATGTTCTAATTGAAGACTAGATTTATAAGTTGGTGGCCCTTTTTTAGTTAATTAAGTTTAAGAAGAAGAATTTGCAATACCTTCCCTGTGAACTCGAAGTTGTTGCCTTTATGGAGCAAATAAGTATTGTCAATTCTATCCAGACGGGTACGAATATATTTCAGAGAACTTACCTGAAAAGTTCCAAGCTGTTCTGTCGCTGCTGCTGTTTCTCGTTACTGGTTTGTCTAGAGATTCCATGATTTGCTCAGCGAATACTCCGGATTTGTTCGTCAAAGATCAAGAATTTACTTTTCAATTCTACGTGTTTCGCGGAATCTACTGATCAGCCAATTTCTACTGTCAGAGTAAGTCGCTTTTAAGTTTGATTTCCCAACAAATTGACATAGAACTTTGGAACATTAAGAATTCTATCTATCTTATCACAGTCATAAATACCACAGCAAAGAGCATAAATGCATACTACGTCATATAGTTCATCTAACTACGATCTAACATACTACGCCATACAGTTCACTCATTCGCCCAAAAGTTGCGGCAATGATAACTCTTAATGACATATTTGAAATCGTTGAAACAGATTCTGAACGTCTGTGCATTAAATAAAATTCATCAAGTTATTTAAGTTAATAAGCGAGGTAGATAGCCTACACACATGGACAGGAAAAGCGGGCTTGGAGCGCGCTCTAAGCTCACTGCGAGGTAATGATGCGCTTTTCAACAATCTTTGGTGCAGCTGAAGTCTGCTCAAGGTTTTCTGACAAAGCTGGTTAAAAGTACATTTAACATTAATTTTTTTATGTTTAAATTTTGAATTTACATAAAGCTACTGAAAAAGTACATGTAGTGGGAGGGCTCGAAATCATGTGCGTGAAACCGCGCTTTATGCTCCATTGACTACACACTGAAGTGCGCTATGGAGACCCTGTTTTTAGTGCATGTGCCCACGTTTAATGGAAACACGCGTTAAGAAGTTTCCATAGTTTCGCTAAGATTTGCTTTTCGCATTTTTCGCTCCGACGAATTGGAGAGCTTCGACGTCATATGTGTTTCACTTTGCATTCTAGTCGTGTTTAGCACGCAAAATACCTTGAAAGTGGCAGTTGCAACGAAGCTCAGTGGAACGGAATTAAGATTTAAGATTTCATGAATTTGAATTTGAGCACATCAAAGGGAACCAAGATTTAAGATTTCATGAATTTGAGCACATCTGATTAGAACTAGAATTAGAATGGTGTGAATTCAAAATGTATAATGTAAATATTTATGGGTGTAATTATGTTGTAAGTGTAGTATGCATATTAAAAATTAGAAAGGTAACTTATTATTCAATCTCTAAATAAATATAGCCATATTTATTTACTAAAAAATATGTTTAATTGTTAAAAATTAATTATGTTTATAGGAGTTTATATCTTAGAATTTGGGGTGGACTACGATGTATGCTTTTCCAAGGTTGCACAAGGATGAGACATGTGTACTATTCAGTCATTTGAAATTCAAAATAAACAAAAATTAGAAAAAATGAATATTAAAAATAATTGGTAGTTGAAGAATATAGATAACTAGCACTTTGTGGCTGATAGCGAAAGAGGGTTGATGATAGCATGCATATAGGCATGGATAACTAGCACTTGAACCTTGTTAATATGGCAAATTCGAAATAAACAGTTATAAAAAATAAGAATATAAAAATAAGTGGTAGCTCATAAATGGATAATTGGTAGTTGATGCATAGATAACCCATAGAGTTTGTGGCAGCCATAACAGCTAACTAAAGTATGAAACAACTACACATTGATAACAACTAACATATAACAATTAGGTTTTGGGTGGTTTTGAGTCTATTTAAATAAAACCCACATAGCTAAACCAAGAATCCACAAGCACCTCTAAATATTTCTGCTGAGGTTGCATTAAAAATTTTTTTGGGTTAGGTTTACCGAGGTTGCATTATGGTTTTGAGGGCCCACTATGGCTACTTGCAAGTTTGCATCAGGGTTGTGAGGGTTGACGTCTATGGCTATTTGCAAGTGCAGGCAGTTGTTTCCAAGAAGCAACAATGAAAACTGTTATAGAAACCCCTTCTTTTTCTTCGAGGTGCGGGAAGCTATGGCCAAGAAGCGACAACCCACCCCACCCCACCCCACCTCACCCCACCACTTTTTTTGTTTGCAGGTGGTTAGCGGCTATGTACAAGAATCCCCAAACAACATGACTATGGATATATTCTTTTTGCTTGCATGTGGTTGCAGCTATGGGCAAGAAACATTGGTAGTATTAATTGTTTCTTTCTAATTAAATAAGGTGTTTAGCACAAGGTTTCTCAAGTATTTTGTGTGAACATTAAATATTCTGAATGAGTATGAAAATTGACCATCTTTGAGAGTGAATCTCCTTATCCCTTTTGGTTAGATGCATGACCATATTAAGAGGGTTTCAACCCGATGTTGATAAGATGCGTTGGGAATCATATCAAATGAGATCAGTGCTTTTTTCTCGATGTAATTTAGTCTCTCTAATTCCCGCGTCGATGAGGATCAACTCCTTGATTCACATCGGGACAAATAACAAATATGTGGAATCAGTTTCCCCATATGTGGGTTTAGGCACAGCTCAACCACCCACCAATATTAATTCATTAATAAGAGCATGAAGCTCCCAGCCCCGTGGAATATTAAAACCTTAATTATTAACCAATTTCGTTTATAGATTCTTGTGTCCTCTATGAAATTTTTTATTAATATCCCTATTGGCGTTTCCATCTGCATCTTTTGCAGATGTTCTAGTTATCTCCAACTATTTCCTTCAGCCTCAATATACAAAAGAAAATAATAAAACTTGATATTACTATCTTGTTGTAATACAAGAGTTTACTCCAATTTATAACAAATGGCAGAAGACACCTTGTTATTTGTTAATTTTCCAATCTTGCAAACTACGTATACAAGGTTGGCACATAAGTATACCAACATGGTGGATAACCTAGCCTATGCAATTTTCACTAGATATACATATATACTAACATTACCCTTAAGAGAAATGTATAGAAATGTATAGAGTAAACATGAGAACAAAATAGTTCTCGATTCTTGACAACGAGGCCTATTTAGGTACCCAAGTACAAAAGTCTCATAAGTGAATATATGAAGAAAAATCTCTTGGATAAAACTTATGCACTAAAGAAGGAAAACACATCAAAAAGTCCCTTAAGTTTAATATGAAGAAGATCCCACAAATAACTCTAGGTAGCAACTTCCAAACTCCTAAGGTGATGAGAATTGAATACACACCATCCTCCCAAAAGAGAATGATCCTCCAAAATCAGTCTCAGCACAAGAGGCCTTATTAGGTACTCATGTGTTGAATGTGGTTTCCATTGATGTCAAAGGAGTTCAATAATGACAAAGGAATAACCAACGACATGATGGCAGGAAAAACTCAGTAATGACAAAGGAATAACAAAGGTAGTGATGACATGGCATGTATGATGATGTGGCATGTGTGATGAGGCTGGAAAGACACATGATGATGTTCTAGTACCTTGATGATGTCATTATTACAATTTGACCTAATTATATAGAGATTTGTCAGTTTGGAGAAATTATGGAAAATGGCAAAGTGTTGGAAAATTGGTCCAAGTGGCCTTAAGAAAATGCCCGCCGTACCTCATAGGTCAAGGTAAATGCCTACCCCATCTTGTCAAGTTGTAGCTTGATCTGTCTACCTGACCATCTCAGTTTGTCTTGAGAGTGTTTGAGGAGGAAGTTATAGGTCTGCCAAAACAGGGTTTTAGGCAGTTTTGCACCAGTCTAGTAAAATGTCCACCTAGGTCAGAGGAAGATGAGTTTGAAGGTGAAATCAGTATGGTTGTGCTCAATGAGATGTATTACATCATCTGGTATCATTGGTTCAGGATTTTGGTGAAATAAAAAATCCACCCTAGAGATTGCGCAAATTGCCTAAGTATAAAACTATTGGTAAAAATGCCTAAGTGACCTCAGTAAAATGTCTTCCATTTCTTGTGGTTGATGTCTTAAAGTATTTTGAGGGTATGGGTATCTAGATTGTTGATTGGTGCATCCAACCATATCATTTGTTTTTCCAAAAAGTCTTTGTAGGTGAAGATATTGATTCGCCAAAAGTGTCTCCTAGTTTGATTTGCACTGCTCCAGAAAAATGACCGCCGAGGAGAGAGAAAGAGGTCTCAAAGGATGAAACTGGTATAGATGGAATCACCTTGTTGGCCTCTATCTAGTGGATGTATCATACTTCCAATTTGCTGAAAATAAAAATCCCTTCATGTTGACTTAGGGTTTGACAATTTTGTTTAGGTGTTGAATTGGCAGTTTAAAAAGCTAGTTTCAAATGTCCACTAGATGATGTGTGTGTATCAACAAATTCAAAAGGTAACATGGATTTGTTCCTTGTTGAAGTGGTTATCCATTCATATTTTCAGTTTTCCTTATGATGGTCACATGTGCAAGAACTTAACTTGCAAAAGTGAGAAAAATCTTGTTTTGCATATTAAGATCAAATGAAATTTGTCTAAGTGTTAAAAATAGAAGGTTAAGTGGCCATTTGGAAATGCTCGCCAGGATTTGTCCTTGTACTGATAAATTCATCAGTTGGCATAGGTTTGTTCCTTGATGATCTGGCCATCTATTCATGGTCTCGGATTTCTTTCTAGAGGGAAGTGTGAAATACAAGCCTGCCAAATTGAGAAAATTTTTGTCTTCATGTCTAAATGAAGTCTGAGAGGTTCTTTGGAAATGCCCGCCAGAATTTGTCCTTGTGCTGATAAATTCATCAGTTGGAATAGGTCTGTTCCTTGATGATCTAGCCATCTAGTCATGGTCTCAGATTTCTCTTTGGAGGGCACACGTGCGAAATACAAGCCTGCCAAATTGAGAAAAAGTGTGTCTTCATGTCTAAATGAAGTCTAGGAGGCTATTTGGAAATGCTCGCCAGAAGTTTTCCTTGTGTTGATAAATTCATCAGTTGGCACAGGTTTTATCCTTGATGATCTGGCCATCTAGTCCTGGTCTCATATTTCACTATGGAGGTTACACATGTGAAATACGAGCCTGCCAAAATGAGAGAAAGTTTATCTTTCTATCTAAATGAAGTTTGAGAGGTCATTGGAAATGCCCTCCAGAGATTGTCTATGTGCTAATAATTTCTCCAGATGGTATGGGTATGTTCCATGATGAACTGGCCATCTAGCCATGATGTCACTCTCTTATTTGGTAGTCACATGTGTGAAAAATTGATTTGCCAAGTTGAGGAAAAACTATTTTTACACAGTATGTGAATATGCCAGCAATAAGCCTGATAATATATGTTAACAAGTTTTCGTTTAAATTTCCCAGCTAAGTCAATTTAATAAGGAATAATTAATATGCTATGAAATAGAGGAAATTAACTACCAACTATTTATCAAAGCAAGAAGTATTTGTTTTGAAGTGGTGCGTTTCATAAAAAGGCAATTTCCAGATTGAAGGACGCGATTATGGAAAGGGTGTGATGCTGAAAAGGCATGATGATAAGCTACAGGAATAAACTAATAAAAAGGTAACGAGGCAAAGTTTATGAAATAATAAACATAGAAATATTCTTTGTGAAGAGACACGAGTGTGAAAAGACATGATGGTTCATATGAAGAAGAATATATTGGACATATTTTGATTCTGGAAAGTGTGCGTCTCTGGGCATTTGAATATGAGCATCTGAAGCAGCGCGGAACATAGGATATTCGATAATATAAATCAGAATCCAAGGAGAACATAAGTGTATGTTGGGATTTGATATGAAGATCTGAAGGAACATAGAGACCAAATAAGAACAACAAAGTGTCTGCATATTTAAGATGAATATTTGAAGAAGTGTAGAACAAAAGTCAGAGAATAAAGGAGAAGAATTGAAGATGTTTGCAGCCCAGATCCATGTGGCAGCAAGAAAAGACAAACACTGATGAAGTAAAGAATTATCTGTGACAGAGTTGAAGAAAGGAAGATTTGGAAGATTGATATAAACACATTAAGGAGGTAGGGTGGTGCTAGGGAAAGATACATGTCTGCAAGGGGGTTGTAGCCTCCTTCTAGTGGCAGCTGGTAAATAGGGTTTCTAAGCATCCTTTCAGTAGTAGTTGATAAACAGGGGGTTGTATCCTCCTTCCAATAGTAGCTGGTAAATAGGGTGTCAAAGCATCCTTTTAATAGTAGTTGATAAACTAGGGGGTGGTAGCCTCCTTCCAGTGGCAGCTGGTAAACAGGGTGTTGTAGCATCCTTTCAATAGTAGCTGATAAACTTGGGGATTGCAGTCTCCAACAAGTTGTAGCTTGCTAAAACTATTGTAAATATAAGTTTGTGGTATAGAAAGAGTCTGTGGTTTTCCCAATTGGGCTTCCACAATAAAATATGTGTTATGTGTATCTTGTCGACCCTATGTGTTAATGAATAAGTTAAAAGTGGTTTTAATTGTTAAAAGTTATCAATACTGATTCACCCCTCCCCCCCCGCTCAGTATTGTCCAATATTCCAACAATTGGTATCATAGTAGGATCCTTCACTATAGCCTAAACCACTGGAAGGAAGATCCTATAAAAACCACTATGGATCAACAAGAAGGGATGGCATCCAACAGAGCTCTAGTACTTAATAAATAAGAATATGCATATTGGATCAAAAGAATGAGAGCATACTTACAATCATTAGGATATGATGTATGGAATTCAATAATATCTCATTATATCCCACCAAAAAGAATAAGGACTACATCTCAGAAAGAGTCCAAGAAAAATAACTTAGTGGCAATGGAGGCCATACTTGATGGATTACCTCAACCCATCAAAGAGAATATAGGACAAAGTATCTCAGCTAAGGAACTATGGATCAAATTGGAGAAGCTTTATTCAGTAGAAGAAATAGAAAAATAAAGCCCCATTGTTCTCAGTAATATGGAGAACTTTGCAGTCATAAGGAAGATCAAAAGAATAAAACCATACACAAGAAGAAAGTTAATAAAAGGAAAATATTATATTCCATGGAGGATAGTGAAGATGAAGAGATAAGTGAAGACGAAGAAATTCTATGCATTGGGACATTAACTCAAGCCTCGGAAGAGTAATCAGATGTGGAAGGTGAGGTGGACCTAGAGGCTGAACTCATGTGTGCTCTTGAGGAAATTGGAAAATGTAGAAGAAGGAACAAATCTTTGAAAGGGCAATTGTCAAAATACCAGGAAGAGCTAGAGTCAAAAGAAGAGGAAGTCAAAACCCTCCAAGAAGAGCCACACAAATAAATTCAACAAGTGATGGTTAGCATGAAAGAGGCTAAAAGCTTAAAACAAAAAGTTTCCAAATTCGGGGAAGAAATAGAAAGGTTGAAAGACCAGCATACCATTAATGAGAAGCTCAAGGAGAAAATACAAGACTCTAAATGACTTGAAGCAAAAGTTATTTTGCTTAGAAAGATACTTGATGAAGAATATATTAAATCAAAATTTGAGAACAACTCAAATACTTTAGATGAAATCCTAAGTAGCCAAAGACCATCAAGTGATAAAACTGGATTAGGTTATGACAAAGAAAAGAATCCAAAATGTGTGTCTCTTACACTCCAAGATAAGAATAAAAGAAGCTATGTTGCTGCACTCAAAAGCTCGATTAAGAAGGATAGTCAGAAATCTGCTCCCTCCTGTCATAATAAAGATAGAACTGGTATGATACCCAAAAGACCAATGACAAGCAGGTACCAGCAGATCTTTTTCGGTCATTTCTACTCTTGTAATAATTTTGGACATATGGCTAGAGAATGTAAGCTAAGAGAGAATGCTTCAATAAAAGCTCAGAAACAAAGGAAGGAATGGAAGAAGATGGAAGTTGTGAAGAAAAAAGATCAAAGATCCCTCAAATATAAAGGAAAGTTCTATGGATATTGTCATTGTTGTCACAAGTTTGGTCACAAAGCCATTGAGTGCAGAACCAAGGGAAAATATCGAGTACAAAAATCAAGAGACAAATATATGAAAAACTAGTAAGCAGAGTACCTCATGGAAATACGTGGAGAAGAAAGGAAGACTACAAAGATCCAAAGGAAACAAATATTCCAAGCACCAATGAAGTTTCCAAAGATGATGTTCAGTATAATAGTGTTGTAGATAAGAATAACATCCATTATGATGGAAAGAAATATGAAGATGTAAAATACACTGATGGAGATAAAGATGATGAATGTCTCTTTTAAAGTCTCTCCTAACCAAAAAAAAAGGAACCCTGAAATTAGTATTAAGAAAGGATCATATACTCAGGGGGAGTTAATATCAGAAAATTGCAATTGGTATTTGAAATTAAATAATATTAGTTGGTAAGAATAAACGATTGTATTCATAAAAAAAAAGAAGTAGAGTAGAGGTGACAAATTGAAGAAGAACATTTTGTCTAGAAAACATCTATGTGACAAAGCACACTTAATGGTTGAAGTGTAACAAAATTAGAAGCAGAATTAGAGAAGAAAAGAGATGATCATGATTAAATTATAATACTGGTGTATGGTTGACAAAGAGCAAAGTGTAAACATGAAAATATTAAAATGCATGATCCATGAGATCCATGAAGACTATGATGTCTATAAACTAATAGAAGATGAAAATTATCCTTATTATTCATAAGATGAAGCCATGAAACATAAATTAAAAACTTTGTTCATCCTGAAAGTACTCATTTAATCACAATGGTTTGGGATGACCTTCCACATTTCACACTTGGAGGATTTTCTAATCATGTCTTCATGGTTGATGAAGCACGTGTAATGAGTAACAAGATGACATTATGAGATTCTTGGTGAGATGATGTGCAAAGCAGTGCATAGAAGTCCAACACTACTCACACATAGAAATCTTTCTTTGGATAATCATCGCATTGACTTGAATTAACTATGAAAGACTCATTAGTGGAGCAGAAGGCAACATTGTGATAAGGGGGAGTCTATGAATTCATTATACAGGTTCTCATTCAGAGACTAGCTACAAGATGTCAACTATATTATCTTAATACAAGTGGTTAGTACCAAGTCCAAGATAACAGGGAGAAGAAAAGCAAAAGAATGGCAGTTGTCAAAAAGGAGAAAGATTGGAAATTCTCTGTCAAGATGGTTACAGCAAGAGTATACCCAATTATCCTTTGTGATTGTTGTCAAAGGGGGAGAATGTTTAGATGTTGCCATCAATGGAAAAGGGGGAGAATGTTGAATGTGGTTTTCATTGATGTCAAAGGAGTTCAATAATGAAAAAGGAATAACCAAGGATATGATGGCAGGGTAAACTCAGTAATGACAAAGGAATAACAAAGGTAGTGATGACATGGCATGTATGATGATGTGGCATGTGTGATGAGGCTAGAAATACACATGATGATGTTCTAGTACCTTCATGATTTCATTATTACAATTTGACCTCATTATATAGAGACTTGTCAGTTTGGAGAAATTCTGGAAAATGGCCAAGTGTTGGAAAATTGGTCCAAGTGGCCTTAAGAAAATGCCTGTCGTACCTCATAGGTCAAGGTAAATTCCCACCCCATCTTGTTAGGGTGTAGCTTGGTCTGTCTACCTTACCATGGTATCTATTTGTCTTGAGAGTGTATGAGGAGGAAGTTATAGGTCTGCCAAAACAAGGTTTTAGGTATTTTTGCACCAGTCCAGTAAAATGTCCACCTAGGTCAGAGGAAGATGAGTTTGAAGGTGAAATCAACATGGTTGTGCTCAGTGAGATGTATTACATCATCTGGTATCATTGGTTCAGGATTTTGGTGAAATAAAAAATACACCCCGGAGATTGCACAAATTGTCTAAGTATAAAAATATTGGTAAAAATGCCTAAGTGACCTTAGTAAAATGTCCGCCATTTCCTGTGGTTGATGTAATAACTTATTTTGAGGGTATGGGTCTCTATACCATTGATTGGTGCATCCAACCATATCATTGGTTTGTCCAAAAATTCTCTATAAGTGAAGATATTGATTTGCCAAAAGTGCCTCCTAGCTTGATTTGCATTGCTCTAGAAAAATGACCGCCGAGGAGAGAGAAGGAGGTATCAAAGGATGAAATTGGTCTATATGGAATCAAATTGTTGGCCTCTATCCAGAGGATGTCTCATACTTCCAATTTGGTGAAAATAAAAATCCCTTCATGTTGACTTAGGGTTTGACAATTTTGTCTAGGTGCTGAATTGACAGTTTAAAAAGTTAGTTTCAAATGTCCACCAGATGATGTGTGTGTATCAACAAATTCAAAAGGTGACATGGATTTGTTCCTTGTTGAAGTGGTTATCCATTCATATTTTTAGTTTTCCTTACGATGGTCACATGTGCAAGAAATTAACTTGCCAAAGTGAGAAAAATCTTGTTTTGCATATTAAGATCAAATGAAATTTGTCTGTGTTAAAAATAGAAGGTTAAGGGGCCATTTGGAAATGCCTTCCAGAAGTTGTCCTTGTAATTATAAATTCATCAGTTTGCATAGTTCTATTCCTTGATGATATGGCCATCTATTCATGGTCTCGGATTTCTCTCTAGAGGGAACACGTGTGAAATACAAGCCTGCCAAATTGAGAAAAAGTTTGTCTTCATGTCTAAATGAAGTCTGAAAGGCCATTTGGAAATGCCCGCCAGAATTTGTCCTTGTGCTGATAAATTCATCAGTTGGAATAGGTTTGTTCCTTGATGATCTATCCATCTATTCATGGTCTCATATTTCACTCTGGAGGTTACACGTGCGAAATACAAGCCTGCCAAAATGAGAGAAAGTTTATCTTTCTGTCTAAATGAAGTTTGACAGGTCATTGGAAATACCCACCAGAGATGGTCTGTGTGCTGATAATTTATTCAGATGGCATGGGTATGTTCCATGTTGAACTGGCCATCTAGCCATGATGTCAGCCTCTTCTTTGGTAGTCACACGTGTGAAAAATTGATTTGCCAAGTTGAGGAAAAAATATTTTTACATAGTATGTGAATATGCTAGCAATAAGCCCGATAATATATATTAACAAGTTTATGTTTAAATTTCCCAGCTAATTCAATTTAATAAGGAATAATTATGATGTTATGAAATAGAGGAACTTAACTATCATCTATTTATCAAAGAAAATTAATTAAACCAAGAAGTATTTTTTTGAAGTGGTGCGTTTGATAAAAAGGCAATTTATAGATTGAAGGATGCGATTATGGAAAGAGTGTGATGCTGAAAAGGCATGATGATACGATACAGGAATAAACTAATAAAAAGATAATGAGGCAGAGTTTATGAAATAATAAACAGAGACATATTCTTTGTGAAGAGACACGATGGTTCATATGAAGAAGAATATATTAGGCAGAGTTTGATTCTGGAAAGTGTGCGTCTCTAGGCATTTGAAGATAAGCATCTGAAGTAGTGAAGAACAGAGGATATTCAATAATATAAATCAGAATCCAAAAAGAACAGAAGTGTATGTTGGCCTTTGATATGAATATCTGAAGCAACATAGAGACCAGAGAAGAAGAACAGAGTGTCTGCATATTTAATATGAATATTTGAAGAAGTGCAGAATAGAAGTCAGAGAATAAAGGAGAAGAATTGAAGCTGTATGCAGCCCAGATACATGTGTTAGCAAGAGAAGACAAAAAATGATGAAGTAAAGAATTATCTGTGACAGAGTTGAAGAAAGGAATATTTGGAAGACTGTTCTAAACACATTAGGGAGGTAGGGTGGTGCTAGGGAAGGCTATAGGTCTGCAAGGGGTTTGTAGCCTCCTTCCAGTGGTAACTGGTAAATAGGGTGTTGAAGCATCCTTTCAGTAGTAGTTTATAAACCAGGGGGTTGTAGCCTCCTTCCAGTAGTAGTTGGTAAATAGGGTGTCGAAGCATCCTTTCAGTAGTAGCTGATAAACTAGGCAGTTGTAGCCTCCTTCCAGTGGCAACTGGTAAATAGGGTGTTGTAGCATCCTTTCAGTAGTAGCTGATAAACTTGGGGATTGCAGTCTCTAGCAAGTTGTAGCTTGCTAAAACTATTGTAAATATAATTTTGTAGTATAGAAAGAGTTTTTGGTTTCCCCAATTAGGCTTCCACAATAAAATATGTGTTATGTGTATCTTGTTTATCCTGTGTGTTAATGAATAAGTTAAAAGTGGTTTTAATTGTTACAATTTATCAACACTGATTCACCCCCCCCTCTCAGTATTTTCCAATATTCCAACATCATGTACAATCGAGAAAAACACCATAAATTGGAATTTCTATGGACGCTAATCTATCTCACTAGAGTGCATGTGTTGCTAGGTGTTGCAACCACCGAGTCAACTCAAAAGGTGGTGCTATGTAGAAGCCTCACTTTGAAGAACATTGATCTTGATCAAAATGGTGAAAAACAATCACTTAAGGAAGCATTGCACACCATCCCTTGGTGATATTGAATTAGGTGAAGAAGATGATGGAAATGGATGTCACAAATGATGGAAAAAATATGAATATACAATCTAAAGGCACCAATGATTCCAAACAATCACAGGAAAAAAACACTCCAAAGTGGCTAGCTCATGTGACTGCAAAATAAATCTAATCACATTATGGAGACAAACACCAAGTGATATTTTAAGTCTATGTACATGAGTGGCACACTATCGACCAATCCAAGGTGCATAATGAGAGGTAACATAAATAAAGACCATGATGGAAACCAATGTTTGATATGGGTCATGACAAAAAAAGCCATATTAGGTACCCATGTACAAATGTAGAATCATCACATATTTAATCAATGCATGAAAAAAATAACAATCTCAAAAATTAAAATTAAAGTGGTGTGCAATATCACTCATTGGAAAGACAGAAAAATACTTTTTGCAACACCTCAAATGGAATAGAAAATGAACACTCCAATAAAAATTATGGAAAAATCTATGCCAATAACCTCTTACATCCAATAAATTGGAAAAAAAACAATATGACAAAAATGTCTCCAAAAAATAAATAAGTTTACATGCAAATGAAACAAATTGTTTGTTTTCATAATATGGTAATTAATGGAATAGATCCTTGGACCCTTTCCTCATCCTTCTAGCACACACACAAATATTTAGGAGTCTAAAAGATAGGTCCATGAGACTGACTGTTTAAAAAATGGAATGCCAAACGCATGTGACCAATCTTCTTGCATTGACTTAGAGATGTCATATTCACCATAAATAATTGGAAAAATCACATTGACATGGCATGCACAAACCAAATGAAGCTAATTGAACAATGGATCGCCCACCACAAAGTGAATAAAATACTACAATAGCATATCATCACCCTCATTGTATCTAAAGAAAATACAACATTTTGGTAACCATAAATGAAGCCATAGTGCCCACATTGTACTGGAGGGAAGGAATATACACAGTGGCAGTGATAGCCTAATCTGCAACAAGGAAACACTGTGGCCGAATCTCCAAGCTCAGAGCATTCCTTTTTTGCTGCATAACTATAGCTAACAGAATCCAAAAAATCAACTTCTAGATAGATCAGAGATCAACCCATAAATAAACCACCTTATCGAGAGAATACATGCCACGATCTATAGACATGAATGGAATTCTTCATCTAAACTAGCCATTTTCACAATTACAATTTGAACCACAATCAGGTTGTCTCATAATAGTGATACAAAGAGGTCACTCTATGGTGTGTGTCTTTCTCTCGATTTAAATATGAGATGTGAGGTCATGATTGGATGATTTTCATGGTGGTTGGTTCAATTTTAAATAAAGAAAAACTAGTTCTGAGAGTATATCTCCCACAATCACCAAGAAGAGTAGGTTGTGATATAACTATATCGAAATGGCTTGTTCCATCGGCACGCAATCCAATCCACTTGGACTAAAAACTTTGGCCTCACTCTTAGACAATGGAACAATTAAAAAAACTACAACATAATCTTTAATAGAGACATGTCTGATATTATTCTTAATGGAGTGGTGCAACATTACCTATGGTGGGGTGGGGGGCTATAGGTCCCAAGGTCCATTCTTGTGGGGGTGTTGGGATATCCTTGATTCTCGGGGGGAATAGCAGGGTAGTGAATTTTAAAAAAAAGAAGAGAAATGTCCAATAACCATTCAAAGGAAAGATCACTGTATCCATATTCTAGTGAGCCCCATGGTGCTCTCGAAGACCACCATTATGCCTAAAGATATTAAGAAATTCAATATGGTGCACAAAGAATCACACATGTAGTGTAGAGGATCACAAATGGATAGTTGGTTAGTGTGAACCCACGAGTTTGTGTATGAAGGAGACAATTCACCCATAGATTTATTGTTGTGGGTATTAATTCTTGGGAAATGGGCAATGATAAAGGCTTTGAACTACAACACACATCCTCTACAAGTAATTATTTCCATGTGAGTAATATAGGGGCACCATTAAGAGTTTTTTGTGCAATACAGATGGGTCTGACAAGGCCTTGACCATGATTAAGGGAGAAAAATAAGGTTCTTAATCCCTAAATGAATCTTATATACCTTACGAGACATCAAATATTCCTCAAACCACCACAAATCCTTCTAGAAGAGACCATTTTCCTTGAGTGGGATATGGATACTGTTAAGAGGTTTTAAAAACAAGAGATGACTCTTGGGCCTTTGGCCCAAAATGAAGTTTCTATGACCCTACTCCCTAAAATAGGCTTCAAACCACCACATAGACTTGAATCGTTAGCCCCTTACTGGGATATGGGCATCATTAAGATATTTTGTATACCAATATGAATTTGGGTGCTTAACCATGGTCATTAAAGTAAAACAAGAGTCCAAGGATATAAATTAATCTTCTAGGGCTCATAATCCATTAATGACACCTTCAACTGTTGAATATTGTAACTTCAAAGAATATTATATTTGTACTTTATTATTCCGGAGATGTTTCATTCCTCCGAGGTAACCCTATCATGTATCTGGAGATGTTTATTCCTCCAGGGGTTTGTATTAACTAGGGTTATTAGACCCACCATGTGTGGGTCGGCCCTGCAGTTATATTTTAGGGGTTATTAGACTTCTCCAGGTGAGGTCGGCCCCGTTAAGTCTTTTAGTCAGTTGGGAGTCAAGTATAAATAGAGGAGGTGAACTCCTCATTAGATCACTCACTCACTTGTAGAAGAGTGCGCACTTGTCTGGGAGATCTGCTAAGGAGTCAAGGAGAAGGAGCACATCTTGTATTTTGGTTGATCATCTTATTGAGGAAAGCTTTGCTGGGTTTTCTACCCCTTGAGGGTTTCCCAGGGTATATTGTGTGTCTATCTTGTGATTGTGTTTCTTTCAGAGATATTGCTTGTCTATTTGGTTTAAACTTAACATGGTATCAGAGCTAGACTGAATAGGACATCTTTCACAAGGTAAGAATACCTCTTTCTCTCTCTTTGGTGAAGTTAGGGTTTTCAGCCCAAAGTTGGTATTATTGATTTTTGGTTGTATGGATGGATAGCTCTCTTCAATACCTTTCTTTTGAGCTATAGATTGAACTTTTTGGTTGGGTAGAACTTCGGGAAAGTCAAACCCTAATTCTACCAAAAGTGCGATAAAATTCTGTTCCAGTTTCCAGAAAAGTGAAAAGTAACTTCCCAGGTAAGTCTACTCTGTCTCTTGGACTCCCCCAAGAGAAGATGGCTCCAAATACTAAGCTTGAAGACAAGCTAGAAGGCATAGAGAATTTCCGGGCATGGAAATACATAATTGATCTCATTCTTGAGGAGAATGATCTTGCTCATTATATCAAGAAGGAAGTTGCAGAACCAGAAGAAGATGAAGCCAAAGAAAAACACAGGAAGGATCTGATTAGGGCAAAGAGAATCATAGCTGATTCCATTAAAGACCACTTGATTCCCCAAGTGGCTTCCAAGAAGACTCCAAAGGAAATGTATGATGCCCTAGGAAGAATGTATGAAGGAAAGAACATCAACAGGAAGATGAATCTAAGGACTCAATTGAAGAGTACCAAGATGCACAAAGGAGAATCCATTCAAGACTACTTCTCAAGAGTCTCTCTAATCAAAGAGCAACTAGATGCCATTGGTGATACTCTTGATGAAGATGAACTTGTGATGACAGCTCTAAATGGTCTCACTAGACCTTGGGAGTCATTCATTCAAACTATGTGTGCCAGAAAAGAAAGTATGAAGTTTGATGTAGTATGGGAAGATTGTGTTCAAGAGGAGGCTAGGGTTGCCAACAGAGAAGCACTTCTCAAAGAGGATGACCAAGCTTTGGCCACCCACACCAAAAGAGGAAAGAGAGGCTACTTCAAGAAAGTAAACCACAAAAGGCCTCAACCCTCTCATAGAATCAAAAGGAAAGGGGGAGACATCTCCACAGTCCAATGCTTCAATTGTCTCAAGCTAGGACACTATGCCAGAGACTGTACCCTACCATAGAAGAAGAAGAAAAGGTTTGTTCACAAAAGACATCATGCTCATATGGCAGAAGATGACAGTGAAGAAGAAGAAGAAGAAGAAGAAGAAGAAGTGGAGGAAAGGCTTCAAAAGAAAAGATCTAAAGTAAAGAAAGAAGATCCAGAAGAATATGTACTATTTTCTGCTCTCTCTGGATCTGTGTCTCCTGGTGAAGGCACTTGGCTCATTGACAGTGGTGCTTCAAAGCACATGACAGGTCATAAGGAAACTCTCTCCAAGATTGAAGAGAAGTCTTCACACCAGAAGGTATATCTAGGAGATGATTATCAATATCCCATCAAGGGAATTGGTGAAGCAAGCTACAAGCTTGATTCAGGAACACCTTTAAAGATGAAAGAAATTCTATATGTCCCAGGTTTAAAGAAGAATCTACTCTCTATCTCAGCACTAGACAAGAAAGGCTTTAGAGTAGCCTTCATATATGGACAAGTACTCATGTGGTCCAAAGGAAAACCAATCAAAGATGCAATTGTCATTGGTGAAGAAGAAGGAGGACTTTATAAACTCAAGGGTCATCCAGATTCTGCCCTTACTCATGAAGTTTCCAGTCCCAGTGAACTATGGCATAGAAGACTAGCTCACATCAACTATAAAGCTTTACCATATGTGAGTAAGATGGTTATAGGTTTGCCAGACTTGAAGGTTGATCATGATGGCTCATGTAAAGGATGTAAGAAAGGAAAGAATATCAAGAATCCCTTTCCGAAAAGTGAAACAAAGACTAAGAGCTCTCTAGAACTAATACACTCAGATGTATGTGGACCTATGCCTACCACATCTCTAAGTGGGTTTGAATACTATCTTTCATTCATTGATGACTATTCAAGAAAAACTTGGATATACTTCCTAAAGGGTAAGAATGAAGTCTTTGGAAAATTCAAAGAATTCAAGGCTCTAATAGAAAAACTCTCAGACAAGAAAATCAAGATTCTCAGAATGGACAATGGTGGAGAATATACTTCAAAGGAATTTGAAGATTTTTGTAAAGAAGCCGGAATCAAAAGGGAACTAACCACTCCTTACAATCCCCAACAAAATGGGGTAGCTGAGAGGAAAAATAGAACCATCATGGAAGCTATAAAGACTATGATACATGATCAAGACCTTCCCATGTATCTATGGGCTGAAGCAGCCAAGACAGCAGTATATGTACAAAATAGACTATCTCATAGTGCTCTTGACTTCAAAACTCCAGAAGGAGTCTTTACATGAAAGAAGCTTGAGGTAAGTCATCTCAAAATATTTGGGTGTCCTGTGTACATCCACATTCCAAAAGAAAAGAGATCCAAATTGGATCCCTCAGGTAAGAAGGGAATGTTTGTTGGTTATTGTGAAACATCCAAAGCTTTCAGAATCTACATACCAGGTTTCCATCATATAGAAATAAGTAGAGATGTAACCTTCGATGAGGAAGCAGCTCTCAAGAAATATAGAAAGTGTCAACTTGAAGAAGTTTATGAAGAAGATACATCTCCCAGAATCTCAGAGACTGTTCACATCCCTGAAGAGGACACACTAGAGGATCATGACATGCTGGAACCACAAGAACCTCCTGTTACAGAATTATCTAGGAAAAGAAGACCAGCATGGGCTAGAGATATTATTCAAGGAGCTGAAAGATATGGTGCTCCTGAAGGCTCCACTAGAGAAAGGAAGAAACCAAAGATAGTGTCCAACTATATGGCCCTGATGTGTGACCTTGTGGATCAACTACCTACTAGCTATGAAGAGGCAGCTCAAAAGAAAGAATGGGTAGAAGCAATGACTGAAGAATATCAGTCAATAATGAAAAATGATGTTTGGGATATAGTTCCCAAACCAAAAGATAAAAGTGTGGTTTCTTCCAAATGGATCTTCAAAATAAAACATGCTGCGGATGGAAGCATTGAAAAATACAAAGCAAGATTTGTAGCCAGAGGATTCTCTCAGAAGGAGGGAATTGACTATGAAGAAACATTTGCACCATTTGCTAGGTACACTTCAATCAGAACTATCATGGCTCTAGCATCCATGATGAAGTGGAAATTACACCAAATGGATGTTAAGACAGCTTTTCTGAATGGTGTAATTGAAGAAGAAGTATACATAGAGCAACCACAAGGGTTTGAGGTTAATGACGGAAGGACTCATGTATGCAAACTGAAAAAGGCATTATATGGGTTAAAACAAGCTCCCAGGGCTTGGTACGGAAGGATTGACAATTTCCTAACTAGCATGGGCTTTACCAAAAGTAAGGCTGACCCAAACCTTTATCTCAAGGTGATGAATGATGAACCAGTTATACTTTTGTTATATGTAGATGATCTATTTCTAACTGGAAATGAGAAACAAATTATTGAAAGCAAGAAGAAGCTTTCTTCAGAATTCGAGATGAAAGATCTCGGTTTAATGCACTACTTCTTAGGCTTAGAGGTTTGGCAAGAACCAAGAGGAATCTTTCTAAATCAAGGTAAATATGCTGTGGAGATCCTGAAAAGATTTGACATGTTGGAGTGCAAACCCATGGCCACTCCCATGGACTCCAACTTAAAGATTTTAGTCAATGACTCTTCAGATTTAGTGGACCTAACTCTATATAGACAAATTATTGGGTCACTAATGTATTTAACAAATACTAGGCCAGATATATGCTTTGCTGTAAATACCCTAAGTCAGTATTTAGTAGAACCTAGAAAGGTTCATCTAATAGCTGCAAAGCATGTAATGAGGTACTTAAAAGGTACATTAGATTTTGGTCTACTCTATCACGGAAGTCATGAAATCAAGTTGCATGGTTACTCAGACTCTGATTGGGCAGGCAGTGTCTCAGATAGAAAAAGTACTTCAGGTGGATGTTATAGCCTTGGATCTGTCATGATCTCTTGGTTCAGCAAGAAACAATCTAGTGTGGCCCTCAGCTCTGCTGAGGCAGAATATATAGCTGCTTGCTCTGCCAGCTGTGAAGCAGTATGGCTTCGGAAATTGTTATCTGGAGTGTTTGACTTAGAAATGGATCCCACTATGATTATGTGTGATAATAAAAGCTGCATCAAGATGACAGAAAATCCTGTGTTCCATGATAAGTCAAAACACATAGAGATCCGATACTTCTATATTCGAGATATGGTGCAGAAAGGAGCTATCAAGCTTGAGTATGTGAGCACTGAAGATCAAATTGCTGATATACTGACCAAACCACTGTCTCGTGTGAAATTTGAATACTTTCGAGACAAGCTTGGTGTAGTTCAAAAGGACCCTCTTAGAAAGGGGGAGTAGCATGATTCCTGATAACAAGCAAGTCTCATCAATAATGAGACTTCACCTAGTCACTTAGAAATAGTTAGATTTAGGACTACTTTATTCTATTTAGTTTTACTTATACATGCTTTTGATGATAGATGTATACATGATTGTGATGATAGATGTATTAGTGAGAATACATGCTTTTGATGATAGATGTATAGATGATTGAGATGATAGATGTATTAGTGAGAATACATGCTTTTGATGATAGATGTATACATGATTGTGATGATAGATGTATTAGTGAGAATACATGCTTTTGATGATAGATGTATACATGATTGTGATGATAGATGTATTAGTGAGAATACATGCTTTTGATGATAGATGTATACATGATTGTGATGATAGATGTATTAGTAAGAATACATGCTTTTGATGATAGATGTATACATGCTTTTGATGATGAATGTATACATGCTTTTGATGATTGATACATGCTTTCGATGTATGATGAATACATGCTGTTGATGCTAGATAATGATACATGTATTGATTAATGTACTTGTATGGATGAGGATACTTGTACTTGTTGAGGAGATTGCATCATCCCTGGACTTTCAGTCCTAAAGAGAGCCGTAGACGTGAGGTCTCCGAGAATGAAGTCCTTAGTGGACAGTTGAGGGGATTGGATCATCCCTGGACTTTTAGTACTAAAGAGAGCCGTAGACGTGAGGTCTCCAAGAATGAAGTCCTTAATGGACAGTTGAGGGGATTGCATCATCCCTGGACTTTCAGTCCTAAAGAGAGCCGTAGACGTGAGGTCTCCGAGAATGAAGTCCTTAGTGGACAGTTGAGGGGATTGGATCATCCCTGTACTTTCAGTCCTAAAGAGAGCCGTAGACGTGAGGTCTCCGAGAATGAATTCCTTAGTGGACAGTTGAGGGGATTGGATCATCCCTGGACTTTCAGTCCTAAAGAGAGCCGTAGACGTGAGGTCTCCGAGAATGAAGTCCTTAGTGGACAGTTGAGGGGATTGGATCATCCTTGGACTTTCAATCCTAAAGAGAGCCATAGACATGAGGTCTTCGATAAATGAAGTCCTGAATGAACAGGCAGGGGATTGTATCGTCCCCAGACTGAGGTCCCAGAATAGAACCGTAGACTGGGTCTCCGATAATGAAGTCCTGGATGAACAGGCAGGGGATTGTATCGTCCCCAGACTGAGGTCCTAGAATAGAACCGTAGACTGGGTCTCCGATAATGAAGTCCTGAATGAACAGGCAGGGGATTGTATCGTCCCCGGACTGAGGTCCCAGAATAGAACCGTAGACTGGGTCTCCGATAATGAAGTCCTGAATGAACAGGCAGGGGATTGTATCGTCCCCGGATTGAGGTCCCAGAATAGAACCGTAGACTGGGTCTTCGAAAAATGAAGTCCTAAATGAACAGGCAGGGGATTGCATCATCCCCGGACTGAGGTCCCAGAATTGATCCGTAGACTGAAGTCTCCGAGAACTGAAGATTGGATTGTATCATCCATGGACCTATGTCCTAAAAAGAGTAGGATTGATCATCCTAGGAATATGATCGTGTGATGACGATGCTGATAATCGTATGATGACGATGCTGATGACGATGCTGATGATCGTGTGATGACGATGCTGATGATCATGTGATGACGATGCTAATGATCGTGTGATGACGATGCTGATGATCGTGTGATGACGATGTGATGATGATGCTGATGATCGTGTGATGACGATGCTGATGATTGTGTGATGACGATGTTGATGACGATGCTGATGATCGAATGATGACGATGCTGATGATCGTATGATGACGATGTTGATGATCGTGTGATGACGATGCTGATGATCGTGTGATGACGATGCTGATGACGATGCCGATGATCGTAGTGATATTGACACTGTTGACATTGATGTTCCAGTAACTGGTTGAGTTACTGATGAAGATGAATTGAAGAAAGCTTCCGATGATTTATAGATGTATCATGTATGATGAATCCTTGCTCCTGCAGATGTTGTTATAATATCCTTCTCGTTAAGGGGGAGTGTTGAATATTGTAACTTCAAAGAATATTATATTTGTACTTTATTATTCCGGAGATGTTTCATTCCTCCGAGGTAACCCTATCATGTATCTGGAGATGTTTATTCCTCCAGGGGTTTGTATTAACTAGGGTTATTAGACCCACCATGTGTGGGTCGGCCCTGCAGTTATATTTTAGGGGTTATTAGACTTCTCCAGGTGAGGTTGGCCCCATTAATTATTTTAGTCAGTTGGGAGTCAAGTATAAATAGAGGAGGTGAACTCCTCATTAGATCACTCACTCACTTGTAGAAGAGTGCGCACTTGTCTGGGAGATCTGCTAAGGAGTCAAGGAGAAGGAGCACATCTTGTATTTTGGTTGATCATCTTATTGAGGAAAGCTTTGCTGGGTTTTCTACCCCTTGAGGGTTTCCCAGGGTATATTGTGTGTCTATCTTGTGATTGTGTTTCTTTCAGAGATCTTGCTTGTCTATTTGGTTTAAACTTAACATCAACCACCAAATAAACCCTTGAGATGGAATATATGACCTCTAAATGAGGTATGTGCACAATTAGAAAGTTTTATATGTAATTGATGGCTCTTGAGACCTTGAGCATTGTCATGGGAGGAAATAAAGGGTCTTGGGACCTAAATGAATCTTTTAAGGCTCATGATCCATGAACAAGTTATTGAACCACTCTAGATTCCCTTTAGAGGGGATGTTTGGCCTTTGATTAGGATATGAGTCCCATTAAGTGGTTTGTGCATTAAGGATGGGTATTGGGGTCTTGACCATGGTAAAAGGAAATAAAGGGCCTTTATTCCTATATAAATATAGTAAGGATTTTTCCATGAACATGGCCTCGAGGAACTACATAGGCCCTCTAAAAGGGATATTTGACCTCTTAATGAGATATGAGTGTCTTGTAAGAGGTTTTATGTACTAGTGATGGATATTTGGATCATGATTATGATTGAGTGAAGAAAAAAATGAGCCATATGACCCAAATAAAGTTTCTAGGGCTCATGGGGCAAAAGGAGGTCATGAACCATTACACATGTTATTTACATGGATCTTTAACCACCAAGTGGGATACATATTTCATTAGGAAATTTTATTAAAAAATGATGGCTGTCAAGGCCTTGACCATGGTCATATGAGAACCATTACAAGGTTTTCCACACTATATGGTTCTTGAGACAAAAGCCTTGATCTAGGCTCAAAAAAATAGTGTCTTAGGTACTAAAAGATGATTTTAGATCCATGCACCATGTATAGGGTCTAAAGCCACCAAATATGCATTGTAAATAAAATCATTACTCCACAAGTATAATATGGATACCATTAAGAGGTTTTACATACTACAGACTAGTATTGGGCCCTAACCATGGTCCAAGAACAACTAGTAGGATTGATGGTCCTATGCCCCAGCTCTATATTTCACACAATCATTCCAAGTGATGGAAATGTTCTTAGAAAGCCACCAAGAATTATGATGGAGATTTTTGCAAGAATATTCACCTTGTCCTTACATAGCACATATACAGATTAAGGGATTAAGACTTAATTTTTTGGGTGCCCAAGCTATGAAATATTGACAACATGGATTACTCCAAAACAAGGAGGAAAAAACATTTGTCTCACTGTCAAAGCAAGCCTACTTCACCTGGGTACTTTTCTAGATGAGAAAACCATAAAATTCAATAGACAAAAATAGCTTAAAAGAGGTGTATAAGGATGATATTTTCACATACTACAAATGGCTATTGGCTTACCTTTGGTCTTCAATACCAATCAGTATTGAACACCACAAAAGAAAGGTGAACAAAAATAATAGGCGAGTAAAGCACATGGGGAGAAATGATGAACTACTATCTATACAGAAACTTGGATAAATATTTGTTTTGAAGTGCTAGTTTTTTTATAAACTAACAATAATAAAAAATTAGCCAAATGGCACAATTTAATGCCTAAAATTTTCCAGGATTTGGAAATAGAGGACTAAGATTCCTGAAATTTTCAAGGGTGTGGAAATATAAGCCTAAACTTCCTTCCGCAAATCTTAATTGAGGATAAGAAGTGTTATGTCCGGAACTTGGAAGTGACAGAGTACAATGAAAAGGAAAGATGTAGTGATTTCTTGGAAAAAGACACCCATTAACCATTAGATCCAAACACATTTTTCCTATGGTAGATTGATACCATATTATAAACCACCATATTCCACAAGACATACTGATCCGCATTGATAACAACTAACATATAAAAACTAGGTTTTGGGTGGTTTTGAGTCTACTTAAATAAAACCCACATAGCTAAACCAAGAGTCTACAAGCACCTATAAATATTTCTATTGAGGTTGCAATAAAGTTGTTTTGGATTAGGTTTACCGAGGTTGCATTATGGTTGTGAGGGCCCACTGTGGCTGCTTTCAAGTTTGCATTAGGGTTGTGAGGGATGGAAACTATATCTATTTGCAAGTGACAACAGTTGTTTCCAAGAAGCAACAACGAAAATTTGTTATAGAAACCCCTTCTTTTGCTTGGAGGTGTGGGAAACTATGGCCAAGAAGCGACAACCCACCCCACCCCACCCCACCCCTTTTCTTTGTTTGCAGGTGGTTGGAGGCTATGTACAAGAATCCCCAACCAACATGACTATGGAAATATTCTTTTTGCTTGCATGTGGCTGCAACTATGGGCAAGAAACATTGCTAAATATTAACTGTTTCTTTCTAGTTAAATATGGTTTTTGGCATAGGGTTTTCTCAAGGATTTTGTGTGAGCATTAAATATTATGAATGAGTATGAAAATTGACCATCTTTGAGAGTGAATATCCTTACCCCTTTCGATTGGATGCATTCCCATGTTGAGAGGGTTTCAACCCAATGTTGATAAGATGTGTTGGGAATCGTATCAAATGAGATCAATGTTTTTTTCTCGACGTAATTTAGTCTCTTTGATTCTCGGGTCGATGAGGATCAACTCATTGATTCACACCGGCACAAATAACAAATAGGTGGAATCAATTTCCCCATATGTGGGTTGGGGCGCAATTCATCCACCCACCAATATTAATTCATTAATAAGAGCATGAATCTCCCAGCCCCGTGGAAGATTAAAACCTTAATTAGTAACCAATTTTGTTTATAGTTGCTTGTGTCCTCTATGCAATTTTTTAATAATATCCCTATTGGTGTTTCAATCTGCATCTTTTGCAGATGTGCTAGTTATCTCCAACTATTTCCTCCAGCCTCAATATACAAAAGAAAACAATAAGACTTGATTTACTATCTTGTTGTAATACAAGAGTTCACTCCAATTTAAAACAAATGGCGGAGGACACCTTATCATAAGTTAATTTCCCAATCTTGCAAAGTAGCTATATAAGGTTGGAACATAAGTATACCAACATGGTGGATAACCTAGCCTATGTAATTTTAACTAGATATACATATACTAGCATTACCCTTAAGAGAAATGTATAGAGTAAACATAAGAACAAAATAGTTCTTGATTCTTGACAACGAGGCCTGTTTAGGTACCCAAGTACAAAAGTATCATAAGTGAATAAAGGAAGAAAAATCTCTTGGATAAAACTTATGCACTAAAGAAGGCAAACACACCAAAAAATACCTTAAGTTTAATATGAAGAAGATCCCACAAATAACTCTAGCTAGCAACTTCCAAACTCCTAAGGTGATGAGAAATGAATACACACCATCCTCCCAAAAGCAAATGATCTTCTAAAATGAGTATCAGCACAAAAGGACTTATTAGGCACTCATGTACAATCGAGAAAAACACCATAAATTGAAAGTCCTATGGACGGTAATCCATCTCACTAGATTGCATGATTTGCTAGGTGTTGCAACCACCAAATCAAATCAAAAGGTGGTTCTATGCACAAGCCTTACTTTGAAGAAGGTTGATCTTGATCAAAATGGTGAAAAACAATCACTTAAGGAAGCATTGCACACCATCCCTCGGTGATGTTGATTTAGGTGAAGAAGATGATGGCAATGGATGTCACGAATGATGGAAAAAATATGAAGGTACAATCTAAAGGTATAAATTATGCCAAAAAATCATAGGCAAGAAACACTCCAAAGTGGCTAGCTCCATGTGACTGCAAAATAAAGCTAGTCACATTATGGAGACAAACACCAAGTGATAGTTTAAGGCTATATGCGTGAGTGGCACACTATCAACCAATCCAAGGTGCAAAATGAGAGGTAACATAAATAAATACCGTGATGGAAACCAATGTTTGATATGGGTCATGACAAACAAAGCCATATTAGGTACCCATGTACAAATGCAGAATCATCACATATTTAATCAATGCGTTAAAAAGATAACAATCTCAAAAAGAAAAATTAAAGTGGTGTGCAATATCACTCGTTGGAATGACAAAAAAATACTTTTTGCAACACCTCAAACGGAATAGAAAACAAACACTCCAATAAAAATTATGGCAAAATCTATGCCAATAACCTCTTACATCCAATAAGTTGGCCAAAAAAAACAATATGCCAAAAATGTATCCAAATATAAATAATTTTAAATGCAAATGAAACAAATTGTTTTTTTTGTATAATATGGTAATTAATGGAATAAATCCTTGGACCCATTCTTGATCCTTCTAGTATACGCACAAATATTTAGGAGTCTGAAAGATAGCTCCATGAGAGTGCCTCTGTAAAAAATGGAATTCCAAATGCATGTGACCAATATTCCTTCATTGACTTAGAAATGTCATATTCACCATAAATAATTGGAAAATCACATTGACATGGCATGCACAAAACCAAATGAAGCTACTTGAACAATGGATCACCCACTACAAGGTGAATAAACTACTACAATAGCATATCATCACCCTCATTGTATCTTAAGAAAATACAACATTTTGGTAACCATAAATGAAGCCATAGTGCCCACATTGTACTGGAGGGAAGGAAAATACACAGTGGCAGTGATAGCCGAATTTGCAACAAGGAAACACTATGACCGAATCTCCAAGCTCAAAGCATTCCTTTTTTGGTGCATAACTACGGTTAATAGAATCCAAATAATCAACTTCTAGATAGATCAAAGATCAAACCATAAATCAACCACCTTGTCGATAGAACACATACCACGATCTATAGACATGAATGTAATTCTTCATCTAAACTAGCCATTTTCACAATTACAATTTGAACCACAACTAGGTTGTCTCATAATAGTGATACAAAGAGGTCGATCTTTGGTGTGTGTCTTTCTCTGGATCTAAATATGAGATGCAAGGCCATGATTGGCATGATTTTCATGGTGGTTGGTTCAATTTTAAATAAAGCAAAACTAGTTTCGAGAGTAGATCACCCACAATCACCAAGAAGAGGAGGTTGTGAACTAACTATATCGAAATGGCTTTTTCCATCTGCGTGCAATCCAATCCAATTTGACAAAAAACTTTGGCGTCACTCTTAGGCAATGAAACAATTAAAAAAACTACAACGTAATATTTAATAGAGAAATGTCTGATATTAGGCCCGATGGAGTGGTGCAATGTTACCTATGGTGGGGTGGCGGGCTATAGGTCCTGGGGTCCATTCCTGTGGGGGCGTTGTTCTTTCCTTGATTCCCAGAGGGAATAACAGGGTAGTGAATTTAAAAAAAAAGAGAAATGTTCAAAAACCATTCAAAGGAACGATCACCGTATACATATTCTAGTGAGCCCCAACTCTCGAAGACCACCATTATGCCTAAAGATATTAAGAAAGTCAATATGGTGCACAAATAATCACACATGTAGTGTAGAGGAGCACACATGGATGGTTGGTTAGTGTGAACCCACGAGTTTGTGTATGAAGGAGACAATTCACCCATAGATTTGTTGTTGTGGGTATTAAGTCTTGGATAATGGGAAATGATAAAGGCTTTGAACTACAACACACATCTTGTAAAAGTAATTATTTCCATGTGAGTAGGATAGGGGCACCATAAAGAGTTTTTTGTGCAATATAGATGGGTCTGAAAAGGCCTTAACCATGATTAAGGGAGAAAAATAAGGTCCTTAATCTCTAAATGAATCTTATATACCTTACAAGACATCAAATATTACTCAAACCACCACAAAGCCTTCTAGAAGATACAATTTTCCTTGAGTGGGATATGGATATTGTTAAGAGGTTTTAAAAACAAGAGATGACTCTTGGGCCTTTGGCCCAAAATGAAGTTTCTATGACCCTACTCCCTAAAATAGGCTTCAAACCACCACATAGACTTGGATTGTTAGCCCCTTACTGGGATATGGGCATCATTAAGATATTTTGTATACCAATATAAATTTTGGGTGCTTAACCATGGTCATTGAAGGAAAAAACGAGTCCTAGGATATAAATTAATCTCCTAGGGCTCATAATCCATTATTGACATCTTCAACCACCACATAAATCCTCGATATGGAATATCTATTCTCTAAATGAGATATGTGCACAATTAGAAAGTTTTAGATGTAATTGATGGGTCTTGAGACCTTGAGCATGGTCATGGGAGAAAATAAAGGGTCTTAGGACCTAAATGAATCTTTTAAGGCTCATGATCCATGAACAAGTTCTTGAACCACTCTAGATTCCCTTCAGAGGGGATGTTTGGCCATTGATTAGGATATGAGTTCCATTAGGTGGTTTGTGCATTAAGGATGGGTATTGGGGTCTTGACCATGGTAAGAGGAAATAAGGGCCTTTAGTCCTATATAAATATAGTAAGTATTTTTCCATGAACATGGGCTCGAGGAACTGCATAGGCTCTCTAAAATGGATCTTTGACCTCTGAATGAGATATGAGTGTCTTATAAGAGGTTTTATGTACTAGTGACGGATATTTGGATCATGATTATGGTTGAGTGAAGAAAAAATTGAGCCATATGAACCTGTTGGTGTACTTCTAATCTAGAGGTTTTCCAATGTAGACCTAGGTACTTCGCAGTGCAAGATACAAACAAAACCCCTATTCACTGACCCTTTTGGCAACAGACTGTAAGCACCTAAGGTCTCACCCAAGGCGAAGCTGAGGGGGTGGTTGCAGAAGCAGGTTTCCACAACCTTGTGATGCAACTGTTTCAACTGGTTAATGCATAGCGTGGTGATAGACTGCATATTACGGTTAATGACTCCGTGAGGTCTTCTACTTCGCGTCAAATACTACGGCAAGCAAGGATGCTTGTGCAACCCAGTGCATTCACAGACTTCGCAGTGGGATTACTTCCACTCTACAATGATAAGTTAGCAACAACTTATCGTGCATCACTTCTGATGGATCGGCGCATCAACTAGACCGCGTGATCGTTTATGAGACCTAATCACTTCTACTCAATCTTATTCAATAATCCTTAGTCATTCATCATTACTCAGACTGATAAACACCATAACTTATGCAAATGAGTGAGATGCGCGATGCTATGTGCTTTGATATTGCGATTCAACCTTAACAATTAACTGTGTGTTTATCTCACAGATCCAATCATTCAAGGATTTATAAGTGCTTGAATGTTAACATTCATCCATACACGAACTACTAACATCTTATTCCATCCCATTCGTGGTGAATACAGATAAAAGTGAACATATATCAGATAACAGTAACTTCACGCATGCACTGTAAGTAATTCAAGCAAAAATATTGGAAATCATACAAAACAATCACATAACACAAGGTTTAACGTGGTTCACTCCCCCAGATGGGAAGCTACGTCCACAAGAACTATTGTTTTATTATCTTAGGAAAGGGTACAATAGTTCTTCACCTGCACACTCAGCTGCAGACATTCTTCTTCCTCAAAATTAGGTCTCTGTGCACTCAGCTGCAGAGCCTTTACAATAGCTTTTGCTAAAAAATCCTAACAATATTCAATAATACCCAAGTACAAAATTAGTAACCCTTTCCCATAGAAAAATGCCTTATATATAGATCATGCCCATAAGTCATGTCTTTACATTATGAAGGAAAAACCATTAGGTTTACAAAACTGTCACGGTTTTTCCCAAAATCGGACTATTGGTGTTTGGTAGCGTATCTTCAGTTGTGGCTATCCTCTGTGTAGACACATTGCTATCCTCTCCCCTGTCATGCGTGCCAACATCTTGCTTCTTCCAAGCTGTTCCTTCTTTCATGGCCTTTGACAATTGGTTCAACTAGTACTTCTCCGTTTGTGTGACCAGTTGTCTATCTCGTTCTGCACCTACCCACCGCTTGGTAGTTATCGACGATCTTTGCTAAAAATAGGTCTTTTGTAACCTAACCGAAATAACTGCCATCATCCATCCAACGCTCTGCTTAGCTGGATATTCATCGACGTGGCACATTGCGGCACTGTAATCCTCGCAGCACCGACTTCGTAGTTCTTCCAACACTGCGCTGCGCTCAACTTCGCATAATACCAAAACTGTGTTGCGCTTATCCTTGCGGCTTCCAAAAATTGATTTTCTCAAAAATTATCCATCCATGCTGCTCTTAGCTTTGCAGTTCCCAAAACTTAATGTGTTCAAAATTTGACCCCCTTGGGCCAGGCCCAACAAAACCAAATGAAGTTTCTAGGTCTCATGGGACAAAAGGAGGTCATGAACCATTACACATGTTATTTACATGGATCTTTAACCACCAAGTGAGATACATATGCTATTAGGAAATTTTATTAAAAAATGATGGTTGTCAAGGCCTTGACCATGGTCATATGAGAACCATTACAAGGTTTTCCACACTAGATGGTTCTTGAGACATAAACCTTGATCTAAGCTCAAAAAAATAGTGTCTTAGTTACTAAAAGATGCTTTTAGATCCATGCACCATGTATAGGGTCTATATCCACCAAACGTGCATTGTAAATAAAATCATTACTCCACAAGTATAATATGGATACCATTAGGAGGTTTGACATACTACAGACTAGTATTGGGACCTAACCATGGTCCAAGAACAACTAGTAGGATTGATGGTCATATGTCCCACCTCTATTTTTCACACAATCACTCCATGTGATGACAATGTTCTTAGAAATCCACCGAGAATTATGGTAGATATTTTTGCAAGAATATTCACCTTGTCCTTACATAGCACATATAAAGATTAAGGGATTAAGACTTTATTTTTTGGGTGCAAAAGGCTCCTGTCTCAACATAGTTTAAACCTTTAATCATATATTATATTCATGTATTAAGAAAACATTATGTGGTTGTCCTTAATATTCTAGCAGTTTTCCTTGGTCCATGGTTAAGGTTCTAATATCAATATCTAGCATGCAAAACCTTGTCATGGTGTCAATATTATACTTGTGGGCTATAAATTCTATTTATAGCGCTTGTGTGGTGGTTTTGGACCTTATGCATGGTCCATAAACCATAAAAGCATGTTTTAGTCCCTAAGACATTGGATTTTATCCTTGGACCATGGGTAGTATCTCAAGAACCATCTACTATGGAAAACATTGTAATCACTCCCATATGACCATGGATAAGTCATTGAGGCCCATTCACGTCGAACCAATTCTCCTAATTGTGTATGCATCCCACTTGGTATATAAAGTTTCCCTCTAAAGGTTGGGTGTAATGGTTCAACACTTCCCTTTGTCCCATGAGCCATGAAATATTTGGTTAGGTCATATGGCTCTCCTCTCCCTACTTGACAATGGTTAAGACCCTAGAATCCTTCCCTAGTATGAAAAACCTCTTTTAGGTGCCCATATGCCACTCAAAGATCAAATATCCTTTTTAGAGGGCCTATGCGGTGCTTTGACGCCATGTTTATGGGACATATCCTTAAAATATCTATATAAGACTTGATCCCTTTTATTTGCACTTATTACCATGGTAAAGACCCATAGACCCATCCTTGGTACACAAAAACTCATAATGAAACTTGTATCTCAATTGAAGGCTAGAGATCTCCTCTAATGGGTATCTATAATGGTTTGAGGTGATTTTCATGGATCACAAGGCTTAGAAGCTTCAATTAAGTCCTAAGACCCTTTTTTTTTCCCATGACCATGTTTAAGGTCTCTAGAGCCATCATTTTTTCCCAAAACTTTATAATGGTTCTCATAGCTCATTTGAAGGCCAAAGTTTATGATCCATAAAAGACTAATTTTTATCATATGACCTTTGTTTTCCTTCATCGACTATGGTAAGGGCCCTAGGATCCATACTAAGTACATACAGTATTTTAATGTTGCACATATCCCACCAAGAGGCCAATAATATAGGTCTATATGGTGCTTTGAGACATATTTGGTGGATCATGACCCTAGAAGTTTCATTTTGGGACAAAGTCCCAAAATCCATCTCTTTTGCCCAAAACCTCCTAATGGTACCCATATTTGACTAAAGGACAAAGGTACTATCTAGAGGGGTTTTATGGTGTTTTGACAAATATTTCATGTCCCATAATACCTATAATATTTAATTAGGGATGAAGGACCTTAATTTCCTCTCACAATAACATTAAAGGCCCATAAATCCATCCCTACTACACAAAAAATTCTAATTACACCCCCTATACCACTCTTATGCAAATGACCCATTTTAGAGGGCCCATGTTGTAGTTTAAGGCCTTGATCATTGTCTATTAACCCCCAAAAAATCGTTTAGGTTATAATTCCCTAGATTTCTCCCCAAATAATGGTTAAGGACTAAACTCATATGTAATGCACAAAACATCATAATGGTACTCATGTCTTACATGAAGGATAATGGTGCCCTATAGAGGACATGTTACATCATAATGGTACTCATGTCTTACATGAAGGATAATGATGCCCTATAAAGGACATGCTATGTGGTTTATAGTATTATTTATGTCTCTTTATCTCTAAAGTCCTCATCAATGACCCAAGGACCTTCATTTCCTCCCTTATTCGTGAGTAATTCCTTAAGGAACACATCCTTAGTGGAAAAGACTTCATAATGATAACCATATTCCGCCTAAAGGCCGAAGATCGTTTCTAAAGGGCCTACATTGTGAATTTAGGTCATGTTTATGGTCAATGAGCCTCAAAGATCCATTTATGGTGTAAGGATTTTACTTTCCTCCCCTGACTTTGGTGAAGTCCTTGTGACTCAACTAATTCTGCAAAAACTCTTGTATGTGCTCATATCCAACTTGTATGCCAAAGATCTACTTTAAAAATTGTATATTATGGTTTATGGTCTTGATCATTACACATTACCTCAAGAATTTTATGTTAGGGCATAATTCCCTCATTTTCCTCCCCAACTATGGTCCAAAACTCCTCTCTAATGCACAAAACCTCATGTTGCCACCCACAATCCATTTTAAGGATAATGATTTCTTGAATAGAGTATGTTTTGTGGTTTGAGGCTTTGTTAATGGTCATTGCTCCCCAAATGCTTCATATAGGGGCTAAGTGCCTTATTTTCCTCCCATGCCCATTGTTGAAGCCTTTGCATCCCTACTATCCAAGGCATTATAGAAGCAACCAATTCACTTGGAAGCCAAACATCCTTTTTAGATGACACATGTGATGATTTGAAGCTTTGTTGATTGCCCATGAACCCATGAAACCTAGATGATTCATTTGGGTCCTAATTATCTTGTTTTGATTCTGTTATGATGTTCAAGCCCCTAAAACATATCCCTCATGTTAAAAACCTCCTAAGAGCACCCAAATTACCATTGACCTCGTTATGGACTGAAGAACTCCAAAAGGTCATGTCGAAATATGAAGTTTAAAGAAAAAATTACACTTCAGCTTATTATACATACATGAACATCTATTATATTCCACGTTTTATAAACTTCCGACTTGAAAGATATGATGTCTGATTTCAACTTCCCCACCTCAACTCATGTATAAGTTGTTGTCTCTCTTCACACCACACACAAGCTCTGAGCTGTGGTTGCACGGATGCATTGCAGTTGCCGCTGTTATGGTGGCTGTATTCCATGATCCCTTGGTTGTCTCGTTAACAGCCAATTTCTTGCCTACAAACCAGTGTATTCAAGTTGCCGATTCAAAACGGACGAAGTAGATGAAGCTTACGCAGCAATTCCATGACGCATCACTGGGTACTGTGTTCAGAACGGCCGTGTGGACACCAGTAGTTGGGGGTGAGCAGCAGCCACGCCAGTTTAATTATCTGATATTTTAATGGTTACTTCTTTGATACCTTAATGTTTTATCTCTGTCGTTGGAGATTATTTTGGATTTCTTCGTTATTGTTGGGTTAAATTTTTGGCTTTTCTTTTGGTGCCTGTTTTGGAATTTCCATGATCCTATGCCGTTTATATTTCTTTGTGATTTTTCTTTGATTTGACTTTAAAAGATAGCAATCCAACATAATTTGAAAGGGTTTGTAGTTGTTACATCTGATGTGATTCCTTCAATCTGCAAGACTTTGCTATGAGCACGCCCATGTTTCACTTGGAACACAGTCCCGGAAAACTTTTCCTTCGAAGCTTTTTTACTGATTGTACAGACTCTGCACCCATGTTTTGTTAACTTCTTGTACAGGGGACAATAATTTAGTCGCTGCTAGAGAGAAATAATCGCTTGTTTTGTTAACTTCTTGTACAGGGGACAATAATTTAGTCGCTGCTAGAGAGAAATAATCGCTTGTGTTTGGCATTTTACAGATTTTAACCTATCACTCCAATGAATCTTGCATACACCGTGCCAAACAAATGGCCAGTACAAAGCCATACATTCTATGCTTTTAAAGATCTGTTTATAACATGAATCGCCCACAACCAACGATGTTCAAAATTTTGATTACATGTTCGCAATCTCGATTTTGTTTGAACAACTATTAGTTCAAACAATTAAAAATCACACAGGGTTTATGCAGTCTAGAACATAGATAGTAACCTAATAGCAGTAAGAACCTAAAAGCAGTGCTCCACTATTAATTTGATGAGTGAATCATACATTTATATTTGGAAATGGTAGTGATGATCATAACTAACTCAAGTTACCATCTTATTATTATTATTTGTTAATAGATTTCTTCATTATATTGTTTATATTTCTAACTCTCCCTTTTAATGAATAAAATGTATTCTTCATTATTCCTAGCATATCTCTACGTATTTAGTAAGTATGTCAGTCATATTCTCACTTGTATTACAATACATCAATTTGATATCGCTTGATTGTACCCTTTTTCTAGCGAAGTGATGTTGATTTTCAATATGCTTCTTGATCTTGCATGATACATTGGATGGGTTGTCAACTTTTTTGAACTTTGATTATTACAATTGATAATTATAGGTATTACTTTACTTTTTTTTGGTACTCCACAATGATTTATATTCTTCTTAAGTGGTTCAAGAGGAATCGGTTTGTTGTTTCTTGTTGTTCCAAGATACAATTCTGGATCCTATACTAAATGCATATCTGGTGGAGGATTTTATATCATTTGGATCACCTATCCAATTAGAATCTCAATAACCTATCAAATCAACATTTAAATCATTAGTTTATTCAATACAAAAATCAATATCCCCTTTTTGACATCGAAATAACACTCTTGGTTGTTTTATAATGAATTTAATTTGGTTTAGCCATGAATTGACTAAGTATGCTAACTTGATATGCAATGCTAGATCTTATTGTTGTTAAGTATTTTAATTTACATATTTTGTATCATCATCTTTGTAAAGTTTAGTAATCTATTCAAATGGAGTAAAGACTGGATGCCGTCCTCCCTCCATACCTCAATGCCTAAGCAGTAGTGTATTTGACCAAGATCTTTCATCTCAAATTCTTGTGATAGTTTCCTTTTTACTTCATCAATAATATTTATAACACTTCTTGTTATGATTAAATTATTGACATACAATGAAATGAAGGCAACATTCCCATTTCCATCTTCCTTTATTTATAGGTTTGGATCACTCTTACTATTAATAAATCCTTGATGAAATAAGAATTTGTTGGTCTTTACATATTGCAATCTCAGATCCTATTTGAAACCATACAATGCTTTCTTCAACTTGCATACAAGGTATTCTTTTCTTTGTTTTACAAAAACTTTGATTGAACAAGATAGACTTCTTCTTTTAATTCAGCATTAAAAAATGATGACTTAACATCCATCTGATGTAATTTTCAAATTTTCCTAATAGTTAGTGTAATCATTAGTTAATTGTGTCCATTTTAGCTACAGGTGAAAATGTGTCCTCATAATATATTCCTTATTTCTATTAATATCCTTTTGCAACCAATCTAACTTTAAACTTGTTTAAATAGTACCATCAGAATTGAAATTAGATTTGGAAAACCATTTTGAATGAATAGGAACTTTGCTTTTAGGAAATTCAATTAATTCCCACATGTTATTTTTCATAATAGTATTCATATAGACCTTTCCTAGTCTTAAAGGAAGTATTCCAGGAGTCTTATTCTTTCACTCACACTTGGTGGTATCTTAATTTGAGATCCAACTTGGTTAAGTACTTGGCATGGTGCAACTGGCCCAACAAGTCATCAATCCTAGGAAGAGGGTACCGATTCTTTAGTGTGATTTTGTTCAATGCTCTGTAGTCAATGCACATCCTCTGAGTCCCATACTTCTTGGGTAATATGATGATATGTGACCCACAAAGTGAGGTGGTTGGTTGGATCACACCCTAATATTAGCATTCAAATTAATGCCCTTAAATAGTGAAGGCCAGAAACACAATCTACTATTCATCTGCAACATGAAGATAGAAATCGACCACAATAAGGGACATGATCTCTTAATCTAACAACTAATTTTACACATGGAAGATGTGAGTGAAGACATAGGTATCCTAAAAGGATAAAAATTCAATGATTGAACTATCCACCAAAGTTAATATCTAGTCTCCACAAGCTAAGAGTGGAAGGAAAATACATGGCATATGTATTTTGTTCCTGGAATCCTAAATTAATCATACAAATGCCTGAAAAACTACGGACAAGTGGGGTTTTATGGAAATAGATCAAAGTGATGAATTATAATTCTATCCCACATTGCAATATTGCTCGTTAACACCCAAATCCTACAACTATAAAAGGAGAAATTTTGACTGAAGTAAAAGACATATGAAAAGAGAAAAGTTATGTTGAAGGATTAGGAAAGGAACTTTTTTGCTTCAAAGGAATTTGGTGATCAAGGGCTTGGAAGGAGAAGGAGTGGATCTAAACAAAGGAGGAATAAAGCATCTCCACGGAAAGGGTTGTAAGTATTTCATTATTTGAATTAATATGAATCAATTCAATCCCCCGCGCAATTATTTTGTGATAATCAATTGGTAGGCAATTAGATCCAGTTTCTATTTCTTCAAGTTTGTTATTAGAATAGTAGGAGGATGCAATGTAGATGAACTTGTAGGTTTAATGGAGGATCTAAGGAGATGCAAGGGAAAAATATCATCTACCAAAGGATCTTCATCAACCATCACGTTGTAAGAGGTATTCCTCATTCTTCTTTCCCTATCTCAAACTCCATGGAAATTATGCTTAAGATCATAGGAAAATTGTGATAATTTTTTCATACTAGTGCGAATGGACCTCGCCAATCCATTGGAATAAGAGAACGATCTTTACCTTATGTTGTAGAAAACCCACCTAATAGATTGGTGACCATACTAAGGATTAGGGAAATATTTCTAGGATTTCCTTCGCTTAATTTGGTGTCCTTGATTATAAATCCTTTGAATTCTTGCTTTATATTTGTAAAGATCTCAGGTAGGGGAATATTAGCGTCAATTTGGTTGAATTTTGAGTTGTTTGGCTCAGTGTCTTGGATAAATTTCCCTTTTCTTGGAACAAAGTCACACTTGTTGGCGTGACATAAGCGAATTGACCCCTAAGTTGTTGATTTAGGCCCTAAATAGGCGACTCTACTAATGAAAGTAACCTTTATTATCCCTATAAGTCTGACTACACCTTAGAAGTGTTTCTTTGTGCCCATATTTTCATTTTTTTTCATTTTTTTGCTTAGATATTAATGTTAGAAGATCATTTTTAACATTTGTATCCTTAATTACACCTCCCATGGCTGAATTATGGTTATTACACAAATATTTAAAGGGTTAATTTACTAATTTGCAAAAAAAAGATAAAAAAATTTAACAATTCAAGATCACTATTGTGCACTAAATTTAGGGCTATAATTGGTTAAAAACATTGAATTTGTAGACTTGTAACACACACTAGATCATTGTTAGGATCAGATAGAAACTTTCTTGGAAAAATTTGGACCAATTAACTTGAGAAAATTTCAATTTGAAAACCTCCAAACCTAAAGAAAATGACATAATAATTAGGTTAATTTTTTATTTTGAATTTTTTGAAATTGATGTTTATAAGTCATAATCAGAGGAATTTTTTGATTTAATATTCAAGTTTGTTGCAATACATTGTGTCTGATCCCTAGGTATCTTCTTTGCTTTCTCTTTCAAATGACCTTGCATACGAGAAACATTGATATCAAGTGTAAAATATTTTTGAGTTTTAAAACCATTTATGAGCTCCATGTATCCTATGTGCTTGCACCTTTGAGCGATATTGAACATGAGAAATATGGATCTCACGTGTAGAGAAGTTTGAATTTTAGAAGCATATCCAAGCCCTATGTATCCTCTATGCTTTCTCTTTCGATCGATCTTCCATATTAGAAACATGGATCTCAAGTGTAAATGTTTTGAGTCTTAGAATTGTTTATGAGCTCTGTGTATCCTATGTGCTTGCACATGAGAAATGTGGATCTCAAGTTGAAAAATATTTAAATTCATTTGTTTGAGAGAATTTTTAGTTTAAGGAATTCTAAAAAATTGAATAAATTTACTTAATAATTAGGTGACTTTCTCATAAAGGATTCTTAAAATTTATGGTCAATCATAATTCAAAGGAAATAATTGCTTCAATCTTCAAAATTCTTTAAAATTTTTGCATTAATTCTCCAACCATTGACTAGTTCAATATATTTGGAGGACTAGTTTCAACATTTGAAAAGAGTATTATGCAAATTGTAAATCGAAATAGAACCACGTTTCCTAATTTTACGCTAGTTTGAGAAAATTCTTGGAAAATAATACCATTGAAACATTTTTCATTGAAAAAATCTCATTCCCAATTAGTAGAATTGAATTAATTTAAACATATTATACATTTGAATCAACCTCTTGAACTTTTTCCATAGATTTGGAAAACTTTTGAAAAAGAAAGATAGTAAAATATTATTGTTTTAAAAGGTTATTTTTTCAATTGAAATAATGATTCAATTTTGAGAAATTGCAAATTGCATGTATGAAAGAGAATCAAATAACCTCTTACCTTGTTATTAATTTAGGAGTTCATTGAAGAGAAAGATAGATATTAGTGAGCATTTGTGCATTGATTGGTTTGACATATTGAGCACATAAACACCATAAGTTTCACCATTATACCTTTGAAACTAAGAAAATTACACTAACAACCAACTTTTAATCTAAAAAATAATCAAGAATTTATTTGATATATCATCAACAAGATTAATCTAGGGCCTTGGATTAGGGGTGGAGAGTTAACATCTCTAGGGCCATAAAATTTTGAAACTAAGAACCACCGAGGAGTGAAAATCCATTAGTAGCAAAAACACTTGCTAAGAAAGCACCTCTAAAACATGTGTCAAGCACAAGGTCAAGTTGAATAAGAGTGGTAGCCCCCTTTTTCTTGTTTGTTTGTTTGGATATAAGCAGACTACAATATTTTAGTAAAGTGACAAGTTCTTGGGGTGATGTCACTTTGTTGGGGTATTTGGTCTATGTGATTTATCTTGACTTACAATTGTTCCACCTCGTTGTTGATTTTGAAGTGGTAACCATAGTTGTTGTTCCTAGGACATCACATGAGCTATTGCAAGTGGGGGAAACTTGCAGTACCTGATACATACATAGAATATATGTTTCAACTCCTTGGGAGGGTGTTGGCTACCGTCCAGTACTTGCACCTTTGGTGATTGTTGCATGGAATATTAGTGTAACTATTTCTCATACCTTCTTGCCGGTAATTGTTGAGGCTTTATACCCCTTAGTAGCTACAATTTTGGAAGGCCCCCTAATTTAGCTTCTTGCTAAACTTTGGTTTCTTGGAAAAGTAGTTTGCTTGCTGATTTTCTTAGGACATTTTTAGTTGTGTGAATTTTTTTTATTTTTGTTGAGTCTAGTTGGCCTTAGGATTGTTTGATTATATTTTAGTTACCATAATAAACAAGTCCTAACACTAAAATTCAAAGTGGTTAATATATTGATCCACCATTCAAGGTGGTAGTGAAGAGAGTCACAAGAGTCTCAAGGTCCCACTACATTGCCAAGGAAAATACAAGAACCACACTACAGTGACTCGAAGACAGAACTACTTTTGAACTCACTGACAATGTTAATGCCTAAATTTACCACACATGCAACATTTCAACAATTATTGTAGTAGGGCATCATCAACATAAAGTATTTAGCTTACCTTAGGCATCCTCAATAAATCCAAAAGGACGCGTGAGTCCAAAATGCCCAAGATCATTCAAAATAAGGGGTCATGTGGATGAACCATTGTTGACCTGCACTATAGTGTAGGTTATTAGTTCAGCTCCTGTGCGATACCTGCGTGGCTATTCCTTCGATAGCCATGCTACTATCAAAATGGCGGGACCACCTACTTCTCGTGGTGCGTTGAAGGTTCCATCACCTCCAAGGATCTGAATTAATATCCTCACACACTTCGTGGCATTAAATATCCTCCTTGGTGTACCTTAGAACTATTTCATGTAAGATATGGGTTCACATTTGGATCTAGTTGTTTGTTGGCCACCTCTTGGCCTACATAAGGAAGCCATTGGCATGCATTTTGTAGAGAGAAATCAAGAGCAAGGTTATGCTCCTGGATTTGTGTTGGAGCTTCCTCATAGCCCACCTCTTCATATCATTGTAAGAATTCCCAAGCTCCCTTGCTGTTGGAGTCATTTTCCAACATCACATCATTTATTTGGGATTACCATCCTAATTTACCTCTTATCCTAAGTATTTTGACTTAATTATGTGCTTACATAGTCAACAGATAATTAGTTTCAGTCAACTAGGACTCCTCCTTCATTCGGGGATCCAACTGGGTCATCAAATTCAGTTAACTGGGATTCCTCCATCATTCAGGGAGCCAACTGGGGTGATTTGCATGATAAAATCCCCCTACTCAGTCCAACTGGGTGTGTTTCACCTAACAAACAACTAACTGGAGTCAGAAAGGCGCCCTCCTACTCAGTTTGAGCTAATTTTGGGTAATTTCACCTAAATATCAGTTAACTGAAGTCATAAAGGAACCCTCCCCTAATTTTTGGCATTCAGTTGAGTTCTAGATTCAGTTAGACTCAGTTTGATAGTTTTAGAGTCTGTTAGAGTCAATTACTTGGCAGTTAAGTGGTTAATTGATGTGGCGAGTGGTGTTAACTGACCAGTAAGCCACTCTCATACATTCAATTCGAATGACCTCCCTAGGATTCATATTGCTTGGCTATTATTGCCATTGTTACCCATTGTAATAATCTTCTGAGTTAATGATAATGTATGAACTGCTGCAAACCTTTTTGCACTAGTGTTTTGACAAATAATTTTTTGCATGTATCTCTAGTAACTATTGTGTTTGTTTCATAGATATGTTGTGCTTGAATTTTACACTTGCCACCTTCCTTCAAGGGGAAAGAGTTCCTTTCCATTGTTCTACCGTTTACTTAGCATATACTTTGGAAAAAACAGGCTTCCCTAAGGGAGATTGTTGGCTTCCCTTGAATCCCACACCTCCTAGGTGTTGTATAGTTTGACTAATGGTAAATACAAAGTGGTTTGGCATACCTTGGATTGTTGTTGGAGTTTGCCTTCCCCCCCCCATCTCTTTTTATTTTGCATTTTATTCAAGTTTCTTTATTTTATAGGAATTCCACTAACTAATTATTGCAGGATAACTTGGAGGAAAACCAACCACACACATAGGGGATCCAAGGATTGAGGCCTTATTGCAGGCTACAAGGCCTAGCCCCTTACCAAGTGGAAGAGTGCACACTTGTGCAATTTTTTCCACAACAATTCTAATGGCAACTCCACTTATTTTTGTTCATTTTGTATTAAACTGGGTTGTTTTATGCTAAGTAATTAATTTTGGGTGTTTATCATTTGCAGGAGATCGGGTCTACCACCTCTTGCTCCAGAATTTGGCCCCCTGTTGGCCACAATTAATTTTTACATAGTAGCACAGATCGCAGCCTCTCGGTTGCGCTACCAGTGCGGAAACGCTTTCGACAGTCGCGTTACCAGGACAGGTAATCAGTTCACGATCCATGCGACCTCCCATAGGTTGACCCACATACCTTGTCTATGTTATACCCGCGCTACTAGGACATATATTTTGTATTTTTCCATGATACCATGAGGTAGAGTATTGTTTGGCCATGCTACAGTTCTTTTATTTGCTTTTTATCTGCATACTACAATCTTGCAACCCCATGGCTTCTCACTAATGAACTTAAATTAAGTTAATTTGCAATAATTACTTACTTTTTTAGTAATTAGTTCACCTAGACCAAGATTAGGAAGTAAAGATTTCATATCTCTCGAAACTTACCTAGGTAGCCAACCTTGAGGCTTTGAACAGATTGTTTTCACTAGTATTCGATACCACTATTGTTTATACACGATTGGCATGTTTTTAGGATTAAAGCTAGTGTAGAATCCACTTTTTGCACACAAGCAAGGACCTAAAGAATCTTTTCCCTTGAAGTATGCTCTTCACTTCGCACTTCTTGTGATCTTGGTGAATAAGAAAAGGGTGAGATGTGTGAAATACTTCCATTGCACACTTTTTCAATTAGTTAAAATTTTGATTTGCACAGTACCATGAGCATCTTTTAGAGTTAAAAGTACATCTACTTTTGTATTTAATTTATATACTCTTCTAGTTAATTTGTTGACAATTGATTTTATTTCATCACATGTGTTTGCACCACTAGCACACACTAAGAGACCTAAAGAATATTCCGATCCAAGTATTGTCACATCCCCTTCCATCAATCCCATTTAAGGGAGGGAACATGACACTAAATATGGGCTACCAAATTCTAGTCCCATCATCATTTTTGCATATATTCATAACAAACAAAATACATGCATGCATATGCATAAATAACATACACAATGGAATTGAACTATATACACAGACATCTAACATGCATTTATCAAGATAATCATAACAGTCATCAATTAAATACATTGCATAATTTAATACAATAAAATACTTATCTTGATATGAAGTTGTCTCGAGTAAATGGCTATGCAACTACAACGTTCCACCCAACCATAGGACAACAATGCTCATCAATATCTCAGCACAACTACCACCCCTAAGTGGGGCATGATTTCCACAAGGAAAAGGGAACAACAACTAACACATAGGCAAGTATATACCACAAATCAACCAAGCCAGTCAACAATTGGGTTTATCAGGCTATCAAGGTAGTAGAAAGGAAGGAATTTCTAAGCTAGTGAGCTCAACCACAAAGCTATCAGTACCTATGCAATATTTAGCTACCTTTGCACCCACAATACTTACACACCCAACACAAGGAAGTATCCCCTTCACTGCTCCACCGTACCTCAGGCCATACCTTCCTTCTAGTGCTCTTCAAGGTGTGCATAGAAAGGTATCAAGGCCATATCATATTTGGTGAGTTTACACTCTTCACTAGGTTTATCAAGCCAATTCTGGATCCTCTTATACTCCTGGTTTCTTACTCACAAATTCAAGACAAATAGGGGATGTAAATAACCCAAACCACAAAAATATCTCCCCACACACACAACAAGCACAACTGTTGGGCATGGAATTTTCTTTTAACTGTGGGATGCACAAAACAAGATTTCCATGGGTTTTCCAAATCGCGGCACACCAAAAATGAATTGTGAGAGGGGAAAAAACAACTGGGGGTTACTTATCGAATTCCAACATTTACATGGGAAACAAAGTGTTAAAAATAGATCTCACAGACCCCCAACTCGATTTCCTTCTTCCCCACTTTTCTACAACACAAAAATGCCATTCTTCTAGCTAGAAATGAAGGAAAACATAGTAAATTTGTGGAGGAAAACGCCTAGCAAGCCAAAACTGCATGAGAGAGCAAGGAATATGGATGAATAATTGATTGGGAAGAAAAATCATGGGTCTTTTATTTCCTAGGAAGGAAAACACTTTTTCCAAACTTATGGCTAGCCCATTGTTGGCTTACTGTTCTAGAGGTTTCCAATGTAGACCCAGGTTCTTCGCAGTTCAGGGAACCATCAAAACCCCTTTTCACTGGTCCTTTCGGCAATAATCTGCGAACAGACTGAGGTCTCACCCAATGCAAATTTGAGGGGGTGGCTACGAAATCAGTTTTCCATGTTGATGTATATGTAACTTCGGAATGTATTTCACATATATGTATATTGTATTCCTATAGAGATGTTATTATTCCTCTATAGGGAAGTGTCGTTATTTATATTGTAAGTGTCGTAACTTATACTTGATGGGTTATTAGACCACCTTGTTGGGGTCGGCCCTGTATAAGTCATGTGGGTCAAAGGGTTATTAGACCACCCTATTGGGGGTTGGCCATGTGGGTCAAAGGGTTATTAGACCACCCTATTGGGGGTCGGCCCAGTCAGCATTATGTTATGTGGTTAGGTTAGAGCCTACATGAGTTAGGTAAAAAGGCAAGTCAAGTCAAGTATAAAAAGAGTGCGGGAGGCACTCTATTTACTCACTCACTTCTCACTCATGCACTCAAGGAGGAGTGGCGCACTTATGGAGGAGGAGGATCTGCTGCTAGGTTATGTCTATCTCTCATGGTTGATTGTATCATTGCTCTATCTATCTCTGAGGAAGTTATTGGGGTTTTTCACCTTTATGGTTTTCCCCAAGTAAATCTTTGTGTCTCTTGTGTGCTTGCATTATTGTATCCATGATTGATATGCTGTAGATATGCTGTACATGTTGTTCTCTCAATTAAGATCCTAGATTAGATTGAAGTAAATTCTGAAAATTTAACATTCCACAACCTGGTGATGCGAGTTTCGACAAACTGGAGAGCAACGCGCTGTGGGGCTCGCGCTATGGACTGAATACTATGTGAAGTCTCCTACTTCGCGGCTGATACTTCTACAAGTTGAGACACTTGCACAACCAACGCATCCAAGGACTGCGCTGTTCGAATAGGTTTCAATGACAGGACAACGCAACTAATGAATATGCTTCTTCCTCGGACTTAACAAACCTTGATGACTTTACTTAGTGTTTTATTCATTCATCTAATGCCTTAGATTATTTAGTCTTATGCCATATGCAACAAGATGAAATACACTGCTCTGTGCACTTCCGGTGCTGCACTTCAAGGGAGTCGCATAGAGCGACCTCTCCTATTTAGGTGTTTATCTAAATGACTTATGCACTCCTTAACTCAGAAATACGGTGCATTGAACATTCATCCATACATGTGATACTTAACATATTATGCCCATCTCATTCTTCTGGTGAATACATATAAAAGTATGAACATATCAACCGATAAATGAGATTTCAAGCATTCATTGTAAGAAAAAAGACAAGTGCAAACACATAAAAATTCACACTGCACGGGATTTAACGTGGTTCACCCCCAGGATGGGATCTACGTCCATAGGAACTATTGTTATATTAGTCTTTGGGAAGGGTACAATAGTTCCAGTCTGTGCACTCAGCTGCCGACTCTCTTCTCACTCAATAGGCCTCTGCGCACACAGCTTGTAGAGCCTTTACAATGGCTTTTAGCAATATGCACAGTATCAATCAGATTCAACAATTACATTTCAACATTAACCCTTTCACTTACAAAATATGCCCCTTTTATAGATCATGCCCATAGGTCATGTCTTTACAATAGCTGGGCGAAACCTTAAGGTTTTCCAAAACTGTCGCGGTTTTCAGCTAACCGAACTTGCTGGTTTCTGGTAGCAAATATTCCATCGTGACTGTCTTCTGTGCATGGTCATGTCGGTATCATCCCCCCTGTCATGCGCATGCCAATAGGTCGCTTTCACCGAGCCATTCCTCCTCTAAAGGATTCATGTGACCGGTTCATGTAGTGGTTCCTTGCTTGTGTGACCGGTCACTTTCCTCCGCTTTACTCCTTACCCACCGCTTCGTAATCATGGAGCATCTTTACCAAAAATAGACCACCGATGGTCTAACCGAAATATGTACCATCTTCCATCCAACATTATTCCTTTCCGGATCTCTGTAGATCGGGCTCATCGCAGCATTGTACTCCTCCGCAACGTTGTACTTCACAGCTCTTCCGACGCTACGTTGCGCTCAACTTCGCAGCTTGCCAAAACTAACTTGTTCAAAAAGTCTTCGAATTTACTGTGCTTAAATTCGCAGTGCCAAAAATTGATTTGCAGAAAAAATTCCCCACTTGGGCTAGGCCCAACACCCATATACGAAATTTGGACATCCATACCCTCCATTTCCTAAAACAATAACTACCTCAACCACCTCTTGGAAGAAATAAATGATTGGGTGCAAAATTCAACATAGGTAGTTAATGGTTCATGGGTTCTCTCATTGACACTTGGATTAACACGATTGGATTCAAGAGTTTGAATATTTCGCTCCCTATTCCTTGTAAAAATCATGCCCCCATAATCTTGTTTCATTGCATATCTAGTTGTGGGTATTTTTATTAAAATACATGTACATCATATTTATAATTTCCATTGTGCTAGGCTAGCACACGATCCACATGCATCGATTTTTAATTATCGATACATAAATGATAAATTGATGGTGGGGCCTTAGACTTGAGCTACTCACCATGATTTTATAATGATATTACCTCATTTACATATTTAATGTGACGAGGTCAAAATCGGGGTGTTACAAGTATGCTTTTCACCTCGCAATTCTTGTGAACTTGGTGAATCAGAAAGGTAGGAATTATGAAATACCTCTTGTATAATCCCTAAGTGAAATTCAAACCCCTTACAATCAACTTTATAATTGTCCAACCAGCTAAAATCCTCCACAAGAGGTTGCAAAATAACATTTTAGTTAGGTAGGATTGATTGGGCGAGGCATCGATTAATGCCCACCAATCTAGTTTCATTAGTGATATTTTGAAACATAGAATTGTTGACTCGTAGGGTACTTACAAAATACTTCTATAAGCAAGTGTTCAAGGAAAAATCGGATCAGAAGTGCGCCATGACTAAGGAGGTGAAATCCAAGGTATAACTTCCCTTCTCTCCCCTACAAGTCACTCAACTCGTTGTAGGGAGACAACACTAGACCCTGCAAGCCAAAACCACCGATCCACACTCGACGCAAGCTATATTAGTGGCCAAACTTAGGACATCACCAAGGAGCAATTGTCCGTGCAATTGACTCCTAAATTGATCTATAATTGCCTTCGGGAGGTGTTCCAAATATTCTTTATTGGAACACTGGCCCCATTGCTAGTAGAACTATCTCTTTGTTACCTCCATTAGTCAACTGGCACTTAGATACCATCATCACCACCAGTTGTGCTTTTGGTATTTCTAGTTACATTTGAGAAGAAGGAAGTTAGGTATTTTTAGGAAATTTACATTTATTTTCTTTTTAAATACAACTTTACTAACTCATAATTAAAAATAAACTACATGTGGAAACTCTTGCACTAAAACCGACTTTGCATATATCAGTTACCTATTGCACCATATTTGCATATGTTGTGGTTGGCATATTTTTTCATTTGTTCAATTGCGTTTAATTCCACCATCACTCTCATTTGACAAAAATCCTTTAATGTTGAGGACCAAAACAACCACCCAAGGCGGGTCCCGACGACTGTAAGGCCTATCCCCTCTCTCGAGAGGTCTTTTTACATCTTCTCCCCGTGGTTCACATGGAAGGTACTCTAGCTAGGGCTGCTCCTAGGCCACATTGATAGGATCATCTGGGTGAGGATGAGCCTTGTTAGGTTTATTTTCTCCTCTAAGAGAGAGTGGTGATCCCACCACTTCTTTCATCGCCAAAAGAGGATCAACTTCATTTTCTCACCTAGGAGAGAATAGAGATTCATTTACACCTCCCCCCCTTGGAAGAGGTATCCCACTCGATTCTCCTCTCGGATATCCTTTGATCAAGTGGATCCCTCCTCTCTCGTAGGTGGTCACTCGTTATTTGCAACACCACTTGGGTCTCCCCCTCCTAGAAACCACACCCAACACATAATGGCAGGACCAAATCCCCCTACTCTACCTTTCATGGCTAGTTTGAATCTCCCTGATTTAGCCAAAATGATCAATGACCCCATTGCACATGATCCAACATGGCCAACTATGCCAGATACACTTCCCTCTTATATTCCCAAGTTCAAAGAAAAGGAATGGGATGATCTTGCAAACCATGTCATGTATTTCCACTTATGGTGTTCATCTAAGAGGATAGTGGATGATCTAGTGAGGCTTCGCCTCTTCCAGCGTACCCTCACCGGAACAGAAACAAAATGGTATGTAAACCTATCAAGAGCGACCCATGCCACGTTCACGACATTGGTCACTACATTTCTCACTTACTTCCAGCTTCTGATTCAACATGACCTGGGTCTTGAAATTCTCATGGAGTTTCGACAAAATACATCCACCCACATCATGGACCACATCCATGAGTGGTGTACGCACCACACATTGTGTAAAATTGAAATACAACCACCCTTTTTGTTGGATTGGTTTATCAAATCTCTCCAACCTTCCATAGATAAATATGTTTCCATCTCCATGCCGCAAAGCGCGGCAGAGGCTATTCTAAAATCCCAGCATGTCTATCTCATATATTCATAATCCAACTACCTTTACACTATCCTTCCTAGTGCCCCTTTGTATCAGTCATTAGATCCTACACCTGCGGGATCGTCACATTCGATGGATGGGATTATTGGGTCCATTTCCCACTTAGGAAAGGTTCCTCCTACCACGTCGATGTTATTTAACATGTATCCAAAATACCCATCCATGCCATCTGCGACAGTACCCCCTACACCAGTACCAACCCCACAAGTTGTTTAATTGGAGTATGGACCCTATAGTCCTACTTACCCAAATGTTATCCAAACAAAAACTGTTCCTACACTGCCAATGGCATAAGCCGTTCCTACGTACACATCTTATTCAAAGAAAACTGCATTTATCCCACCCTCGGCATACAACCCCTATTACCCATTCCCATTCCCAACTAGTCAACAAACCTCACCCCACATGGGGGTGAACCTGGTTGATCCTTCTTACGTTCAACAAGATCAAAAGTTCAAGCAATTGAACACCGCAAACTCCTAGAATCCAAAAAATCATGGTAAGAAGAAATGAAAGAAAAAAAAAAACCAACAGTCGGGGCATGGGGAAAGCCCCCCTCCCCAGCAAAACTAGAATATGGGTAATCAAAACACGGGGACTAAAAATACCCCCAAACAAGGGAATAATTCTATCCTAGGGACCAATTACTACCACTCCATTTGCGATGACTATGGTCATTACACTCATCATTTCCCTCTTATCCCCGATTTCCAATAGTTGGTGGAAGCCAAGAAGAAAAAAATGACAAATCCCCCTAAGGATGCAAATCATCCCCAACCCCAAAATGATGTATTACAACAACCCTTTTCAAACCAAGGGGTCATTACACAACAACAAGATCCTCACCCCACCAATGGAAACTCTTTTCAAAATATCTACACGTTGGATATAAATCTTTAGACTCAAGCAAAGGGTTATGATAGGCCTGAAGCTCCCCAAGTGGAAGACATCCCTATCTCCTCAGGGAGGCCACTACAAATACCATGCCCAAGTGTCGAACAAATCCTGTGGATTCCCAAGGTTGCACTTCGACACACCTCCAATAACCATCACATGAAATCCACCCACAATTACAATATTGTGGATGACTTATCTCAATCAAGTCCAACCATGTCCACTTTAGAAGTGCTACAATCATGCCCAACCTAGTGAAAGGCATTAGTCAATGCAATGGGCATCGTCAATCCTTCTAACACTCATCTCATGACCTTTCATATCAATAAAGGTGAACCATGACTACCCTCGTCAGTCGCATTTCAAGTCCCAATCAAAATAAAGAACATTACGATTCATCATTGCATTGTCGATGAAGGCACATTCAATTGCATAATGTCCTCGAAATTCTAGAATCAATTAGGGTCACTTGAGCTGGTTCCCTCATCTATTTATCTTCATGCATATGATGGGATCCCAACTAAGAGGATTGTACCAAAATTCCCCCCTCAAGCTGGGGGCAAGATGGTTATGATCAATATTGAAGTAGTCGATGTTGAACTCGACTACAACATCCTCTTGGGGCATAGTTACATGTATTCCATGAAGGCGATTGCCTCCTCAGTCTTCCGAATCATGATGTTCCCCTTAAATGGGAAGGTCATCACCCTTGACCAACTTAACTACTACGATCCCAACACCACAAGTAATCTTGACAATTCCCTGCCAGCTATTGTTGATGTGGATCAACCATATGTTGATATTTCCCCGACATGTATAAGGACTCCAATTTTTTAGGAGTATATTCAGGGCCACCTCCTAATATCCCCACATCAATGGATGGCCTAATTTGCACAATTTTCACCGCTGAAAATGGAGCTGCCTCCACCTCAACACCATCATCATCTCTACCGCTAAGTCATGGAATTGAGAAAACGTTGAGTCCATCGGTCCCACCAATCTTCCAAGTCCCATTCTTGTACCCTCCTACAGGTGCACAAGGGACTCCAATTATGGATCAGTTAATTCTACTTGGGCTCACTTTGGGTATCGCAGTATAGTATCTTACACCACCCTACCCAGAAATGGATTCCAAACCAATCGTTCATTATGAATTTGTCCTTGTTTCGCCTGTTATTCCTACAAGGACAGCAACACCGTCTGTTACAAGATCCCAACCTATGGTATCCGTGACTAAACCAAAACCGGTCGTCACTAAGACCACCAATGGGGGCACCAAAAAAACAAAGTTTAAAGGTTCCCTCTTAATGAACCCCACATCCGACTCGTCAAACATCACTGATCCTACAATAGAGGGCATCAACCAATAATGGTTAAAATCCCCATTTATGACCAATACTCCCACTCAAAGAGTCACACCACCATGTTCTCTTTGCGGGAAGCAAGGCCATGCGACCAACCTCTATCCCACTCTGCTGGAGCTAAGAAATTTGTTTAACACTCCCAATAACATAACACATGCTCCACTGATGGTAAAAGGGGGTACATCTACCTCACCCACATCTAAGTCCAAAAAAATGCGTTGAATCACACATGTGTCATGTGTTCTTAGTACGGTCACTACACACATCATTGCCTCGATATCCCTTGATTTTAGGACACTTTGGAGACCATTCACCTCACCCAACCATTAGATGATACCTCTCCCCCTTCATCACTAGAAGTGGATCCCATTAATACAGTTTCTACGGTGATCTCGACCCATACTTGCCCTCAGTGAGAAGATTCCATACTAGACCAACAATCGTCGACGCACCCACAAAGTCTAGCCATTGTCTTAAATCACACCAATGCTACTCGACCATGTCACTCATGCAATTTAATGTCTCACCATTCATTCCAATGTACTCTAATAGCAACATTTTTCACTCTGTGTGCAACTCATAGTTGTTTTGGAGAAAACTTCCCATGGCTTGGGGTGGACCACAACAAATAGCTGACTACCAGAAATTAACTCAATTCTCAGTATTATGCTATATAAATGACAATGCTAAGATAAAGAAGAATATAACCAACCTAGATCCAAATGTTTGATGTAGATCCCCGTTGGAGCTTTCAATCAGTGCACTTGAATCTACAAATTAGTCTTAACAACCAATACACAACAAGTACGTATAATATATAAACGACATTAACATCATCAATAGCAATGGTCCACGATATTATAAGTAAATGCAACCCAATGTAGTATAAACAACATTCACAACATTAGTGGACGAGAATATGAGTATTTCTATTAATAAACAACAAGAAGTACAATGCGATACGACCTCTTGTTGGCAACCAATCTGAACCAACATCTGGGTCAATCCACTTATGCCTCCACCACTTCAATCCTCCATGGACTGGCAAACTAAAACTATGATAGGAGTTTGGAAGGTGAACATAAAGGGTTCACAACTACAAGGATCAATGAGTGTAGACTCATTATAGTGCAAAAATCCACTAGAGTTCTCTTGCTCTGCTTTCTCCTCCTGTCCATAAGCCATATGTGCTCAATATATAACCTCCCAAAGGTAAGTGAAAGGACACATCGAGACGTTTTGGGGAAAATGGAGGGACAAAGGTCACCCTATGACCGCTTTTTGGGAGTAAAGAGTAATAAACTAGTGATTTTTAACATTTTACATGCTACCCATGGGCTATAGTGATGCAACTCGCGGGTACGCCCAATGTAGTGATGCAACTAGCGTACAAGGGAAAAAAAAGGGAAAAATAGTGTCTGAAGGATATAAAGTGGATCTGATTCAGTAAAATTGATCCTGCAGGCCAAAGAGTGCTGATGCTCACAAAGTGGAAAATTACGCTTAACAGATGCCCCCTAATGTGTGAGGTCAGAGACTGATGCTACGATGGCCAAAATACATTATAAATCTCAGAAGTGGAGTGATGGAGGCACAAGTGGAAGGAGCATCTCACTCATCATAATACAATAGTATTCCTGAATACATGTCGGTATAGTACAACAATATGATACAATGACCATGAATAGGAAGTACATAATGAATACATGTCATAAGTGATCATAGCCATGATCCCTCTCGAGTAAGATATGGTCTCATGTTGAAAAGGAAATAACTGGTGCAAAATGGAGGTACAAACTGCTGATATCTGAGAGGTGATATATCAGATGTAAAGTCATAATCATAAGTAGCATACTGAATGCCACTATCGCCTGGGGCCTTCTATACAAGTCTTCGATGGTGCAAGTCCCATCAAGTGAATAAAGGGGTTGAGGTCGAACCTGATGTGACATCATCTGATTACTGGTCAATGATGTATACCATTAACAGATGCGAGATAACCCACCAATAATGAAAATGGGAATCAAGGAACATAGTACAATCATCGGAGTGTGAATAGATGAGTTGAAGTCGAACACTAGGATGAATCCATAGATCAGGGGACATTGATGTATTCCCAAAACTATCGATGGCGAGAGAACCTACCACTAATGTCTGCAAGCCTCAAGGTACTCAACCAAACTCTAAGCCTCAAGTCCGGGAATAAATGAGTTGAATTCGATGGAATGAGACTCACTGGAAGGAGGGCATTAAGGCATCCCCCATCAACCAACATGAGGTACCAACTATGCTGAAAGATTTGGAAGATCTCAGGTGAAACGGACTAACTCAATAAGGATGGCCGACATGCAATAGTCAAGAAATCTGAGGAGTGGCTGACTCTGGTTTCAGGACTTCCTTTGAACAAGAGCATGAGAAGATGGATAGACTCAGGCAGCATAGACTCAATATAGACTGTGCGATGCAGGAGGCACCACAAAGGGCTCCATAATCACTGGAAGCTTAACCAATCGGTGGAGTAAACTGAGAAACAAGTACAGCTCATAAGGTCGAACTATAGTCCTAACTCATAATGTATGGAGTGGAATGAATGCTCTATTCAAAGGTGACACAACAACTACCAACTAGAAGTAGTAACCATAATCCCATCCGGCTTTTTGGAATATTTGATTTTTTTTTCAGTCTTTTTCTTATTTGGAAAAGCTTGAAAAAGAATAAAATTGCTTATGGTACAACAAGTGAGGGAACGAGTGTCAAATAGAGAGTAGACTAGTCCCAAGCAGTGGAACATACCTATAATCAATGCAAGGAAGCATGTGCAGGATGTGGACACCCGGGGGGGGGGGGTGTTCCCTTAGGGTCAAAAGGTCATCAAATTGTGAAGGACAAATGGAATCTCTACAAGGCTCGACAGGGAAAAATGCTCAGGCACCAAGCTAACAACTGAGTGAGAGGGAGCCGACACAAGGCTCAAGCGGAAAATAGGATGATGTAATGCCATCACAACGTGATATAACTGGGGGGAGTCCTTATGGGAGGTGGCCAATATAAGACAAAGTAGAGTGTGAGTCTTTATCGCAAAGTCATGGCGTAACTACAAAGGACTCCCAATCCTAAGGACACACAATGGCATGGGAACCATAATGCAATAGGGGTTTCTAACTAGGGTATCCATGTTTAGAAATGCCCTACCACCACATAACGACACTTCTATAACAGTGTGAAGGTTCTGTGTCGGTTAAGAAGCGGGGGTCGCACCTACGGTTTATAAAAATGGTCAAAAGGTCAAATGCATAATGCATGTGAGAATGATATCTAACCTCTATGCCAGGTGTGAAATATACCTGCCGCAGGAATGAAATGGTCCAAAACAAGTCTCACCGAAGAAATCTGGTAAAAAATGCTACTCGAAGACGTTATATTAGTCCAAAACAACATATAATGGCAAAAACTATAGACAAGTGGGTCTTGAAAATTATAAATAGTAACAAAAATTTACAATTTACAATTCATTTTTACTATTCACCCATTTGGAGTTATGTGGTTAGTTTTCACCTCAAAGTTCAGCTGTGAAATCTGGGAGCTACGGGCGTCTGATCATCGAACCGTCAGGAGAAGGTTGGTAGTCTCACCCATCCCTTCCATTTTAATGCTTTTATTTCAATTTTTACTGGTTGGATTTTTTGTTTGGCCAAGCCCTAAATGGCTTCGGTGCTACCTGCAGGCTATAACTATGCGGATCACGGGTAGGGCAGGGTACGCGTAGTCAACACACGCGTTGACCATGGGTACCTGCCTCTATAAGCAAAGTGGCCCGTGGGTACGGCTGTGAAGTTAATTTTTTAAATAAAATGGACTAAAATATTTGTTTTTTCTCCCTTTAGGATGGTTCTAGAGTGGAGAGAGAGGGAGCATGACCAAGTGGATGAGGCCATCTGCAATGATGTGCGTGCACAACAAGCACTGCAAGCATGTGGGTGTTATATTTCTAGCATTAATTCAATATGCTATAGGATCTTCACTGATAGATGTAGAGTATATCAATGCATAACAATCATATCAAGCATGTCAAGCATCACAAGAATCAAAAGCATGAGACAATGGACACATAGATTTTTTCGTGGGAAAAACCCTAACGTGAAAAACCCCACAACTTCCTTAGAGTTAGATAGAGCAATGTCTCAACCAAATTAAAACCAAAGTACAATAGATAGTCTCCTACTATGCAGATGGTCCTCCTCCTCCAATGTACGCCACTTTTTGAGTGAGAGAAGAGTGAGTTTTGAGATGATCAAAATAGAGAATCCCGACTCTCTATTTATACTTGTCCTGACCTGCCTAATTACATATGGGGTCGACTTGTCTAACTCAGCCTAATAACCTGAGTTACATATATATTGGGCCGACACCCACATCAGGTAGTCTAATAACCCATTGGTAAGTTAATCTACTTGCAACACTTGTCAATACAAATGACGACACTTCCTTATAGAGGAATAACACATCTCTTATAAGGGTACAATAAATATATATATGAAAAACATTCCGAAGTTACATATACATCAACACTCCCTCTTAACTAGGAAGGTATTTCTCGACATAGATCATCGGGCACAAGTCTTCTTCTCTGGATCATCGAATCATCGTCATTGTCACAACTACTGCTATCTCGTCCAATCTCTGAATCTACTCGTCATAGGAAGTTCTATAGAGCCAGTCCTTTTTTGTATTGGATGTACGCCCACCACTTGTAGATCTTCATCATCACTGGTAATACTATGGAATCCTCAGGACTCATCACATGCATCTGCAAAACCTCGCAAGAGAATCCCAGGCCTTTTACGAGCACACAGCTCAACCTCTCGAATCTCTCAGTATCTTTTACATGCCACTACACAACCTGTCCATGACCACAGATTATCAAAGTGATACTTCACCATACATCCAACTGATGTATATCATCACATGATCAAGCTGATCATCATCATCATCTACGAGCAAGCCATCAAGTAGGTACACCTCAGGACTGATTACACTGCCTCGAAAAAACCTGCAAGAGCATGTCAGGACTGATTATATGCCTCTGCAAAACCTGTGTACCAAACTGTCACATCAATGTCTTCAGATCACCACAAATTCCACGGATCACAACCTAGATGCACACACACAACACTTACACTCACCATGGGAGGACTAACCTGCCACCATGTGAAAGGCCCATAACACTTACACTCACCAGCATGGGAGGACCAACCTAGTAGCATCTCGAAAAGGCTAACAACACTTACATCAACAACCATGGGAGGACCAACCTACCACCATGTCGGAAAGGCCTAGCACTTACATCAACGACCATGGGAGGACCAAACTACCACCATGTCAAAAAGGATTCAGCACTTATATCTCACCATAGGAGGACTAACCTGCCACTATGTGAGAATGGCCCAACACTTACATCTCACCATGGGAGGACTAACCTGCCACCATGTGAGAATGGCCCAGCCCTTACATCGTACCATGGGAGGACCAACCTACCACCATGTAAGAATGGATCAGCCCTTACATCCTGCCATGGGAGAACTAACCTACCACCATTCAAGAATGGCTTGGCCCTTACATCCTGCCATGGGAGGACTAACCTACCACCATGCAAGAATGGCCCAATGTGCATCTGTGTCTCCGGACTTCATCAATTCCCTCTGGAGGGAATCTCAATCTGAAGTACACCAAGTCTCCCTCTGAAGTATTCAAACTTCACTCTGGCAAGCGGCTTAGTCAACACATCGGCTATCTGCTCATCTGTTGCAACATACAGGAGCTTCACAGCTCCCCTATGCACTATATCCCTGATATAGTGGAACTTGATCTCAATGTGCTTCGACCTGTCATGGAACACTGGGTTCTCTGACAACTTCACACAACTCTGGTTTTCGCAATATATACAGGTAGCACTCAACTAGAGATCAAACAAATCAGACAGTAGCTTCCTAAGCCATACTTCCTCACAACTAGCTGAACAAGTTGTGACATACTCTGCTTCAGCTGTACTCAGTGCCACATAGGACTGCTTCCTGCTAAACCAAGAGATCACACTTGATCCCATACTGAAACAGCACCCCGAAGTGCTCTTCCGTTCAATGGCACTTCCTACCCAATCCGAATCAACATAACCCTCCTGTTAAACTTTTGATTCGTTTCATACTTGAGCCCATAATCCACTGTACCCTTCAGGTACCTCAGAACATGCTTTGCAGCTATCAGGTGAACATGTCTCGGATCTGTCAGATACTGGCTCAAGGTGTTCACCGCAAAGCAAATGTCTGGCCTCGTATTCATCAAGTACATCAAGGACCCAATCATTTGATGATACATCGTAGCATCAACCGGCTGAGAAGAAGCATCACATAGAAGCTTCAAGTTTGATGTCATAGGTGTGTCCATGGCCTTGCATTCCATCATCCCAAAACTCCTTAGGATCTTTACTACATACTTCCCTTGTCCAAGGAATACCCCATCTGCACTCTGCCACACCTCCATACCAAGAAAGTAGTGCATCATACCCAAGTCCTTCATCTCGAACTCGGCAGCCAGCTTCCTCTTTGTATCGACAATTAGTCTATCCTCACCTGTCAGAAACAAGTCATCCACATACAATAGTAGAATCACTGGATTGCCCTCCTCAACCTTGTAGTAAAGGTTGGAATCCGTTTAGTCTTGGTAAAGCCCAAACTGGATGGGAAGCCATCTATCCTTCCATACCAGGTCCTGGGTGCTTGTTTCAAACCATACAGACTTCCCATCTAGTCTTGGGACCACATCATTCTTCATGATCGACGGATCATGGCATTCTTCCAATACTGCATCCCGAATCCTTGGAACTTCATGTTCTTCAATATATTCAATAGATTCCTTTGTTGCTGGAACAAATGTTGTAGTCCTTCTTTTGTAGGTGATGGTATACGATCTTTCCTACAAAAATGGTTAAATTGCATGATTAGAAACATCTCATAATTTTCAGAACAAATTCTTACACATAAAGAAATATGTCATACAGTCATGCAATTATCTTAGTCAATGTTTCAATACAACATTTATCCATGTTCCATAACTTTCTAGATGCCTTCCAGTGTCTACCAGAACATTGTTAAGAGTTTGCATAGCTCCCAACATGTCAGCAAAGAGGTTTCATTCTAGATAAGTAGCAATGGAATGTTGTACAGTGCCATAGGCCTACTTACCCATCAAATGCATATTAGTAGTAAGCTGTTCATTAATGCAATCATTCTAATATGCATAATACACATCCTAAATCTAGGAACATAAGCATATACATCATCGAACAATATTATTTAAACAAACAAATATGCAAGAAATGACAATTAAAATACTTATCTTTTTTTGTTTGTTGGGTGGACTCCCTCTAAATATCTGCATCCTTGCAAAAACCACTGGAGTGTGCTCCCTCTTGATCTTTGCTTCTTGGATTACCTGTTCTTGAACTTATATTCATTCTCGATCCCTATGCATGCTTATTAGTATCATCATTGTGTTATCCTCGAGGTCTCATACATAATCAAACATTCATTAGTATAATCTTAATATGATCAAAACACAATAATCTCAAGCATGTATAGTTAGGATCATTTCAAACAGAAATAATAAGCATTCTTATTGTTAGTCATAAACATAATATACCTAAACCTGTGATTACTCAAATCTATGACTCTTCTGGTTAGTCATATCATCAATTAAGGTAAGAAACATAATATGCATAAGCCCTGGATTACTCAAACTTGTAACTTCAAGAATAATCATTATAAATCATACAAAAATATACGATATATAAAGCAAAAACATACCTAGTCATCATATTTGCTAGTTATGTCTAGCAATGTGTTCTTGTTCTCTTGAATGACCTGCATAACTCATTAGTTAACCTTTGCAAAAAAAAATTATACATACCTCTATGTGATTCATGACTATGGATGAATCTTTGTCTTCATAGCATGTTTAGGTTGTCCCTTTAATTTGTACAATCCTCCCTCTTGCTCTCCAATCACCACTGCATCATCAATAGTTTTACCTTTTGGCCACATTAGGACTTGGCCATCCACAAATGCAACCCTCATACCTTTTGCATCCAATGCAGATATTGAGAATAGATTCTTCTTGAGACCTGGAATAAAGAGTACATCTTTCATCTTCATAGACTTTCCAGAGTCTAGTTTATAGGAGGCTTCACCACTCCCTTTTATGGGATACTGGTAGTCATCCCCAAGTTTCACCTTGTGGGGTGAATCATGCTCAGATAGATTCACAAAGGATTCTTTGAATCCTGTCATATGTTTGGAAGCCCCACTATCTATGAGCCAATCATTACTTCCATGAGTGATGGTTCAGGTGAGAGCAGAAATCAAAACATATTCTTCATCACTTGAAGAATATTCACTATCTTCTCTAGCCCTCTTCCTAGGAGGTTCATCATCCTCTGCAGCATGAGCATGATGTCTTCTTTTGAAGTTCTTCTTCTTGTGAGTACCCTCTTTCTTATTGTTAGGGAAATCTCTGGCATAGTGTCCCTTATCATCACATGTATAGCAACGGACATGGGACATGTCCCTTCGATGTCTGGGACTACCTCTTTGATTCTGATATTTTCCTTTCTTGCCATGATGGTGAGCTTTCTTGTCACCATGTATTTTGGAGTGAGCTGTGAGTGCTTGGTATTCACTCCCCATCTTCTCTTCTCTGGCTACAATTCGAGCTTCTTCCTGTGAGAATTCTTCCCACAGTCTACTAAAAGAGATAAGTTTCTTTCTAGCACAAATTCCTTGGATGAAGGAATCCCATGACCTAGGGAGGCGATTAAGAGTGGTCATCATCACTTCTCCATTTTCTATATCTTCACCCACAACTTCAAGTTGTTCTTTTATCTGGGAGACCCTTGAGAAATATGACTGCATAGTCTCTACATTCTGGATCTTGATATTCTTCAATTGATTCCTCAGGGTCATCTTCCGATTTATGTTCTTGCCTTCAAATAGTTTGGTCAAGGAATCAAACATCTCTTTTGGTGTCTTTAGGGATGACACATGAGGGATGAGATGATCTTTAATAGAATCATCAATGATCCTCTTTGCCTTAACCAAATTGTTCTTGTGAAGAGCCTTAACCTCTTCTCCCTCTGGGACAGGGACCTCTTCACTTATATAAGTATCCAACTCATTCTCTTCAAGGATTAACCCAATCCTATACTTCCATGCTCGGAATTTATCAGCTCCTTCAAGCTTATGCTCAAGCTTGGTGTGGTGAGACATATTTAAAGAGTACTTCAAATGGAAATATAAAAGATTTAGGTCTTACCACTTGTTTGCTGAAAACTGGATCTGGTGTTGGATTAGGGTTTGTCAGAGAAACCCTAAAATTTCAAACTTTGAATTTCAACTTTCTGAAAGGATAGAAAGATGCGCCTTGATGAACTGATCAGCCTGGTATATTCATAAATTTAGATTTGCAAAGTTTCACCCTTCAAAAATATCTTTTAGTCTTCCCGCATTCACTAAGGAGAACCCTGAATTAGGGTTTGAGTTTCCCGAGATCTACCCAGCCAAAATCTCGATCCAAAGCTCTAAAATTCGATTATTCCAAGGAGCTTCTAGCTATGTCTTCAGATTTCAGAAATTCCTATTTTTGAGGAAACCCTAATTTTTAGGGCCAAAACTGAAAGTGCTTAGAATTGAATTCTGATTGGACAGATAGATTCACCTTGCTGAGGAGAGTCAATCCATCATATTGATTTTCCAAAATCTGTGGAGAGAAACCCAAAAACAAGAAGCCCTAGCTTCCGCAATTGCACAGTGTCTTCTTCTCATGTTAGCTCTGATACCATGTTAGATTTTTAGCATTAATTCAATATGCTATAGGATCTTCACTAAGAGAATAACATGTACAGTATATCAATGCATAACAATCATATCAAGCATGTCAAGCATCACAAGAATCAAAAGCATGAGACAATGGACACACAGATTTTTCCATGGGGAAAACCCTAAGGTGAAAATCCCCACAACTTCCTCAGAGATAGATAGAGAAATGGCTCAACCAAAGTACAATAGATAGTCTCCTACTATGCAGCTGATCCTCCTCCTCCAATGTGTGCCACTTTCTGAGTGAGAGAAGAGTGAGTTCTGAGATGATCAAAATAGAGAATCCCCACTCTCTATGTATACTTATCCTGACCTGCCTAATTACTTACGGGGCCGACTTGTCTAACTCAGCCTAATAACCCCAGTTACATATATATCGGGCCGACACCCACATCAGGTAGTCTAATAACCCATCGACAAGTTAATCTACTTGCGACACTTGTCAATACAAATGATGAAACTTCCTTATAGAGGAATAACACATCTCTTATAAGGGTACAATAAATATATATATGAAATACATTCCGAATTTACATATACATCAACAGTGGGCTATAAACATTTTGGAGCATAGGGGATTTAAGGGCCCAAAACCTATTACTCTGCCACTTGATATACTACTAGGACGTTAATGCATAGAAATTCAATCTAGACGGGAAAATACTCTCACTGGAAGTGGAAGATATCTACTTCATTATTGGTTTGTCCCGCCGAGGTGAGGTAGCAAGCCTTTGGTCTCGTTCTGTGGGTGGTGGGATCACCATCCCTGACTATATAGTGTGGTATTGTATACCAGATACTCAGGCAGTGGGGAGTCAGGTTCCCATCAAATCCATAGTTAATCTAAGTATGGAGATCATAGTGGCAACCCTAGTGCGGATTACTGGTTCAAAAGGTCTTCACCAGGCATCAAGGCCAGTGATGTTCTATGCGTCACAGTGTATGCAGCCCATGATATTCGACTGGTCCACAAATCTATTGGGGTCCATGAAGACCCAACTGATAGAGTGCAAGCAAGGGGAGGCAAACAAATTCGGTTACGGTAGTATCTTGTGTAGTTTCTTCTTTGAGCGAGTTCCAGGGCTCAGTCCAAGGGTTGAGGTCCCTCCTCATAGTCTTCGCGACCCAGCCCTGACCCGGTGGGTATAGGTCTTGACTCGATAGGGTGGTGGCCATCAGGTTTCACCGTATACAGAGGAGTTCTTTCACTGGTGGGACTGGAAAGTCATAGACATAGAGGACTACCCCTATGGAGGGATAGACTTCCGGTAGGATCGTGACATGCTGCTCCCACAGGATGCCGCATTCGGAGACATTGGTGAGTACTCTTTTTAAGTTTTTGGTGTATTAAATTTTTATGGATTTTTTATTATAGATGTAAATGCAAAAATATTTTTGGGGTTAGTGTCACATATTAATGTTTTACTGTTTGCTCACAGATAAGGGCCCAGTGAGACCTGAGGGATTCTCGAGACATCGTCGTTGGGGCAGGGGTGATGAGGAAGGAGGTGTTGCAACAGAGCATACACTACAGACTCTGTGAGGCAATCTATCACAGATGACTGCCAGGGTACCACAGATAGAGGTGGCGTGGCTACCAGAGGATATGCAGCGCTAGGTAGTGGGGGTGTCGGGTAACTGGGTATGACTACTGCAGCATATAGAAAATGAAATACAATACTACTATGAGGCTCTTCCTGTCGGGGCGGAATCTAGGCCTCCTAGTAGGGAGTAGATATCTCAGGATCCCACATTTTGTATTGATATGTATATTTTTGAGGGCTACGGGATCCAATTTTGTATTATGACACTACCATTTTTGGACATAGTATTTATAAAAAACTTTGGTTCTCCGGTTCTACTATATGTGTGTATGTACAAATGTATGAATGTCTTCTTTTATTTGTGTGCTTCAATGTGAATGTGACAAATTCCAATCTAATACATAGTTAGCGTATGCATCAGATATATGATTAACACTTCTTGGAACATGAATATATGTAATTGAAACAAAATGTCGTTCCAAGAGTCTTACCCTTAGGAATTTCCGTAGTAGCGTAGGATCTCGCACACGGTACTAACCATTCAAGTGAGACAGAACCAGTTGTGAATCCAAGCGGACTTCTAAAGACTGGATGCCATGTGAAATAGAATCCCAAAGTAGCTCAATCATGGCACTATACTCTGCCACATTGTTAGATGTAGGACCGAGAAAAGCACCTCCTGAAGACACAACTAGATGGTCAGGTGAATAAATAACCCAGGCAGCAGAAGCAAGCTACTACGTATGCTGGCTAGCACTATCCACAAAACCTAAAAAAGTAGGATATTCCTCTAACATCTGTCAATCAAACGGAAGCAAATTAGCAAACTTGAAGACCAAAAGAAATCTAAAATATGTACAGAAAGAACTATACAATAGTATACAAAGGCGTTAGCTCGAACTAGAAGTTCAAGCGTAATACCACTTGAGGTAGAGCCCATTATTGGGCTCCTTCAAGACATTCCCCTCATAGTCCTCTAATTCATAGGATCCTTTTTCCAGGACACGCCTCACAATGTAAGGACTATGCCACATGGGGTTGAACTTGCTTTCCCCCAAGGGTTCTTTAGCTTGGTCATATAAGAGGACCAAGTCACCTTCAGCATACTGTTGGGGATAGATAGACCTATCATACTGAACCTTGACACAACGTTTATTGGCATCTATGGCCATGGCGGCATCTCGACGTTGCTTGTCAAGCTACTCAAGGTGGATTAAACGTTGCTCAATACCCATCATATCAGGGAGGAGCTCTATGGCCAGTTTAAGCGAAGGGATTTTGCATTCAATCGGTAAAATAGACTCCACACCGTGTACTAGATAAAATGGTGAGAACCCGGTGGCAGTCTTGACTACGGTTAGATATGCCCACAAAGAAAGATATAACATAATGTGCCAGTTGTTCTTGCTTTGTTGGATGGTACGTTGGAGAATGGTCTTTAAAGACTTATTGACTGCTTCAACCCGACCATTCGCTTGGGGATTGTAGGAAGGTGAGTGTTCTTGACGAAACCCAAGCTTGAGTGACAAGTCCTCCATCATTTTGTTCTGAAAGTGACTGCCATGGTCAGTGACAATCTCTTTCGGAATACCGAACTGAGTAATAATCTGATTGAACATGAAATGGGCTGCTGTATGTGAAGAACCTGCAATAATTAATTAATGCAAATACACAAGGTATCATAAATAACAGAACTCAGAATCACTTTTATATTGATCACGGGCCACTTCAAGTGGGCAACCTCCTTTGAGCAAGCTCAATACAATTAACTTCACGGTGCCTTCAATGAAATCAACACACACTTATATACTAAGTCTATGCCCAATACTATGAGTCAAAACCATGGGACATATAATACTACGGGACGACTTACAAAGCATATGCGCCCAATACTATGGGCTAATATAAACTACAGATCAACAAATACTACGGGACAATTTACAAAGCATATGCATCCAACAACAATATACTAACATAGTAAAGAGAAGGGTTGACATAGGTTCCTAACATCCCCTCTCCCTTAGAAAAAGTTTTGTCCTCAAAGCTTTGGTTGGAGAAATTGCTGCAGAATTTGAAGGAGTGGTTCCCCAGTAGCATCCTCGGGTTTCATTTCGGGCCACTGACACCTTTGGAGTGTCAAGGAGGATTGCTTGGAAGGCTGTAGATGAAGAAGAACCCTGTTAGCTGCGTGGAAAATGCGCTTAGAACGGTGCTGATCGGCTTGTTGTTTCAGGCGAATTCTGGCCATGTGAAGATTGTCCTGCAGAATGAGAAGAATATGATCGCGGTTTCGAAGAACCGAGTCAATTTCCTGAACTCGGGAGCTGCTAAGGGTGTATGGAAGAAGAACTGGCGGTGTTGTTCCATAGACTGCTTCATATGGTGTCCTTTGAGATGTGGTATTGTACCACCAGAGCACTGCTAGGAAATCCATAGAAATAGTTGGCCAAAGCTGTGTAGGGATGGGTAAGGGTTTGAGCAATCCCAAAAGGAGTGTCATTTCACCCTTGTTGACTTGGAAAGGATCATCATCAGCAACCATCTATTGAATTGTCATTTTTAGTCCCTCCCAAAAGAAGTTACATTGTTCCCGATCATACATTTTGCAGAACCGAGGGTGCCCTATTGATGAAGAAGCATGGAATTCATAGAAGAGATAGCCCTGTTGAACATATTGCAACCAATTTGGAACAAGCAGAGAAAGAGCTGTAAGAGAAACTGGGTCATCAATTGTGCGAGAAGGAGCATCTTCCACCATATTGTCCTTACCCTTCTTGTAAGTGATCACATAGGGATAACCCATGAGTTGGATAACCCATTTCAGGTGTGTTGGGGAGGAGACCCATTGTTCCAGAAAATTTTCCAAACTCTGGAGATTAGTCTTGATGCAGAAATAAGTCCCTAATAGGTATGGCTGCCACTTCTGTACTGCATGCAAAATAGCCATCATTTCCTGCTGAGAGGTAGATGTGGCTAAATTCTTACCGGAAAGGTCTCTTGAAGGCAGCAAGCACATTGGTTCAACAAAGAGACCTGCAGATCTATCCAAGGAAGTAGTGGAGACTGTTGATGGGTGCATCTGAATGGAATTCAGCTGAGCGATGACACCATGTGAATTCTTATTAAGGATTTTTTCTAGGCGATGTGAACTAATGATGCAGAGAGACCCTGGTTGTAAGTCCATAAATTTGTGTTGTGCCCCATTGACTTTAAACTGCATCCAAAGTTCAGCAAAATCCCATAAGATGGGGCCAAGTGTGTGTAACCATTGAACACCTAAAACCACATCACATCTGCCTAAGGACAAGGCAAACAGTCAGAGCGTAGGTTATAATCTTCCATAGAGATACGCACATTGTGACACTTCCCCTTGCAAGGTAAGGTGCCCCCATTGGCAACCATGACTTCAAAGTTGGGGCAAGGATGGACAAAACAATCATTCTGTTTGGCAATCCGAGGGTCAATGAAGTTATGAGTGCTACCAGAATCAATGAGTATGGTAAGAGGGAGCTTCTTGAAGTATCCCCTGACCCGCATTGTTTGTGGGTTGGTGACGCCGGTGACATCATGGAGAGAGATCTCGGGTGGGTCGTCCTAAGATGGGGTGTCAACAGGCGGGTGTTGAATGTTGACCTGATCGTCTACTGTATCTCTAGCTTCTTCACCAAGTTCTAAGGCAGGCGGAGAATCCACATCCAAGAGATAGAGCTTTTGTTAAGACATCTATGTCCCCGAGTGAATTTCTCATCACAATTATAGCAAATCCCTTTTTCTCGGCGTGCCTGCATTTCTATTTCAGACAAATTCTTGATAGGAGTTGGTTGAGGAGCAGGCGTGATGGGAGGTCGTTGGGAACCCATATTTCTGAAGGGAACAAAGGTGGGTTTGGAGCGTTGTTGAGATGCGATCTTGTCCTCGGCCAGCTTAGGAAACCCTAGGACTTCCATCATTGTGTTGGGACAAAACATTTTGACCTCGGAGCGGATTTCATCCTTCAGAACACTGATAAAATAACTCCTGTAGAATTCATCAGACAATCCTTCTATGTGATTGGCCAATTTCTCAAATTCTCTCTAATACTCTCTCACTGTGCCAATTTGGTGAAGTTTAGTGAGTGCTCCTGTGAAATCATGAAAAGCACTAGGACCAAATCGTGGCAAAATGAGTTGGCAAAAATCTGTCTAGTTTGGCTCGGGATGAGCTTTGATGTACCAACGGTACCATTGAAGGGCTTCCTGTTCCAAATGAAAGGATGCAAGTGGAACTTTCTGGGCATCAGAAGTATTATGCAGACTGAAATATTGTTCTGCTCGATATATCCATCCAGTCGAATCAGTACCATTGAAGCAAGGAAAATCAAGCTTCGGCCCACGAAAATTGCTGGAAGAATTGAACCCGGTGGCTGCAAAAGATTCTAGCTATCTGGTATTGTTCATGGCTGAATGCTGAAGATGGAGGCTGAGAAATTTTTCATCCAGATCTTGGAGTTTGGTTTGGATGGCTGCAAGTGCTTCCTCCATGGTGTGTGCTCCTGCACGGGAGACAACCATAACCAGGTTTTTTTTTTGGTGGAATGGGTAGAAAAACACAAACAAAAGCTGATTTAGTAAAGGGAAATTTGGATTGGGGAAACAATCTGATGGGTAATTGGGGTTTGACTAGATTTTGGACACTGTCGAAAGGACAAGAAAACAAAAGGGGGATTTCAGAAGCGGGGTGATAGAATGAGAAAATTTGGCAGAGATGCACAAAGAAGCAGAATTCAAAAAGGAACTCTATGGTAAAATTTGAAGGTGATTGGGTGAAATCTGAGGAAGTTATGGCAAACCCTAAAAATAGACAAATGTGGGATTTCGGGCTTTGGGAAGGGGAATTGGGGATAGGGTCCTCAGGAATGAAACATGCAGAATGGGATGATAGGGGTTCCCCAAAAATTTCAAGGGAAACAGAGTGAAAACAAGGGAGATATGGAGAAAAAACTGAATTTTTTTTGTTTTTTGTTTTTTTTTGTTTTGTTTTTTTTGTTTTGTTTTTTTTGTTTTTTTTTGTTTTTTGTTTTGTTTTTTTTTAGAAATGGATCGGCAACAGCGGCGCGGAAGGGATCGAAAATGGTTGCATCTGAAACGGAGACTGGATCTAGAACGACTTTCAGAATAGATCTGAAATGGATGGATCTGGAGCGGAAGTGATCGGCAACAGTTCAACTGAAAATACATATGGACCCCAGGTATGTATGGCTTCCTAACAGTTCAGGTGTTTCACTCGGCCACCAATGCTGTCTGACGGCTTGTGTATTGGGGCAGTACCCCTCACTCCACGGCTCAGGTAAAACTGATAACCGCTTTGCCACAAACGACAGCTCTTGGTTTACCTCACGGGTGGGAACTAGTCAATCAGGTAGGGGTCGTTGCCCTTTTCGCTGGCATGTCCTCTCAATGGGCCAGCTACTTTGGGGTTCCTGTGGTACTCCTCACAATGAGTTTTAGGGCTTATGCCCAAGTACTTCCCACAGTTAAGCGGATAGGGATTATTCTCAAATCCGAAGCTGCAACAGATGCAAAACAAATTCGCAAAAATTCCACCCAACGAGCCCAAGAAAGTGCTCTGATACTAGATGTGAAGAACTTGCAATAATTAATTAATGCAAATACACAAGGTATCATAAATAAAAGAATTCAGAATCACTTTTATATTGATCACGGGCCACTTTGAGGGGGCAACCTCCTTTGATCAAGCTCAATATAATTAACTTCACGGTGCCTTCAATGACCTCAACACACACTTATATACTAAGTCTATGCCCAATACTATGAGTCAAAACCATGGGTCATATAATACTACGGGACGACTTACAAAGCATATGCGTCCAATACTATGGGTCAATACTATGGGCTAATATAACTACGGATCAACAAATACTACGGGACGACTTACAAAGCATATACGTCCAACAACAATATACTAACATAGTAAAGAGAAGGGTTGACATAGGTTCCTAACACTGTAGCACCATCGGCTTTTACGATAGGCATGGCCTCAGCCCATTTGGGAAAGTAGTCCATGACCACTATGATATGGTGATGCCCCCCAGCTAAAGATGGTTTACAGTCCATGAAATCCACCCCCCACTTAGTGAAGGGACCGACGGTGATGACCGGATGAAGGGGCGCTAGATGTGAGTGTATGTTCCGAGAGAACACCTGGCAAGGGTGACATCTCTTCACAGCGTTAATACAATCTTTAAAGATTGAAGGCCAAAAGTAACCAAATCGCATAATACGTTGGGCTGTAGCAAGCCCAGATAAGTGACCACCACATGCCCCAACATGGAAATCATTAAGCACATGCTCCGCTTCTTCATGATTTCAGAAACGACGGAGAACATAATCCTTTCCTCGGCGATACAAAGTGTCACCGACAATAGTATAATATTTAGCATGATGTTTCACACTCCGTCGCTCATCTCATGAATAATGCGAAGGAAACTTCAAAGTTTGGAGATATACAATGACATCCCCATACCAAGGGTCCTCCGACGAGATAAGAAATAAGTGTTCATCCACAAAGGAATCCTCATGGATGACATCCTCATCAAGTCTCGGAAGGTCCAACATAAGCTCAGCAAACACCAACGATTTTACCGACTTCACCGAAGAAAAATCGAGATCGAACTCCTGAAGGATCACAATCCATTTATTGTACTTCTCCCTATAAGGCGTCGTGATAGCAAGAATTGAAATGGATTGATATGTGCTACAATTGTGGTTGTTCTAAGAAAAATGCAATGTCATAACCATTGGACTGTATGGACAGTCGCAAGTGCCAACCTTTCCATGTGAGCATATCTCAGTTCAGCGTCTACTAGATTTCAACTCAGGTAATAGATGACATGCTCGACGAGTGCATCATCAACCTGAACTAAGACCATGCTAATCGTCTCTTGATATGCAGTAACATAAAGTATAAAATCTCGTGCAGATTCGGGCAGACTAAGCACAGGGGCCGATACCAAAGCTTTCTTAAGGGCATCGAAAGACTGTTGGGCTCGCTCATCCCAGATAAACGGTGTGTCTTTTTTCAATAGGCGCGCGAACCTTTGGTAATATTAGCATAATTGACTACAAATCGACGTAGAAATGTAGCTCTCCCTTGGAGGATTTGAAGTTGAAAAAAGTTGCGCAGAGGAGGAAACCGAAGTATTGCCTCAACTTTAAGAGGATCGACTCTAATACCCTCTTTCGAAACTATGAATCCTAAGAGGCGACCAAACCACACTGCAAAGATGCATTTGTTGAGATTCAATCGAATCTTGTAGCATATACATCGTTCGAGAATCCAATGAAGGTGCATGGGGTGGTCCATTCTCTTACGAGAATGGCCGACAAGATCATCCAAGAAAACCTCCATTATACTTTTAAGGTTGTGAAAGGCATAGTTCATGGCACGCTGAAACGTAGCTCCTTCGTTTTTAAGGCCGAAGGAAATTTTTTGATATGAAAACATACCCCAAGGACAAATGAAAGCGGTCTTATGTTGGTCCTCAGGTTTGATTTGAATTTGGTTATACCCTGAAAAGTCGTCCATGAATGAAAAAATCTCACTTCCTGAGCAAGCATCCAAGATCTGATCGATGAATGGCATACAGAAGTTGTCTTTCGGGCATGCGCGATTCAGGTCTCTAAAATCAGTGCATACACGGATCGTTCCTTGCTTATTATCCATAGGAATGGGGTTCAACCCCCATTCGGTAAGGGGAACGGGGTAGATGAAACCAGCTTTGATCAGTTTCTCCACCTCTGCCTTGATATCGGCTTCCTTCCTAGTGTTAACAGCTCGAAGACGTTGTCGAACTGGTTTAGCATGAGGATACGTTCTAATCTCGTGTTCGACAATACTAGGGTCTATTCCTGGAATCTCCTCGTATGACTAGGCGAAAGCTTCCTAAAGTTCTGTAAACAATTCGGTGTGGATGGCAACCTCTTCAAGAGAGCAATCATCACCAATGTAAACGTTGTCAATTTTTTCGGGAGTACGAGAGATGTTGATTGGTTAGGTCGGGGAAATATTAGCCATGTTCCCCTCCACAAAAATCTCATGTGAACCCAAAAGAGACACAGGGTGACCAACCATCTCTGCAAGAGTCATCCTAAACTCTTCTTCCTCGGCGAGATCAAGGTTGGGAAGGAAATAAGAGAGATGGTGCATATCCTTCCAAGGCCTCTTACTACCACACATGGCCTCGATAATAGCTTCATCCGAAGGTAAAGTACCATCAAGGAAATCATTCGAATAGGAGGAGTTGGCTACCCAAACTGGCAGCGTAACGAGATCTTCCTCATCTATCCAAGAAGAAGAGAGATCCGGCTCTGTAGTGGCTTGTTGAATATCCTGGTAAGCAAGCTCAGCTACATATAGTGGCATCGACATTTCGACATGCGTAATGTCTCCAGACGTAGACTTCGTAGAAAATAAAGTCCACGAATCCTCAAAATATGAAGTTTGGAACTGTACATTATGTGAAGGAGGAGATGCATTGTCGGAAACGGTCCCAATAAAATTCACAGGTGTGGGAAAATCATAAGATCCCATCAATGAAGGGTACATACCAACACCCATGTTCCCAGTTTATGGCTGAGAATCTGTAACCTGCGGGACTATGGATCCCATGGATGCTTTCTGAGGAGGATTAACGAAATCCAGTTGATCGATTGTCACTATCTTGCCTTCATGTGGAAAGAAAATAATCCTGAATACAGTAGATGCAACAACTTTCATAGCGTACATCCAATTCTGACCCAGTAAAAGGTTGTAGTCGATGGGTGCATGAAGCACTTCGACTTCAATAGGCACGTGCTTACCCCCCAAGCAGACAATAAGGGAAGGGCTAATCCCATGTGGCTTAAATGACCGACGTCAAATGTAGTGAGCATGGTTCTAGATGTGAGTAGGGGAGGAGATCCAAGAGCTTTTCAACAAGCTAACGACATCACTGACGTGGAAGCACCTTCGTCAACCATCGTTCTTTTGACGAAATTCTTAAGGCACTCCACATGGATTTGAAAAACCACGTGGTAAGGTAAGGGAGGTTGAATATCAGTAGTGTCAAACTTGATAACGTTGGGATTTCCCCCATCCTGAGCTCGTAATGCACTCAAAAGGGCATGCCTTTGAGAAGGACACGCCTGCAAAACTTCAAGTGCCAACATGGCACACGGAGTTTGGCCCAAATCTTCTACAATTGCGTAGTTCTGGGTGGCTCAGGAATTGGGATTATGCATAGAGCGCTTAAGAACACCTTTTGGTATCCGTGGCATGATAGAGGGCTTATCTATATGCAAGGAATTCTCAGGAGGAGGGGGTGGCTCATTTCTCATATTAGGTTGTGGTGCACCATAATCGCATTAACGAGTAGCAACACTAACCTCCAATTGAACCATATTCATGCATCCATAACCACTAGTATTGGAAGAAGACGTTGTGGCCTCATTAGGTCCATAACCAGTGGTGGGAGCATGCGAAGCCATGTTTTTGTGATGAGGAAGGGGATCCTTCAACACATCTGGGCTCTATGCCAAACGCTTCGATGCTTCTTTGATTTGAGGACATAAGTGAGTAAGATGATCTTCCCCGCAAAGCTTACAAGGAAACTTCACCTTATGCCTAGGTTTACGGTCCTAACCAGCATTTCTGCCTTCCTGAGGAGGGTTGGCATTCTCCTTATGAGGGGTATTGTGATTGCTATTATTGTTCCCATTGTTTCCACCCTTACAGTTGTTTCTCCCCTTTTTATTACCACCAGGTTGCTGATTACCCGATGGGTTCATCAATTGCAAACTGTGTACATCGGACGACAGGGTGGAAGTGGACAAGGTGTGAACCTATCCAGGAGTAGACTGGTTTAACGAAAAATTTTGCATTTGATTAGCCACCAAATATACAGGGTGAGTGCTTCCAGATCCCACAATGCCATCGGCATGCGGTCCCAGAACTGACTTGGGCTCATGGCGTGTTCACGGCGCGTTAGGAATAATGTCATACAAAATGCCAGACTGAGAGTATAGTAAATCTAACTGCTGGACTTTCAAGATGGCTTGTTCCTTAGTCACAATGTCGGACATCGAAACATCCTTTGCAATATATGGGAGTAAAGACTTGAGGAACCATTCCAACAAAAATTCTGGAGGAATGTTGGCTTTCACTAACCTCTTCCGCCAACGCCACTCTTTAACGTGGTCAGAAATATGTGTGGCCTTATTCTGACTGAAGGTAGACAAAAGTTCATTACCGGTATCATAGTTAACCGGCAACTGGAAATGATCCAAGAAAACCAAAGTGATCTCATTGAATCCCCTATAAGTGTTCGCAGGCAACTCAACATACCACTTCGCGGCTGCCCCCTTGAGGGTGCATTGAAATAGTCGTAATCTAACAGAATCGTGATTCAACGAGTTGGAGGAGCATGAAAGGTGAAACATTGTGACATGATCACCTGGATCCTCACCACCTTTCCCCTCAAACTTAGGAATGTCCGAAGGGAGCTTGGTAGGGATCGGAGGCCAATTAGGTTCATGACACACTGGATCATTCGCAAGCTTCGAAAGATCGAGAAGATTCAAACATGCAAGGAACGGGAGCTGTGGCTAGAAAGCTTGATTATAAGCCCCCATAAAAGGTTGGTTGAACGGAACGGAATTATAAGGTGGACCAAAAGATTGACCATGAGCATTAAACTGCTAATAATGAGGACCTGACAAACCATGAGCTTAACAATGGCCATAAGGTTGAGAACCTCCTCTGACCTGACCCATATGAGAGTAAGCAGATATATAAGTGTTTTGGGTACCATATTGAGGTGAGTTGTATTGGTGGCCAACACCGACTGTGTTGTAGTAAGGGTTGCCACCATAAGTATGGGGCATATACGTACTATTCTTAGCGGGAAACGTGTTGTAATGACCATAATGGTGAGGTATGTTCCCACCCCCATCATTAGGATTAGCATGAGCAGTCGCGTGGTGACCATAAGCATGAGATGTATTCCCAACCCCAACATTGGTGTTACTAGTAGCAGGAATGGTGGCGTTATGACCATGAGGATAAGATATATTTCCACCTCCTACATTAGTATTACTAGTAGTGACAGTGGACGCAAACGTATGCGGTATATGTCCACCCCCATGGTTAGGGGGAGCATTAACATTCACGAAAGTGGTCCTAGGTTGACGGATAACAGCATGTGTAGTAGGTGGTGGATGGCGAGTCGTGTTGCGAACAGTGTTCCTATTAGGTTGGGTATCCCTAGGAGGCGTTCGTCTTCCAACATTAGCATTGTTAGGAGGAATATGACCGGTCCCCATACTATGCGTGTGAGTGGACAACGTGGTGCCCCCAGTGAGGGTATTTCCCCCAGTGGGTGCAGTGTTGCTAACACCATGAATGGCGCTAGCATGACTACCAAAAGTAGTGGAAGGATCAACTGTGGTGTACTTCAACATACCATATGAGAACATGGTAGGGTTGACCGTAGGTCCTGTTTCATCATGTAACTCTAGTATCCCGTATAGATAATTATGCGGATATGAAGGATCGAAAGGGTCGTCCTCAGGTGGATTCAGACCAATCAAACTAGGTCGAGTCTCGGGTGGATCTAGACCAAACAAACTAGGTTGGGTCTCAGGTGGATCACCTCCCCACGCCTCACGAGGAGTAGGTGTGTTTGAAGTGTGCTCAACTCTACCCGATGGACTGGTCAGGATTTCTCCCATGCCAGAGTGTGTAGTCATGGCGTCAATAATGTATGTCTTGTAAGAATACAAATATTCGTAGGGATTCTGGTGTCATCCCTTCTTGACACGGCGTGAAAACTCAGCAGCTGGTAAACCAACCAACCAATGAGATCGACGGGGAGCAGGACGCCGCGCCACAATATCTCCGGAGAGACTATAAAATCAAAACGTCCCCTAAAGGCCAACTATCGATCAAAAATAGTAAATCAAAAGCACACATTTAGAGAAACTACAACCATGTAACGTCCGCACCCTTGGACCCAATGCAAGGAAGGGAACCTGATGCCATTCTATGGGGCTTTTCATAAAACTCAGCCAATTCATTAGATGCATACAGTTAAAACAAATTTGTGTAGGTGTAGATCAAACAAATATGCACAATGGAAATAAACTCATCCACACACATGTTTTCATATGCACTCAATATATTAATAATAGTCATTAATTTAAACACTGTAGAGGTAAAACACATAGATAGAAAACACTTATTTGAATGTAATATTTTCCCAAACAACTAGCTATTTCGCTGCAACATTCCTCCCAGCCATAGGTCTATGCCTAGCCTATATTCTTTCATCACTCAGAGACCACCCCCGAGCTGGGCATGATATCTACAAGGAAAAGGGAACCCTCAAGCACAACACATCCCAAACCAATGGATACCCAACTCAACCCCAACATTCTCTTGAACATAAAACTCAAATATGGGCTTGGAAACACACTTTCAGCATTGGGACATAGAAGCTAGATGGACATGGGTTTTCCCAAAACCGTAGGCACACCAAAAATGGATTTGTGGGAAGAGGGAATCAATCCCAGGGAAGAAAACTGATTTCTCCCACAGATGTATGAGCATTCAGTGGGCCAAACGGCCTCAATAAAACCCCAAATCGTTTTCCCCTTCTTCCCCACTATTAGCCACAACAAAAACGCCCTTCCCATCTAGGAAAATGAAGGTAAACACAACAAAACCATGGAGGGAACTACCCAGGAAGGTCCCAACTCGTGAGAGAGCAAACTGATGGTTAAATAATGGCTTGGGGAGCGATTTCATGGCCCTTTACTTGCCCAAGAAGCCAAACATGAATGTCTAGGAAGGGTGGCTTTCCCATACTCGAATTTGGACAGCCATACCTTTCCATTCCCCAAGGCATTAACTCCCTCAACCAATTCTTGGGAGAAATGAATGATTGGGTACAAAAGTCAACATGGATAGTTGAGGATTCATGGGTTCTCTCATTGACACTTGGCTTGACTTGATTGGCTCAAGGGTTTGACTATTTTCCTCCCAATTTCCTTGTAACATCATGCCCCCATCTCTTGTTGCATTTCATAGCTAGTTGTGGGATTTTATATTAAAATGCATATTTACAATTCCCATGGTTCACTAGCACATGGGTAGCATAATATCAAATACTTGCCTCTTCTAGATAGAGCGTTCACTAGCGGGGCCTTGGCCTTGAGCTCCATGCTAAGAATCATACATAATATGCATACATTATTTACATTATAGCCCAAAATATTATAAGGGTCAAAATGGGGGATGTGACAAGCCAAGAGCAGACAAACAAAGTGGCTAAATGAGCTCCCGACACTAGAGCCGAAATGTCCCTCCTAGGAGAGGCTTGAGACTCCCAAACTATAGCCGAAATTAACATAATCAATTATAATGGCCCCCAGACTTCACTGCATGCATAGGGTCAAGTCCCTATACAACGACAACTGTGTTGTCCGACCCCTATCTGACTCAGGACACAAATAGCATAACCACTGCAAGTACCCTATGCGATACCTAAGTAAGGAAACTATGGTCACTGTAATATAACCAATGCTCAGGGGGATAGTCGCAGGTGGGATCCTTCGTATGGGCAGGGTAGCTAAGCCCGAAGCACAAGAGGACAAACCTCTGGTACCCCCAGATACGAACAAACCCTGGAAATATCTCCCACGTTCAGCCAGTATTGGAGGGATATCTCCTCAACCAACCTCCCATGACCTCATGCTTAACTCTGGTCTGAGTAGAGCTTCCTGAGAACACCGATGTATACCATGGATTTCACCACTCCCTGGTCAGACACATAATGTTTCATCTAGTAGTCTTGGATTGTTTACTCACAATGATCTATTCCAAGACTCTAAACCTATGCTAGTTGGTGTACCCTATAAAAAAAATCGGTTTAATCAATTTTAAGATTAAGCGTTAATTTTAATGGTTGTGGTTACTCAAAGGATATGGCTGTGAAACTAGTGATTTATATGACTCAATAGTATGCAAAATCATCAAATCCTAGACTCATCTATTCAATAAAAACAATGCCATTAGCATGCAAAATCAATCCAATGGTTTCGAAATAAAAATGCAAGTCTTTTATATTTTCAATGCACAAGCAGAACCTAAATGAAAGTATCAAGCACTCAATGCAAGATGCAGTACAAGGAAGTAATTTTTTTTGTATTTTCTCTTATATACAAAAAGGAAAATGCAAAACTATTTTTTTTTGTATTTTTCAATATAATGGAATGAAAAATGCAAGCAAAATCCTACTATTTAGTTACTGATATGCCAAATAGATCACTAAGACAACCCAACAGATCCCAAACAGTAGGACTTAGCCAACAGAGTGAGCTTGATAGGAAAAACCAACAAGGCTAAATCCAAAGATAGGTAAAAAACCAACAAGGCTCAACCAAGGGAAGGGAAGAGTTCTAGTCATGAACAAGGCATGGAACAATCAAGAATCAGGCCAACAAAGACTCAGGATCATCCAAAGCCAACCCAACAACAACCAAAAGACATAAATCAACCAAATCCGGAGTTGTACGCTACTGTCGAAGGAATACCTGCGGGTACCCGCGAGCAGTAATGTAAACATAAGCGGGTCTACGCGGGCAGAGCTAAGCTCACCTGCAGGTAAGGAAAGGAAAATGGGCAAACAAAGAGTCCAATGGCTCAGAAAAACTAGTTTTCTATAGTGTATCTCAATGGCCAATCAGTGACACAGAGCTTCAACAAACAACAACTCTAAATAAAGACTAATGCTCAAAAATCCACAAAAATGGATGTTATCCCCATTGGAGTCACCATTTCTGTTTTGGAGAAAACTTCCTATGGCTTGGGGTGGACCAAAATAGACAGCTGACTACTAGAAATTAACTCAATTCTTAGTATTATGCTATATAAATGAAAATGCTAAGATAATGAAGAATATAACCAACCTCGATCCAAATGTTTGATGTAGATCCCCGTTGGAGCTTTCAATCCGTGCACTTGAATCTGCAAATTAGTCTTGACAACCAATACACAACAAGTACGTATAATATATAAACGACGTTAACATCATCAATAGCAATGGTACATGATATTATAAGTAAATGCAACCCAATGTAGTATAAAGAACATTCACAACATTAATGGATGAGAATATGAGTATTTCTATTAATAAACAACAAGAAGTACAATGTGATACGACCTCTTGCCGGCAACCAATTTGAACCAAGATCTGGGTCAATCCACTTGTGCATCCACCACTTCAATACTCCATGGAATGGCAAAATCAAACTATGATAAGAGTTTAAAAGGTGAACATAAAGGGTTCACAACTACAAGGATCAATGAGTGTAGACTCAAGATAGGGCAAAAATCCACTAGAGTTCTCTTGCTCTCCTTTCTCCTCTCGTCCATAAGCCATATGTGCTCAATATATAATCCTCCCAAAGGTAAGTGAATGGACACATCGAGACGTTTTGGGACAAATGGAGGGCTAAAGGTCACCCTATGACCGCTTTTTGGGAGTAAAAAGTAATAAACTAGTGATTTTTACCATTTTACATGCTACCCGCGGGCTATAGTGATGCAACTCGCGGGTACGCCCACTGTAGTGATGTAGCTAGCGTACAAGGGAAAAAATAGGGAAAAATAATGTCTGAAGGATATAAAGAGGATCCGAGTCGGTAAAATGGATCCTATAGGCCAAAGAGTGCTGATGCTCACAAGGTGGAAAATTATGCTGTAACAATAGTTGATTAGCAGATAACCTTACCCCTTGCGGGACCACCTTCCCTATGGTAATTGAGGAGGATAATGAACCTATAGATCACAATGAAGACACTCATGCCACGAATATATTAAATCCCCCGAGAGATATTGACCCTCCATCACCAATTTCCCTAGAATTTATGGATCCCTTAATATTTCCTCAAGAAGAGATCCTAGCACCCACCCCAAGCACCTTCGAATATCTCGATATCCTACATCTTGACTCGATCCCTCTTCCAACCAATATTGAAGAACCCTTATCCTCATATGAAGACATGCTATACGAATACATATTTTCCACAGATGAAGAGATAAATGAAGCAATGAACAACCATGAACCTCCACATGACACTTTCCATCATAGGTCGTTGATGTCTAGTACGTAGGAACCACATGTTCTGCCAATCGAACAACAATATACAATTGAGTCAAAATATTTTCCACCCCCTAGTCATATCGATTGGTTCAAGAATCCTATCTCTACCCAAGATGCTCTTGAAGATGGAAATCTTGCTAATATATCCCCACAATCCAGGTTGATATATCCATTAAACTAGGAGTCATCGAAAACATATCCATTGGGGCATCCTTCTCACCACATGAAATTACTAATTTTATCACTTTATTCAAAGAGTTCCGTGACATTTATGCATGTTCCTATGAAGAGATATTAGGCTTGGACCTGGCAATTTTCAAAAATCATATTGACACTTGGCCTGATGCAAGTCCCGTCCAATAAAAACAACTCCCAGTCCACCCTTTTAAGGCCCTTGCAATCAAAGTTGAGATTGAGAAACTCTTAGAGGCCGGGTTTATTTTCCCTGTTGCTTACACATCATGGGTTTCTAACACCTTCCCGATTAACAAAAAGCAGGGAAGCATTCATGTCTGTACATATTTCTGGGACCTCAATTAATTATCCTTCCCTAAGGATAATTTTCCAACACCATTCATTGACCAAATCATTAACTCGTGTGCTAGTAGAAAATTTTTATCCCTTATGGATGGGTTTTCCAGATATAATCAAATATGCATCTTCCCTCAAGATCACTACAAAACGAAATTTACTACACCATGGGGCACCTTCACATACAAATTTATGCCCTTCAGTCGGAAAAATGCTTGAGCCATGTTCCAATGTGCAATGGTGAACATATTTAATGATTTGGATCACATCATCCTCGCCTTTCTCGATGAAATTACTGCCAAATCCAAGAAGCATTGCGACCACCTTCAAGACCTCTGCACCATATTCACACAGTATCACAAATAATACATACGATTGAACCCCCTTATGTGCATGTTTTGTGTCACCGCCGGCCGCCTTTTAAAATTCATTTCCTCCAAAGACGACATAAATATCAAACCTTTGAAAATTCAAGCCATCTTAGAGCTACCACCCCTGTTGACCCGGTTTTGCAACCAGGCTTAGTGCTATGGGCACTTGCTAACTAGTAGCAGCAGTTTCAAATAGAATTAAACAAGAAACTAAACTAAACAAAACTAATCATGGATCTATGCAAGAATATAAGCAAATAATGTAAACATTTAAAAAACAAGAACAAGAAAATATTAAAGAATGAATTTGTATTGAAAAATGGGGGGCAAGCAAGTGCTTGCGATAATACCTTCAATGGTGAAGGTTGATGGTGAGCAAATCCCAAGATGAGTAGCTCCAAGCTCCAAGAGGTCTCCTTCTCCAAGGTTGCTTACAATGGCCAAAATGCTCAAGGAAGATTTCGGCAGCATGAGGATGAGATAATGGATGGATGTGAAATGAGGAGCCCCTACCACCTTTTTATAGGTTTTGGTGGTGGGGAATACCATTTGTGGTTTTGTGGAAACCAAATGGTATTGACCAACATGGTTTAGGTACTTTTCCCTCCTTTTTCCTTTTTTGAATAAAAATAATATTTTAATTCCCTTTTTAATATTTTTGGGAATTTGGACCCTTTTTGAGGGTTTTTTATGCTTTTCAGGAAAACTAATATTTTTTTAATGGAAAAAGGGGTGTACTCAGGTCTTTTGGTGACCTTTTGTTGGTTTCAGAGGCTCCGATGGTGAAAAAGTGGACAAATGGGTCATGTGAATAGGGAAATGAGCTAGTGAGCACTTTTTAGGTGTTAACAGATTGCCCCCTAATGTGTGAGGGCAAGAGCTCATCGTATGGCCGATAGACATCATAGTTCTTTTGTCTTTTTTCAGGGGTTTGGGAAGGGGAAGAGACCGATTGGAGACTGGAGCCACGACCCTTGGATGCTGCAAGAAACAAAAAATATTACATGGCCTCAATATGAATGAGGTATAATCTCTGATAATGGACGAGGCGGGCATTCCCATGCTCGTATCAAGACATATAAATAACAATTAGTCCCAAGAAGGGGGATCTAATACATAAAGAATCTACTGGTATATCATAATAGTCCAGGGGGGACATTATTTTGGGATATACTCTTGATCATAATGGATCTCAATAACTGATACACTGGAATAACTGAGGAACTGCTGAAACTGAAGGTGTCCAACATCTGTAGGGACTCAAAGACTATGAGTCATCTCTAAGAAATAATGTAACTGTATACTCAAGGGAGTATGAAACTGGGGTACATCTGAATACTATCGCCATGCACAACCCGGATATCTATAGAAAAAGTGCAACTGGTGTTATCCATAGGAAGACTCTCAAATGTGGAGGAGTCAAGAGGTATCCGGGGTCTTCGACTAATAATTGAAACGGACGAATACCCTGTGCGAGTCTCAACGATGCGATCAAGGTGTTGAAGTCGAGCATGTGAGAAACAACCATTTGGAGAGGCACTGAAGATTCCTCTCAAAATGATTCGTAGGCATTCATCATAAATGGTGATGAGTCCAAGACACAGGGACCTCTAGGTCTATCCTCTGGAATCAATGTGGTTGTCGTCGATAGAGGGAGACCAGCAACTAACAGGGCAATGATGTTTCCTTGATAGGAGCACGAGGTGTAAAACTGAAGTGTTGTAGTACTGATGGTAGGACTGACATACTTGTGGGAATGGGAAATAACTGGGTCAAAAAATGGGTAGACTCAAACTTCCTTTGTTCAGATCATGATGACATGGTTGACCTGGCAGCGTAGGGAACTGACTTATAGGTGTGGGGATCATTGCTTTGACTGAATGGTATATATTGACTCTCGGGGGGAGGACGAGCTGATAGGTGCCGTCGAGGGATTATCAAGGTGACATACTGTAGAATACTCTGAACAAAGGCGACCAAAATGGGGAAGCTGCCTGATGAGTAGATATGATCTGTCGTGGTGCCAAGAGACACCATTGATTCCTTCTTCGTAGTTTTAATGAGCTCCAAGAAGGGATAAAAGTGTGCTTTGAAATGGTACGGTCCTGTGGATTTTGTGAGCCCAGGACGGCTCATGCTCATGGTTTCTTTCATGTTTAGAGAGCCTGAAAATGGTAAGTGGACTCTATTGGTGTTTCTTTTTCGTAAGTTTAGTCTCCAAGGCCCGAAAAAGCATAAAATGATGCGGATGGAGAACTCTTCTAGCCGATGTGACTAGAGTATACCTTTTTCGTAATTAGTCTACGAGGTCCGGAAAAGGGGTAAACTTATACCAGGTAGACGCCCTTTCAAATACGTTTAACGAGCATAAAAGGAAACAAGGTTGCTCGACAATCTTTTCATTGTTTGTAGGAGTCAGAAAAGAGCTTAACCAGGTAGAAAGGGCCTTTTTCGTAAAAGGGGTTGCTTGGCCCGAAAAATGGGTAAAATTATACCTAACAAAAAAATGGATTGATGAGGGCGAGAAAAGGTCTCAAGCATCGTCATCAGTGCGGAAAACTGGATCCGGTGACATAAGGATTGTCGAAAACGGAGAACGGCCGATGTGGCACACAAATCGAGGCTGACGAGGGGGCATGGAAGAAATGCCTGAAAAATCTAAAGGTGAGAGCGAGAAATGATCTCAAGCATCATCACGAGCACGGAAAACTGAATCCGACGATATATGACACGTCCAAAACGGAGAACGGCCGATGTGGCACGCAAATCGAGGTGACGAGGGGGCATGGAAAAAATGCCCTAACAATCGGGACGTGACAGCGAGGAATGATCTCAAGCATCATCACGAGCGCGGAAAATTGAATCTGGTGATATATGACACATCCAAAACGGAGAACGGCCAATGTGGCACGCAAACCGAGGTGACGAGGGGGCATGGAAAAAATGCCCTGACAATTGGGACTTGACAGCGAGAAATGATCTCAAGCATCATCACGAGCACGGAAAACTGAATCCGGCGATATATGACACGTCCAAAATGGAGAACGGCCGATGTGGCACGCAAACCGAGGCCACGAGAGAGGCCAAAAAATGGTCAAAAAATGGACCCCGTGAAAACGGGAAAAGGAAGGAACCTGCATGAAGTTCTCCCTGTGCTGATTCCAATGGTACCAACAGTTTGAGAAATGGACATCGTATGATACCGTAATGGTTGTTGGAAAATTGGTGGAATTTCTATAAATAGGGCGTGGGGCCCAAATGACTTGTCATTGTTACGTGCGAGTTTGATAGAGCTGTCAGAGGTATTTCTCGATTTCTGGGAGATTTCACCGTTGGTTTTCGATTCAGCGAGGTGCAGGTAACTCTATTTGCCTTAGCCTTGTCAATTATGTCTTTTTTGTTTGGCGGCGGGCCCCCGAAGGCTGCAAAATTCCATGTTGACTCTCCAACGTGGAATATCGCGGGTTTCGGGGCTGTTCCCGCGATGAACCGCGCGGGTTTTAGGCTGACAGTCGCGATGTTCATCGCGACTGCGAGGCTGGAACCCGCGATGTTCATCGCGACTGCGAGGCTGGAACCCGCGATGTTCATCGCGGGTTCATGGGGGATAGTCGCGATGTTCATCGCGACTGTCCGGCCAAAACCCTCGATGTTCATTGCGGGTTTTTGCATGGATCCCGCGATGGTCATCGCGGCTTTTGGTGGAAAAGCCGCGATGGGCATCGCGGCTTTTTGTGTAAAAGCCGCGATGGGATTTTTTCAAAAGAATTTTATGCTGGGGCTAAAAATTTCTTCTGTTTTCTGGCAGGATGTTGATGAGACCACAGTCCTCGTGGCGGGAGCGAGAGATCAATGATGATCTTATGGCGAGGATTGAGACTGATGCAGGGGTGAGACAGACTCTGGCTATGAGCGGACTTTTGAAGTTCGCTCAGATCCCACCTATTCGTTCAGTGAGACGGCTCCTGAACAAGCTTGTGAGTTGGTGGGTGCCGGTGGAGGGTGCATTTATCATTGGGGGTGAAAGTTTAGAGATCACTCTCATCGATGTCTATTTTTTGACTAGGTTGCCTCGTTTGGGTGAGGTGGGCGATCTCTTACCTAGGATCCCTCCAGGTGTAGATATGGAGGACCTGTTACAGACTTTCTGTGTCGATGATGCTGTTTTGCAGAACAGCTCTATTAGTCTTCGATCCCTACGCGAGTGGGATATGCGAGCTGTTGGGGCATGTGTACTGCGGATATTGGGTGTTGCTGCGCCACATCGTATGTCTGGGGGACAGACGATGATGGTGGACTCTGTTCTTCGGGGGAGATATTATGCCTGGGGGCAGATGTTTCTGGTGGGTGTCCGGAGAGATCTGGACAAGGCCGTTCGAGAGGGAGGTGAGTTTTGTTATGCTTCATTTTTATGCTGTTTTTTCTTCGAGCGGGTGCCGACCTTGCGGCCATGGGTACCCATTCGTGCTGGTCTCGTGAGTGAGCCTCGTATGATGAGATGAGGGCAGATGATGCCTCGTGGTGGCGGTGGTGTCCGCGGCTTCTTCACGGAGGATTTTTATCAGCAGTGGGAGCAGATGCCTCTGGTTATTGAGGACTACCCTTATGCCGGCATGGACTACCGAGGAGACCCAGAGATGCCTCGTGCCCCAGGACAGGCCTGGAGTTTAGACGGTATGTTTTATTTTTTTATTTGATATTATATCATATGTTGTTTGATTTATCATTGAGGATTATTGTTGTATAGTATGTGATGGCTTACTTGCTTTGTGCAGATGTGGGTCCAGTGCCACCGCCTGACTACGTGGCTCGTCAGGGGCGGGTGATGGTGGTCGCCCATCCACCTGCAGTGGTACCTCCTCCGTGTGGTGGAGGCTTTGCGGCTCTTGGGCGAGGGGTTGGCCCTCGCGATGACGCCATAGAGTGTGTCAGACAGACCTTTGCCCGGATCCTAGCTGGACTCCCCGAGGATGGTTGGAGAGACCTGGATCGGGATATTTTGGATGGTTGTTTCGGTGCACCGCCTGAGTGGCGGTCGCTCCTATTGAGGACGACGGTGTTTGTGGAAGGGCACAGGGGTGGTGCTCGGGATGTCCCTGCAGAGCTGGCTCAGATGAGGATCCATCTACGGGATGACCCAGTGGGGCCAGCAGAGCGGAGAGTTCGGGCTCGTCCTGACCCGACGGAGCCAGTAGAGGAGGATTTGGAGGAGCCTAGGGATGCTTCTGAGTAGATGATATTGTATCTGCCCCCAAATGCTGATGAGCATATGGGGAAGCGTTTTTTTTGTATGACAGATGTATTTTTGTATATCGGGTGCTGAGGGCACCAATGACATATTGACTATCATGGTTTATATATATGTGTGTATATAGTTTGGATATATTGTCGTGTATGCACGTGGATGCACATTTGTCTTTTGTATATGCCCGTGGAGGCACATGTTATGCACGTGGATGCAGTATGTTTGTTTATTTATTTATGCCCGTGGAGGCACATGTTATGCACGTGGATGCATTATTTTGTTTTAGTATACGCCCGTGGAGGCACATGTTATGCACATGGATGCACATTTTGGTTATGACATGATGTGATTGGTGTGCCAGTCGAGGACATTGTTGGCCATATGGTCTGCTACGCTATTCAGGTGTCTTGGGACATGTGTGAATGAAATGGATTCAAACTGTCTAACCATTTGTTTAGTGCGCAGGAATTTTCTGCAAAGACAGGGATCGCGTACCTGGTACTCATTGTTGAGCTGGGAAACTAGGAGCTGTGAGTCCAAGAAAACGTTGAGGTGACGGATGCTCATTTGGAGAGCTGCGGCCAGGAGACCGGTCACGGCATCGTATTCAACTTGATTATTGGTGGCGGCACCTAAACATACTCCATCAATGTGAATTAACTCATGTGAAGGGGAGTATATTACCCAAGCTGCGGAGGCGAGATTGGGAGACCACCGGCTTGCACCATCAGCGAAACCGACATGGCAGAGTGGAAGAGGATCCATCTGTGGTCATGCAGAGAAAAACAAATATTTAGGTTTTTGAATTTTTTGTGAACAAAGAAAGTATGCCTATACTAAAATGGACGGTGGTGTCCATCAGATTTTCTATGGGTAAAATCGTTTAAGGTACAACCCGTTGCGTGGGTTGCGTAGGGGATTCCCTTCTGAATCGGTCAGAATGTATGCCCCCTGCCCGAGGCAGGTGTGGATGATGTAGGGGCCTTGCCACATAGACACGAACTTTCCCTTTCCGATTTTATCATGAGCTTGATCGTAAGCGAGGACAAGGTCTCCCTCAGAAAAGGTTCTTGGGTGGACGTGTTTGTCGTAACTTAGTTTCGATCGTTGTTTAGCTGCTTCCATGTTTTGAATGGCTATGCGCCGATCTTCATCGGCCTGCTCTAGGAGTAGTAAACGTTGCTCGATTGGGGAAGTGTCCGGTAGGAGTTCAACGATGATATGTAAGGCTAGGATCTGGCACTCAATAGGGAGGACGGATTCGACACCGTGAACTAAATGGAAAGGGGTAAAACCAGTGGCGGTTTTGGTTGAGGTGCGGTAGGCCCATAGTGCCGGGAAAAGCATGTGGTGCCAATTGGATTTGTGCTTGTCTACAGTACGTTGGAGAATGGTCTTTAAAATTTTATTGATCGCTTCGACTTGGCCATTTCCTTGGGGATAGTAAGCGGAAGAGAAATGGTGTTCAAATTTCAACATGGTTGATAATTCTTTCCAGACGGCATCTTCGAAGTGAGAGCCATGGTCAGAGACTAGTTGCTTTGGCACTCTGAAACGAGCGATAACATGGTTGAAGAAAAACCGTGCTATAGTGTCGGCTTTGCAATTATAGGTCGGCATGGCTTCTGCCCACTTGGTGAAATAATCTACAGCCACAACGATGTGTTTGTGACCGCCGACTGACGTGGGGTTGCAGTTGAGGAAGTCGATGGCCCATTTGCAGAATGGTCCAACAGTGATGACTGGATGAAGGGGGTCGGGGGGGGGGGGGGGGGGGGGGGTTCTTGCTTTGGGGGCAAATAGTTGGCAGTTCTGGAAATGCTTGACTGCGGTGATGCAATCGGTAAACAATGATGGCCAAAAGTAACCTGCCCGAATGATCTTCTGGGCGGTGGCCATGCCGGAGAAATGGCCTCCGCAAGCACCGCTATGACAATCATTGAGGACTTGTTCTGCCTCACTATGGGATAGGCATCGGCGTAGGATGGTATCAACGCCGCATCGGTAAAGTACGTCCCCTAACAAGAGGTATCGGGGGGCGTGATGTCGTATGCGACGGCGTCCGTCACGATCGATGTGTGGTCGAAATTTTTGTGTACGAAGGTAAGTCAAAATGTCTCCATACCAATGGTCGTTAGACGAAATGATGAAGATCTGCTCGTCAATCAAGTCCGTTTGGATAACGGGTGATGTGGAAGAGGATGGGAGGTCAGTGATGAGGTGAGCAAGCGCAAGGGCTTTAGTGCTTTTGGGAGTTCTGAAAGTGAGGTCATATTTCTGGAGGATAATGACCCATTTAGCAACACGACCTTGTCGGAGTCGCCGGGTTAGGAGATAGACCATAGGGTTGGAGTCAACCACGACCGTGGTATGACTGAGTAGAATGTAGTGTCGCAATTTTTGTACGGAAAAGATTACAGCTAGGGCTAATCTTTCCTCGTATGGGTAACGCAGAGGCGGGCCAGACAAGGTCTGGCTGACGTAATAAATCACATGCTCTTGGTGGGAGGCATCTTCTTGGACCAAAACTCCGGACACAGCATATTCAGATGCCGAGACATAAAGGGTGAAGTCCTGAGAGAAATCCGGTGGGGATATCAAGGGGGCTTGTGTGAGAGCTTTCGTGAGGGCTTCGAATGCCGTGTCTGCTTGCTCATCCCAAACAAAGGGTATGTGGGTACGAAGTAAGCGTAAGAACCCGTGGACTTTGGTGGCATAATCAGGAACGAAGCGCCTAAGGAAATTGGACCGCCCTTGTAGAATTTGGAGTTGCCGAAGCGTGCGAGGAGGCGGAAGTTCTAAGATGGCTTTGACTTTCAGGGGATCGACAGTGATTCCATCTTGGGAAACAATGAAACCCAACAACCGGCCTGCCGGGACGCAAAAGACACACTTGTGTGGGTTCAAGCGGATTTTATATTTGCGACAACGCAGGAAAACTTGCCGGAGGTCGTTAAGGTGGTCTGATCGTTTTCGAGAACGAGCTGTGAGGTCATCAAGGTAGACTCGGAGGATATGAACCAAGTCATGAAAGCAATAGGTCATGGCCCGCTGAAAAGTGGCACCAGCGTTTTTAAGGCCAAATGGCATGACGCGGTAGGCAAAGGTGCCCCATGGGGTGGTGAAGGCAGTCTTGTACTGATCCTCTTTGCGGATGTGAATCTGGTTATATCCGGAAAACCCGTCCATGAAGGATAGGACTTCATGGCCCGCACACTCATCAATGAGTTGGTCAATGAATGGTGTGGGGAAATTGTCTTTTGGACAAGCGTGGTTTAAGTCACGGAAATCAGTGCATACTCTAAGGGTGCCTTGCTTTTTATTGACGGGAACAAGGTTTGACACCCAGGTGGTGTACGGAATAGGATAAATGAATCCTGCTTTGCGAAGTTTCTCGACCTCAGTTTTAACGGCGGGGAGTTTGGAAGGATGAATGGGTCGCTGTTTCTGGTGAACAGGGGGTACCTCAGGCCATGTATCAATGTGGTGTTCTATGATGGTGGGGTCGATACCAGGCATCTCGGTATAGGACCAGGCAAAGACATCGCAAAACTCTTGAAAGAGCTTTTTGTACACCCGAGTTTCTGCTTGAGTGCAAGATGCGCCCAGCGAGATGAGCTCAGGTTTCCCAGGTGTTGCGGAAATGTCTATCTGTATAGTGGGGGAAATGTTTGACATGTTCCCTTCTTCAAAGGCATCTGGTGCTGGGATGGGGTCCTTTAACCAATTGACCTTAGTGGGTATGAAATCTTTCGATTCGACCGATAGCTGGTTGGATGCGGTGGATGTAGATGCTTCTGGGAGGAAGTATGAGCGATGATGCATATCATCCCAAGGGTAGTCGGGTGCAGTGAGTGTTTCCAAAATTTGCTCATCAGTATTGAAGTAATCAGACCATAAATCAAGGGGTTCTGGTTTGAAAGTTGTTGAAATCATATATATCGTATTGACTTCTTCCGACGAGGATGATGGCGGGGGGTAGATCTCCTCGATGAGGGGAGGAGATATCTCCAAATCGACATTATTTAACTCGTACAATGCTGCTCTATAGTCAGGGAGATCGGGACAATGGTGAGAGTAGTGGCCGTAAACACTGCATATGGCACAAGGATGGTTGGTGCGCAGTGATCTGTCGTGAGGCTGAGGAGGTGGCTCAAGTCTAACGACTGGGATGCCGGTGTCATTGTCCAACATATTCATATGCTCTTGGAGTGCCGGTAACTGTGGGCATTGATGAGTTGGATGGCCTATCTCATCGCACAAGGAGCATTTAGGGGGAGCTCGAAACACCGGTGGGGTTTTAACTGCCTTAGGAGGTGGTATAGCAGTGTATGGTTGTGGACCTCTGCCCCCTGTGGGCTTGATAAGAGGGGGAGGATTCGTTGACGACGAAGGGATATTGAGACTAGGAGGAGGTTTCGTTGACGACGAAGGGATTGCGACACCAGGAGGAGGTTGATTTGTGGTAACAATAGGTTGTACCAGTTGGAGGATGACGTTTGGTGTCGGCAGTAGAACGGGAGGCGAAATATACCACACGGGTAATCCCAATGTTAACCCGGGTAGACTAAGGGTAGCCATAACCGGGGCGCTTACTACACCCGAAGGAGGAAATAGAAAGGGGATGGTGTGGATGGGTGTAACACCGATGTGACTCGGTACCAATGGTGGTTGACTACCGGGTGTTTGTGTATTCTATGAAAGAGTACAGAGGTTTGCGACATGGGTCTCTGGTGACAGTGGTGGAATGGCCTGGAATGTAGAGGTCATTGGTGTATCTGAGTAAAGTCCGGGTCCCATAGAAGACACAAAGGAGGTAGTTGCACTAGAAGCGGGTTGTTCAATCATGGGAAGAACATTTTCGAGTGCTGCAGGGCCATTGGGATCATAGTAGGTGAGTTGGTCGATTTTGACCACGCGTCCCTCATGGGGGAACATCATGGTACGAAAAACGGATGAGGCCACCGCTTTCATGGCGTACATGTAACTGCGGCCAAGTAAAAGGTTATAATCGAGTTGAGCATTAATGACCTCAATGTCGATGAGCACAGTTTTCCCACCCAACTTGACGGGGACCTTGGGTAGTAGACCTTGAGGTTGAGCTGACCGACCGTCGTAGGCCCGCAATGCAGTGGTGGATTGCTGGAGAGTAGGGGACCCCAACTTCTGCCAAACAAATGTGGACATGACGCATGTGGACGCACCCTCGTCGATGATACATCGATGGATGACAAGATTTCGAATAGAAACAGAAACTTGGACTGCTATGGTGGAAGGAAGACGTGGTTCGGACTGGTCCAAATCAAAGGTCATCAATTTCGAATCATTTGGGTCAATCGCCCCAATGGCGGAAAGTAAAGTCTTGCGCTGCGTAGGATAGTTTTTCAAGACTTCTAACACAGACATGGTTGCGGGAGATTGAGATAGGTCATCTACGATGTTGTAATTTGACGCGGTCCGTGCATTGGGGTTGTTGTTGATACGGCGGAGTGGGAAACGAGGTGCTTTAGATGCGCCATTGAGTGGAAGAGGTGGTATCCGTAACGTCTAATCGGTGGGATGAGCATTAGTATCCTTATCGGCGGGGGGGGCTTCGGAGGTAGGGCCATACTGGTTCCGACGGGTTTGGATATTGACGTCGGTAGTGGACATCATCAATAAGTGGTGAGTGCCTGAATCAAACATGGGTTGATCAGGAGCGGTGTAAGTGATTTGTTGTGGTTGCACATTACCCTGTGGGGGGGCTAACGGCTGAGTGTTCACCACTCCTTGTGTTGGAAAAGGGTTTTGTAGAACCAAAGGTTGTTGTTGAGGTGGTGGAGAGTTGGGTGGCGGCTGAGGAGCCGCCTGCCCTTGACGATGGGCGTCATCTGTCCATAGTTGCCGAGCTCGCTCCAGATGTGGGCAAGCATGTGTATAGTGGTCATAGACACCGCAAATAGAACAAGGATGGTTTGTTCGTAAATTAGCATTTTTGGCTTGCTTAGGTGGCCGATCAGGATTCTGATGAGCAGGCGTCACGTTATTGTTTTGCGAAGGATGGGTAGGTTGTGGAGCTTGGTTATGGTTTTGGTTGTTTCCACGGTTACGTCCTCTTCTGCGGTTTGGTTGCCCACCCTGGTTGCGTTCGTTATTTTGGTATTGGGGCTGATGTTGTTGTGCGTACACATGCCCTTGAGCATTTGGGGGATTCTGAGGAGCCGCAGGTGCGGGAGCAGGTTGCGGTGGGTAGTATGCAGGTGGAGCTGGAGGTGGTCCAGCTGCCTGTTGGGGTTGTTGGTACCCTTGAGCTGTTGGAGGTGTGAGATTAGCTGGTGTAGCTGGTTGTGGGTAATCCATCTGCTGTTGTGGGAACTGCATGGGGGTTTGTGTGGTAGGTTGAGTATAGTATGTAGGAGGTACATATGCTGATGGTGCTTTCCCATAGCAATTTTGTGGACAAGAGGGTCCATGAATGTGATGGGTTTGTTTTGTTGGAGCATAAGAAGTTGTTGCTCCGAAACTGGATGTAGCCCTAGAGAGGTCCGGGGCGGGCATGGTGCTCACCATGCTGAAAGGTTTAGGTTGCGGGGTGATTTGGCCAATGATGCCATCAGTGGCATGTGATGCCCCCGGTGCGTCACCACGTCAAGAGTCACCTCGTGGGGCGTCAGGTATGATTGTGTATAGATAACCCGATTGGGCGTAAATGAGATCAAACTGTTGGGCTTTGAGGATGGCCTCTTCTTCAGACTGGGGTCTTTCAGATGCCACATCCTTCGCAATAAGAGGGAGGAGGGATTTTAGAAACCAATCTAAGAAGATACGGTCGTCTAACTTAATTTTGCAGAGGCTTCGGCGTCGACGCCACTCATGAATGTGGTAAGTGATGTGGGTGGCCGTGGTTTTTCTGCAAGACAGTAGGATCTCGACTCCCGCATCATAGCGGACAGGTAACTGGAAGAATTGCAGGAAAGTTGAGGCAAGGGAGGTAAAGGTGGCATGCGTCCCATGAGGCTGCTTGATATACCACTTAGCTGCAGAGCCAGTGAAGGTGCGTTGTAAAAGCCGGAGGCGGATTGAGTCGTCTACTATGGAGTTGGAGGAACGCCATAAATGGAAGGACATGATATGGTTCTGGGGGTCTTCACCTGCCTTGCCCTCAAACTTAGGGATGTCAGAGGGGAGTTTGGTGGGCATGTGAGGCCACGCAGGATCGTGTCTGATGGGGTCATTTGTGAGCCTAGCTAAGTCTGGCAGGTTCAGACTCGCCATGTATGGTAAGCTAGCAGATGTGGTGACTGGAACTGGGACTTGCCTAGTCATTGTAGTATGATATAGGGGTCCAGTAGCGCCTAAAGGTATGCTAGGTATGGAGGGTATGTGCCCTCCAATAGGTGTAGTCTGGTATGGGCCAGCGGCTCCAAGTGCAACATGGGTTACACTTGGGTTAGGAATAGCAGTAGGGATTCCTGGGATAGGGTTTGTGGAAACCAGAGGGGGTGTGACCCCTATGTTGGGTATACCCATAACAGGTGGTGGCCCTGTGTTGGGCATTCCTAAATGTGGAGTGTTACCCATGTTGGGCATACCCAGGGGGGTGGTTGTTGCCATGGATGGCACTGCCGCAGAAGGGTCTGTGGATGTCTCACCTATGGTGCTGGTAAACAGTGGATCAAATGGTGTTCCAGCCATAATGGTGGTTGGTGGTAACTCTGTGGGGTTTTCGGATTCTACCTCCAAATCAAATGTGAAGTGAGGTGTGTCAGAATCGGATGACTGTCTAGTTGACTGACGATGTGTCGAATCAAGGGATAAGGCTCTGCGTCCGTGACGTGGAGAGCCAAGTGGATGAAACTCTGGGAGTTCGCCCTATAGACGACGAGAGCGTCTAAAATTCTCAATGGTGAGAATTAAGTTTTTGTGTAAAAAATCTGTTTAAATATCAGGTGGTGATATATATATAAAAGACTCAAAACCCTAATGCAACCAAGGGTGCAAGAAGGGGAGTGAAAAAGAAGGCTCTCAGGCCAAAAAATCAACCTAAAAAAAGGGCACTTATTCTAGCAGCTGTGCTACAATAAGTGGAGGAGTGCAACAAATGGTCAGAGTACCAACATGCAAACGGCTTCTAGAAAAAATAGGTGTAACTAGACCAAAGGTGGGTTGAATCATGCAAACACCTAACTAAAAGTATTGTGACTCAAACAAACGATATCCTCCACAAGGTGATGAAATCCAAGTCAGACAATATGAGTGTTGAGACAACGGCTAGATATCCCCCTACCGGGAGGGACACCGGGTAATCAATCCTAAAGAAAGGCTACTAGGATACTCCGTTCATGACGCATCGAGAAAAGGTAAATCTGTCGTTTGGTCCTTTGATCGCAATATCCCAATATAGGGATATCCCGAGAACTGCGAATGGTAGCCCTTCGGTTACTGAATGGATTTCGGTATTCCACTCAGGCTTCCGGAACCATCCTCGCGACTTCAACCCTCCTAGGGGAGAGGCCTTCCCACAAACCGGTTGTGACCGCGCCAAAAAGTACTAAGAGATTTTAGCTCCCTAATTGGACAACTTCTATGTCTCAGATGTAATAACTGAGGGGTGTTATTGGAACACCTATCCCCCCAATACTACCTAGCTACAAAGTTCTTTTAGTGTTCTCCAAGTGGGGTTAAAAGTGTGTTGGAATTAGGGTACGTTTTAAGGCTTAGTTCAATTAAGTGATCGAGTGAGTGCACGTGAGGTATTGTAAACTGAACTTGAAAAAAGGTAAATGCTTTACAGGAAATTTTCAAAAAACAAAGGAGCTTTTGAAAATAAAAAAGCAAATATTTATGACTTTTTCAAATAAATGGAAATTAAATGCTTTTGCAAATATCAACTCAAAAAACAATGGATCTTTTGAATTATGAAAGCAAATAATAGACTTCTTTTAAAGAAATAATGGACTTCTTCTTTCAAGGAAATTGCTAAGGGCAAGTTTTTAAAGAAGTAAATAGGAAAATTTTTAATCTAGATAAAAATGCAAAAATAAGTCCTTCATTCACTTTCTTGAAAATTTTTAAAAAGATTTCTAGATATGCATTTTTAAATAGTAAAATTTTTTCAAGGCTGTAAAATATGCAGAATCTAATACTGTAAAAATGTGCTATGTGGACAGAAAGTACAGTAAAAATTAATTTTTTAAAATCGAAATGGCCGAATGAAAAATTCAGCAGCGCGGGTTTTACCAGAAAAACCGCGATGGACCTCGCGGGTTTCGGTCGCACAGTCGCGATGGACCGCGCGGGTTTCGGTCGCACAGTCGCGATGGACCGCGCGGAAAATGTCCGTGAAGCCGCGGTGAACCGCGCGGAAAAGGGTCCGCACAGTCGCGATGGACAGCGCGGTAAATGACCGCGATGTGCAGCGCGGAAACCGACAGCAAAGCTGCGGTGAACCGCGCGGAAAAAAAGGCCAAAAGCTGCGATGGACCGCGCGACTGTTAGGCGAAAAACCGCGAGGCGAAAGCCGTGCACGGAAACCGAAAAACAAACCCGAAAATTGAGAATTCTGGGCTGTTAATGGCAATAGATGGGGCCAAAACTTAGAGCAGCAATGGATCTGTTGTCTAAGATGGCAGATCTATGGATCTAAAGGTTAAAAACTAATAAAAAACTAAGATTAAAAGCAAAACTAGAGATCTATTGTTCAAAACCCAGCGGAGTCGCCAAAAACTGTTGACCCGGTTTTGCAACCAGGCTTAGTGCTATGGGAACCTGCTAACTAGTAGCAGCAGTTTCAAATAGAATTAAACAAGAAACTAAACTAAACAAAACTAATCATGGATCTATGCAAGAATATAAGCAAATAATGTAAACATTTAAAAAACAAGAACAAGAAAATATTAAAGAATGAATTTGTATTGAAAAATGGGAGGCAAGCAAGTGCTTGCGATAATACCTTCAATGGTGAAGGTTGATGGTGAGCAACTCCCAAGATGAGTAGCTCCAAGCTCCAAGAGGTCTCCTTCTCCAAGGTTGCTTACAATGGCCAAAATGCTCAAGGAAGATTTCGGCAACATGAGGATGAGATAATGGATGGATGTGAAATGAGGAGCCCCTACCACCTTTTTATAGGTTTTGGTGGTGGGGAATACCATTTGTGGTTTTGTGGAAACCAAATGGTATTGACCAACATGGTTTAGGTACTTTTCCCTCCTTTTTCCTTTTTTGAATAAAAATAATATTTTAATTCCCTTTTTAATATTTTTGGGAATTTGGACCCTTTTTGAGGATTTTTTATGCTTTTCAGGAAAACTAATATTTTTTAATGGAAAAAGGGGTGTACTCAGGTCTTTTGGTGACCTTTTGTTGGTTTCAGAGGCTCCGATGGTGAAAAAGTGGACAAATGGGTCATGTGAATAGGGAAATGAGCTAGTGAGCACTTTTTAGGTGTTAACAACCCCCATGAACACGACGCCAGTTGCAGAGTGTCCAAGGAAAAGCTAACTTCCTTCGTCATTTCGTGCCTGACTAAGGAACTCAATCCCATGGATTTTTACGACTCCTTAGAAAGGATATCCCATTTAAGTGAGATGAATATGCCCAAAATTCCTTCTATGCACTTAAAAAAGCATCTTCTTTAACCCCCCTTATCTCCCATTTGGACTTTCACAAATATTTCATCCTTTATATACCCGCGTCAGCTTCCACTGTAGCCAGTGTATTAGTCCAACCTGTTGAGGACCACCAAGAACATGTCATCTATTATGTCAACAAAACCCTTACTAGACCAGCACTCAACTACACTCATGATGAAAAGCTCACACTCGTAGTCATCCTTTCCATTCAAAATATCTGCCATTATATTTTGTTCCGTAAAACAACTGCTGTTGCTGAATCCAACCCTATGCAATACATACTTAGATGTAGGCTTGTCAATAGTAAATTTGCACATTGGATCATCATCTTACAAGAATTTGACCTTAAATTTGTTGTCACTAAAAGCAATCAATCCATGTCCCTATCTGAGCTCATTACGTTCCTTTTGTCTACTACCGCAAGCCAATATGTTCAATATCAGTTACTTGATTATTATCTCTTCCTCATCACTGGCGATCACCCATGGTACAATGATGTCCTTAAGTATCCCCGCACTCAAAAGTTCCCCCCCACTTATCCTGCGATGACCGCCGCAATATCCGTCACCAGGAACCTAGATACCTCCTCATTGGGAATGTATTGTACCATTGTGGTATCGATACTAGTTTACGGTGGTGTCTAATAGACGAGGAGGTAAAATAGGTTTTCAATGACTACCATAGTGACACTTGAGGAGGCCACCTCTCAGGGCTAGACACTACTAAAAAATTCTTACCCGCATGGTATTTGTGTCCCTCTATCTTCAAATATTGCATCTATGCCATCAAACGGTGTGAAACTTGTCAAGTATTCCCCTACAAAACATGGTCTCCCCCTACCCCCCTACACCCAGTCATCACCGCTGGGCAATTTTGTAAGTGGGAAATTGGTTTCATGGAGTGCCACCCTACTTCGGCACAAGTAAACCAATATATCATTGTTTCCATCGACTACTTCACCAAGTGGGATGAAGCAATGCCCACATTTGACTACAAAGGCATTATCGCCATGCACTTTTTCTTTAACCATGTCATCTACTACTTTGGAGTACCTAAACAACTAGTCTATGGTAACGGAAAATACTTCCGCAATGAGACATTTCAAGAGCTATCGTGTCTTCTAGGATTCAAACACAAATTTTCAACAGCTCACTACCCTGAGGCGAATGGCCAAGTTGAAGCTGTCAACAAAGTTCTCAAAAATATGCTCCAATGCCCAATGCTCAAGGAAAGGTATTGTTGTTGCAGGTTTGCTCAAGGAAAGGTAAATTTGGAAGCTGAACGCGAGATCGAGTCAAGGCTAGGATCAGACTTCAGTTAAAAGGTGTGTTCCCTAAATCTACAACTTATTTCTTTTTGTAAATGCCTCTGTAATAGCATCAATACACTTACCTGTCACCCCAACCAAGTTGATAGCAGTAGTTTCCTTGCTATAGGGTAGAAATGCCCGCCAACAGACTAGCGACTCCGCTGGGGAAATAGAGTTTTTTGGCTTTAGGAAACCTTGTTCTTGTGTGTCTTCTCAGATTGTTTTGACTTCTTTGATGTGTCAAGAAATTTCTTAGGTATCCCTTGCCTGTTTCTTGCATGCTTTCATCAGTTTTTGATACCTTCCAAAGTCAGTTTTCAAGCCTTTGAGATATGAGCGCTACTTTGCTATATATACAGTAGCGCCCATACGCTACTGTCTATATATACAGTAGTGCCCGTTTCAGTAGGGGTGCGAGTTGCTCTACTACATAGTAGAGTACACTTTCTGTAGCATTCTATTTTGGTTTGCTTGTGTTTTAAACCTTTTGGTGATTTGCTGACTGTGATGTAGGATCCCTTTGATGGTTGTATGAGGTTTTTAACCTTTGGTCAAGTCATAGAACCTTTCCTTAAAGTTTTTTTTCCATTTTTGAACTGCTTGTTGACCGTTGGAATTTTTGGGACTTTTTATTGACTTTTTGAAGACTAGGGAGTGTTTGGTGTTGAGTACTTCCACTTTTTTAGACCCTGACTACCCGTTGCCAGCTTACAAACCTGCATACTCCTGTATCTGCTCTTTGTGGTGACGTTGTCTGCTCTCTACTACTCCCATCCTTTGTTTTAGGGTTTGGTCCTTGGTAGAGCTTCTAGGGTGTCTTCTTTTTGGTCAAGTTTCATTCTTCCAGGACTTCTTGTCTTTTTGCTGGTTGCAAGTGCTCTTAAACAGTTGTAGGCTAGTTCATTCTCTCAGTTTCTTTGTGTTAGTAGGGCAGCTTGCTTGTCTACTTGTGCTTGGCTTTGTGGTCTTGCTAGGGCTAGATACTTTAGGTCAGTCCTTTGGTATTTTTCTCCTTTGTTTTCTCCCACTTGGTGTCCAAGTTTAGAGGCTTTTTCTTTGTAAAAAACCTGTAGATCAAGTCTTTCTCAAGCTAGGGTTTCGATAGCTATAGGCCTAAGAACTTTTAGCCATACTTACAGACTTTGCATAAAAAGTTTTATTTGGCTTTCCATTTTTACATAGTTCTTTTTCGTTTATTGAAAAAGCAAAAAAAAATTTGGTATTTTAAGCTTAAGTAGAACTTGTTTCAGTTATTGCAAAATAGCTTAGTATAATTTAAAAAAAAAAAGAAAACAAAATTTTTTAAGTAAGTTTGCTTAGATTTTTAGTTTTGGAAAGAAATAGATAAAAAATTTGAAAAGAGCTTTGTTGTAGGAAAGATTGAATTATATTTGCACTTTTGTTTTCTTGTTATAACCACGCTCACACACCCACTACCCTTTTTGAGTAATAATAGCCCTAAAATTTACTAATAAAATGAAATAGAAACATTTTTCTTTTTAGGGTACACTACACCAACAAGTTTTGGTTAGGATCTTGGGTTTAAATCACCTTAAACCACCCAAGATCACACATTGCGCAAAAATCGTAGTGAGACTATCATAGGTAAACCCACCTCACTCAAAATTTGCCTGGGATCTATGCAGTAGGTCATTGAGAGATCAGTTTGTGGGAATACTCCTCCTACTTGATGTTCGAGCATATGCCAGGATCGGATTGCGTATTGGGGACTCTTTCGAGTTTCGGGCTTAGCTACCCTGCCCACGCTTTCTGATTCGACCGGTGACTATTCCCCCAGGAATTTTCGGTGTTGTGGTATCCATAGTATCAGACTCTAGGTTCATACACAGGTGACAGCAGAGGGTATATCTGCTGTACCTAAGACAGACGTGGGAGGAAACCCCTTGCAGGTCTTTGGGAGGGCGGTTGGGTGATTCCAACACTTGCACCCTTAGTCATTGTATTGTGGACCCTGGGTAACTGTCTTTCTTCCTTCGTTGATCTGTTCTGGGCCCTCATCATCCCAGACTCTTCTCCGGAAGGCACCTTTGTTTGATTGGTTTGTATACTTAGGAATTTTTTTAGTTGGCATGCTATTTTCCCCCTAGTTGTAGTGGCCACTAGGTTCTAGTCTGTTAATTTATATTTTTAATCACGGAGAATCAACAACTCCATAGATCGAGAAGGATTCAAAACCTTCCACTAGTTATAACAAAACCTATACAACCAGCCAGACGACAGCGGGTAAACCCCGGTATTTCTTCAGAAATTACCTCTGAAATAGAATTGCTTGAAGTAATACTTGTAATAGAAAACCTTGAAATTGAGGTTCCTGAGGAACCACTACCAGGTACCACAGATCAGCAACACTTTAGTACTATTGAGGTGGAAGATCTTACTTCCGCGGAGTATAGCACTCCTTTCAATCCTCCCTTAACCAATACTAGAATTCCGCTTCTGTCACCTGTTGGTTTCTAGCAGCCCCTTCTCAGTGCAAATCTTTCCTTTGCTGGACATATGATGTCTAACTCAGGAGGTGAACAGGGGGTTCCCCAAACTCCCACTTTAGGTATGAACACCAACACAGTTAACCCTTCTTTTACTGCTACACCTAGTCAGGCACAAACCACATCTGTGCCTACTCCATCTTTCAGTTTCAACACTAGTACATTAGGTATGCCTAGTTTTACAACGATGGAATCTATTCCTACACCTACTGTTGGACTTAGTAGTATGGCCAACTGTGCAACACCTTCTACTTCCCAACCTTTATATCACATTCCTAGTACTTGGGTTTCCACACCTGTGGTAGGACCAAGCGCTTCTGCAAACATGCCAGTCATGGGTACCATGACTTTACCGTCCACATCAGCTTCTACTGGTTTCAATACCTTTGTAGGCCCTAACTTGAATCAAGGTAACATGCCTGCAGGTAACACCCCTTTTTCCTTATTCTTAGGGGGAGGGGGTAATATCTTTAACCAACAATATGGCGGGGATAACACCTGTAGCTAGGGTTTTACCCCTAGCTTGTGCAAATGAGCACCTACTAAGGAGAAGGGACTCCTTAGTAGCAGTTCAGTAAATGTAAATAATTAAGCTAAAATAGAAATAAAAACTACTCTAAAACATGTGCATGAAAAAATAAATAATAATTTGTAAACAAGGGTTTTGTATTAATATTACCTTCAATGTGAAGGTTGATGAAGCTCCTTGCAATGTCCAAGAGGGTTGCTCCAAGCTCCAATGTGCTCCTTCTCTTTCTCCAATGGTGGGGATGGGCCAAAAGAGGCTCTCAAGGTGAAAGTAGTTCAATGGTGAACTAGGGTTTCGAGAGAGATTTTGGCAGAGTAAGGGTATATTTGATTGTAGATGTGGAATAAGGGATCTCCATCACCTATTTATAGTTTTTTGGTGGTGGAGTGCTGACCCATGGTTTTGGGAAACACATGGTTTAGGGCAGCTGTATAGGGTTTTTTCCTCCTTTTCCTCATTATTTTATATTTTTTATTCCCTTTTTAGGGGATTTTTGCTATTTTTGGAGGAAAAGGGGTTTTTTTTAGCCTTTTTGAGGCTATTTTGATGGTTTTGTGGCCTTTTGGAGGCTTTTTAGTGGGATTTTTTGGGTTTTTAAGGGAAATATGGTAAGAAAATGGACAAATGAGCCATATAATGTGGTAGATGAGGTAGTGAGCACTTTTTGGGTGTTAACAGATTGCCCCCTGATGTGCGAGGGCAGGGGCTCATCGTATGGCCGATGGACATCATAAGTCATGAATGGTTTTCCTGGGTGTGGAGAGAAGAGAAGAAACAAACTGAAGCCCGGAACAACGGTCCTGAACAACTGCAAGAACTAAAAGTACATAACCTCAATAATGGATGAGGAATCATCTGATCATATGGACGAGGCGGGCATTCCCATGCTCGTATCAGGATATAACAATAAAAATGGGGTCCAAAAATGGGGACCTGACATATACATGACCTCAAAAACTGAATGAGGAATAATCTGAATATATGGACGAGGCGGGCATACCCATGCTCGTATCAAGATACATAAACAGAACTGTGAGGCCCGAAAAAGGGGGACCTATAAGATACATAAACACTGTGTACATCATAAGAGTCCAGAGGGGACACAAAGCTGGGAAGTACTGCTGGGCTGATCATGTGGGAACTGAAGAACTGGTGCACTGGAACATCAACAGTGCTGCTAACTGGGGTACCAGAGGAATTGATGAGCTGCTGGATCATAGTGACTGGGAGCAACAACCTCGATGGTACACTGAACTGGGATAAACCTGGGTACTCAAGGAAGCATATAGCTGAATGGCTTCCGAATACAATCGCCAACGCATCCCGGACATCCACGGGAACATATAACTGGGCGTTCCGAAGTGACTCACCAATGTGCTAGAGTCAAGGGAAATCCAGGGTCTTCAACTAAAAACTGATGGGATATAATCCTACGCGATCCTCAACGATGCGATCAAGGTGCTGAAGTCGAGCATGTGAGGAACAATCACTCGGAGAGGCAATGATGACTCCTCTCAGAATGATCCGTAGGAACTTACCACAGATGGTGATAAGTCCAAGGCGTAGGGACCTCTGGGCCTATCCTCTGGAATAGAGGAGCTGTCGTCGACAGAGGGAGACCTGCAACTATCAAGGCAATGATGTTTCCTTGACAGGAGCGCGAGGTACAGGACCGAAATGTGATAGTACTGATGGCAGGACTGACAAAACTGTGGGGGGACAACTGGGCAAGTAGAGTGGGTGAACTCAAACTTCCTTTGTTCAGAGTATGATAATGGGAATGATCTGGAAGCATATGAAACTGACTAAGGGGAAAGGGATCATAGCTGTATGGGATCTGGGAAGGTTACTGGGCTGAGGGAGACTCAAGCTGTGGTACAATGGCAGGAGACTGTAGAATACTCTGAACAAAGGCGACCTGATTGGGGGTGCTGCCGAGATGATTGATCAAAGTGCCAGGAGGCACGGGAGGGGACTTCTTCATGGGTTAAGGAACTAGAAGAAGTGTGTGTAAAATGATACCGTCGTGTGGATTTTACGAGCCCAGGACAGTTCATGCTCGTGGTTGCTTTCAATTTTAAGGAGTCTGAAAGCAATAAGAAGACTCTGAAGTAATGGAATGGTACTGTCGTGTGGATTTTACGAGCCCAGGACAGTTCATGCTCGTGGTTGCTTTCAATTTTAGAGAGTCTGAAAGCAAGTAAGAAGACTCCAGGGGGTTGCTTTTTCGTAGATTTAGTCTCCAAGGCCCAAAGAAGCATAAAAGGATGCAATGAAGAACTCTTCTAGCCGGTGTGACTAGAGTATTCCTTTTTCGTAATTAGTCTTCCAGGTCCGGAAAAGGGTTAAACTTATACCAGATAGACGCCCTTTCAGGTACTTTAATGAGCATGAAAGGAAGCAAGATTGCTCGGTGATCTTTTCATTCTTTTAGGAGTCAGAAAAGAGCTTAACGGAATCTCCATAAGTGCCTTTTTCGTAAAGGACTTGTCCAGCCCGAAAAAGGGATAAAATTATACCGAACAAAAGGAATGGCCAAGCAAGGAGGAAGTGTTCAATCAAGGATCAATAATGATGACCAAGAGAGAGGGTAGGGGGGAACACTGGTGGGCCTCCTTGCGGGGTAGATGAAATGGTGGCAAAATAACGAAACATTTGCAGTATGACAGGAGTGAATGGCTCATGTAACAATGTGGAACAATCCAATAGCGGCCGATGTGGCGTGCAAACCGAGGCAGCAAGGTGTTGGGACACAATGTTGAAATTGTACCAAGTGAGAGCGAGAAATGATCTCAAGCATCATCACGAGCTCAGAAAAATGAATCCGGTGATATAAAGGGTGTCAAAAATGGATAACGGTCGATGTGGCACACAAACCGAGGCGACAAGGGCGTTTTGGAAAAATACCCAAAAAATCGGGGGGTGAGAGTGAGAAATGATCTCAAGCATCATCACCAGCTCGGAAAAATGAATCCGATGATATAAAACATGTGAAAAATGGAGAACGACCGATGTGGCACGCAAACCGAGGTGACTAGTGGCGTCTGAAAAAAAATGGGCAAAAAATTACGGGGTAAAAATAATGCAACGGTGTGACCATCATGATGGTCTCGTCGTGCTGATTCCAGTGGTGAAAACGGTTCGTAAAACGGACTCCGTATGGGGTCAGAATGGCCAAAACAAGAAAAAGTCAACTGACTATAAATAGTGGTGGGTCCAACATGACATGTGTCAGTTGTACGTTTTGACTTTGACTTGTGATCCGAGTGGACCAGAGCTTAGGTGGCATTTCTGGACGATCCGACCGGCCGATTTCAGATACGGGAGATACAGGTATTCCGTCAAACTCATACCTGCATGTTTTTTTTAGGGTCGGGGGTTGGGTAGTGGGTCCCAGGGCTTATTTGTACGGTCCACGTGGGGTGGACCGTAGGTTAGGGGGTCGAAACTGCGGTTGGCGCTCACGAGTTTTAGGGTGAACCACGCGGTTGGAGACCGCGTGTTTCTTGGTGAACCACGCGGTTGGAGACCGCGTGTTTCCTTGATTGATACGCGGTCGAGTACCGCGAGTTCCAAGGAGGAAAACGCGGTTCCAAACCGCGGGGTTAAGGCTGATAGGCGCGGTTAAGAACCGCAACCTTAGGCCTGACAGCTGTGGTCGGAAACCACGGCAGGAAGCCCGAAAGCCGTGGTTTTGGGCCGAGCTAAGAGGGTCTTCCGGGAGAGGGAAAAGTACTTATTTAGTTGACACGAGTCTGATGAGTTGATTTTGTGTGATTGACAGGATGCCGCAGGTGCTCTGGAGAGAGCGGGAGATCCCTGATGAGATCATGGCTGTGATCCGAGGGGAGCGCCATGTGCGATCTGTGCTGGGACTGTGCGGACTACTGAAGTTCGCATAGATACCCATGATACGGTCAGCAGCATTGCTGCTGAACCGGCTGATCAGCTTCTGGGAGCCGGACATACAGGATTTCCGGGTACAAGGTGAGAGGGTGGATCTCACCCTGACCGATGTATACTTTCTGACGGGGTTGCCCTGTCTAGGCAAGGTAGCAGACACACAGCCGCGGGTTGCCGCGGACGTCGAAATGGAGGACATGTTGGAGAGATACTGTGGTCCTGAGGCGAGGGTGCATAGGAATGCACTCCTGGTGAGGGACCTACAGGAGCCAGCAGTGCGGGCCATGGCAGCATGTGTGGTCCGGGTATTGGGGTCCTAGTCACCTGAGAAGGTGTCTGGGGGTCAGATGAAGATGATAGAGCGCGTACTGGATGGGGTGTACTACGCGTGGGGCCAGATGTTCTTGACCTTCGTTCAGCGGCAGCTGACGGCAGCGAAGGAAGAGGGCAAGGGCTTTTGTTTTGGTTCCTTCTTGTGTGCCTTCTTTATGGAGAGGGTACCCACACTGTGGCCACGGGTGCCGATCAGGGCAGGAGGTATGAGGGAGCTGCGGATGGTGCGGTGGGGCGAGATGATGTGCCGCTGTGGTGGCGGCGACATGGGCAGGTATTTTACGCAGGAGTTGTACCTACAGTGGCTCCAGATACCATTGACACTGGACGACTTCCCGTATCAAGACATGGACTTCACGGGAGATCCGGAGGCGCCACGAGCACCAGGACAGGCATGGGGTCCCGACGGTACGTATGTGTTTTTGTTGCATGTTATGTATGTCAAGTTTTATTTATATGATAGGAGATTGATATACTGTGACTGACATATGGGTGATCTTGCAGATGTGGGTCGGAGGCCGCCTCCAGGACATGTGGCACGGAGGGGTATTGTGGCCGTCCTAGCTCTGCCTGGGCGAGGTGAGGTCCGTCGCCGTGATGCGGAGGGGACACTGGAGTCGGTGCGGGCACTACTAGATCGGTTGTTGATAGGGATGACCGACAAGGGATGGCGGGATATCGATCCTGATGTAGTTCAGGATTGCATGATGGCACCTTGAGAGTTCAGATCCATCGCGATCCGGGTGGCGGTCCTAGTGGACCGGGTACGGGCACAGGAGGGCGGAGGAGAGGAGGACTTGCCGGAGGAGGAGCGAGGGGAGGACTCAGAGGCAGCCGATGCAGGCAGTGATGCAGGATGCGACTCCCATTAGGGAGTGCAGGGGACTCCCCTCGAGTTTTGTAGCTACGGCATGTATGTTGATGAGGCTTTAGGGATGTATAGCCATTTTTTGTATAGCTGAGTATAGGGGAACTCAGGACATGTATAGCACTGAACATGTATTTTTTGATGTATATATATATATGCACGTGGATGCACCTTTTTGTATGATGTTGTGTTATTTGTACGGACGTGGATGCGCTTTATAATTTGTGATATGTTGACATTGCATGTGGATGCAAGTAGGCTAGGAGTTTAGGCACGTGGATGCCCCTTGTGTATTTTATGTGATGTGACATGATATATGTATGTTTAGGCACATGGATGCCCCTATGGATTATGAATGTGGTGTATGTACATGGATGCAAATGTGGATGCGATGCAATCTTTTTGGGTTTTTTTTTATTATATATTTTTATGAGATGCTATGGGATTGTGATGCATGATGTTACATGGTGTGATTGATATGCCAATCTAGGATGTTGTTGGCCATTTGGTCTGCGACACTATTTTGGGCTCGTGGGACATGTGTGAATGTTATGGATTCAAACTGTCGGCTGAGTTGTTTGGCGCGCAGGAATTTTCTAAAAAGGCATGGATCACGCACCTGGTAGCAGTTGTTGAGTTGGGAGACAAGTAGCTGGGAGTCAAGGAACACATGAAGGTGACATATACCCATCTGGAGGGCAGCAGTCAGGAGACCAGTCACAGCATCATACTCCGCCTGGCTATTGGTAGCAGCGCCTATACATATTCCATCCAGGTGAATCATCTCGTTGGAAGGGGAGTATAAGACCCATGCTGCAGAAGCCAGGTTGGGAGACCAGCGGCTTGCGCCGTCAGCAAAGCCAGTGTAATAAGGTGGAATATGGTCCATCTGTGATCATGCAAGAATGATGAATGTAAGATGATGGTAAAAAAGGTGAAAAACAAAAAAGAGAGCAAACTGTACAATGCGGACCAATGAGGCCGCGGTTTCATTTATGGGTAAAAATGCTTAAGATACAACCCATTACGGGGGTTGCGCAAAGGATGGCCTTCAGAGTCGGCTAAGATGTATGCCCCCTTGCCGAGGCAGGTCTGCACAATGTAAGGGCCTTGCCACATGGATTCAAACTTCCCTTTACCGGTTTTATCGTGGGCTTGGTCATATGCGAGGACAAGGTCCCCTTCGTGGAACGTTCGAGGGTGAACATGTTTATCATAACCGGCTTTGGAGCGGTTCTTGGCAGCTTCGATGTTCTGGAGAGTGGCCCGACGGTCTTCATCAGCTTGTTCGAGTGTCAGCAAACGCTGCTCGAGGGGGGAGGTGTCAGGGATAAGCTCAACGGCAATATGTAAGGCAGGGATATGACACTTGATGGGGAGGACAGACTCTACACCGTGAACTAAATGGAATGGGGTAAAACCAGTGGCGGTCTTAGTGGATGTGCGGTAAGCCCATAAGGCAGGGAACAACATGTGGTGCCAATTGGACTTATGCTTGTCAACAGTTCGTTGGAGAATGGTTTTTAGGATTTTGTTGATGGCCTCTACTTGGCCGTTTCCTTGGGGGTAGTAAGCAGAGGAAAATTGGTGTTCATATTTGAGGAGGGTAGATAACTCATGCCAGACGGCATCTTCGAAGTGGGAACCGTGGTCGGAGACTAACTGCTTAGGAACCCCGAATCGAGCGATGACATGGTTGAAAAAGAAACGGGCAGCAGTGTCGGCAGTACAATTGAAGGTAGGCATGGCTTCCGCCCATTTGGTGAAGTAATCCACGGCGACAATGATATATTTGTGGCCGTTGGCAGACTGGGGTCTACATTCCATGAAGTCTATGGCCCACTTACAAAAGGGACCAACAGTGATGACTGGGTGTAACGGAGCAGGAGGTGTCCGGGCCTTGGGGGCAAAAAGTTGGCAGTTATGGCAGTGTTTGACCGTAGTGATGCAGTTAGTGAAAAGTGTGGGCCAGAAGTATCTGGCGCGGACAACTTTTTGGGCAGTGGCCATCCCTGAAAAATGGCCTCCGCAGGCACTGCTATGACAGTCATTAAGAACGTGTTCAGCTTCCTCGTGTGTAAGGCAACGACGAAGAATTGTGTCAACCCTGCACCGGTAAATGACATCGCCTAAGAGGAGATACCGAGAGGCCTGGTGACGGATGCGACGACGTCCATTACGGGTAACTTTGGGTCTGAACTTCTGCGTGCCTAGGTATAACAAGATATCACCGTACCATGGGTCATCGGACGAGATAGTGAACAGGTGATTGTCGGGTAACTCATCGGAGACTGGTTGGGCCGGGAGAAGGGAAGGGAGATCAGTAATGAGCTGGGCAAGCGCGAGGGCTTTGGTGCTCTTAGGTGTTTTGAAGGTAAGGTCATATTCCTGGAGGATAATGACCCATTTAGCAACACGACCTTGCAGGAGTCGCCGGTTTAAAAGGTATACCATGGGGTTGGAGTCGGCGACGACTGTGGTATGACTCATTAAGATATAGTGTCGCAATTTTTGGACGGAAAAGACCACTTCTAGGGCAAGTCTCTCCTCATATGGGTAACGTAGGGGTGGACCAGACAAGGTCTGGCTGACATAGTAAATGACGTGCTCTTGGTGGGAAGCGTCTTCTTGAACCAAGACTCCAGATATGGCATGTTTGGATGCCGAAACGTAAAGGATGAAGTCTTGTGTGAAATCCGTAGGGGAAATTAGAGGAGCGTGTGTGAGAGAGCCTTCTTGAGGGCTTCGAATGCAGCTTCGGCTTGCTCATCCCAGACGAAGGGTATGTGGGTACGAAGCAGGCGCAAGAAACCGTGAACGGTAGTGGCGTAATCAGGGACAAAACGTCGAAGGAAATTGGCTCGCCCCTGCAAACTTTGGAGCTGCCGGAGCGAACGAGGAGAGGAAAGGTCTAATATGGCTTGGAATTTTAGAGGGTCAACAGTAATTCCTTTCTGGGAAACAATGAAACCCAACAATCAGCCTGCCGGAATGAAAAAGACACACTTGTGTGGGTTCAAGCGGATTTGGTATTTGCGACAATGCAGAAACACTTACCAAAGGTCGGTAAGGTGGTCTGATCGTTTCCGGGAACGAGCTGTAAGGTCATCAAGGTAGACTAACAGGATATGGACCAAGTCGTGAAAGCAATAGGTCATGGCCCGTTGGAAAGTGGCACCAACATTTTTGAGGCCGAAAGGCATGACGCGATAGGCAAAGGTGCCCCATGGGGTAGTAAAGGCAGTTTTGTACTGGTCTTCCTTACGAATCTGAATCTGGTTGTATCCGGAAAAACCATCCATGAAGGAGAGGACTTCATGCCCTGCACATGCATCGATGAGTTGGTCAATAAAGGGCATGGGGAAATTGTCCTTGGGACAAGCGCGATTTAAATCGTGGAAGTCAGTACATACTCGAATGCTGCCTTGTTTTTTATCAACGGGAACGGGGTTTGACACCCAAGTGGTATAGGCGATAGGATAAATGAACCCTGCCTTGCGCAGCTTCTCAATCTTGGCTTTGACAGCTGGGAGCTTTGAGGGATGAATGGGGCGCTGTTTCTGACGAACGGGGGGTACATCAGGCCATGTGTCAATGTGGTGCTCTATAATGGCGGGGTCAAGACCGGGCATTTCGGTATAGGACCAGGCAAAGACGTCACGGAATTCTCGGAAGAGTTTTCTGTACTCCTCAATCTCTTGTTCACTGCAGGAGGCTCCTAAGGCAATGCATTCATTGACGCCAGGGGGGTCAGAGATATATATATGGATGACGGGTGAGATGTTGGCCATGTTACCCTCCTCGAAAGCGTCAGGAGCAGGAATAGGGTCCTTGAACCAGTCAACCTTGGTGGGGAGGAAGTCTTTGGACTCAACTGTGAATTGGGTAGCTGTGCTAGAGGAGGATTCTTCTGGGATAAAATAGGAACGGTGGTGCATGTCATCCCAGGGGTAATCCGGGGCAGTAAGGGCCTCAAGAACTTCCTCATCAGTATGAAAAGTTTGCGTCGTCAAATCGGTTGACGAGGGGATAGTGGTTGAAGAGATCATATAAATGGTGTTAACCTCTTCTGAAGGGGAGGAGACCGGAGGGTGGATCTCCTCAATGGTAGGTGGTGCCGTCTCAAGATCCAGATTGTTCATCTCATAGAGAGCCACTCTGTAATCCGGGAGATCGGGACAATGATGTGAGTAATGCCCGTAAATACCGCATATGGCGCAGGGGTGGTTGGTACGTAGGGACTTATCTTTAGGCTTGGGAGTGGGGTTTAGTTCGACAGTTGGGATGTTGGGGTCATCGTCGAGCATCTGCATGTGCTTCTGTAATGCTAGTAATTGTGGGCATTGGTGGGTCGCATGGCCCAACTCGTCGCACAGCGAGCATTTGGGAGGAGCATGAAATACTGGAGGGTTTTTGACTGTCTTGGGAGGTGGTACAGCAGTGTAAGGTTGTGGACCTCTGCCCCAAGTGGGTTTGGGAGTAGGAGGGGGAGTCATGGAGGATGAAGGGGTAGAGACACCAGGAGGTGGCTGAGAGGTAGTAGCCATGGGTTGCACCGGTTGGAGGACGACGTCTGGTGTCGGCGGGCGAACGGGAGGCGAAAGATACCACACGGGTAATCCCAAAGTTAACCCAGGGAGGCTAAGGGTAGCCATGACCGGGGCGCTTACTACTCCCGATGGAGGGACTAGGAAGGGGATCGTATGGATAGGTGTAACACCAATGTGGCTAGGTACCAATGGTGGTTTAGGAAACAAGCGTGGTTGATTGTTAGGTGGTTGGTTGTCGTGGGACAAGGTACATAAGTCAGACACTTCGGGCGTAGATGACGGGGGAGGAATGGATTGAAAGGTGGAGGTCATCGGCGCATCTGAGTAGACTCCAGGCCCCGTAGAGGAAACAAATGAGGTGGTGGCACGAGAAACAGGTTGTTCAACCATGGGGAGAACATTTTCAGGTGCCGCGGGAGCACTGGGATCATAGTAGGTGAGCTGGTCAACCTTAACCACGCGTCCCTCATGGGGGAACATCATGGTGCGAAAGACAGAAGAGGCAACTGCCCGCATGGCATACATATAGCTGCAGCCAAGTAAAAGGTTATAGTCCAATTGGGCATATTGATTACCTCAATGTCAATGAGTATAGTTTTGCCACCTAACTGGACGGGGACATTGGCTAGGAGGCCTTGGGGCTGAGCCAAACGACCGTCGTAGGCGCGTAATGCAGTGGTGGACTGTTGGACAGTAGGGGATCCCAACTTCTGCCATACAAATGTAGACATGACGCATGTGGAGGCACCTTCATCGATGATGCATCGATGGATGACAAGATTCCAAATGGAGACAGAAACTTGGAATGCTAGCGTGGAAGGTAGGCGAGGCTCAGACTGGTCTAAATCAAATGCCATCAGATTCGAATCATTTGGGTCAATCCCCCCAATGGCGGAGAGTAAAGTCTTGCGCTGGGAAGGGCAATTCTTCAAGACTTCTAACGCAGACATGGCTGCGGGAGATTGGGCTAGGTCGTCTACAATGTTGTAGTTTGACGCAGCGCGCGCATTGGGGTTATTGTTGATACGGCGAAGTGGGAAAGGAGGTGCCTTGGGAGCACCATCAAGTGGAAGTGGAGGTATACGTGACGCTTGATCGGTGGGATGGGTGTTAGTAGGTTTATCAGTGGGAGGTACATTAGTGGTGGAGCCATACTGGTTCCGACGAGTCTGGAGGTTGACGTCAGCGGATGACATCATCAACAAGTGGTGAGTTCCCGAGTCAAACATGGGTTGATCGGGAGCAGCGTACGTGATCTGCTATTGGGGTTTCACGTTGGCTTGAGGGGGAGCCAACGGCTGAGTGTTCACGACGCCTTGGGTTGGTAATGGGTTTTGCAGCACCAAAGGTGGCTGCTGAGGTTGAGGGGGGTTAGGAGGCGCCTGAGGAGCTGCCTGCCCTTGGCGGTGGGCATCGTCAACCCAGAGTTGCCTAGCTCGCTCAAAGTGTGGGAAAGCATGCGTGTAGTGGCCATAGACCCCGCAAATAGAGCACGGGTGGTTTGTTCACAAATTGGGGTTTTTAGCCTGCTTGGGCGGGTGATCAGGGTTTTGGTTAGCAGGGGCTGCATTATTATTGTCGGGGGGATTCGCCGGTTGACCAGCTTGGTCTGTAGGTTGGTTGTTCCCCCGATTACGGCCCTTGCCGCGGTTTTGTTGACCCTGGTTGCGTTGGTTGTTTTGGTTTTGCTGCGGGTTTTGTTGGGCGTAAACTTGCCCTTGGGAAGCAGGTGGATTCTGAGGTTGCGCAGGGGCGGGAGCAGGCTGCGGTGGATGATATGTAGGTGGAGGCTGCGCAGTTGCAGCAACTGGAGGGGGTTGCTGATAGGGCTGCGGAGCAGGTTGTGGGTTTGCGGCAGGGGATGCCTGTGGTCGATAATAAGCGGGTGGTGCTTGTGAGGGTGCAGGAACTGGGGCAGCCTGCTGATGGTAGTAGGGCTGAGGTGTGACCGGGGGGGCATAAGCAGGAGTCGCATGACTGAAGAATTGAGGAGGACATGAGGGTCCATGGTGGTGGTGATGTGTCATGGGAGCATACGAGTTGGTTGCTCCAGACTGTGAGGTAGCCCGCGAAAGGTCGGGGCCAGGGGTAGGACATGCTATGGAAAATGGTTGGGGATGCGAAGAAACACGGCCAATGATACCGTCTGCAACGTGGGATGCCCCTGGTGCATCATGCTGGGAGGACTCCCCGCGAGGGGCGTCAGGTATAATGGTATAAAGGTAACCCGACTGGGCGTAAATGAGGTCGAATTGTTGGGCCTTAAGGATGGCCTCTTCTTCAGACTGGGGTCTTTCTGATGCCACATCCTTAGCAATAACAGGGAGAAGGGATTTGAGGAACCAATCTAGGAAGATACGGTCGTCTAGTTTGATCTTGCATAAGCTACGGCGTCAACGCCACTCATGGATGTGGTCCGTGATATGGGTAGCCGTATTTTGTCTGCAGGATAGGAGGATCTCAACGCCCGCGTCATAGCGGACAGGCAGCTGAAAGAACTGCAGGAAGGTCGAGGCAAGGGAAGCAAAGGTGGCATGGGTCCCATGAGGTTGCTCGATATACCAGTTGGCTGCAGAGCCAGTGAAGGTGTGCTGTAAGAGACGGAGGCGAACAAAGTAATCCACTATGGAGTTAGAGGAACACCATAGGTGGAAAGCCATGATATGGTTTTGTGGGTCCTCACCGGTCTTTCCCTCGAACTTAGGGATGTCAGAGGGGAGCTTGGTAGGCATATGAGGCCACGTAGGGTCGTGTCGAATAGGATCGTTGGTCAATCTGGCCAGGTCAGGTAGGTTGAGGCTAGCCATGAATGGAAAACTGGAAGGAGGATCTGACACAGTAGTGGGTTGGACCAAGTTGGGGCCAATGCCCCCAAGTGGAGGGACAGGATTTGGGATGGTGCCCCCAAGTGGGGGAACGGAGGTAGTATAGGAGGTGCCTGCACCACCATGTGTAGTGTGAACCACTGATGAAGTGGGAATAGGTATCCCAGCTGCAGGAATGGGTGCAGTGAGAGGAGCAGTAGATGGGGTCCCCATGGAGGGCATACCCAAAGCAGGTGTAGTAACTGGTGTATTGGTGGATGTGCCACCGATGGTCCCTACAACAAAAGGAGTGGAAGTCACGCCAGCCATGGGGCTAGTAGGGGCAGTGTAAATGGGGTTCTCAGACTCTGTCTCAGAATCGGAGGTAAAGTAAGGTGCGTCAATATCTGGTGACGGAGACCTATGTCGCTGACGAGTGGAGTCAAGTGACAAGGCTCTAGATCTGTGATGAGTGGTATCAACGGATGATGATCGAAATCTATGACGGGTGGTGTCAAGTGAACCGTGTTGTGGGGGCTCGCCCTTGAGGTGCCGAGAATGTCTCGGGGACTCAATGGTGACAGAGAAGGTCTAATCTCTGTGGGTTGAGGTGAGTAAAAACAACTCAAAAAAGCCTAATGCAACCGAGTGTGCAGAAGGAGAGCGCAAAAACAAGGCATTCGGGCCAACAACCAACTCAAAACACCCACTGCAACAGCTGTGCTACAATAGGTGGAGTATCAACAAAGATGGTCAGAATACCAACAAGCAGCAGGTTTCCTAGAAACATAAAATGGTGGACTCACTAGACCAAAGGGAGGTAAAGGAGCATGCAAACACCTAACTAAAAGTATTCTGACTCAACTAAACATATCCTCTGCAAGGTGATGAAATCCAAGTCAGACAATATGAGTAGGAAAGCCAAGTGGCTATGATATCCCCCTACCGGGAGGGACACCAGGTAGTCAATCCTAGAAGAATGGAAACTAAGATACCCCGTTCATGACATGTCTAGAAAGGTGAATCTGCCGTTTAGTCCGTTTACCGCAATACCCCTATACAGGGATATCCCGCGAACTGCGAAAGGTAGCCCTTCGGTTACTGAATGGAGTGCGGTATTCCACTCAGGCCTCCGGAACCAGTTTCCCGACTTCAACCCTCCTAAGGGAGAGGCCCTCTGATAAACTGGTCGTGACCGTGCCAAAAAGTACTAGGGGATTTTGGTTCCCTATTTGGACAACAACTATGTCTCAAGTGAAAGTGACCGAGGGGTGTTATTGGAAGCCTATCCCCTCGACCCTACCTAACTACAAAGATTCTTTTGTGTTCCCCAAGTGGGGTTAGAATGTTGGTTTAGTTAGGTACTTTTTAAGGCTCACTTGAATTATGTGATAGAGTGTGTGCTCGTGAGGTGATGAACCCAAAATAGAAGTGCCACAAGGGGGGCAACTTCCAACTGTCAATAATGCTGGAATTGAAACTTGAACTTGCAAAATTTTCTGAATTAAAAATACTGAAATTTTAAAAAGATTCTGTAAAGGGAACAGAAATTATGTTGCAGAAAGGCTGTAGGGAAGTGAGGCTGCAGGTAGGACAGAGGGCTGTTCAGATGCAGAAAATATTGCAGCAAAAGGGGCTGGGCTCAAATTATGGAAAAAGTGCAGAGATCAGACAGCGGGTTAGTGGCGAATCGGAACAGGCGGACCGCGGGTTTGAGGGAAACAGACACGGTCAGGTCGTGGCTTTCGGACCAACAGATGCGGTCGGGACGCAGGAAACAGGAAAAAAAAACACAGTCGGGTCGCGGCAAAAAGGCTAACAGACGCAGTCGGGCCGCGGGAAAGGGGCTAAAAGCCGCGGTCGGGACGCGGGAAAATGGCCGACAGGCACAGTCAGATCGCAGCAAACAGGCTGATTAGCCGCGGTCGGATCGCCAAAACTGTAGCTAGGGTTTTACCCCTAGCTTGTGCAAATGAGCACCTACTAAGGAGAAGGGACTCCTTAGTAGCAGTTTAGTAAATGTAAATAATTAAGCTAAAACAGAAATAAAAAAACTACTCTAAAACATGTGCATGAAAAAATAAATAATAATTTGTAAACAAGGGTTTTGTATTAATATTACCTTCAATGTGAAGGTTGATGAAGCTCCTTGCAATGTCCAAGAGGGTTGCTCCAAGCTCCAATGTGCTCCTTCTCTTTCTCCAATGGTGGGGATGGGCCAAAAGAGGCTCTCAAGGTGAAAGTAGTTCAATGGTGAACTAGGGTTTCGAGAGAGATTTTGGCAGAGTAAGGGTATATTTGATTGTGGATGTGGAATAAGGGATCTCCATCACCTATTTATAGTTTTTTGGTGGTGGAGTGCTGACCCATGGTTTAGGGCAGCTGTATAGGGTTTTTTCCTCCTTTTCCTCATTATTTTATATTTTTTATTCCCTTTTTAGGGGATTTTTTCTATTTTTGGAGGAAAAGGGGGTTTTTTTAGCCTTTTTGAGGCTATTTTGATGGTTTTGTGGCCTTTTGGAGGCATTTTAGGCCTTTTGGAGGCTTTTTAGTGGGATTTTTTGGGTTTTTAAGGGAAATATGGTAGGAAAATGGACAAATGAGCCATATAATGTGGTAGATGAGGTAGTGAGCACTTTTTGGGTGTTAACAACACCCAACCACAGTGGACGAACCCGCAAAGCACTAATCCACTCTCGTATGGGTGGGGAAAGTTTAATAACTCTTTCGTACAACAACAATAGCTAGCAGGGGGTAACCCCTACCAACAAATACCTGGGGGTAACCCCTACCAACAGTTAACTGGGGGAAAACCCTATCAATAGATGGTAGGTGGCAACTCCTATCAGCACATGGCCGGGGGCAACCCTTATAACCAGATGGCTGGGGGCAACCCCTTCCAACAATTCATGGGTTCAAACGATGGGTGGTTCCCCTTATCAAGTATCATCTTACCGGCCTCGTCTACCTTTTCTGGAAACTTTGAATTTGCCAGACCTTTCTAAACTGAAAAATGATCATGTGTGTCATAATGCCATGTGGCCATCAGTTCCCACCAAATTACCTTCAGATATTCCAAAATTCGAAGGCAAAACAGGTGAAGATCCTGGTGACCATGTCACTACCTTCCACCTTTGGTGTTCTTCCAATTCCTTAAAGGAGGATTCCATCAGATTGAGATTGTTTCAAAGGACCTTAACTGGTCCTGCAGCCAAATGGTACATTGAACTACCTGCGGCTACTTTCTCTAGTTTTGGGGACCTAGCAACCGTCTTTTTGAACCATTTCCAGCTTCCTGTTCAGTATGATGCTGGAATAGAACTTTTGTCTACTTTTAGACAAAACAAAGCCACTCACTTATCTGACCACATTCAGGAGTGGCGAAGACGGAAGAGGCTCACAAAGGCCAACATTCCTCCAGAGTTCCTGCTTGAGTGGTACTTGAAATCACTCCTACCTTATATTTCTAAGGAAGTAGCGACATCTGGAGTATCCAATGAAGAAGAAGACATCTTAAGGACTCAACAGTTAGACCTTGTATATGCACAATCTGGTTTACTGTACGAGATTATACCTGATGCACCGAGATCAAACACTGATCTAAGTAGACCCAAACCTGGACCACATGCTGACGGCATAGTGGGTTCAGTTAACTCTGCAGCGTTCGAAGCACTGACCAAACAGGTCCAAGCCTTAACTGTCAAACATCCGACTGTAGATATTTCTTCTGTCACAACCTCTCCTTCTATGTCTGAGCCTGTCAATCAGGTTCAGAACAATCAAAAGGGCCCTCGGCAGCCCAACAACAAAAAGAAGGGCAAGAAAGGAGAGGGGAACCAACAAAATCCCAAAAAAGACAATGCCAAAGAGGCTAACAAGGAAGAAAATAAGGTTAAGTTCCCTTGTAAACTTTGCAAGCAGAACCACCTTACTCACCAATGCCCTCTGCTTGAAGAAGCCCAGAAGCTCTTAAGAGAAAAGAAGCCTGTCGTCCTGAAAGATCCATTTCCTAAAGGGCAAGGCTCAACTTCTGGCACCTCCAAAACTGGGGGCACTTCGCACGCTTCGGTTGATCAAACATTTATAAACATGGTTAATTCAGATGCACTTTTCAAACTAGAGCCAGGAACTATACCCCGGAAGCGCAGAAAAAAGATAAGGAGATTCCGGAATCCTCCACTCCACTCCACATACCTGTGGACCCAATGCCCAAGATTCTGAAATGTGTCTTGAAGAGGGCATCGCACAATCCCAACACACGGGCTGCTTCTAACTACAATGTGGTTGAAGATTTAGCCCAAACTCCTTATGCCATGTCTACTCTAGAAGTCTTGCAGAGTTGTCCTTTACAATGAAATGCACTTCTGGCAGCTATTGGGAGTATGGAGTCCTCCAACATGTCTGTGCGATTTGATATGACTGATGTCAAATACCGGTTGCCATATCACATTGCACTTTAGATTGAGGTCATTCATGGTGCAATGACCATCAGACGAGCTGTAGTAGATGAGGGAGCGTCGACTTGCGTAATGTCGATTTCCTGTTGGAAAGCTTTAGGTTCCCCTGAGTTAGCCCCTTCCAACACACTGCTTACTACATTTGATGGCATAACTTTCCATCCACATGGAGTTTTGCCATCATTTGATGTCACTTTGGCCGGTAAGATAGTTGCTGTTGAAATAGAAGTTCTGGACGCTCCACTTGATTACAATATGTTATTGGGTAGGAGTTGGACTTATGCCATGCGATCTATAGCATCGACAGTTTTTTGAGTGGTCATGTTCCCATTTGAAGGTAAGATCATTACAGTCGATCAAATTTCTTTCACTCAAGGAAAACACCAGACTTCTTCGGAAACCACAGTTCCTTTGATTGATCAAAACACCCCAGTTGGAGAGAGTTTAGGAGCAGGACTTTTCGGATCACTAATTGGCACTTTTGACCTACCTGCTCCTACTTTATTTGTTGGGACTGAGGGATGTTCATCATCTGAAACTTCTATGGTTAGTTCAACAACTGATCCTGAGTTTCACTCAACTGATACAAACCCCTTCGAGCCCACTCCTGTTGTAGAAGTTACCCACTTGGATTCTCATCAAACTACAACAGAACATATGTCGACTCAATTGGTGTCTGTCGAGTTAAACATAGATTGTGCCACTACTCAGACACCTGAACCGATCCATTCCCTCGACAGTTCAGGAATTACTTTACCTTCTGATGAGGAAATGTTAGAAGCCTTGAACGACCCGGACCATCCTCGTGAACATATAGATCGCGCGTCTTTCTTGTTTCCTTTTCTTAACTTGTTAGAGAGAGGTGAATTTTGTTCACCACCTGATGAAAATACTGCTCCCACTCCTTCACAAGTTGCTATTGTTGAAGCAAATAGAGTACATACCTCGCTGGTGAACATTTTCACTAGGGTCAACGGAAATATTTTCTTTGAGACGGGATGTTATCTCGATGAGATCATCTCATATACCAATCTTTTCCATGATTTCCATAACACCTTTTCCCGGCCTCCTGAGGAGGATCCAGTCATTGACCCTACCTGAAGAAGTACTACGCCTAGGCTGAAATACTTTTTCTTGTAACATAGCTATATATTTTTGTAAAGCTAGTTTTGTTATGCTCATTAGGTGATCTTATGTGTGTTTCATTTCGTGTACCAGATGTCAACCGCACATTTCTTAGGATTTGCTGATGGCGCCAGTCGGCACACCTGTCAGTTGGCTGCAGCAGCTTGGGTCATTTACTCACCCGTTGACCAACTTGTCTCTTCGGGGGGGGGTTTGTTTGGGACCTACCATGAATAATGTAGCTGAATACAGTGCAGTTATAGAACTTCTCCGAGATGCTCTCAGTCATGGCATTTCATACCTGGAGGTAAGGCTTGACTCACAATTAATTGTATTTCAGTTAACAGGTGTCTATCAGATCAGGGATCCAGTATTTCTACGTCAGTTTCTACGAGTTAGACTATTGGAAAGACAATTTCATTCTATTAGATATGAACACATTCCGAGAAGTTTAAACACTTTAGCTGATTCATTAGCAAACTATGTGTTAGACTGGCATTTACATCACACATTATCATAAACAACATTGCACACATAAAATTAAAACACATACACATGTAAATAACCGATACTATATATAACTGGTACCGTATCAAAAAATATGAGTTTTGGATCATGAGTTCATCAGGTCAAGTCATAAAAGTACAAAATCTAGGCATAGTAGCCTCAAAAATATATACATATAATGTTTTCTTCTCCTATGGAGAAGGAGGGACCTCCTCATCATCTACCGCATTGCGATAGCATATCACTAGTCTAGCAATCCGCTGCAGCACCCTAAGCCATGCTGGGGTCACCCCAACAACATCTTCCTGCATGTCAACAGGTATCTGGTCCATGCGGCATGCAGGAATCTCATGAGTCAACCGACTCATTTTCCTCTCCAGGGTTCCCAACATAGCATCTGCTGCGGTAATATCAGCTGGCCTCACATAGATGGTAGGATGGCCCTCAGGACGAACGGGCCCAACATCTGCATATGACACTTGGTTAGAACTTCAAAACTCATTCATAAAAATCAAATACTTGAAAAAGTTTGAAAAAATTGAATAAATTCTCAAAATTTAAACATACCAATATCTCCCCAGGCTCCACCTGGCGGAAGCACCAGCTCTGGATCGTGACGGAAATCCAATCCAGCATAGGGAAACTACTCAAAAGCGGGTACTTGCCTCTCGCACCACCCCTAGAAGTCATCAGTGTGGTAACGATAGTGACTTTCCCCACCACCCTGGCAGAGAAAAATGTCACCCCAACGGCCTAGTCTGGGCTCACGAGGGTTAACCTGTGGTAGAGACATTCCCAAACTAATAGCAGGCATCCTCTCGAAGAAGAAAGTACACAAAATACTTCCGTACCCAAAATTCTTCATTGTGCCGAATTTGCAACCTGTCAATTGAGATTTCATGTTTGCTAGCAAACTAGTACTCCAATCATAAACATGGCCATGCAAGAACTGTACACCAATATGCATCGAATGCCGGGAAGCTAAGTGTTGTGATGCACTACCGGCTACCCGGTTGATCATGCTCACTATCACTTTTAGAGGGAGACCATCAATAGTTGAAATCAGGACTTGGCTTCCCGATTTTTCTGCTCCGGCAACACAGTATGTATTCACATATTCTTGCACTGATCGTGCACCCAAACGAGAAGACCCTTTCAGATTGATTACATCTCCTCTCCTTGAGAGACCGATAATAAAGTAGATGTCCTCAATGGTAAGCTCAAGAGTTTTCCCGCGGATGATGAAGGTATTAGTATTGACATCCCAATACTGAATCAGTCTTTAGAACAGTTTGTTTAATGCCCGCATGTTTACGGTTCGATAAAATTTCAACAAACCGCATTTTCAGAGCGCATGGAGGGTAGCTGGGTATTGCATGGCTAACCTATCCATGTCTTCATGCTCCCTTTCCCTCCATTGTAAGACTATCCTGCACAAAAACCAAATTTTTTTTGAGTCTCGGCGCTTATAGGTAGTTTTGCAAGTATGTATGCTACTATGTATACTACACAGTAGCGTGCAGGCGCTACTCTGTTTGAGCAACGTAGCGCCCATTGCGTTTGTACGCTACTCTTATGTATACACAGTAGCGCCCGCGCATAAAAATTTATGAGCATCACGTTGCAAAGCTATTTTTGCTCAAAAATTGAAAAATAAACCATTGAAATGCAAGATAGGTGGATTTCAACTCACTTGGTGGAGGAAGTGTGACGATTGGATGCTCGGTTCGATCGCAATGGAGATTTGAAACTTGCAAAATGTTGCCCCAATTTTTGCCCTACAAACAAATTGAAAATTGATTTTTTAAACAATGAAAATATATATAAATTGGATTTTGATTTTTACCCATATCTGTTAGTTTTCTATAGTTTCAAAATTTTCATAAAACCCTAATTAATCAATTGAAACACACAATACGGTATAACACTGATCCAAACTCAATTTTCACCTAATTGTTGTCGGATTCGTCTCCTAAGCTCAAATTTCTTGATGATAGACCTTGTCAGTTAACTAAACATTCCAAATTCATATATCATTTAAGATTTTTTCTGCATCGACTAATATTTTGTTGAAGACCTAGTTTTGGCAGGGCATGAAGCTACGATCTGAGAAGTTGACCTTTAAGTCATTTTAAGCTCTTGTTTGGAATATTTAAACCTAAACAAGATAGCCGAGCAAACTTGTCCTCTTCGAGCTCGTTAAAGTATCCGAAGGCTCATCCACTCAGGTATAGAATTATCCCTTTTCCGGGCCTCAGTGGATTAACTACGGAAAAGGTATACTCTAGGTATACTCCTATATGCGCTAGAAGAGTTCTCCTTTCATTGTTTTATACTTTTTCGGGGGAGGAGACTAACTGTATGAAAAAGGAACTTTTGGAGTCTCTCTTTAGGGTTTTTAGACTCTCTAAATATGAAAATACCAAGCAAGCATTCACCTACTCGGGCTCGATGTGAAATCCACGAGAGGGTATGTAGAGGACTATTTAAGTTTTTCAACTCTATAAACAAGAAAACACCGCCGAGCACAGACCAATCCGGCCTCGATATAAAATCCACGGATAGGTGAAAAGAGGATTGTTTAAGTTTTTCAGACTCTATAAACAGGAAAACACTGGCGAGCATTAATCTGCTTGGGCTCGATACTAAAATCCACGAGCAGATATATGGAGTTATTGTTTAAGTTTTTCAGACTCCTTAAAATTGAAAACACCGGCGAGCAAGAACAGATCTCGGCTCGATATTAAAATCCAGAGATCAGTACATATAGAGTAATCTTCGAACTCTATAAATTATGAAGAAGGTACTGAGTCTTCCTACCATGGGCTCGTTAAATTTTTTACATGGTTGGACTTATTGAGTTTTCATTCTTTCTTGGACTCATAAAAACAACAAGAAGGGTATTCTTTTATCTAAAAAGAATAAGGAACGGGAAAGACATATCATATCTTCATTGTCAAAGGCAGTTTTCAGTCAAGTTCTATCCTTGAACACAGCACCTACTTGAGTCTATCTTGTCGGTTGGGTTTAGTTTTTGGCCTCAGGGTGAACCTTTCCTCCGAGTTATTTACTCCCCTGGTTGGTTATGCTTCCAACCATATGGAGGGTCTGTTAATGTCTCTTACATTTCAGACTTATTTACCCCATTATGTCAGAAACTGCCTGAGTCACTTTGTGTCGTGCTCAATGTTCAAGGATACACCCTGTGTCGGCCATTCTGCAGTTTACCTTGACCTCATGTGTTGGCCTTACTAGTGTCAGTCTTGTTGCATATTATTCCATATCAGCTCTTACCAGTTGAGTGTTCCTCGAGTTGGATGACGAAGGATGCCTTAAGGCCTCCCTTCCAATGGACTTCTTCCCATCGACACCAAATCATTATTCTGGGATTGAAGTTTAGAGTTTCGGTTAGTACCTTGGAGATTGCAGTCACCAGTGGCAATTTTCCTCGCTGTTGAATGATGAGAATACATCAATGTCTCTTCTTCGACAGGATTCCCAAGTGTTCGACTCCAAGTCCATCTATTCACATTTGGCGAATCGTACTTGGTACCTTGGACCCCATCATCATTATCAGTGGAAGTCCTCGTGTTTGTTAACGGTATACATCAATGACCGGTAATCAAACGATGCCCTCCATGTTTGACTGTCAACTCATCAATTCACATGGTTAGGGTTTGTACCTAGGGTTGTTTTAGGATGAATACCTTGGGATTTTGATGACATTACCTCATTTTGTTATCGCCCAAGTTGCGCAAGACTGAGCCTCACTTATATTCGGCTCTCCATGAGACATAGATCCAGTTTGTTGTTATGGCTATGATCTCTTAGTTTGACATGGATCCATGCTTGTATTTCAAGTGGCCATGCTTTATATACATCTCCTTGTTATGTATCGGATATCATGTTGTATCACACTACACATCTATAAGATGTCAAAAATGTAATTGCTCGCTGACCTTGATCTTTGTTGCAGGTTTCTTGTGACTTGTTTTCTGCGGTTCTGTGCTCCTCCTCTGGCTTTGGATTGTAATGTATTTTGGCCATCATTTCCCTCTGACCTCACACATTCAGGGGCATCTGTTATAGGTCAAACTTGCACCTCTCCGTCCGTGATCACCCTGAGTTGCTGATCACACAAAAGGACAATTTGGATGGAGGAGCATGTTGACCTTGGATGATATGACAACTCATTCCATTTCCTGACATTACTGGAAAAACATAAAAAATATCATTTTGAGATATGAGCGCTACTCTACTCAAAGAGACTAACGCCCATACGCTACTCCACTATAAAATAGTAGCACCCATATCCAAATATACGCTACTCCAGTGTATCAAAGTAGCGCTCGACATTTAAAATTGAATGAGCGCTAGTTGTTAAACACCAGGGTAGCGCTCTATACGCTACTCTACTGAACAAGAGTCCCGTACATCTTAAAAGATGATTAAAAAATAAATTGATTCATCGAGGAGGATTAGTTGATGGCAGTTTCCTAACTCCCCCAACTTCCTCCATAACTACATTTTGACCTGAACTGCTTCTTTAATCCTATAAATACCAAGAAGGTTAAAGGAGAAGGGTTAGAAATTGGAGTTAGTTAAATTGATTAATGGAAAAAATTTGAAGAAGCTTGCATTGGAGGAGTTGTTGCAGAAAACATCCAAGCCAGAGCAGAGCCAGAGCCCAGAATCTAGTTGCAGGAGCCTATTTCATTATCAGGTATACTTGTACATCATTCTATTTTTGACAAATAAAGGTTGAAGTGTTTTTCTTGTTCCAATTTGAATGTGTTAGGAAATGGCATCTTAATGTTAAATTTTCAGAATTTACTTCAATCTGATCTAGGATCTTAACTGAGAGAACAACATGTACAACATATCTACAACATATCAATCATGGAGACAATAATGCAAGAACACAAGAGACACAAAGATTTACTTGGGGAAAACCATAAAGGTGAAAAACCCCAATAACTTCCTCAGAGATAGATAGAGCAATGATACAACCAACCATGAGAGATAGACATAACCTAGCAGCAGATCCTCCTCCTCCATAAGTGCGCCACTCCTCCTTGAGTGCATGAGTGAGAAGTGAGTGAGTAAATAGAGTGCCTCCCGCACTCTATTTATACTTGACTTGACTTTCCTTTTTACCTAACTCATGTAGGCTCGAACTTAACTACATAACACAATGCTGACTGGGCCGACCCCCAATAGGGTGGTCTAATAACCCTTCGACCCAATTGGACGACCCCCAATAGGGTGGTCTAATAACCCTTTGACCCACATGACTTATATAGGGCCGACCCGAACAAGGTGGTCTAATAACCCATCAAGTATAAGTTACGACACTTACAATATAAATAACGACACTTCCGTATAGAGGAATAATAACATCTCTATAGGAATAAAATATACATATATGTGAAATACATTCTGAAGTTACATATACATCAACACTCCCTCTTAACTAGGAAGGTATTTCTCAGCACAGTTCTTCTAGCACAAGTCATCTTTTCTAGATCACCGTCACTAGATAATTGTCATCGAGTCATCATCATCATCATCACTGTTGCTGCTATCTCAATCAATCTCTGAATCTACTCGTCATAGGAAGTTCTACAGAGCCAGTCCTTTTTCATACTGGATGTAGGCCCACCACCTGTAGGTCTTCATCATCACTGGCCATACTGTGGAATCCTCAGGACTTATTACGTGCGTCAAAAAACCTCGAAAGAGCATCCCAGGCTGTTACGAGCACACAGCTCTACCTATAGGATCGCCCAGGGCGCTATTACATGTGACCCCACCACAAAACCTCGAAAAAGCATCCCAGGATGTTATGGGTACACAACTCCGACCTGTAAGATCTCCCAGGGCGCTATTATATGTGGTCATGGCAAAACCTCGCAAGAGCATCCAAGGACTGATTACGGGCACACAGCCCAACCTATTGGATCTACCAAGGCGCTATTACATGCCATAGGACAAAAACTCGTAAGAGCATCTGCCAGATATCCCAGGGTGCTATTACATGCCATAGGCAAAACCTCGAAAGACTATCTGCAGATCTCCTAGGGAACCGAATTACATGTCCTCCCAGAGCAAAACCTCGAAAGAGCATTTGCCAGATGTCCCAGGGCACCGATATTACATGCCATAGGAAAAACCTCGAAAGACCATCTGCAAATCTCCCAGGGCACCGGATTACATGCTCATCTGCACAACCTGATCCACGGCCACAGAGTATCAACCTGATACTCACCATACATCATCCTGATGTATCCATGATCATCCTGATCATCATCACTGCAACATCCTGCTGCATGTCATCTGGAGCAACATCCTGATCATCACTGCAACATCCTGCTGCATGTCATCTGGAGCAACATCCTGAAGCTCGTCATCTATGATCATCCTGATCATCACTGCAACATCCTGCTGCATGTCATCTGGAGCAACATCCTAAAGCTCGTCATCTATGATCATCCTGATCATTAATGCATCTACCTGATGCATACCAAGTATCTATCTGATACATATCATCATACATGATCCTCCTGATCATCAATGTATCCACCTGATACAAATACAAATACATGATACATATCACCATACATGATCCACCTGATCATCAATGCATCTACCTGATGCATACCAAGTATCTACCTGATACATATCATCATACATGATCCTCCTGATCATCAATGTATCCACCTGATACAAATACAAATACATGATACATATCACCATACATGATCCACCTGATCATACAATGTATCCACCTGATACATATACAGATACATGGTCCAAGCATCCAACATGATGCATATACAAAATACATACACATGATCCAATTGATCATATCCAGCATCAACATGATGCGTACATACATACATAAAAATGATCCAACTGATCATATCCAGCATCCAACATGATGCGTACATGCATACATAAAAATGATCCAACTGATCATATCCAAGCAGAAACCAGAACATCATCCTGATGCTCATCATCCAGTGCTTACATCCACAGCCATGTGAAGGATCCTCCTTCCAACATGCTTGGAATGGCTTCAGCAAATGTGTCCATTTCTTCTTCCTCGAAGTGTCTTCGATCTGAAGAACGCCAAGCCTCTCTCTGAAGTACTCGAACTTCACCCTGGCTAGTGGCTTCGTCAGCACATCTACAATCTGCAAATTTGTCACAACATATAGGAGCTTCACAGCTCTTCTCTGCACCATATCCCTGATATAGTGATATTTGATCTCTATGTGTTTCAACCTGTCATGAAACACTGGGTTCTCGGACAGCTTCACACAACTCTGGTTATCACAGAAGATACCAGTAGCCTCCAATGGGAGATCAAATAGCTCAGACAGTAGCTTCCATAGCCATACTTCCTCACAACTAGCTGAACAGGCTGCAACATACTCTGCCTCAGCTGTACTTAGTGTTACACAGGACTGCTTTCTGCTAAACCAAGAGATCACACCTGATCCCATATTGAAGCAGCACCCAGATGTGCTCTTCCTATCTACAGCACTGCCAGCCCAATCTGAATCAACATAACCCTGTAGGTTAAACTTTTGATTCGCTTCATACTTGAACCCATAATCCACTGTACCCTTCAAGTACCTCAGAACATGCTTTACAGCAACCAGGTGAACACTCCTCGGATCCGTCAGGAACTAGCTCAATGTGTTCACAGCAAAGCAAATGTCTGGTCTCGTGTTCGTCAGGTACATCAAGGACCCAATCATTTGATGATACATAGAGACATCAATTGGCTCAGATGAAGCATCACATAGAAGCTTCAGATTCGATGCCATTGATGTGGCCATGGCCTTGCAATCCATCATCCCGAACCTCTTCAGGATCTCTACTGCAAACTTCCCTTGTTCAAGGAAGATTCCATCTGCACTCTGCCACACCTCCATGTCAAAAACAAATAGTGCATCATCCCCAAGTTCTTCATCTCGAACTCGGCAGTAAGATTCCGCTGCATGTCGGTAATCAATCTATCTTCACCTGTAACAAACAGGTTATCCGCATACAAAAGTAGTATCACTGGATTGCCTTCCTCAACCTTGTAGTCAAGGTTGGAATTCGTTTTACTCTTGGTAAAGCCCAAACTGGATAGAAAGCTGTCTATCCTACCATACCAAGTTCTGTACATATATATGACTACACCATGCTGTCTTGAAATCCATCTGGTGCATCTTCTATTTCATCACTTTTATATTTCTCAATGCTGCCATCTGCAACATGCTTGATCTGATAGTTCCATTTGGAAGTCATAACAAACTTCCCTTCACGTCTTGGGACTACATCCCAAACATCATTCTTCATGATCGACGGATCATGGCATTTCATTTCTTCATCCCAGATCCTGGAAACTTCAATATCTTCAATAGATATCTTTGTTGCTGGAACAAATGTTGTAGTTCTTCTTTTGTAGGAGATGGCATACTATCTTTCCTACACAACAAGTTAAATTGCATGATTAGAAAACATCTCATAGTTTTCAGAACAAATTCTTACACATAAAGAAATATGTCATACAGCCATGCAATTATCTTTGCCAATGCTTCAATACAACATTTATCCATATCCCGTAACTTTCTAGATGCCTTCCAATCTCTACCAGAACATTGTTAAGAGTGTGCACAACTCCCAACATGTCAGCAAAGAGGTTTCATTCTAGATAAGTAGCAATGGAATGTTGTACAGGTCCATAGGCCACTTACCCATGTATATTAGTAGTATACTGTTCATCAATGCAACTATTCTAATATGCACAATACATATCCTAAGTCTAGGAACATGAGCATATACATCATTGAACAATTTTATTTAAACAAACACATATGCAAGAAATGATAATTAAAATACTTATCTTTGTTTGTTCGTTGGGTGGAATCCCTCTGAGTCTTTGCTTTCTTGCAGGAGCTGCTGGAGTCCTAATCTGCAGTAGCTTCTTCTACACCTTTCTGTTGTGGAATGTAGAGAGATGGACAACTCCCTCTGAATATCTGTATCCTTTCATAAACCACTGGAGTGTACTCCCTCTTGATCTTTGCTCCCTAGATTACCTATCCTTGAACTTATATACATTCTCGATCCCTATGCATGCTTGTTAGTATCATCATTGTGTTATCCTCTAATATAAAATCATACATTCATTAGTATACTATTAAAACACAATAATCTCAAGCATGTATAGTCATGATCATTTCAAACAGAAAATAATAAGCATTAGCATTCAAGGTTTATGTAGGATTCTTATGGTTAGTCAAATCATAAGAAACATAACATGTCTAAACCTGTAATTACTGAAACCTATAACTCTTCAGGTTAGTTGAATCATCAATCAAGATAAGAGATATAATATGCATAAAACCTGTGATTATTCAAACCTATACCTTCATGATTCTTCTGGTTAGTCATATCATCAATTATGGTAAGAAATATAATATGCATACAGCCATGACTTATTCAAACTTATGACTTCATGAATAATCATTATCAAACAACACAACAGTATAAGATCCTAACACAAGGTAGGATTCTATCTTGATATAGGAAAAACATACCTGGATTAGCATGCTAGCTATTTATGTCTAACATACCCGTATAATGTCTTTTGTTTCTCTTCAGTGACTTGTGCTAGTAACCTGTAAATCTCATAGGTTAACCATTATAAAACCAAGTTATACATACCTCGTAAATGGATCTTCTATGAGATCCATGACAATGGATGAATCTTTGTCCTCGTGTCATCATGATCATATGTTCTTGAACCAGAACATGATTTGTCTTTCTTGGTGTACCTTTCATGTTAGTAGACAATATACACCTCATACAACACCATAATGCATTAGTACAATCATAAGTGTCAACACCCTAATCAATGAATATCTTGTATCATGCATTCATAATTTTGTTAAGGTGATATGACAAATCTAAAATCAAGATTGTACTAACCGTAATAACATAAAGACAAACATACAATAAACTTAATCATGAAAAAATATCAAAACATACCTCGATGAGTCATACCTGTCGAGATCACTTGTAATCTTCTTATGTAAGACTTTAGCCTCATCTCCCTCTGAAACAGGAACATCTTCACTTATGCAGGAGACCAATCCATCTTCTTCTAGGATTAACCCAATCCACTTGATTTGCAAGAACTGGACCAGGAGCTGGATATGGGTTTGTCAGAGAAACCCCAAAAATTCAAACTTTGAATTTCAAACTTCTGAAAGGATAGAAATATGCGCCTTGATGAGCTGATCAAGCTAGTATATTTAGAAGTTGAAAACTGCAAAGTTTCACTCCTCAATTTTGCCTTTGAAACTTCTGGATTCACTGGACGTGACCCTGAACTGGGGTTTGATGAAGCCCACTCTTCTTCCCAATCAAAAGGTTTGATCCAAATCTCTAAGCTTTTATTTTTCTGAGGAGCTTCCAGCCATGGTCACAGATTTAAAAAATTCCCATTTTTACAGAAGCCCTAATTTTCCACTTTCCTGATCAAAGTCTCGAACTAGGGTCTGATCAAACCTGGCCTTCTTCCCAACCAAAAATTCTGATCTTGGTCTCTAGATTTTTATTTTGATGAGTAGCATTCAACCGTGGTCTCCGTTTACAAAAATTCCAACTTTCTCCAAAGCCCTAAATTCCGGAAGCCATGAATGAAGGTACCAAAAAATAATTCTGTTTTGACAGAAATATGTACCTGATTGTTTCTGGTGCAACTCTGAAATTTTTGATCCACAGGGTCTGAAAAGGTTTCCTGAGATAGCCTGACCTGTTAGCTTTCCATCCTGACAGGTTTGACCTCAATTGGATTTTCTGAGAGAGAGTTATGCCAAATGTCGCAACGTGACCTGTTTTGGGATAATACAAGAGAGAGAACTTGTACGGCGTGCCACGTGTCACGGTTTCAACTTCGGCCTCTGAAAACCTTTCCTGATATATCTCGGCCTGTTATCTTTCCATCCTGACAGGTCTGACCTCGATTGGATTCTCTGAGAGAGAGTTATGCCAAGTGTCGCAACGTGACCTGTTTATGGGATAATACAGGAGAGCAAACTTGTACGGCGTGCCACGTGTCACTGGTTCACCTTCGGCCTCTGAAACATTTTGTTGAGATAGTACAGTGTGTGTACTACCTGTCACTTTTTACGAAATTTCATTTGGATCTTCCTAGCCCAAGTTATGACCTTTTTCCCAAGGTCACCTGATTTTGACTCAGATCTGGAAGAGGAAGAAACCCTATATTGCACAGATCATAAATCACAAAGTACAACGAATTAGAGGTTGTCCTTTGGACACAAGGTACCTGGAGATTTAATCTTCGTCCTGTAACAATTTCAGATCCTAAAACTTCGCCAAAACGGATTTATAGCGAAAGTGATACGATGACTGGTTTTTGCTATATCAAGCCCTAGCATCGTAAGTGCAACAAGTGTCATACATGCCATATCATGCCTTCTTTCAGGCTAGCTTTGATACCATGTTAAATTTTCAGAATTTACTTCAATCTGATCTAGGATCTTAACTGAGAGAACAACATGTACAGCATATCTACAGCATATCAATCATGGAGACAATAATGCAAGCACACAAGAGACACAAAGATTTACTTGGGGAAAACCATAAAGGTGAAAAACCCCAATAACTTCCTCAGAGATAGATAGAGCAATGATACAACCAACCATGAGAGATAGACATAACCTAGCAGCAGATCCTCCTCCTCCATAAGTGCGCCACTCCTCCTTGAGTGCATGAGTGAGAAGTGAGTGAGTAAATAGAGTGCCTCCCGCACTCTATTTATACTTGACTTGACTTTCCTTTTTACCTAACTCATGTAGGCTCGAACTTAACTACATAACACAATGCTGACTGGGCCGACCCCCAATAGGGTGGTCTAATAACCCTTCAACCCACATGGCCGACCCCCAATAGGGTGGTCTAATAACCCTTTGACCCACATGACTTATATAGGGCCGACCCCAACAAGGTGGTCTAATAACCCATCAAGTATAAGTTACGACACTTACAATATAAATAACGACACTTCCGTATAGAGGAATAATAACATCTCTATAGGAATACAATATACATATATGTGAAATACATTCCGAAGTTACATATACATCAACACTTAAGTTGGATTTATTTTGGTCAATGCTGAATGTTAAACATTGCTTTTGTTTATTTCAAGCTTTATATATTGCCCAAAATGTTTTGAGAAAGGTATTGTTGTTGCAGGTTTGCTGAAGGAAAGGTAAATTTGGAAGCTGAACGCGAGATCGAGTCAAGACTAGGATCAAACTTCGGTTAAAAGGTGTGCTCCCTAAATCTACAACTTATTTCTTTTTGTAAATGCCTCTGTAATAGCATCAATACACTTACCTATCACCCCAACCAAGTTGATAGCAGTAGTTTCCTTGCTATAGGGTAGAAATGCCCGCCAACACCCCTCAGAAGTAACCAATTCTATTGAGTTATCCAACAGGAATACCCTACACAACATTGATTCAAGGGGCACCCGTCTTCGCATCTACAAACTAAACCCTGTTTCATATTGGAAAGCATCCCTCCACCCACTCAAAACCATGGCGACTCCTCCCATCATCAAATTGGTCCCCCAACTCACCCAAAACTATAGGGACTCCGCCATTATTATTTATGTACAAAATATTTCCCTTACCACCTTACATTGTGGAAACACCATATTCTTTTGGTGGAAACCCATGGTCTCCTTTGATCGATGTATTTGAGTCTCAATATCCTCACTAGTATCCATTTTTTTGTCACCATTACTCTTTGTTTTGTGTCTCCATTAAAGCCCTTTCATTTTCAATTTGTCTCCCTCCATCTCAATCTGTACCATTACGAAAGGAAAGCTACTATCCCCACTCCCCATTTTTACATCGATCAAAGGAAGTTATGATCCCCACTATTATCAACTATTCTTGTGTCAAGTATATTCATCCCTAAGTTGGTTACAACATGATCTTGGTTCTCAAGGTAAGACCCTTTTCTTATCATGTACTTCAGGTCTCATCAACGTCAAAACACTATATTTCAAGAGTTACACTTGTACATTCAGATCCCTTGCAATCACTATAAGGGATCACATCAAAATTGGTAAGGAGAGTCATTAGTGCTCCCTAACTAAGTGGTTTCCCTTATGCTCGACATTAAAACATGTATCGCATCAGGGGGAAACATAACTTTGAAGGTAGTAGTGTTCACATTTACAAATCATGGTAGCAGTCCATCTGGCATAGTGAAATTCTCAGGCGGCTTCACAAACCATATTGGTCACCCACCCCCGTGGGATTATCATGATCATCAGTAGTACCACTTCTTCAACATTCCGCAGTAGTTCTTGGGTTATTTAATCTCACATCGATTGAATCCTCCTTCATCCATGTCCCCATAGTATAGTCAGGATACCCCCTGGTCCTCTGTCATTGTAATGACCTTGACAACATTTCATGAGCATGGGTATACCCACCTCATTTGTATAAAAAACTATTCTTTACTACAGCTCCAATGGTTGTCACCAACAATACTCCCCCATGGGAGGAACCTATTTTCCACATATGTTGTGTCCTACATAACAAGAGAGAAACACAAGAAAACATGATGCATTATCAGCTCTACAGTACCCTACGAACCTCATACATTAGGGGGCATCTGTTAATGCCTAAATTTATCACACATGTGACATTTCGATGATTATTGCAGTAAGGAATCATCAACATAAAGAATGTAGTTCACCATAGGCATCCTCAACAAATCCAAAAGACATCATGACTCGAAAATACCCAAGATTAGTCAAAATAAGGGGTCATGTGACTAAACCATTGTTAACCCGCGCTATAGCGCATGTTATCAGTTCAGTGCCCATGTGATACCCACACGGCTATTCCTTTGATAGTCGTGGTATTGTCAAAATGGAAGGACAACCTACTTCCCACGGCACTTCGAACGCTCCATCACCTCCAAGGATCTGAATTCAACTCCTCACATACTTGGTGGCATTAAATAGGGCCCTTGGTGTACCTTGGAACTAGTTCATGAAGGATATGGGTTCACATTTGGATCTGGTTGTTTGTTGGCCACCTATTGGCCTGCACAAGGAATCCATTTGCATGCATTTTGTAGAGAGAAATCAAGAGCAAGGTTATGCTACTATATTTTTGTTGGAGCTTCCTCATAACCCACCTCTTCCTATCATTGTAGGCATTCCCAAGTTCCCTTTCCACCTTCCATCAAGGCGCAAGAGTTCCTCTCCATTGTTCTACCATCTACTTAGCATATAGGTTGGAACAAAAAGGCCTCCCTAAGGGAGATTGTTGGCTTCCCTTGAATCCCACACCTCCTTGATGTTGTACAACTTGACCATTGGGAAATACAAAGTGGTTTGAATCTTGGCTCTGGTGAATTGTACAAATTCATTGTCAGAGTGATACAACTAAAAATGACTAATTCATATTCTTAATGTTATTGTTATGTACTGGTTATTTCTAATTTAGTTCTTAGCCTGTGATCAAATTGGTCATTTTTAGATAGCTCACTTAAAATATATCAATTTTGGTCAGTTATCCCTTGAAAAAACTATGACGACCAAATTTTTTGGTCGCCTGGTCACTTATCTCTCATTTTCCACTAGTGATGAGACCCCCTTGTTCTTGGACCCTTGCACCTAGGAACCTGATGCAGGAGTAACTCCGAGCTATGAAAACTAACACTCCCTCTTAGTGAGGGCAGTATTATTGGCATCTCCTTCACCTGGACCTATCTCCACACTCTTGTCTCCAATCAATGAAGTTGCTCCCTTTGAAACTGAAGGTTCCTCAACCACCTTCCCTAGATAAAGTGATGGAGATATGTTCCAGAGCACTCTGAATTGAGAGTTCTTCTCACTCTCCTGCTCGTCCTCAAGACTAATCTCATACCAAATCAATCTCCTTATAGATTTGACGAATCCTCTCTAATGGATGCTGCCATTGCTGCCACTGAGTTTGACCTCCCACTAGACTCTCCATCCATAGGTCATCTCGTTAACTTGTACAAATTGCCATCCCTAGTGCCAAGCACTCATGCTATATCTACACTCCCACCCAATGGATAAATAATCACCTGTCCCAGGAAATGGAAAACCGCATATCCATCATCTTCTATAGTAGACACTGAGAGTAAATTATTTTTCAGCTCAAGAACAAACAACAGTCCACTAACCTCTAGAAAACCTCTAAACTTGATTTGGAATATAACACTTCCAACTCCTTCTACCGAATGGGTGATATCCACCCCATCTTCTGTGAGTATAACTCTGTTTATATCTGTCAAATCTAGGAACATATCTCTTGTTCCTATAATATGATGTGCTACCCCACCATCCATGTACCACACTCTAGTGTTCGAAAACTTATCTACATTGTTTCCTGAAAGAACCGAGACAAGCGAGGATTCATTCTCAAATTTCTTCGCATACTCTTTGTTGAAGCCCCGGCTGTGTAGGTTGTTGGAATGGGTTCCAAGGCTAACAACAGAGGGTGAAAACCCAGATTGAAAGGATTCAAAAGACTCTGCGCAAGATAATTTCTCTCCCCAGCCTGTTTGGTGTAGTTAACTCCCACAGATACAAAGGCCTCCGACACTTATGGGGTTTGATCTTGAAAGGATTAGTATTCCTATGAAGGAAGATTAAAGTGTCCTAACTCTAAGATAGATCTAAACCTAGAACAACTCTACCTTAAAGGATATCTAAATTGAATTAGATCTAATCTAAAAGGAGTGTTTTGACTGTGTGCATGATAACTTGGCTTGAATTTAATAAGGCATTCCACCAACTTAACAGAAATGTAAAATTGGATCACTTCCTATTACTGCAAAATACAATCATACATTGAAAATTAACTAATGATAGTTTAAGGATTAGGTGCATACAAGATTATCTCGTAGTTCTTATGCTAATTGAAAAATTAACATGAATTAATAATTTCCGTGAATCATTTGCAGAAATAGATAAATATTTTAATTAAACAAATTCAATTAAAACATAAATACACAAAGACCATGAATTAAGACAAATCCAAATCATATATCAATGCATTAATGATTGCAAAATTTAAACAGTATGAATTCAATATTTAAGGTGAATAAATCAGACATCATAAAAAACATTCAATAACATAGAAAAAGAAGATGCAAAAGAAACTAAGTTTGATTCATTAAGTTTGCAACAAATTACAAGATCTCAAGTGAAGCAGCGTTTCTCCAGTCCTTCTATGGTGATTTTCTCCCTCCCCTCTATGAGAGTTCTACCCTTTTAAAGAATAATTACAAAGTAGTTACAAACAATAGACTTCCCATAAAACAGGGATTACAAAATCAAGTTCCACTACAAAATCATTTTCAAGAGTGATTAATGCTTAACAACTCCCGAAATTCCCAAGGAATTCAGTACATACATTTAGCGGAATATCCCACAGCGAATCGTGAAAGACAACAACAACTCACTATCTTCCTGTGACAAATAACAAGGGAACTAAAAGATCTTTCTTAGAATATTCATCATGATCAACAATGTCCTCAAAAACTGAAAAGTCGACCACTTGTTCCTCCTTCAAAGGGATTGGTGGAGTGACAGGTACTTCATTGATTATAAAATCCTGGATAATGTTATCGTCCTGATCAACTAGTTTTCCAGTGATCTTATTTCTCTTCCTCTGAGGGAGCCATATGCACATGGATTGAATATTAGAATCCTCTTCTTCACTATCACTAATTTCATTCGGAACACCTGTGTCAAAAGGTGGTGACACAGGTTCTTGGTATAGAAGAGGCTGAATTTCTTTCTCTTCACAAAATCTAACCGAAGATTTGTGAATTCTCTGCATCTTGCTCACAATATGGAACAGTTAGATGGAAAACTTCTGAAAATCAACTAACAAGACTTTTCTATTGCAATATGACGACCAACTAATTTCCCATATTGATGTTTGTATTTAAAAGAAAACAATAAATATTCCAGAAATGGCTGAGCGTAATGAATTTCCATGATTAAAATCTTACGGTCTGGAACTTGCAATTATCACATATGTATTGAAATAATGCATATCATGTGTCGACGAAAATTGAGTTAAGATAGGATAAGATTTTCATTAATTCACCTATGATTTAATGTCAAACCCCAACATTTGATGAACTATGAATTAGTCGAATCAATGATTACTAGTACATGTTTGGCTGTAGGTGAAAATCGTCGTTTTAAAACCTGATTACAGATCGAAAAATAGTGAAGAAAAACGGAAAACCGACATAGTTATTCAAATCAAAACAACCTATTATCAACCGCATGATCAAGGTGAATCAATGGTTAAGATTAATCATGTGGGATGCATAAGACAAGTTCCAGGCATTTGTTTAGAAAATATATACAATCTTTCCACAATCCGCAATCCGTAATTGCGGGATGCGGGTTATGGAATCGCAACACTATGTATTAACAAAACAAAAGTTTCTGTAATCCGCAATCCACAATTGCGGGTTGCAGAAACAAAAGACGCAAACGCATTATTCAAACACTTCCCGCAATCCACATTCGCGGGTTGTGGTTGCAAACAACCACGAATATTCGAAAAACAAGTCCGCATCAGCACTCTGCATTGCGGATTGCGGGTTGCGGAAGGAGTTAACTTTTGGGAAAATCAAAGTCTTCCGCAACTAACAAAAACACACAAAATCAAAGTCTTCCGCAACTAACAAAAACACACAAAATCAAAGGAATTTTCAAAGGGAAAATTACAAACTTAATCAATTCATAGAAAAGCATTTAAAAGCATGACGGAAACCCCAAAATAATCATGGAATTTAATTATTACCTTTGCATATAAAAATTTGGGGCTCCCATGTTTTCATGAAAACATGGGATCTGTTGTACCTACAACACTCTTCCACTTCAGTGGAAGTGGAAGCATCAATCTCTTCTTTCTTCTTGTTCTTCTTCTTATTGGGACATTGCCCAACATAGTGGCCATATGTTTGACAAGCTCATCTCAACTTGCTCATATCCTTCTCGGACTTACCTTCAGTACTCAAGCCATTTTTATTCTTACCCTTTGCTGAAAGGGATACATTATCCTCATCATCACCTTTTTTCTGGCCTACATGAGTGGAGATAGATCTTAGCTCCTCTTGTATGAAGTCATCCCAAATTCTGGTACATGTCATCATGTTCTACCTAGAAACAACTGCATGTACAAAGTCCCGCCATGGTTGTGAGAAGCCATTCAAGGCTATTCTCACCAACTCTGCTTCTCCCACTATCTCGCCAACAACCCCCAACTCATCACATACTTGTGTAATGCAAGATAGGTATGGTGCAACATTGTCATTCTTGGTCATTTTAGTATCTCTTAACTTCTCTCTCAAAATCCTTTTTCGGTTTTCATTGTCACTTTGATACATCTTTATGAGGGAAACCCACATCTCATAGGAATTCATTTTCCCATTCACATGAGGCATGATGTGGTATTTCACTATATCAAGAATAATACACTTTTCCTTCACATTCTTCCTATGATATTCATCCAACAAAATAGGATCAATGGGAATTGTAACTACCTCGTTGGTTATCTCCCATAGCTCAAGTTCCTCTAACAACAAGGTGACCCTCTCCTCCCATCGAATGAAATTATCTACACCCAAAAGTCTGTCCTCATATCGCAATCCAAGAGTCAAAGACAAACTCACAGACTGACCAACAACAACTCCTCAAATCTCAGTAAATCACTTGCTACCCAATGTATCAAAAATCACTACTCATTAGCACCAACCAACAACTCACTTGCAAACAACTGCCATAAAATAGTCGACTATCAAACTCAGACTCCCAGCTCTGATACCATGTTGAAAAAGTCAGAAAAATATGAATAGTAAACTAGTTGAATCAGGTAGCACTTATGTCAAACACTTAGCACATACACTGGTTACTACCTCAATAAAACTTCTATAGTCATGTATGGGCCCAAATACATGCTACTGCACTTTCTATAAGAAGAAACACAAGTACTAAGAAAATATGGTAATTAAAAACAATAGGAATAAATTATTTCAACATACAGTAATAAGGCATTTGACACACCCATTTGGTCCAAAGACCTTGGAAAACCCCCCTAGAGGGGAAACTAGTCCACAAGAGAATTTTTTATTGAGCATGAGAGATAAATTTTCGAGAGTACAATAGAAGGAAATTACAGCATTAAATTCTCAGAACATAGCCTTTTATTTCCCTTCCTTGAACTCAAAATGTGTGCCAAGATATCACATTATCCTACAGGAAATGTGCTCACTATCCTAACAACACAAGCAACATTACTCGGTTTGCGTGCACAAATAAATTTCAAATCTAGACTGAAATTACAAGTTGTAATAGTGCATTGGGAAATGTACTAACATCATCAAATATTCTAATGTGTGAACCCCTTCATCTCAATAGTATGGTCCTCTATCCAATGCTGCAAAACCTCAAAATGTGTTCCACTTTTCTACCTTGAAAAGTATTCCCTAAAACTCTATTGTACTGTCTGCTAACAATCTCTAGGAAAATTTTCCTTGGAATGCATGCTAACTCTCTTAGATGGTGTGCTCCTCTCTTTCTAGAAAATCGTTCCCTCTTATTGAAATGTGTGTGTCACTTTGGGCTTCCCTTCTCTCTCTTTCTTTGCTCAATATCTTACTATCTATTGCTCAGGTGCTTCTCACACCCCTCACCAAGCTCCTCCTTGGAATTAGATCCACTCCACAATTGCTCTCTCATAAATGTATTTTTATCTTTCACATTAGAGTAATTGCTTGTCTTTTCGTCTTCTACGACTGAGATTAGATCGTGGACCGCAAGATCAATGAATGATATTTAATCTCAAGTTCACTTAAATATCTTAAGTGAACTATATAAAATCAAATTACATTTGAAAAGTCACCTTTTCCCTAAATTAATTAAAAATTGCACTTTATATCATAAAGTCACTTTATAAAGTACGAATCACTTTAATAAAGTACATGTCACTTTAAAAATATAAATTCACATCATAATGTACTTTGCAAACACTTTTTATAAAGTCACTTGATGTCATTATTGAGAACCCCTTGTTCTCAAACCCTAAACCTAGACACTTGATGTAGGAGTACCTTTGAGCTACCAAAACTAATATGAAATGTAGTGGTATTCCAACGAGATATTTTAACATGTCTCTGTATTCCTCAAGTACTCCGTTGACTTGTTGTTGTTGTTGAGATATGTGGTCGACGGAGACTAGACTGGTTGCTGTGATATTTCGAGAGTGATGATGTTTTATCATTAGAAACATGCATTTATGAGCATGGTTGATCATATTTTTGTCTTGTTTCGTTGAAACCCTCTCAACTCTTGGTGTGGATCGACATCCAAGAATTCCATACTACTGATTCTGTATTCTGAACATTTCTACTTTATATGTTCTAGAATGATACTTTCCATGTCTATCCTATAAGTAAGGTTTTCTTAATAGTACATTAGCTACTTAAAGTGGTTCCACATCACAAAGCACCTCATCTCAAAAGGGCTTAATAAAGTAGAAAATTTTGCATTGTCGAATGATCCTAAGTTCTTGTTAATCCTTCATCCAATCGATGTTGCAAGGTTGTGGATGGGGAGTATTAACAAGAGCAAATATTTTCACAATGTTTTTAGAGACAAAGTTCGTTTGACTACCATTGTCCAAAATCAGATGCAATAGACTATTCTAAACCCATATCGTTTTATGGAATAGTCATTATCTTTCCTCTTTTTCGATGATGGTAAAGATTTTGAGGACCGTCGAAGTCGAGTCAAATAGAGTTGAGGAGTCTAAATCTGATTCCACAATATCTCTGTCACCTAGAATTGAGCTGGCAGTATACATCTATGCTAGGAATTTCTTCTAAACTTTGCATTTAGATGCATCATGCCAAGATGAATTGTGGTAATAACACCATTTTCCCGTAAGGGCTTGATTACACTATTTTCCCTTATATTTCTTGAAAGGATTCTTACCCTTGTCTAGCTTCTGGGAAGTAGTTTGAGAAGACCATTTTGATTTGTGAGGGTCAGTCGTCGACTAAGATTTCTTATCGAAAGGTCGATCAATTGGTTTGGTTATAAAATGTCCTTTTTCTTTCAATTTCATCTTAAGCTTAATGACGTAATGAAATGCTTATGCTATAGTGATAATAGTGAGAAATTCCATCTCTAATTGGATATAGGGAGATAAACCACTGATATACTTCAGAACAAGTAACTTTTATTCTTCCCTAACACCAATTTGAACCATTAGTTGGTGGAATTCGTCAGTTTAATTCTATACAGTTTGATCCTTCGATTGTCTCAATTGCTGCCACTTCTTATACTATTGTTCTATGTACTTGGGTGGATAAAATTCCTTCTGGACATGTTCAATGAATTTTTCCCATTTATCGATGGGGTTACCATCTTCTTCCGATTTAGTCGAAAGGTTTTCCCACCAACAATGTATAGAAGTTGACATCTTCAAAGATGCGAGAGTGACTTTATCATCCTCATAAATTTCATTCATAGAGAAGTAGGACTCTCATTGCTATATCCAATTATCTACATATTCCGCATTGATCTTCCCTTCTAGATTTGGTATGTCCAGGTTCATTTGTACCTTGAAAGGGATAACCTTATCGAAGGTAGTTCTCATTGGGTTTCCAACCAAAGTCAACCCCAATGAAATAGTAATGTGAGAAATAATTTCATTAAATTTCGTATACATTTAAGCTCTCTATCGAGTGAGTGATTTCTCTATGTGTTGATTAGTTTCATTGCGAGGATTTTTTTCCTTCGTTTCACATGCCATCTTTGGTCTAGGATTTCAAGTAGATAGATACTCAAAAGTTGAAGGTAGAGAAAAATTAAATAACTGAGTCTTTGATTGTGTCTAAACATGCATAAATTGACTTAACTATCCAAGTACTATTTAAGAAAGGATAGAGCATACTAGAGTGCTCTAATACCAATGATCCTTATTTCCTATAAGGAATTCAATAGGAGGAAAATAGAGTCGACTAAATGAGTTAGTATTTGTTATAGAAGAAACTAATTGTGCTATACTGAACAATGAAAATAGATATAGAAAAATAACCAAGAAGTAAATAACTGCAAAAATATAAACAAAGACAATCACAGAGGAAAGTGAGATAGGAATTGATAACGGAGAAACCCCAAGGGTGAAAACTCAGATTGTATTGAGCACTCGGTGTAGCTTTTCGATCTCTTCAGTTTGTAAGCAAAAAATGTAGTGAGCCAATAGAATTGTTTACATGTATAGGGGTCAAATGTAAGAATCATGAGGAACCAATTGATCCTTATCTTTTGATACCCGTCTTACTGCAATCAAGAACGAGGAACGAGGAATAAGAATCCTTTCATATTTGGTCTTACAACTATTTATACAATTTGAGGGACACTTGGGTGTCTACCCATTGCATTTCAATTACAAAGAATAGTTAAAACTGATTCAGAAGACCAACTCTTTTCCTTCTGTTAGCACCTATATATTTTCACTCTTTTACAACATAAAGACCTGTATATGAAAGATGGAAGGTCAGACAGATACCTGAGAAAAAAGCTTGAAGTGATCTCCATCGACAATGGCCAGGTGCTAAGGCAGGAGACAAAATGGTCTAGAAAGGGTCCTATGTAATGAAGGGATAATGTCAAAGGGCTAAGTATTAATAGGGAAAAGAATGACTTGAGATAAACGGAGAAACACCCTAAAAACCTATAGTCCTTGGGAAAATTTATGAAAGAGTAAATATCATGCAGATCGGCATCGTTGATCAAGGGTGGGAGCAAGATCTACGGTTCTAAAGAACCGTTGCATGGCCAAATCGCGCAGAAGAAAGGGAATATGAGTATGTGATGGGACAGATCCCACTGGACAGGTGTCGGCTTATGAGCGCGTCACAAAAGGGAAAGAGCAGCGAACAATGCTCGGTTAGGTGCGTGCGATGGTGGGGACATATGTAAGATCTACGGCGGAGATGATACTTTGGGATCCAAGGGTTCAGGCCTATTTACTGGAAAAAGAGCCCGAGTCTCTGATGGATCTATGGTTCGGGTGGAAAGAAGAGCCAGATCAACGGTTGGTGGAGGCTGGAAATGCACAAAGTATAACAAGGGGGACCCCACTAGCAGATGAAGGACCTGTTGTTGGTACAACATGCCCCCCTTAGATTTTTTGAAAAAATATTAGGGCCCCTCCTCTGTTTTTGAAAAGAAAGGAAAATCTGCCCAAGGTTATCTGGAAGTCATTAATCTTTCCTTAGATTTCCCCTAAAAAGAATCTCAACTTGCCTTAAAGTTTTTTGAGTCATGTTTTTGCCTAAGTAAAACTCAGAGTTTCGGGCTGTAACGGCGAAAGCTTTGAGCTAATATTGCCGCCACGACAGAAGAGTTAGTCCAAGCCATTATTCCTAGGGTTGTTCCATAGATTTACACAGCTCTTACTTCATTTTCATTCAGTTTTTCCATTTGCTTACCCTAGGTATTTCTCCTTTTTTGCTTGAAAGTTTTATTTTACTATTTGTCATGTTTTCATGATTAAATAAGGATTTGGCTCTTGTTCCTATTTTTATTCAAAATATGGTTTAATTTCTTGCTTTTAAAAACATTTCAAATGTTTTGAAAATTTCAAATTTGATAAATTTGATTTAAGGGTCAAACTGACAGCATATGCCAGAATTTCGAATTTAAAAATGCTGTAAGTTCTAAAACAAATGCTATCAGTTTTGCAAAAAATTTGAAATTATGATTTAATAAGGGTTTCACTGTTCATAATTATGATTTAGCAATTATAATTCGAAATGGATTATACATATGTATGAATCAAGTACTCCATGAAGCGTGGTAGCCGGTTTCACTCAACACTTGGCAATCAAACTAGTACATCAATAATAGTGATGTGAACATCCTCCAAACATTGAAATCAGCAAATCTGACCAACATAGGAGTGTAATTTCGGGAACAAACCCCTGCAAGCTAGGGTTTTCATTGCATTTTACAGGTTCATTCTCGGCATGGATAGAAATATGGAGGAAACTTCATAGCTGAAAGATAAAAAGAAAGCAGGTGGCTTCCCATTTAGAGCGGAACCCAATAATATATAGTGGCTCTTGCAATTTCCCAAATCGATGAAGTTAATGAGAGATTCAGGGTGGCTCATTTACTGTGAAAGATTGCAGGGATATAATTCCCAGGTGACAAAGGCCTTCATAAGAAATTACAAGGAGGGGGTGGTTGATTTCAAGAGCTCCAGGATAATATTAAATGAACAGTTAATCTCAAAAGTAATTGGCGTCCCAGCTGAGGGTGAAACTTGGTTCAAGCAGAAAGAGTTCGAAGGAGATTATGGTGAATTTCTGTTACCTGGTTATGAAAATTTGAATTGGCAGAATGGCATTCATGTTAGTAAAATGAAGCCAAATTGGAAAATTCCCCTGGAAATGGTCCAAAACTACATTACCTGTGATGGTCGGTTTGACAAGGTTTTGAGATGTCATATTAGAATGTTGATGCACTTGCAGGGAAGCAAAAAATTTAATTTACCATACTATTTATGGAGGAGCTTGTAGAAAATGGTATTATGGGTACAGGGTCACCCAAAACACACAGAGCGTGTTCTATTTTTCATCTTGGGCTCATTAAAATTTTGGTCCTGCATTACTTAAAACAAATTGGACAAAGCTGGGATGAATTTCTCCTTGAGCAGGGTTACGATGTTAAAAAGAAGAAGAATTTGTCTAAAGAAAAGGATGATGAAGCAGAGTTTCCAAAGAAACAGGCACAGGTTCATGCTGAAGGTAAAATTATTTCGAATTTGTCCAATATGCAGAGGCCCGATACATTGAGTATAGTTGCTAAAAACCCCATTGCTGAATTGCCCGATAATGAGCCAATAAAAACTTTAAGCACATGGAATGTTAATTTAGGGCCAAGGACGAGATTAAGAGCTAAAATGGCCACATAAAGTATATTGCTCAATAAACCTGCTAAGGGAAATGAAATTGTCCCAGTGAATGATTATGAAAATGACATGGATGTGCAAGAAATTGATGTCTTTGTTTTTGAAAGTGAGGGTTTTATAGATATGCAAGCAGAGGTAGGGCATGTTCCCAAAATATTTTCTGAAAATAAATAGGTTCATGATAAAAATCAAGCATCAAGTTCTAAGAGCATACAGGAAGAAGATATTGCAATGAGTGCAGAAGAAATAGAGACAGTTCCTGAACTAGACCAAATAAAGAAAACCCTGCAATCATACAAGGAGTAGTGTCAATATCTATAGAACATGAATGAGAGCTTGTTGGTGGCAAACAAGATACTTCGAGAGGACTTGGGACAGAAGGACGAAGACTATCAGAAGCTGGCATCCATAGCACAAGAGACACTACAAAAGAAAAGAGCTATGCATAAGGAGTGGAAACAGATGAAGACCAAATTGGATGAGCTGCAAGGACGAGAAAACAATGCTAACGCCGAATACACCAGGTTATAAAGGAGGTCTCAAGCTCTAGATGACCTGGCGGTTCTAGCTGATTCATCTAGAAGCATTTAGTGTCTTTTCTATAATTAGTGATAGGATTTCATAGTTGGCAGATTGTTCTAGTTTATTTACTTATGATAAGAGCTCGAGAGACTTGAATTAAAAAAACCTTGTTCCACTTTTTAAGGAATCAGATCCAATTAAATAGGATCTATCAAATGTTCTGTTAGGAACAATGTTTGTATATATAGGACAGACATAAAATAGAAAAAGGTTGGAACTTGACAGCACAACCAAAGTTCAATTTTAGAGGCTTTTTACAGGCATGTATAAATTTCCTTATGTTTATATAATGCAGAAATGACTGTTTATGAATTAAGATATGATCTTTGAGCCAATCCTATTTAATTTATGAAGTATATTCTTTTAGTATTCTGTCTGCACATGGTCTAAATTTTGTGTGATGATTCTTTTAAGTAGCATACAACTGTGCCCCTATCATGAAACAATGTCTAAGCTCTTATTTTCATAGTTTATGATCACAGTCAATTTTCTGCTTCTATTCATATATTGAAGTTTTATATTATACTTGTGTTTTGTTTTTAATCCTTCTACCTAATTCATGTTTTCAACTACCACCAGAAAAAAAAAAAAAAATAAAAAAAAAAAAAAAAAATAAAAAAAAAAATAAATAAATAAATTATTTTTTAGATGTCCCATTCCTATTATCCAAGATTACCTTAAGCTTGAACCCTTGTAGTCTAGGTTCAACTTTAGGGATAACACAAGCTTTCCAAAACTGTGGAAATAAATGGCTAAGTCAAGTCCGCGGTGGAAAAGTTACCTTAAAGTCTCTGAAAGGGCGAAACTTTTAATCAAGCGGTTCCACAGCGGAAAAAATTTGTCAAGTCTCTCCGCCATGGCAGAAGCTTTCATATAAATCTTCCGCAAGCATCGGAAGCACATCAACAAGTTTTTCGTGGAAAGACTCATCTATCGTTTCCACTTCGACAAAATGTTGGTGCATAATCGGAAGAACTTGGTTAACTCTCCCGTGAAAGCGGACGAACTCATATAAGTTTGTCGTGGCACACGGCTCCTCTGTAGAAGTGTTTGAGAAATTCTCTCGCAACAACAGGAAAAACTTGACTTTTCTTTCCACAGGAGTCGGAAGCCTTAACCTAACCTGCCCACTTTTGACAGTCATATTTATTAAAAATAGACTTGATGAGACTCGTCCATACACGCCTTAAATCCCATTTTATGACTTTGCAACCACCATATTAATGGTCTGCATGTACCAAGTTGAATATATTGGGGTGAACCCCGTTAACAATTCATTAGTTTTCGTCGACCATAGTGTTTTCTGTTAAGTTTGAACCGCGAAGCACGTTCATAATCGTAGGCACAGATTCACAGACCCTTCGACAAACGTCGGCACCACACCATCACTTGCATGTAAGTACATTCATAGGCCCTGTTATGATGTGTGTTCCTACTTAAAATTATATGATCCGTCATTTCTTTTCGTTCTTTTCTAGCCATGATAATTCCCAGGTGACAAAGGCCTTCATAAGAAATTACAAGGAGGGGGTGGTTGATTTCAAGAGCTCCAGGATAATATTAAATGAACAGTTAATCTCAAAAGTAATTGGCGTCCCAGCTGAGGGTGAAACTTGGTTCAAGCAGAAAGAGTTCGAAGGAGATTATGGTGAATTTCTATTACCTGGTTATGAAAATTTGAATTGGCAGAATGGCATTCATGTTAGTAAAATGAAGCCAAATTGGAAAATTCCCCTGGAAATGGTCCAAAACTACATTACCTGTGATGGTCGGTTCGACAAGGTTTTGAGATGTCATATTAGAATGTTGATGCACTTGCAGGGAAGCAAAAAATTTAATTTACCATACTATTTATGGAGGAGCTTGTAGAAAATGGTATTATGGGTACAGGGTCACCCAAAACACACAGAGCGTGTTCTATTTTTCATCTTGGGCTCATTAAACTTTTGGTCCTGCATTACTTAAAACAAATTGGACAAAGCTGGGATGAATTTCTCCTTGAGCAGGGTTACGATGTTAAAAAGAAGAAGAATTTGTCTAAAGAAAAAGATGATGAAGCAGAGTTTCCAAAGAAACAGGCACAGGTTCATGCTGAAGGTAAAATTATTTCGAATTTGTCCAATATGCAGAGGCCCGATACATTGAGTATAGTTGCTAAAAACCCCATTGCTTAATTGCCCGATAATGAGCCAATAAAAACTTTAAGCACATGGAATGTTAATTTAGGGCCAAGGACGAGATTAAGAGCTAAAATGGCCACATAAATTATATTGCTCAATAAACCTGCTAAGGGAAATGAAATTGTCCCAGTGAATGATTATGAAAATGACATGGATGTGCAAGAAATTGATGTCTTTGTTTTTGAAAGTGAGGGTTTTATAGATATGCAAGCAGAGGTAGGGCATGTTCCCAAAATATTTTCTGAAAATAAATAGGTTCATGATAAAAATCAAGCATCAAGTTCTAAGAGCATACAGGAAGAAGATATTGCAATGAGTGCAGAAGAAATAGAGACAGTTCCTGAACTAGACCAAATAAAGAAAACCCTGCAATCATACAAGGAGTAGTGTCAATATCTATAGAACATGAATGAGAGCTTGTTGGTGGCAAACAAGATACTTCGAGAGGACTTGGGACAGAAGGACGAAGACTATCAGAAGCTGGCATCCATAGCACAAGAGACACTACAAAAGAAAATAGCTATGCATAAGGAGTGGAAACAGATGAAGACCAAATTGGATGAGCTGCAAGGACGAGAGCACAATGCTAACGCCGAATACACCAGGTTATAAAGGAGGTCTCAAGCTCTAGATGACCTGGCGGTTCTAGCTGATTCATCTAGAAGCATTTAGTGTCTTTTCTATAATTAGTGATAGGATTTCATAGTTGGCAGATTGTTCTAGTTTATTTACTTATGATAAGAGCTCGAGAGACTTGAATTAAAAAAACCTTGTTCCACTTTTTAAGGAATCAGATCCAATTAAATAGGATCTATCAAATGTTCTGTTAGGAACAATGTTTGTATATATAGGACAGACATAAAATAGAAAAAGGTTGGAACTTGACAGCACAACCAAAGTTCAATTTTAGAGGCTTTTTACAGGCATGTATAAATTTCCTTATGTTTATATAATGCAGAAATGACTGTTTATGAATTAAGATATGATCTTTGAGCCAATCCTATTTAATTTATGAAGTATATTCTTTTAGTATTCTGTCTGCACATGGTCTAAATTTTGTGTGATGATTCTTTTAAGTAGCATACAACTGTGCCCCTATCATGAAACAATGTCTAAGCTCTTATTTTCATAGTTTATGATCACAGTCAATTTTCTGCTTCTATTCATATATTGAAGTTTTATATTATACTTGTGTTTTGTTTTTAATCCTTCTACCTAATTCATGTTTTCAACTACCACCAGGAAAAAAATAAATAAATAAATAAATAAATTATTTTGTAGATGTCCCATTCCTATTATCCAAGATTACCTTAAGCTTGAACCCTTGTAGTCTAGGTTCAACTTTAGGGATAACACAAGCTTTCCAAAACTGCGGAAATAAATGGCTAAGTCAAGTCCGCGGTGGAAAAGTTACCTTAAAGTCTCTGAAAGGGCGAAACTTTTAATCAAGCGGTTCCACAGCGGAAAAAATTTGTCAAGTCTCTCCGCCATGGCAGAAGCTTTCATCTAAATCTTCTGCAAGCATCGGAAGCACATCAACAAGTTTTTTGTGGAAAGACTCATCTATCGTTTCCACTTCGACAAAATGTTGGTGCATAATCGGAAGAACTTGGTTAACTCTCTCGTGAAAGCGGACGAACTCATATAAGTTTGTCATGGCACACGGCTCCTCTGTAGAAGTGTTTGAGAAATTCTCTCGCAACAACAGGAAAAACTCGACTTTTCTTTCCACAGGAGTCGGAAGCCTTAACCTAACCTGCCCACTTTTGACGGTCATATTTATTAAAAATAGACTTGATGAGACTCGTCCATACACGCCTTAAATCCCATTTTATGACTTTGCAACCACCATATTAATGGTCTGCATGTACCAAGTTGAATATATTGGGGTGAACCCCGTTAACAATTCATTAGTTTTCATCGACCATAGTGTTTTCCGTTCAGTTTGAACCGTGAAGCACGTTCATAATCGTAGGCACAGATTCACAAACCCTTCGACAAACATCGGCACCACGCCATCACTTGCATGTAAGTACATTCATAGGCCCTGTTATGATGTGTGTTCCTACTTAAAATGATATGATCCGTCATTTCTTTTCATTCTTTTCTAGCCATGATAATTTTTTTTTCAGGAACAATTGTGCTTATCGTCAACTCGTGGTGCGCCTAACTCAAAATCCCATCCTGCCTAGTAATTTCTTCTTAGTCACAGTTAAGTCTAGAGCCATTTTGATGATTCAAAGTCGTTCCGTTATTTCAGTGCGCCTCTTCCTATCATTAACAACATTTGAGCTTGTTCTTCATAGTCTGAGATGACTTATTGCTCCCAACCTAAGAGACATTTGTTAAGAAAACCTAAGCATGGACGTAAAAGGCCTCAAGACTCTCGCATTTTCAAAATAATTAGAAGAATGATGCACCTACCCATCACCCGTTAGACCTTTTCTGCCTTTTCTCGCACCTAATTGTAGGCATTTTCGTAGCTATGGAATTTACGCCTTTCGCGCTTGCATGCCGGTCAGTATTTTGTCTCTTAAGGACAAGGTACCTAAACCAACCCTTGTCCATTTGCTGTCATGGTTCCTAATCACAATAGAAACTGCAAAGGTAACTTAATTAATGCTTCCACAAGATTATAAATTGATTTTTGTGTTGATGTATATGTAACTTCGGAATGTATTTCATCTGTGTATTTTATATATATTTGTTGTACCCTTATAAGAGATGTGTTATTCCTCTATAAAGAAGTGTCGTCATGTGGATTGACAAGTGTCGCAAGTGTGTGTACTTGCCGATGGGTTATTAGACCACCATGTGGGGTCGGCCCTGAATTATATATAATATAATGTGGATGTTTCTAGATAGACAAGTCGGCCCCATAAGGTCACTGGGCAAAAAGGTGAGTATAAATAGAGATAGGAGATCTCTATTTTACACACTCGAAAAAGTAACTCACTCTCACTTTCAGAAGTGGCGCACTAGTGAGGAAGAGGAGGATCATCTGCTAGGAGACTATCTCAGTGTTATTTGGTTGTATTTTGGTTGAGCCATTGCTCTCTCTATCTCTGAGGAAGTTGTGGGGTTTTTCACCTTAGGGTTTTCCCCACGGAAACTCTATGTCTCTTGTCTCTTATGCTTTTGATTCTTGTGATGCTTGTCATATTGTGATTGTCATGCATTGATATACCGTATATGTTATTCTCTCAGCAAAGATCCTAGAGTATTGTGAATTAATGCTCAAAATTTAACATGGTATGAGAGCTAACCTGAGAAGAAGACATTTTGCAGTGATGGAAGCTTGAGTTCCTTGTTTATTAGGTTTCTCTCCACATATTTTTGAAAATCAGTATAGTAGATTGACTCTACTCATCAAGGCGCATCTATCTGTCCAATCAAAATTCAATTCCAAGCATTTTCAGATTTGGCCCTAAAAATTAGGGTTTCCACAAAAATAAGAATTTTTGGAATCTGAAGACACAGCTGGAAGCTACTTGCAAAAATCGAAGGTTAGAGCTTTGGATCGAGATTTTTGGTTGGGTAGATCTCCGGGAAACTCAAACCCTAATTCAGGGCTCTCTCTAGTGAACCCAAGAGGACAAAAAGGCAATTCTGAAGGGCAAGACATTGCTGATCTCAAATTCTGAATGCACCAAGCTGATCAGATCATCAAAGTGCATCTTTCTATCCTTTCAGAAATTTGAAATTCACATTTTGAATTTTTAGGGTTTCTCTGACAAACCCTAATCCGAGACCAGATCCAGTTTTCAGCATTTCATGTGGTAAGACCTAAATATTTTCTATTTCCATTTGAAGTACTCTTTAAGATGTCTCTCCACACCAAGCTTGAGGATAAGCTTGAAGGGGGTGATAACTTCCGAGCCTGGAAGTATAGGATTGGATTAATCCTGGAAGAAAATGAGTTGGACTCTTATGTGAAAGAAGACATCCCTATCCCAGAGGATGAAGAGGCCAAGGTATTGCATAAGAAGAATTTCGTCAAGGCAAAGAGAACCATTGTTGATTCTATCAAAGACCATCTCATACCCCATGTGTCTTCTCTTAAGACACCCAAGGAGATGTTTGAATCTTTGACCAAGTTATTTGAAGGAAAGAACATAAATCAGAAGATGACCCTGCGGAACCAATTGAAAGGAGTGAAGTTTCAGAATGGAGAAACCATTCAATATTATTTTTCAAGGGTCTACTAGATCAAGGAACAACTAGAAGCAGTAGATGAAATGGTGGAGAATGGTGAAGTAGTGATGACCACTCTAAATGGCCTACCCAGGTCATGGGATTCCTTCATTCAAGGAATTTATGCAAGGAAGAAGTTGATCTCCTTCAACAGATTGCGGGAAGAATGTTCTCAAGAAGAAGCTAGACTTATAGCTCGTGAGGAAAAGATGGGAGGTGAAGATCAAGCTCTTGCAGCTCACACCAAAAGAAGCAAAACCAAGAAGGAGCACTCTCGCCACAATAGATCCCATCAAAAGAGTAAGAAGGACCTAAGATGCTTCACATGCAATGAGAAGGGTCACTTTGCTTCAGATTGTCCCAAGAACAAAAGGGATAATAACAACAACTCCAGTAAGAAGAAGAAGGGCAGCAAAAGAAGGTTTCATGCTCATGCTGCCGAAGATGATGAACCCCCAAAGAAGAAGGCTAGGGTAGAAAGTGATAGTGATGATGACTCATCAAGTGAAGAAGAGTGTGTTCTGATATCTGCTCTCACAGGTACTATCTCCCATGGTTGTAATGATTGGTTGATTGATAGTGGGGCTTCCAAACACATGACTGGGTTTAAGGAATCTTTTGTGAGCCTATCTGAACATGAATCACCCCATAAGGTGAAACTTGGGGATGATTATCAATACCCAATCAAAGGAAGTGGTGAAGCCTCCTACAACCTAGATTCTGGAAAATCTTTGAAGATGAAATAAGTCCTTTATGTACCTGGGCTCAAGAAGAACTTACTCTCCATCTCTGCATTGGATGCAAAAGGTATGAGGGTTGCATTTTTGGATGGACAAGTCCTAATGTGGCCAAAGGGAAAGAACATAGATGATGCAGTAGTGATTGGAGAGCAAGAGGGAGGATTGTATAAACTGAAGGGACAACCTGAACATGCCATGGTGCATGAATCCATGGAGCCAAGTGAACTTTGGCATGGAAGAATCTCTCATATGCACTATAGAGCACTTCCAATTGCAAGCAAGGCAGTAGAAGGTCTTCCTGAAATCAAGACCAAACATGAAGGTGTTTGCAAAGGATGTGCAAAAGGTAAGAACATTAAGAAGGCTTTCCCAAGTAGTGAAAGCAAGGCAAAAGACATCCTGGAAATCATCCACTCAGATGTATGTGGCCCTATGTCATCTAGTTCCTTGAGTGGGTATGTTTACTATGTCTCATTTATTGATGACTTCTCCAGGAAGACTTGGGTATACTTCTTGAAGAACAAAGATGAGGTGTTTGATAAGTTCAAGGAATTCAAAACCTTGATGGAGAACCAAACTGACAAGAAGATCAAAACATTCAGATCCGACAATGGTGGAGAATTCACCTCAGGTGACTTCAAGAAGCTTTGCAGTGATTCAGGGATTAAGAGGGAGTTGAATGCTCCTTATAATCCTCAACAGAATGGAGTTGCAGAAAGGAAGAACATAACTATCATGGAAGCAGCAAGGGCAATGCTGCATGACCAGGATCTGCCTATGCATCTATGGGCAGAAGCAGCTATAACCACTGTATATGTGTAGAACAGAACACGCCACAAGATATTGGACAACAAGACACCAAAAGAGGTCTTTTCTGGTAAGAAACCTAAAGTCAGCCATCTCAGAATATTTGGTTGTCCAGTATACACTCATGTCCCAAAGGAAAAGAGGACTAAACTAGATCCTTCAGGAAGGAAGGGTATCTTTGTGGGTTACAGTGAAAGTTCGAAGGCTTACAGAATATACTTTCCAGGGTTCAAGAAAATTGATGTCAGCAGGGATGTAACATTTGATGAAAACTCATCATTCATCAAATCAAGGAAGGCACCTATCGAAGTTTATGAAGAACCTAAGGAAACTAGATTTCAAGACACTACCATGACTGAAGCAGTTCCAGAAGTTGTTCGTGAGTTTGAAGATCCGCAAGAACCTGTAGATCGACCCCATGAGGATAACTCTCACAAGAGGAAACCTGCACGGGCTAGATGGCTCGTTCAAGATGCAGAAAGATTTGGCATTCCAGAAGAAGAAAAAAGAGCAAAGAAGAGAACTAGATCACATACCAGTTATGTTGCTTTACTCTGTGACATTATGAACAAAGAGCCTTCCAGTTATGAAGAGGCAGCAAAAAAGAAAGAATGGAAGGATGCTATGGTTGAGGAATACCAATCAATAATGAAGAATGATGTTTGGGATGTTGTCCCAAGACCTAAAGAGAAGTCTATTGTGACTTCCAAGTGAATCTAATTCGGTTCCCTGGGAGATCCGATAGGTTGGGTTGTGTGCCCGTAATCAGTCTTGGGATGTTCTTGTGAGGTTTTTCCATGACCACATGTAATTCGTTGCCCTGAGAGATCCTATAGGTAGAGGTGTGTGCTCGTAATATTCTGGGATGCTCTTGCAAATTTTTGTGGTGAGGTCACATGTAATTCGTTTCCCTGGGAGATCCTATAGGTAGATTTGTGTGCTCGTAATAGCCTGGGATGCTCTTTCGAGGTTTTGTGATGCACGTAATAAGTCCTGAGGATTCCATAGTATGGCCAGTGATGATGAAGACATGCAGGTGGTGGGCCTACATCCAGTATGAAAAAGGACTGGCTCTGTAGAACTTACTATGATGAGTAGAGTCAGAGATTGGTTGAGATAGCAGCAACAGTGATGATGATAATGACGATGCATCGATGATGATGATCCAGAGAAGAAGACTTGTCTAGCAGATCTGTGTTGAGAAATACCTTCCTAGTTAAGAGGGAGTGTTGATGTATATATAACTTCGGAATGTATTTCATCTGTGTATTTTATATATATTTGTTGTACCCATATAAGAGATGTGTTATTCCTCTATAAGGAAGTGTCGTCATGTGGATTGACAAGTGTCGCAAGTGTGTGTACTTGCCGATGGGTTATTAGACCACCATGTGGGGTCAGCCCTGAATTATATATAATATAATGTGGATGTATCTAGATATACAAGTCGGCCCCATAAGGCCACTGGGCAAAAAGGTGAGTATAAATAAAGATAGGATATCTCTATTTTACACACTCGGAAAAGTAACTCACTCTCACTTTCAGAAGTGGCGCACTAGTGAGGAAGAGGAGGATCATCTGCTAGGAGATTATCTCAGTGTTATTTGGTTGTATTTTGGTTGAGCCATTGCTCTCTCTATCTCTGAGGAAGTTGTGGGGTTTTTCACCTTAGGGTTTTCCCCACGGAAACTCTGTGTCTCTTGTCTCTTATGCTTTTGATTCTTGTGATTCTTGTCATATTGTGATTGTCATGCATTGATATACTGTATATGTTATTCTCTCAGCAAAGATCCTAGAGTATTGTGAATTAATGCTCAAAATTTAACATTTTGAAGGAAGCATTTTTTTGGGAGTTTTGGTTGAATTGGAGATATTATAAAAAAGACACTAGTTTGGGTTGTCAACATCATGTCATACATGCTTATTCATGTTTAAATTGTCGAATAGGATTTTCAAAATGGCTAAAGGTGGCAAGAGAAAATCAAAGGCAATCGACGAGAGCACAAGAGTAGAAACAACGTTCCAGGATACCAAGTGCACTATAGGCGTGCCTCCAAAATAAAACTGAAGAGATGTTTACCACATGATAAGAGATCAGGACTTCCCTGAGGCTCTTCTTGAGGAGGAATGTTTATATCAGAACATCCAGAACTCATGTATATCCAAGGTGGCCACACGTCCAGAAATATTCCCGTGCTCAAAAGTAATTGTATGGGTGTTCCAACATGCGAACACCGAGACAAGTGTCATAACAGATAGCATAAGAAAGGCCTTTGCTTTGTTTCACCCGTCTTATACCTCAACGACCTACAAATTACCCAAATCACAACAGCGGCTTGATGATGCATGGTTGGAAGGAATCCATATGGATAATCTAGACATGGCGAGAAGGATGTTAATTGCCGGCAAGAAAATGAAGAGAAAAGACAGTGAAGAGTATGAGGTTCAGAATCTTAGGCCTCCTTTTAGACTAATCACTCTCATGTTAAGCAGAATCTTTGGGAGACCTGATGGGACGATGTTTATGATACAATGGGTCCCTATCATACAATATGTAGCCTTCAAAAGGACAATCTTCAACTGGGTTGATATCATCTCAGACAATCTGTCATCAGCTATAACAATGGCATAAGAAGGGTTGGTGGAAAGGAAGGTAGAGTTTTATATGGCTTCTTACCTGATTGATTGTATCGTGGCAAAATGTCCCTTTCCCAAGTTGGGATGCATGTGGAACTTGGAAAAGGGCTCGGTGTTCATTGCCTACAAAATCTTCTGGGCCCAAAATTACAAGAGGGATTACAAGCTCATTTGCGAGGAGTTCATCATGCCCCTTTATCAATTAATATTTGATGAAGAACCCAACTACCTGTCTGAGAACGCCATGGAAGCTTTGGATAAGTATGGTGATTTCTACTTTTCTCCATAATGTACCTACATAAGGATGTATGGAGGATCCAAAACCCCGTATATTCTACCAAGATACACTATGGATTATATAGTCCATAAGGAGATGGTAAGGCAGGTATTCATTGATGGAATGGGTAATACCCTGTATAAAGATAAGAAAGCTACTTTTCCACCCTTACCCTTCTATGTCGGGGCCTACAAGTTTTCAGGAATTGCAACTGTGAAAGAATTTGTTGCAGAATTGAGGAGCTTTCATTTTGGAGAAAGGATTTTTCACAGGAATGATCGACAAGGTAAAATTGCACAACATTGCAAAGAGCTCTCCAATCCTTGTGAGTATGCCAACTTTTTTGATCCACAAGAGGAAGCATATAGGGGGATTAGTAATATGACTGAGCTATAGATTTTCCAAATGGGAAAAGAAGGGGCCAGCTCGAGCTCTAATGTTGTGGGGAAAACAGGTTCACATTGAGAAAAGGATGCCGTAGAAGAACAAAGGCTCCTAGAAAAAGCAAAGAAAATTGAAGAAGATATATGCATAGAAGAAGAGAGCTTGAGAATCCAAGCAGGAAAAGCTAAGGCAATGAGATAAGAAGAAGAAGAAAGAATTAGATTGGAAAGAATTGCGAAGCAAGAACAACATGATGCATTAAGAAGGGAGCAGGAGGAAGAGGCACAAAAGAAAGAGGAGGAAGAAAAGAAGTCTCAAGAGGATATTGATCCCAAAATCCAAGACCTGCAAAATTTAGATATGGGTTCCCCCATAAGAGATTTCCCCATTTTCCCTTTTACACCCTACAAAGGAAGTACAGTTTCTAATTGGGTAAATTTCGCTTACAACAAGAAGAGGAAAACCATTGTCAAAGAGACAGGTTCCAAATTGAAAATACCTTTTTGGCCAGACATCGTCATTACACACGAGACTACGGTCATGCAGAACACAGAAGAGGCTGCTAAACTCCTGGCATCCATCTCCGTAGCCGCGGTTACAACAACTTCAAATAATGTCAACAAACTAGGGGATAAATTAGGTGAAGAAAAGGAGAAAGCACGTCAGTTGCAGGAAGCTTTAGTTAAAGAACAGAACTATACAAAATTGATGATCGAGAAGAATGATGCCCTCACATGTCAGAAGGAAGAGTTAAAAGAAATTCTCCAACAACTGGAAGCTGACATAAGAGCTCTAGCAATACAAGTAAGGATGTTAGAGGAAGAAAAGGGAGAGCTTGAAGGAAAAAATTTGAGGCTTGAATCAGAGAAGTTTGACAACATTCAAGAGATTGTTGACCTGAAAGAACACAACAAATTATTAGAACAACAATTAAAGATGTCCAACAGCAAAATGGGAGACATTAGCCCCTTCCACGAGCAAGCCTGTGAAATACTAAGAGAGACCTATGGCGTACAAGAGCTTCTACTAAAGGAAATATACAAGCTAAAAGCAATAATGGCCCAGGTTAAGGAAATCAATGTTGAAGCCACTCGGATCAGGAAGAAGCACACACGCATCAGGGGAGAGATTAAAAAACACATTGAATGGAGGGAAGGGAAGTTAGAGTTCCCAACAAATCTTCCCCTTAAGTCTATTGTTGAGTACAGGGCAGATATTCGCACCCTAGATTATTCTAAGGATTGCGGAGTAAAGTTGGCCGCTGTGACCTCAGCTATTTATGAGCGGTGCAAGAATTTGTATTCCCAAGTACAATACACAATTGAAAGTTGTCATATAGCCATGCCTCCAAATTTAGAAGAATTCTCGGATAAAGCACAACGTCTATCTAAGCTAAGTGAAGAACTCAAGGTAGAAAATGAGTATGTGCAGAAGCTAAATGTCTTGACTTCAGAAGATCTGCACCAATTTATCAGTGAAGCAGCTATTCATAAGCACTTCCTAGAAGAAAGTCTCAAGGCGAAAATGGCAGAAATAGTTGTTTTAGTAGAAGAACTCGCCAAGCAGAGAGTGTCCCTCAGATTTATGATTCCCCTGGTTGGAATGAATATAGTAAAAGAAACAAATCAGTGGGGAAATTATAATGCAGAAGTGGATAGGATGTTGGCAGCCAGTCAATTTCCCACATCATAAAGTGGCCCAACTGTTGCAGTAGTGATGGGAGAAGCCCCATCAGTCCCATAAATGCCTAAGTATCCCAACGCGCCAGCTCAGGGATAGCTTACCTTCATCAACGTGTCTCTTAGGTTAATAGTTTATGCATATATCTTTGTAATATTAAAAGGAATTGTGCTCCCGTTTTTGTAAAGTTATTTGAGATATTACTATTTTTGTAATGTCACCACTACAAGACAAATTAGAAGAATAGAAACGGTTAGGGTATAGGTGGCAACTTTTGGCCCATTTTGTAAAGCTATAAAAAGATGATTAGTGGAAGGTAGAAAGGGACTTTTTGCAGGTGAAAGGTTTTATGTCCTGTAAATGAACTATTTCTGTTACATGAATAGAAAAATTGTTTTGGCCTGTAGAAGATGGCATGGCATTTTTCTTGGAGTCTTGTTGATTAACTACTGAACTATTTCTGCATTTTCATACATTTCCTGTGAGATCTTTCTTGGCTCTTATAAATTAATTCTTTGCTATGAATGGTTTCATGTTCTTTGCAAAAGTTCTGTGTTAAATGGGTAATTGAATGCTTATATTTATCTGAGCTATCTTGGATAATCTTTATTTCTACTGTAAATGCTCCTTTCAATTTAACAACTATCTGTGGAATTATTGGGTGTGTTTTCCAGTTATTACTCATTCTTTAAATCTGCTCCTTATAAGGATAGGATAATTTAGATTAATTTGGATTAGCATAGATTTTTCTTCCCACATGCATTTAGTTTAGGTCACGTGCATATCATATTAAAATACAAAATATATAACCGGTGGATCGGGCCGCAATCGGTAAAACAAACAAATCTTTAAAAACCCACAGTATTCGGAATCGTTAACCGGACGGATTCCCCACACCAAACGGTGAGTAATCTAGTTGGGATCGCTTACTGGGGAGAATCCCTTGCTGATTGATGCAATGATATTCGAGGCATCAACAGGACCTAAATGCTAAGTTGAGTCTAGAGACTCACCATGGATATACATCTGAGAAGAAGCAGATGGTTGTTGTACGTCGTCGCACTAAGAAGTAGCGCGAGGGATAGCGGCATGGCTAAATGTGATGGTTTGGGTCCCGCTAGACAGGTGTCAGCTCCACTGCTTGTCGCATAGAGCGAAAATGATATAGGAGAATTTTTTTGGGTGCATACGACGCTACCCCTTAGATGCATTCAAATGAGAGAAACGACCCAGATAAAGACTAGTGGAGATGATCCAATGGTGGAGATGGGTAGATTGTCAAATCAACAGGTAAAGGGGCAGTCATATCTGATGATGGAAAGTAAACACGTGAGAGTTTAGATGACTGAGATCAAAGTACATCAGACCAAAGAGGGCAGGAGTTATGGAAACCCGGTTATATATATAAGAAGTGCCTGCGAATGTTGACATTTGTTTTGGAAGCTTGTTGAAGTCAAGGAACCTCTCGGTGGGTGGCAGACGACGAAGGTGATAGAAACTTCGACAGGGTGCATGCAGGGCTTCCAAAGGTGACATGTAAGGTTTGTAACCACCATTCTCTAAAAAAACTAAGTCTTTTAGAGTCATAAGATGACGGGAGAAGAAGCTTCTACTAGTTCTAGGGTTAAGATAGCCCTAGAAGATATAGACGTAGATGTATTTGACACCTGCCTTCGGCTCCCAATTCCAGAAATTAAGAAGAGACTTGAAACCTTACATGAACAGGGACTGGACGTCCATGGAGTCTTTAGGTCGTCTTTCATTTTCTTTTTCCTTGACCAGGTTTTCTCTTTTCCTGAGTTTGTAGTGTGGTGTTCTTCCAATTACTCAGAACCTCAAAGGGTAATAATGGATGCCCATAGGTCCAAGGTCATCTGTAATATAAATGTGTCAGCCATTAGGGATTCCTTTTTCATCCCAGAGTCTCAGTACCAAGAGTTGGAAGCTTTTTCTGAAGAGTGGGTGGTTTCTTTGTACCACCAAATTAGCCTCGAAAGCCATCAAGCCTTCTTGACCACATGCCCGAAACTCGACTCCAAAATCTCTGAGAAACCCTACCCCCTAAATGTCAGCCTTTTTTATGACAATTCCCAATTGGTTCTTTCTTTGTTAGCTCAATTTCTAGGGTTGGATACGGATTTTTGTGTGACTGAAGTCCAATTAGGTTTACTTTTAGGATTAGCATCAGTTTAGCTAGGTCTGAAAGCGGGCTTATCTCACCCCTGAAGTTTGATGAATTTTTTGTAGAAAGGATACATGTACAGTTAAGCAATTTCCCGAATACTAGGTTTTTTAGGTATCAAACACAGTTGATGAAAGTAATTATGTACAGCAGCTCCGAAAGCCCACATTTCTCCTCACTGCTTGAGACCGATGTTCTGGTAGACAATGTTTTCAATTATTTGAACTATGTTTTGCCCCCTGTTTATAAAATCATTTTTGGGGAAGAAATGCCTAGAGTGCTACCTGAAATGAAGGTGATGATGCAATTGAGGGATGAACTGGCATTCGGTGACTGGTTTTTGTTAAAAGAGGCTACAATTATTAGGTTATATGGTTTTGTGTAGGAGCCCTATGTTCTACCCGCTTTTCCGACTATGCGGATCTTTGCTCTTGAATTTATCAAACATAAATTGGTCCTGGAAGAGTTGTAATTCCTGAAACATAAGAAGAAAACAGATGTGAAATGTCCTTAGAAGGTAAGGCCTTTCATTGTGAAGAACAAAGAATCTACGTGAGAGGTAGAGGAGTTATTAAAGTCACTAGGGTTCAGGAAGGATGTAGCCATCAAATATGACCCCTTGCATATAATTTCCAAGAGAAGGAAGGAATGCAACCTCAACATTTTTGAGCATGTAGAACCAGAAGGGGTGTTGAAGGGGTGACATTTGTTGTGTTGGGAACCCGAGGTGGAGGAAGTAGTGGAGACACAGGGAGGAGAGCTCATGATTTTCAATTTAATAATAGATTTGGATCAAGTTCCAGATGCCATGGAGGTGGGTCAAAAAAGAGACTTAGAAGAAGTCGTGGATATGGACACTGAAGAAGGTGATATATACAAGTGGCCCAATTTAGAAATACATGATGAGTTAGTTGTTATAGCTATTCAAGTCAAGTCAATTGCTTCCCCAACTGAAGAGGAGCTGGTTGTTGCAGCATCTCAAGAAGAATTGACTGTCCAAATGGATATTGGAGGGGTAGATGATGAGGAGTCTTCGGCTCCTGAGATCCAGGTTGTAGAATACAAGTTTCAAGATGTCCAAGAAGGAGATGTCAGTAATAAGTTTCGGTCCAAGGTCGACCTATGTGAACAATACTATCAAAACAAGCGAGCCTCGGCTCAGAAGCTATTTGATTCAATTCCTATCGCTAGAGGTTTGTCTAAGACTTCCTTGGTGACTAGCAGAAGTATAAATGATAACACCTTAAACTTAGCAGTATTAACGGAGGATGGAGTGACCGAAGCAAGGATCAATTGGAAAAAGATACCAGTACCAGATAAAATCCAATTTCACAAACAGTTTACTGACCCTGTGTATGATGATTTTGTGAAAGCTGCCTTGAAGAGTGATAACTTGCTGGTTACTGTGAAAAAACTAGAAAACCAATTGAAGCTAGAGAAAAGTGAAAACCGAGCACTTCAACAGCAAGTCAAAAAGGTACAATCTGACCTAGTCATAAGTGACGGAGCAGGAAAAAGCATGAGCAAGATGTTAGCAGAGAAAGACAAGTTGATTCAAAAGCTACAAAAAAAGAAAAAGTTCCAAATATCCAGCTGATCGAAGCTCCCGAAGAGACAGACTTCGAAAAGAAAAAAGAGGACTTGTCTAAGGAGATAAGCGACTGCAAAGCAGAATTGTTGAAGTTTGCATAAAAGGAAGATGGCTGGAAAAAGGAGAGAATAAGATTAGAAAGGAAGCTTGAGGAGCTGAACACTAACTTGTCCAATTTGGACGTACGGCCTACCAATTCGAACCAAAAAGAAGAAAGTAGTAGTACTGACAGTTTGGTGCAGGCTATGTCTCACATTAGCCTGAAAGACGTGGAAATCAAGGAGCTGAAAGAAAAATCTCACAGGTTGGAAGAAGAGAGTAGTAAAAGGGAAGAAGATCTGAAGGTCCTCCAAAAGAAGCATAAGGAATTGATTGAGATGAATAAAAATCTCACTCATCAGGTTACCGGACAGGAAGCTTTGCAAGGATGTAAACACTTGGTATGGGATAGGATCATTAAGGAAGTTGAGAACTTTAGACCCTACCTTGAGTTTATAAGGATTAAAGAAAAGACCATTAGTGATGTTCTAGAAGGTTGTTAAGTTGCAAAGCAAACCTTAAAACAAAGGCATAAAGAAATGGCACTAAGTGCCATCACTTTCATGAATGATTTATCCGAAGAAGAAAGGATTAAGCTGAATATTGGGAACCGGATCGCAACACTTGCAGCAGCATGAAGGGTCCTGGGGAAATATGCACAGATCGAGAGTGTGGAAGCGAAATCTGAAGAAATGAAGGGACAAGTGGCAGAGTTCAAAGGACTATTTGATAAGCTGGTCGAAATGGGGTTTCCTTCATTCTGGAAAGATGACCAAGAGCTAATCTCCCCTAAGGCTTACAAAAACCTACTGTGGACAATAAGAATGGATCATACAAAGTTCAAACATCTGAACCAGCTGCTTATAGGCAAAGCCCTGATGGAGTTGCTCGAAGAGGACTTTAAAATCTTGAACAGGTTGATCACCATTGGAGAAAGGCTTCCCCCATTTTCCTATGCTGAGCATATCGAGATACAAGTGATGCTAAAGGAAATGGTGGACTTTGACCTTCCACCTGTAGACAAATGGGCTAATGTAGAAAAGTACACCAGATCGCTATATTTTCTTTGTCTTCCACAGTGATACTTGTCCTTTTATAGTTGTTGATGTTTGCTTGGAATCATAGACTTCTCACAAGAATTTCCTATTTTTGATAATCTGTAATATTCTTTGAGGCAGCTATATAAATAGCCAGCTAGAACTATTATTTTACTATCTTTACTTTTTTACTTGAAGTAAATGTTACTCAGTAAGAATATCGGTGGATTGTAAGAAAGCAGTTAGCCCAGTTTCTACCTATTTTATGTTTTATTGTGATAGTGGAAAAACAACATGAATGATGTGTCACTCCAATATAACTGTTTTTCCTTTAGATGAGTCGAGCAAGAGGAATGCCGGCATATATATATATATATATATATATATATATATGCGATGTAATAGAATGATAAAGGGTTGAAAAATATTGTTGAAAACTCTTATGAGAAATTTGGTGTATTGTTCTTTAAGAAGCTTTTGAGCTATTTTGAATACAGTTTCCAGAGCCGAGCCAATGTTTTCTCAGGGATTCTTGTGTAACTGGTCTTGTAGTCTATTCCTTCTTTTTTTCCATGCGAATTGTGTATCTCTCATTGTTAATTCCAGTCTGTAAAATTCTTTCATACTTGGTGCAGTGTGATAGCTAAGTAGAATTCATAGAAATTATGCTCTACTTATCTTTTTCCAATTATTTCACCATTACTTTTCTACTAAAGTTGATATAGGATTCATCATTGTATGCCTTATGTCAATGGATTGTTTCTTTCTCTTCTGTTTCACCAATTAAAATTAATTTGACTACGAGCTGTTTACTACCTCGCCCCTCTGTTAATGCATTTGTGAAGCATTTGTAAATGAATTTTCAGAGTTTGTTTGAATGTGACTCCATTTCCCAAATAAAGATTCATACATTTCAGCCAAGCTACATTTAAACCATTTTTGTTTCCCAACAGAAATCTGATCTTATGTATTGTTGTAATTGAATATCTTGAATGATGAATGCTGGTGCATGTTTTCATTGTTGACAACTTTGATTATTCCAGTCTTTCATAGAGCTGTAGAGAGAGCCCTCTCAGACTAAGCTGGGTCAGTAGCTTAAGTCTAAATATTGGTTAGTGGTTACCCCAGTTTTCCCTCTCCCACAACCTAGGGGGTCATTTTGGGTGTTAACACCTTCCATCTATTAATTAAAGAAGATTAAGGCACACCAGTTCCATGTTGATGGTGTTTCCTAGTGTTTCAAACTACTCAGAATTTTAGTTGACATGTGTCTAATTCATCAATGCATCTTGGCATGTATGATGAATGAATATTTCAAAATATTGCATGATTTGACTAGGTCGATGACTTAATTGATGGATCAAATGGTTCGTAGGGTTGATGTCGATGGATCCAACCAAGGAATTGACACAGACTATGTACTATTTGAAGGAATCAATCAATTTTTGGGATGGATCAATAAAAAATAATGTATTTAATCCCTCAGCATCGCTTCGGACCTCACTCATTAGGGGGCATCTGTTAATACTCAAATTCACACCCTTAAATAATGAAGTCCGGAAACACAATATACTATTTTCGCATGACGTGAAGGTAGAAATTAAGCACAATAAGAAACAACATCTCTTAATATAACCACCACTTTCACAAATGGAAGATGTGAGTAAATACATAGGTATCCTAAAAGGGGAAAAATTGATTGATTAAATTACCCACCAAAAGCTAAGATCTAGTCTCCACAAGCTAAGAGTGGAAGGAAAATACATGGCATACGTATTTTGTGCCTGGAATCCTAAATTAATCATGCAAATGCCTCAAAAATGATGGGAAAAGTGGGTTTTTAAGGAAATAAATCAAAGTGATGAATTAGGATTCTATCCCACACTGCAATTTTTATCTTTAACACCCAAATCCTACATCTATAAAAGGAGGCATTTTAGGTGAAGTAAAAAGACATGTGAAAGGAGAAAAGTTATGCTGAAGGATTAAGTAAGGAACTCTTTTGCATCAAAGGATTTTGGTGATCAAAGGCTTCAAAGGTGAAGGAGTGGATCTAAATAATGGAGGAAGAAAGCATCTCCATATAAAGGGTTGTAAGTATTTCATTCTTTGAATTAATATGAATCAATTCAGTCCCCCCCAATTCTTTTGTAATAATCAATTGGTAGGAAATCAGATTTAGTTTATATTTGTTAAAGTTTGTTATTAGAAGAGTAGAAGGATGCATTGTAGATGAATTTGTAGTTTTAATGGAGGATCTAAGGAGATGCAAGTAGAATATATAATCTATCAAAGGATATTCATCAACCGACATGCTATATGGGGTATTCCTCATTCTTCCTACCCTATCTCAAACTCCATGGAAATTATGCTTAAGATATTAGGAAAATTGTAATAATTGTTTCATATTACAATGAAAGGACCTGACCAATCTATTGAAATAGGAGGATGATGTTAAAATTCTACTGTAGAAAACCCACCTAATACCTACTCCAAAAATTGTTGCAACTACTTCTTGTTGACTCAAACCCATTCGACAGGGATTCCACTCACTGTCGACATTCAAACCACAACAATCTCCCTGAGCACCAGCACAGACAAGTTTTACCTCGTCCAACAACACCTGCGGAGTAGATGAGGTCTCACTCGAGATGTTGAAGGGAGAGTTGACGGAACCATGTTTCTGCCGAATGAAGGAGGATGTTTGTGGCTCAATTACTTGGATTATTGCAACACTTCATAAATAGATCTATGCATTTAAATCAGACATCATAGCATCATTCAACATAATTATTCATCATTGCAGCAGATACAATAGTAAAGAATTAATTGCAGCAAGGAAACATCGCATCATTCATAGAGTCATATCACAACATGCATTACCATAAATGAACATAAGAGACACAGGGATTCCGCAAAACAGTTCTGTCATATCATATTAACTCTGCACAAACCCAGATACAACATCTCCTCAAAATATAGATCTTGCAGCTATCACTCGATCTTAGATACACAATCAAGACGCATAATCCAAGATGATTCAACACTTACAAATCTATGACTATATATAGGCTTCCACCTTTACATTGCTTGTCCACTTACTAACAACTTCCTAACTGACACTTCGAGCAAATGACCCAAAATCTAACTATCACGGTACAAATGACCCAAAAACCCGCATACCGTAGTACAATTGACCCAAAAATACAAAAAATAACATCATTTGTGCTCGACTTTCCGCCTTTGGCGGTATCGCAGCACTCGCGGTGCTGCGATAATGACCCATCCTAACTACCTGCCAACATGCCCCCAATACAATCTTGTGGCTCTCCCTTGAGCCACGTCAGCAGGACATGGTGTATTCGGTGGTCTTGACCCTGAAATCCTTGTACTATTGCTCGATTGTCGTCACCTGCTCCTTTACTACCATAGCCATCACCTGACTGTCAATCACATCCTTGGTAGATGGATGCTTAGTTAGCTTGACCGCAACTAGTTGGCGATCTTCCTGTACAGCTTGTAGGACTTCCCCCACTTTTGTCATAAAATGACCGCCAGCGTCCTAGAACTGCTCCAGCTGCACAACATGCTTCTTCTAATGCTCATCGGCCTTGGTGATGCACTGTTGCAGCTCTTTTAAATCCACGGACTTGGAAACTTGATCCATTGGCAGCATCGTGCGCATCGGCGTCTTTAATGTTGCCAACTGTCGTTCTGCCTCCTGCCGAAACTTGGTCAATTGTTCAATCTTCTCATCCTGAGCAATTTGGCCCCAAAACTATATGGTGTCGGCTGTGAGTTTCATCGCTGCCATTTCCAGCTCCCCCATCTGTGCTGCGACCTCCTCAATATAAGATTTTCGGTTGTCCACTTGTGCTTGGGGTGTGCCAGGGTCGACCAGTGTTGTTAACTCTTGATTGTCATGCCGCAGCTGGGCAATGACAACCCCAAGTCGCTGCACACATTGAATCACGTCCAACTCTGTGGTGGGCTCCGACACATGATGGAAATCCTCAGCAACGACCATCTCTATTCGCACGCTTTGATCCCACAAGGTATCCTTCTCCACAATGAGGTGATCCTTTTCCTGCTTCAACTCTTCAATAACTTGATCCTTCTCAGCTCGTTCTTTCTTGATTTCCTCTTCCAACTCGTCCACATACTGTCGTGCTATAGCATCTCGCCTGGTTAACTCTTCCACCACTTCCTTTGTAGCTTCCTCGCTCTCCTACAAGCGTAAGTACTTCCCGCTGATCTCATGCATCCTGTCGGCCATCTCTCGGCTGGAAACCATCTGCATCTCCCTCAACGCCTTTGTGTTGCATGGTTGTACTCCTATATTTCAAGGGAACGGGTCAGGCCAAGGAAAAGATCCATATTGCAACCAGGGGATGAGCTAGTTGTGCACACTCTTATAGATGTTCCCTCCATAGGTAGCATATCTGAAGCAGGATTATGTGTCGTCGAATGGTGAAATAAAACCATGTAACTAAGTTTAGGTAATTTTGGTATAATGTCCAAGTAGGAATGGGTCAATGAGGTTTACCTCATGCTGAATCGTGTGAAAAATTCCAAAATCATAAATAACCATGAATTGTAGTCTATCTCCAAATACCTAAATCAAATAGTTTGAACTATCAATGTCTCCAAGTCCTGTGATCAAAAGCATTTCACTACCCAATTATTTAGTTAGAAATTGGTTCAAATGTGCAAAAAAAGATAGCCAAAATTGAAGAATTATGCATCATCCTATCATTCAAAAGGATACGGCTAAAATATAAGTAACTCGCTCATTTTTTACCATATTCCTTGTAGTTGTAGCTGATGGATGATAGGAGGAATATCCTTTCAACATTGTTTTCTAGAAGCTATGAACCCTTATTCAATGATCTTCCAGTTGTAGGTGAGTCTTCATGCCAGACCATAATAGGAACAGTTCAAATGTTTTTGAAGTTTCCAAACATTTACATTTTTTATGAAATTTTTTGGGTTTGATCTTGAAGAGAAAGAAACAAAAAGAGAAAAAAATTTACACTATTTTTTTTACTATCCAAAATGTCTAGAACCTTAACACACTTTTTGGTTTATGCTGCAACCTAGTTGTTTCAGCTTTTACTTATGTCTTTAAATGACATGTTCAGTTAAAATGCCTTGATTAAAGTACATTCTTTCTTTTTTTGGAATGATGTTAATGACTTAGATGCTAATCAAGTACACAGTTGGCTAAGGAATTATCCAAACTATTCAAACTTCTAGGAACATGAATGTATTCAATGAACTCAAACTATCGTTCTAATAGACATACTCGTAGAAAATTTCTAAACAGTATAGGATGTAGAACCTGATACTGACCATTAACTGGGATACAACTAATTATGAGTCAAGTTTGACAATTATACGTCGAATTCCAAGGGTGATAGCCTCGACAAGAAGCTCAATGACTGCCTTATATTCTGCAAGATTTTTGGTTGTGGATCCGAGAAAAATGACTCCCGAACTTAAACATTTGTCATTAGGTGTGAAAATAACCCATGCGACAGAAGCAATGTTATGAGAACTACGGTGGGCGCCATCTGCATATCCCAAATATGTGAAGGTTTCTTTTTCCATCTTCCAAAGTGATAATGCCAAGCAATAAAAGTGTGTGCTCAAAACAACTAAAGTAAAAAAATATATATATAAAGAATACAACATAATACAAGTGTTGTGAGGCATTAGTGCCCACACAAAGTATTTCTTTAGATAGATACCATTTATGATCTCTAACATAGGTTCCCCATAATAATTGATTAATTCATAAGCCCCTTGTTTTAACACAGTTTTGAAAACAAGTGGGCCTGATCCGCACGTGCCCAGGAAGCACGAGGGGGATAAAAGTTCGATTGAATGAGTCTGATCTATTATGGAGGAAGCATAATAAGAATAAGTAATGTAGGAATAGACTACATAGATAAACACATACACACAAAAAATATGCAGGAGTGTGAACTGTTCTTCTCTATTACTGGAAACAAGATCGATAAGATATATGTTACAATATTATACATGCTTATATAGAGTGTTGAGATGTTTGGGTTCCTTCCTGTTACGTTCAGTTACAAGAGAAGTTAGAATGGTTTCAGAAGTTCAACCATTACAGTCGACTGAAAGACAGAGAGTCAATCTATCGAAGTTCGACAGTCGCAAGTTGCAAGTCGTTGCTGCATGTCGATGTCGTGAAACTGTTTTGAGGTCGTTGAACTTGTCGAAGTAAAAAATTTTCCAAAGTTGTGTCGAAGTTGATGACTTGTCATAGTCAATGTTAGCATTCACCAATAATTCCAACTACGATATGGATCAGAACTCCTTCCTTAAGAAACAGTGGTGCCCATTGTTTTCTCATGAAGGTGAGGAAACTTGTCAGCCAAATCAGTAGTAGAGTACCATTTTCCTTGTGTTGGGATCTGTCTGTCTTTAGAAACTTGAAACAAGGGAATTGTGTTCATCCTTGTACAACGTACTCATTGTCCTACAATGGTGTTGCAAGGAAGAGGCTCCTGAACATCTGGATGGATGTCTTCGAGTTTTGCAATTTGCAAGTCATTATGTTCCAACCGTGGTGCATGGTATGGTTGATCCACATCGCAGTTGGAATTATTGTCGGATGCTAACTTTGACACATCTTAGACAAGTCATTAACATCAACACAACGTCAACAAGTTCCGACTTCGACATGGCTTCTACAACTTCGCAACTTCGACAAGTTTCGTGACCTAACAGTTTCGTGACATCGACATGAAGCATTGATCTACGACTTGTGACTATCGAAATTCGATAGACTGTCTCTCTATCTTCTAGTCAATTGTAATGGTTGAACTATCGAACTATTATAACTTCTTCTGTAATTGAATGTAACGGGAAAGCACCCAAGCATCTCAACACATTCTATATAAGCATGTATAATATTGTAACATACATCAATCGATGAACTTATATCCAAAATAGAGAAGATCAATTCGCATTCCTACATATTGTCTGTGTATATTTGTGTTATGTTTGTGTAGTGTATTCCTACTTTGCGCATTCTAATTCTTAAGATTCCCCCATAACAAATACGACTCATTCAATCGAACTGTTTTCCCCCTCATGCTTCCTGGCCACGTGCGGATCATTGGTACTAGAGCACCCAGCTTTGTTCGAGCTTAATTTTGTGTAGACGCTTCTAGGGAAGTTATCGACGTATGCCTGTTCAAACATGCTTGCAATCTCAACAATCCAAGCAGATGCTACCTACAGAAATGGAAGAAGAAACAAACAATAGACATGCATCCAACGAGACATCACAAGTTATTGAGAAAGCACTAACTTGACAAAGGACTGAATTGTTCACAACAGACTGAATGGTCCACCTAGTTCAATGAAATTCTCACGCGATTTGGTTCGACATCTAGAGAATTTTCGACAAGAACTCACTCCAACAAAATCATCCCCTTCAAAGTGAAAATGAATTTGGACATACCGAATCTTGAAGGAAATATTGACGCGAAATTCGTCAAAAAATGGGTGCAACAATTGGGATCCTATTACTCTGTGAATCAACTCTCAGAAGATGACAAGATCAACATTGAAACCTTAAATATGTCAACATCTATGCATTACTGGTGGGAGAACCTATCGACAAAGATGGAGAAAATCAGAGACCCCATCGACACATGGGATAAATTCATCGAACACATCCGAAAGGAATTTTACCTGCCCAAGTACCTTGAGCAGCAGTATAAGAAGTGGCAACAACTAAGGAAATGGAAAGACCAATGAGTACAAAGTTACACCGACGAGTTCTATCGACTCATGGATAGACTTGGCATCTAATAAGAAGATAAATTACTTGTTTTGAATTACATCAACGGATTGTCCCAGTACTTTCAGCAGGATATGGAATTTTTGACTTTCAATATGCTCGCAGATGCATTCCACTATGCCTGCAAACTTGAAACCAAGCAGAAAGGGAAAGCACTCTTCACGACAAAAGAAATATCAACCAAATTTGACAAGTCGAAATCTTCCTAACTGACCCCACCAAATCCAGATCACAGCCAAAATCCTTTTCAGAAAAGGGAACATAGAAAACAACCCCCAACCAGGAAATGGTTTGATTACCACCACTTATATTGGCATGATACGTCTGAATGCAAATCTCAGAAGACATTTTTGGAAAAAGTGTTGAAATCCGATGCATTTGACAAGATGGTGGAAGAATCCGATCCTGATGCATCGACCCTTTTGACATCAACATCGACCACTCAAGAATCCTCGACTATCATCGACTAGGAGGAACGAGAGTGCCTGCTCCATACACGGATATGGGTCCAGCACAACCCATTACATATGATTATGGATAATGGTAGCCAGAAGAACTTAATTTATGAATATCTCGTAAAGAAACTAGTTCTTGTTACCACTCTGAATCCTCATCCTTACAACATCAGTAGGATGAAGGATGGATAGGAATTACGGATCACCCGACAATGAAATATCTCCAACTTCATCAATCCTTTTGAATATGAAGTACTTTGCGATGTAGCATCACTCTCTGTAGACAACGACCTATTTGGGAAACCTTACTTATGGGATCACCGTGGAAGTTATCAGTCACACCGTAGAAGGTGATTTTTAGAATCCAGAATTGATGGTACAACATTTTAGAGAGACGACCTACACGAACGATTTCAATGATATCTTCTAAATAGATAAAGAATCTCATAAATCATGCTTAGGAGTTCGTGTTAATCATGATCAAATCGTAAAATTCTAGGAAGACTGCAGTGACGAGTTGACTTACCCACCAGTGCAGCTCCTGGTAGAAGTAGTTGATCAAAAACATTCTCGATGAGTATCAAAGTTTATTCCAAGAGCCGGACGGAGTATCTCGACATTTCCAGGTAAAACACTCCATTGAACTTGCTCCTGGTTCTTCTTTTCCTAACGCATCTGTTTACAGAAGATCCATTCTCGAAAATGAAGAGATTCACAGACATATCCAATAATTGATCGACAAAGGTCATATCAGACCTAGCTCCTCTTCTTGTGGAAGTCCTGTCATCCTCATTCCGAAGAAAGACGGGACTTGGTGCATGTGCATCGACTATAGGGAACTCATTAAAATTTCGGTAAAGAATCGCTATCCTCTGTCGTGGATAGACGAGCTCATCGACTGTCTAAAAGGTGCTAAATTATTTACTAAGCTCGACCTCAAGTTGGGATATCATCATATTCCAATCGAGCCCTCAGATGTGTGGAAAAATTCTTTCAAGACCATGAAAGGATTGTTTGAATGGTTAGTCATGCCTTTTGTCTTAACCAATGCACCTGCAACCTTCATGCGATACATGGATAACATTCTTCGACCTTTCATCAAAAAAGGGGTCATTGTCTAACTTGACGACATATTGATTTTCAGTCAATCATGGGAAGAACATGTCGGACAGCTTCGACAAGTCCTTGACACTCTCTAGCAACATTGACTTTACTTGAACATGAAAAATGTACCTTTGCGATGAACAACATCAAATATTTGGGGTATCTAATTGACTCTGTAAGCATTCACGTCAATGCATAAAATGTAAATATCCTCAAAGATTGGTCCATTCCTCAAAGAATTCAAGAAATAAGAAGTTTTATTGGTTTGGAAAATTTCTATCGACGATTCATACTCGGATTCAGTCACATAGGCTAGCCCTTGAATTAGTTCACAAAGGGAAATGGAAAAAAGTCTTTAAATGGACATCGACACAACAAGAAGCTTTTGAACAGCCCAAGCACAAGCTCTGCACTTCACCAGTACTTGTGTTACCATATTTGCATTATCCCTTTGATATTGAGATGGACGCATCAGACTATGCCTTGGGTGTAGTGATCACTCAGTATGGACACCCAGTTGCTTTTCATTCCGAAACTTTTAATGACATAGTTAGAATATATTTGACATACGAAAAAGAACTGTACACCATTGTGCAAGATCTCAAGCAATGGAGGCATTACATCCTTGGAAAGGAAGCGGTCATCCTCACTGACCACAAGCCTCTAAAGTTCACTTCGACCCAGTCAAAACTACAAAAAACAAGACAACTCAAGTGGATTAATTACCTAAAACAATTCCAGTTGGTGATTAAGTATCGAAAAGGTAAAGCTAATGCCGCCGTCGGTTTTCTAAGTCGACCACCCATTACTCTACTTTTCACAGTGATGAGTATATAGGGTTACGAAACGACCACTTGGCCTCAATTATATCAAGATGACATTGAATTTTCACGAGTCTACCAACAGCTTCAGACTAACAAGTCGTCGACCTCCGACTACTTCCTGAAAGACACCTTTCTATACAAGCTTGGAAAACTTTGTGTCCAAGCTTGTATATCAACGTATCTTTTAGGAAATAGTCGGTGGTCAATGACTTGTCATTCTGAGGTGTCGATAGAGTAGTAAAAATTCGATGTCCTCTTGATACAACTGAGGCCAAGTATTTGTTTCATATCCCTGCATACTCATCACTATAAAAAGGAGAGTAATGGGTGGTCAACTTAGACAATCGACGACGCCGTTAGCTTTACCTTTCTAATACGTAATTACCAACTGGACTTGTTGTAGGTAATTAATCCACATGATTTATCGATTTTTTTGTAGTTTCGATTAAGTCAGAGCTAACTGTAGAGGCTTATGGTCAGTGAGGATGACCATTTCTTTTCCAAGGATGTAATGCCTCCATTGCTTGAGAGCTTGCGCAATGGCGTATAGTTCTTTTTCATACGATGAATATCTTTTAACAGTGTCGTCAAAAGTTTCATAATGAAAAGTGACTGGGTGACCAGATTGAGTGATCACTGCACCCATGGAATAATCCGATCCATCCGTCTCAATCTCAAAGGGTTGATGCAAATCAGGTAATGTTGGCATACTTACTGATCTAGAATTTTTTCCAATGTAGACCGAGGTACTTCGTGGTGCAAGATACCAACAAAACCCCTATTCATCGGCCCTTTTGGAAACAAACTGTGAGCAGCTTGAGGTCTCACCCGAGGCGAAGCTGAGGGGGTGGTTGTGGAATCAGGTTCCCACAACTTGGTGATGCGCATGCCTAAATTGACTGATGAGCAATGTGACAAGACTTCCACGCTACGAACAAAAGAATACGCCATATCTTCTACTTCGCATCGGTTACGACTGCGCAATACTAATGGGCTATAGCAACAGGTCAGCGCATAGGGTATATATGTTTCCTTGCAGATCTCTCTTTATGGATTCTTAGACTTGGCGATACGATGATACGCTATCAACAGCTTATCTCACAACACTTATAATGGATCAGCGCATCAACCAGACCACGCGATCACTTCAAGACTTGATCAAACTAACCAATCTTACTTAACAATCTTAATCATTCATCAACACTTAGACCGATTCAAACATATGTAATGGAATGAATTATACAATGTTGTGTGCCCTGATGCAGCACTTCAACTTCAACAATTAGCTCTATGATTATTTAACAAATCCATACATTCAAATACTTATAGATACTGAGCATTAAAATTCCTCCATATATGAGATACTTAACATCTTATTCCCATCTCTTCTGCGACGAATATAGATAAAAGCAACAAATATCGGATAACTGTAACATCAATCATTCATATTAAGAAATCCAACAATGGAAAACACACAAAGCAATCACATAACACGGTATTTAACATCGTTCACGCCCTCGGATGGAGGCTACGTCCACAAGAATTGTTGTTATATTATCTTTAGGGAAGGGTACAAAAGTTCTTCGTCTACGCACTCAGCTGCAGACACTCTTCTCTCTCTCAAAATTAGGTCTCTGCGTACTCAGCTGCAGACGCTCTTCTCTCTCTCAAAATTAGGTCTCTGCGTACTCAGCTACAAATCCTTTACCATAGATTCAAGCTCACAGACTCTAATAATATTCAATAATGACCAACAAAAATGGAGAGTAACCTTTCCCATACAAAATCATGCCTTATTTATAGATCAAGACCTGTAGGTCATGTCTTTACATTTTGAAGGCAGAAACCCTTAGGTTTACAAAACTATCACGTGCACGCCAATAGGTTGCTCTCATTGATCTATTCCTTCTTTCACGATATTTAGACGATTGGTTCAAGTAGTAGTTCTGTGTGTGTGCGACTAGTCACCTTTCTCCCGATCTGCACCTACCCACCGCTTGGTAGTTATCGAGTATCTTTACCAAAAAATAGATCTCCGATGACCTAAATGGAATATGTGCTATCTTTCATCTAACACTCTGCTTAGCTGGATCTTCTATTGACCGAACACATCGCAGTACTATTCTCCTCATAGCACTGACTTCACAGCTCTTCTGACACTGCGCTACGCGCAATTTCACAACATACCAAAACTTATCCCAAAATTGTTCCAACTGAACTGCACTCAGCTCCGCAGTTCTCAAAATCCTTCCTGCTCAAAATGACCCACTTGGGCCAGACCCAACAAGCCCCTAACACTTACATGTGGCTCGCCCCCGATCCACCTGCAGGTGCATCTTCCTCCATTTGTTCCACCACCTATGGAGCTAGGTTCATAGCGATGTCATTGGATGTATCAATCAACTTCTCAGCTGCGGCCTTCGTATCTTGCTCGACTTGCTTACCTTTATCCAGCATATCAGGTGTGATCTGCTAGCCAATTTGACCTTCCACCTCTGCTTGATTCTCGCGCAACTCCTTTAATTTTTCCTCTATCGCCTGGGAGATTTCGCTGGCGTCCTCCAATAATGGCTGTGACTTATCACCCATTTCAGTTTCTTTCTCTTACAAGGTTTTTACTTCCTTCTTGAGGGTGTTTATTTCTCTGTACTTCAGAATCCTATCTCTTGGTAGTAGGGTCTTCACTTCGGCATCTAACTTCTCTAGTGCGGCTTGCTTATCTTTATTTTTATTTTTTGACACGTAGCGTCAACAGTCTTGCGCGGTACATAGATCTATCTCAACAACTTTGTGTACAGACTCTTCGCAGTTTCTAGTGCCCAATTCCAACTGTGCTTGACACTTAGAAAATTTTCCCTTCTTCTTGATCATACTGGATGCTGCGAAGCAGGACTATCGCAGTAAAGCTTTAGTCTGCTTCCATTTATCAAATTGGGTAATATATCATCGGCTAAAGTAGTTAACTGGACTACCCCACCATTAGTAACATGTATAACAATATATGGCCGAAGCCAATGCATTTTAAACTTCCCAGGAAACTTCATGAATTTACTATCATACAGGAGGACTAGATCACCTACTTGGAAAGACTTGCTCTTTATGTGGTGATCGTGCCATGCTTTCTCACACTCTTTCTATACTTGTTGGTGAAAGCCTGCAATGAAGCGATCCTCTTCCAGACCAACCAAGTGTAACAACCTTTCTTCCAGTGCTGTGTGATCTACCATTCTTGTAAATGCAGCTATTCTCAAGATGGGAATAATATACTCCATTGGAATTATTGCTTCCTTCCCATAATCCAATCTGAAAGGTGTATGTACAGTTGATTTCTTGCATGTTGTTCTGTATGCCCATAATACAGATGGAATGCGTAGGTCCCAGTCATCGTGGTTTACATTGCATATCTTGGTTAGCACATTCTCAAATACTTTATTGAACGCTTCAACAGTTCCATTCGCTTGCAGATGATAAGGCATACTGCACTGATGATGGATGTAGAACTCTTCGTTCAAAGCTTCAATAGTTCTATTCAAAGAATGAGTGCCTTGATCACTCATCAAAATTTTTGGACATTCAAATCGTGTAAGGATGTTCATAAAGATAAACTCGGAAGCTATGGCTGTGGTGCATTCTTTTACTAGTTTTGCTTCTGCCCATTTGGTGAGGTAGTCAGTTGCAGTAATAATGTACCTCGCACCAGTTCTCTTCCCCGGTGGGTTAATAGGTCCCATGAAATCTATTTCCCATTTTTCGAATCCTTGCAAGGTCAGTTGAGGGTTCAATGACATTTCATCTCTTCGTGATAGATTTCCTATCCTCTGACAGACATCGCAGCTCTAAAAATGTTCCTTCGAATCTTTATGGATTGTTGGCCACCATAGCCCTACGCGCAATACCTTCTGCACAATAGCTCTTCCTGTGTAGTGGCCTATTTATGATCCTGAATGTGCATCATCCAATATATATGGCTTCTCATGCTCCAATACGCACCTTCGCATTATTTCATCAGGTCCTAACTTGTACAGCTGACCTGCGATAATGGTGAAGTGTAATGTCCCCATTCAAATAATTGCATAGTAAGACAATCCCATCAATCCTACTAGTTTCCTAGGTTGGATGGGAACATGTGGAATGGTAATAAGGAAGCTAATAAATGATGTTTAGAAATTAGAAGGGTTCAAGTATTTAATAAATAGGGTGAATAAATAAATTCAAGAGAAATTCTAGGTGGCAAGTGGTTTTTGGAGACATGTGGAGGGTGTGGGACCCACACTAGCTTGATTTTTCAAGGACACATGGCATCTTTCTCTTGCCAATTCGAATTTACGAGAAGGTGAACACTCTTGGGTGAGTTGGTGAGTCATAACACATGGCATTGAGCATCTTAGGTCGAATTGGGATGGATTGGTAACCTCCATGGAAGATAAAGAGTCAAATTAGAAGTTTGTGGACACTTGGGCTAGATTCCCTAGCCCCTATGACACCAATGATGGAGAATCTATGAAAAATATGACAAATTGAAGACCTGACCTATGTCATCTGACCATTATGATATGTTAGCCTTAAAAATAGGCTCAAGGAAGGTGCTCATGGGAGTTGGAGAAGCCAAAGAGACTCAAACTCGAATTTGGGAGAAGATGGAAGGTTGGAACTAGGATACAAGTGGCAAATGGGGAATATTTCCTAAGTGGAAATATATTGAAGCTATGGAGAGAATTTCCACCCTTAGAAGGCTAATGTTCGTTATAAAATGAAGAAATCAATTATGAGAATGGTTTTTGATGATTTGAGAAAAATTGCATTTGTGAAGAGAGAGCTAGTGGATGACTAGTTTCTTGCCTTAGCCAATTTCGAGGGTGAAATATTCCCATCCAAGTTGGTGTTTGGAGAGGCCACTCTGGTATTTCATGGAGCTTTAATGGATTTTTATTTTTAGGTATCATCTATAGGGAAGCTCGTGGTTTTGTTTAGTGCAGCACCATCTCTCAGTCATTTCTAGTTTTGAAGGCATATTCATGCTCCTTGAGGGAGGGCATTTTTGTTGAGTTTTTGTACTTTTTGGGAGAGATTCTATTGATGTATTTCTGATTGTAATAGAATTATATAATAATTTATTCACCTTCAGAAAGTCTCAGGTCGAAATACCATGTGGTTGTATGTAAAAATGAAGATTAATGAGCAAACAATGTCCATTTCCCCACTACATTGATGTATGCCATTATAATGATGATGATTTCGAATAAAGGAATTTTTATCTTATATATTTGTGATAAATGGAATTCCATTGATGTGTATTACAAGTTTCATATTCAGTACTTGAGCATTTGAAGCCATTATACTCAATTTATTTGAATTTGAAGAAGATTTGGTGCCATTTCCCCAAGGGTTGAATTAGCAGTTTTTGCTGTTGTTTGGGAGAGGGTTGGAACATACCTTAAAAGTAATGAATGATTCATTTGGGACCTTAATAACATCCCTGAAACATACCCTACATTTTTTCATAAATTCGAGTGGGTTTGGAGGCATTTGGGAAGCTCTTTTCAGACTTAACCCAGGGGGATTTGAACCCCAAATCACTAGTAAAATTGCATACTTGAACCAGAATATTAAGAGAGTTTTGAGAGGTCTTTTGGTGGCCATATATCATCCCTGAAAATCATATTTAAGTCCTAATATCATTAATACACCTTCCCTGAAGATTTGGGACCATTTGGACCAAAATTGGGACCTAGGCATCAAAACTAGTCAAAGATTGAAATTGGGGAAAAAGTGGAAAATTGGGCATTTTCTTAAAATTATGAAAAAGGGACATTACATGAAGTATACATCTCAAACTACAAGCTTATTTTTCTTATACGTAGTGAACTCTTTAGGTGCCACCCCTATGGTTAAAAATTCGATAATGTCTCGATAATACTCATCAGCGACCTGTATAGCGAACAATTGAACGTCAGGCAGATTGTCTTCAAGGTTTGTAGGCTCTTCTCCTAACTCAATCCTGGAAAAATGATCAGGTCCTATGTTTAACCTTCTTGGATTAACCATTATTTCAAAATCATACTCTTGGAAGAGTAACAACCATCTGTATATCTGCCCCCCTAACACTAGCTTATTCACCAGGTATTTCAATGCAGAATGGTCAGTAAACATAGAGAAGTGTGCATCAAGAAAATAGTGTCTGAACTTATGTAGTGCATATAACATTGCAAGTCCTTCTCTTTTAGTAGTGGTATAGTTCTTCTCAGTAGATGATAGCTTTCTTCTAAAAAATGCAATGGGATGATCAATGCCTCCTTCTCCTTGCTGAGCAAGAACAACGCCTAATGCTATACATGAAGCATCAACATGGACGTGAAATGGATTCTCCTAGTCTAGAAGAACTAGGATCGGCGCAGTGACCATCTTCTCTTTGAATGTGTCAAATCCTTTCTCACAGTCCTCGTTCCAAATGAACATTGCATCTTTCTTTAAAAGCTTCTCCATTGTTGCGGCTATCTGCGCATACCCTTTTATGAATTTCTAGTAGTAACTAGTATACCCTAGTGTAGTGCGCAATTGTTTAACTGAATTTGGTGTAGGCAAATTTACAATAACTGCGATCTTTAAGGGGAAACCATCAAGCCCTACTTGCACACGATGTGTCCCAACAGAATCTTGTAAGGAACACATAAAATACATTTCTTCAAATTCAAAGAAATCTGGTGCTATCTACATTTTTTCAGCATCATTCTGAGGTTCCCGGCATGGTTCTTTAGTAACCCAAAAATGGTCCAATCATCAAAGTAAACCTATAAAAACTTGTGTATGAATTATTTAAATGTTGTGATCACCACGCTAGAAAATATGGATGGTGCGTTCTTCAAACCAAAAAGCATCACTGTATACTGGAATGACCCCCATTCTGTTGGAAAAGTGGTCTTGTGTTTGTCTGCTGGATCAATTCTGATCTAATGGTATCCAGAAAATCCATCAGTAAAAGAGTATGCCTCATTGCCTCCCACATTATCAAGTACTTCGTCGGTAAAAGGAGTAGGAAATGGGTCATGCATTGAAGCATCATTCAACTTTTTGAGATCAACACCGATCCTGATCTCACCCTTTGTTTTCTTATCTTGGACAACCATAGGGCTTATCCATTCAGATTCTTCAACCACCTCAATGATCCCTGCATCAAGCATCTTTTCGAGTTCTGCCTTAACTTGTTCTTTGTAGCCCGAATTTAATCTATATGGCCTTTGCTTCACGGGTTTAGTGCCAGGCTTAAGAGGAATTTTCATCACTCCTAAGTCTCCCAGAATGCCTTTCATCTTTGTGAACTTGGTCGGGAATACTTCCTGATATTCCTGTAATATACTAGCGATCTCTGCAACTGTATCGTCATCCCAATAGTCTCCTATTACTGCGAACTTCGGCTCTTCACTGGTGCCGATGTTCACTTTCTTCATTTTAACCGGTCCACTCATATCTGGAATTTCCAGTGGAGGTACTTCTACCTCGCGTGTTCCTTCTGATTAAGGGATTTTTATATTTCATGGGTCCTCCTCATCGTTGTCTTCATTATCTTCAACTTATTCAACTAAGTTATAACAGTCCAAGGCATGCTCTATTTTTTTTGTCCAATCTGGTTGTAGACTCACAGGTACGCTATTTGCTTCAAACAAAATTTCTAATGTTATATTTTCCTGCGTGCAATCTGGTCTAAATATATTTTCCTTGATAAGCTGCAACACATCATTTATAGTAGGATGGTCATCTTCAAAGCTAAATTCCTTCTAGAAACTTGCAGTGAGGACAGACCAATCCGCAGTTCCTCTTCACAGTTCTGCTTGTAGATACCATTTCTTTGGAATAAGCTCTTTCAGTGTATCCACAAAAAGGTTTACCCATTCTGTCTGTGGTCTTTCTTTCCAAGCTTCTACACAGGCTGTAATATGATCCCCTCGATCCATATGGCCATTGTATTTCTCAAAAGGTAGTGTAACCTTATGCGTAGCCCACCATCTAATAGGTGTCTCGCGCAGTGCCATGTCTAATGCTAATATGCGGTGTTCATCTGCAGCTGCTGCAGTGTATTCTTTGATAAATGAATAAACGTTAACTGAACCATCATAAGTGGGTATTGGAATCACCTTCTTTCCAATCCAACGGAGTTATTTCGTAATTGTTGTGCATCTCCTGGCAGATACTTCATGCATTCCATGTTGTCAGTTTTCTAATCCTACCTCAGAGTCTGAGATGCAAGAACTATCACAACGCCAGCTAAGCATTCCATTTGCAGTAGGATGAGTATAATCCGCAGCATTTGTTGTCATCTTATAGATATGGTCTAGATCTTGAGCTCTATACTCCTCTTGAATTGGTTCAACATATCACTCTCCTTGCAAAGGGTCCAGTGGTGCGACGACCCTTATGTCATTGCCTTCAAATATCATTTTCATTGTCTTCAGATTTATGATTGTGCATTTTTTCATTTCCCAATCGATATCCAGTAGCGCTGGATAAGGATTTCTATCATCCACATTTTCAAATAAGGATTTCTATCATCCACATTTTCAATTACTTCGAAGTCTGCATAACTTCGCACTCCATCAATGTCGACAATGGTATTGGGTAACCTCCCCAACGGTATAACTATGCCTTGATTAGCCATTCTTAACTGTATAGGTGACTACTGTAGCTTTGGTTTCCCCATCGCCTGCCATGTCTGCTTGGTCAAGACGTTTACTTCGGATCTGGGATCAAGAATGATCTCGTCTATCTTGTAGTCCAATCTGTGCAGTGAACCGCATTTCCCTCCTGGTTCTTTTGGGACTCCTAATGTTATGAACTGCACCATGGGAAGTCTTCCTCTCACTATGTGATTCATACTGATTTATCAGTTTTCAAATTCCATAAGAGTGTCTTTGTTCTTCAATAACTTGATGCAGCTCTATAGGAACTACGCAACATAAGTGGTTGTATCTGGTGTAGTGCGCGTCTGATCATATGCCAGTGGCATGTCTTCTATCTGTAGTACTTCACTATGTAATAGGATCCTTGGTGAAGTAGGTGTTGGTTTTTTGAACATGTCCCACGCTTCTTCAAATAATTCTTTATTTTTTTGTAAGTTCAAAGGAGGCGCTCTCCTAGGAGCATTTCTAATCCCTATTATTTCTCCATGGGTATTCTTAGCATCAATTGTTCCAGATGTTGAAGATTCTGCGCTTGTGTCTCTTCCTATATCAGCACCACTTCGCATTACTATGATTTACACTCGGATCTGTAGATCTAATCTCTGCTATGATCAACTGAATGTTAGGGTTCGACGGTTATGTCCTTCTCTGTTTTTGCATTTCTACCTCAAGCACGAGGCAGTCTTTAATCACATGGTCAAATGATTTACAGTAGTGCATGGATTAGTACATTCTCTAGATACATGACCTGGATGGCCACAGTTATAGCATATTACCTGGCCTCGGCCTCTTCCTTGAGCTGGGCCAGCATTTCTCCCTCTCCCACAGTATCCACCACCACGCCCTCTATATCCACCCTGATCATACTGGGTGTTCTCCTATTTTGGTTGATTCTCTTCTTGAACACAGTACATTCCAACACCTCGCATTGCTTCCATATCTCGCTTTCTTTCATTTATCAGCTCATAAGTGCCACAGTTGGACTCATCATGTCCAACTGAATTACAGAAATTACAATATAAGTTTTTACGTGTTTTTACATATTTATGTATCAGATAACAGTCCTCAGGTCGGTGTCCTCTGGTTATACAAATTTCACACCATGGTGCCTGGTTCTGATTCATATTCATTGGGTTTGGTGCACCACTATTAAGATAATCTTGAAATAAGGGGCAATGTTCTCTGGTGTGGCCCTCTCCTATGCATCCTATGCACGAAACTTCATGTCTTTGTTCATGTCTCTGTTCCTTTCCATTCTTCATACCTTGCAATTCTAACGTCAAGGTAGCCAACTGGTTCTAGATTTGTAACATCCCAGAACTACTTTCTCCAATTAGTGAAGCCTCCAACTTTATCACGATCTCCAAGGCCTCAGCCTGTGATACAACCTTCTGTTGTATCAATGGTTGTTTGATATGGGGCAACCATGCAGCAATGAACCACTCTTGGTGTTGTTGCGGAGCTATAACAAAGCTCACTTGGTCCAATAATGTCTTAAGTTTTTGGTCGAATTCCCAGACCGATTCAGTATGTTCCTATTTGATTTCTTTTGACTCAGTTGAGCACTATGATTTTGATTTCGGCTTCTTGAATTCTTCTAACATCGCGACTTTGATGTCTGCTAGGGTTCTCGGCTGTGCTTGAGAATACTTCATAGACCAGTGTAATGCTCTATCTCTAAAAGTAGTGATGAGTTGTGCTCTCTTCACAACGCCATCCTGAACTTGTTTTACACTCCTTACAACTTCACATAGAAACCAATGTTGATCAGGGTCTTCTATACCCATTCCTTTGAATATCAACAGCTTTATATTGTTATCAGCCATCCTCTTTTCAGATTGTGTATGGTTTTGGGATGGGTTCCCTGTGAAAAAAGTAGATGCAGGCTGCTGGGTCATGCTAGGGATAGTATGATGTGGAATGGTCTGAGTTGTAGTGGTCTGAGCACTCTCTCCTGCGGTGCTACTAGTATTGATGATCTATGGGATGGGCTGCACGATGCTCATAGTGGGTTGGTTCTGGACTGCTAGATTCTGAGGTGTAATATGCTGGATTGTGGATTATAATTGTGTGTTCTAATTATTAAGGTCACATGGAATTTCGGTATCTATGCAGTTTCTATATCCTCTGGGATTCTTTTTCGTTAGTAAGCTTATATCTCTTTCCACTTCTCAAAGTATGGTTTTCTTTGTCATAATCAATGTATGCATTTTCTACCATGACAGATTCAAAATTATTACTGCATTCTTAAAACACCTTTCTTAGCTAAAAGCATTTTAACGTATAGATTGAGATTTTTCAGGAACTTACCTCTGAATCCTTCGAAAAAGTATGCTTCAGCTTGGCTGTAGGATTTCAGCATGTCTATAGAAAACTCGGTCACAAATCCCTCAAGTATGCTATCAACCTAGAAGTTGACTGCTCACAACAGTGGGTTGTCTATTGCTTTGAGCTGTTTAGTAAGCTCCAGAGGCCACTCTGTAGGTACTCCTCCTTGAGAACAATTCTTTCTTTCTACGAGGCACAATATCCACTCGTGCAACGCGTTTGGAAATGATGCCCATAAAATCTCGTGGATGTCCCTCTACAAGTATCTGTTCAACCACTCTATGTCAGATAGACGCGGGTGTTCATTTTCTTTCTTTGCAAAATCTCTTTCGATCTTATCACACCAAGCCCAAATCTCTTTCTTTTCTTGATGCCAATTGTCTGACCCTAATGGGAACACATATTCTTCTTCGCACATTACTTTTTCAAAACACACTATCGCATCTCTAAGTCTTAGCACGGCAATGGAACCATTTGTTGGCGTACTTACTGATCTAGAGGTTTTTCCAATGTAGACCTAGGTACTTCACGGTGCAAGATACCGAAAAAACCCCTATTCACTGGCCCTTTGAGCAACAGACTGCGAGCAGCCTGAGGTCTCACCCGAAGTGAAGCTGAGGGGGTGGTTACGGAATCAGGTTTCCACAACCTGGTGATGCGAGTGCCTAAACTGACTGATGCGCAGTGCGGAAAGACTTCCACGCTGCGAACAAAATACTGCGTGAGATCTTCTACTTCGCATCTATTATGACTGTGCGATACTAATGGGCTATAGAAATAGGTTAGCGCAAAGGGTATATATGCTTCCTTGCAGATCTCTCTTTATGGATTCTTAGACTTGGCGATATGATGATAAGCTATCAACAACTTATCTCACAACACTTATAATGGATCAGCGTGTCAACCAGATCATGCGATCACGTCAAGATTTGATCAAACTAACCAATCTTACTTAACAGTCTTAGTCATTCATCAACACTTAGACCAATTCAAACATATGTAATGGAATGAATTATACAATGTTGCATGCCCTGAAGCAGCACTTCAACTTCAACAATTAGCTCTGTGATTATTTAACAGATACATACATTCAAAGACTTATAGATACTGAGCATTAACATTCATCCATATATGAACTACTTAACGTCTTATTCCCATCTCTTCTGCGAAGAATACAGATAAAAGCAACAAATATCAGATAACTGTAACATCAAGCATTCATATTAAGCAATCGAGCAATGGAAAACACACAAAGCAATCACATAACACGGTATTTAACGTGGTTCACCCCCCCGGATGGAGGCTATGTCCACAAGAACTATTGTTATATTGTCTTTAAGGAAGGGTACAACAGTTCTTTGTCTGCGCACTCAGCTGCAGATGCTCTTCTCTCTCTCAGAATTAGGTCTTTGCACACTCAGATGTAGAGACTTTACAGTAGCTTCAAGCTTACAGACTCTGATAATATTCAATAATGACCAACAAAAATGAAGAGTAACATTTCCCATACAAAATCATGCCTTATTTATATATCAAGACCCATAGGTCATGTCTTTACATTTCGAAGGAAGAAACGCTTAGGTTTACAAAACTATCATGTGTGTTCCAATAGGTTGCTCTCGCCGAGGTATTCGTTCTTTCATGGCCTTTAAACGACTGGTTCAAGTAGTAGTTCACTGTGTGTGCGACCAGTCACCTTCCTCCTGATTTGCACCTACCCACCGCTTGGTAGTTATCGAGTATCTTTGCCAAAAAATAGATCTCTGATGAGCTAACTAGAATATGTGTTGTCTTCCATCCAAAACTCTACTTAGCTGGATCTTCCGTTGACCGAACACATTGCAATACTATTCTCCTTGCAGCACTAACTTCATAGCTCTTCTGACACTATGCTGCGCGCAACTTCACAGCATACCAAAAATTATCCCAAAATTGTTCCAACTGAACTGCGCTCATCTCCGCAGTTCTCAAAATCCTTCCTGCTCAAAATGCCCCACTTGGGATAGGACCAACAGGTGACACAAGTACTAGTGCAGTGTAGAGCTTGTGTTTGAGCTATTCAAATAATGGTTGTTGTGTTGGTGTCCATATGATGACATTTTTCCCACTTCCCTTCATCCACTGGTTCAAGGGCCAGGCTATGTGACTGAAGCTGAGTATGAATTATCGATAGAAATTTCGCCAAACCAAGAAAATTTCTTAGTTCTTGAATGCTTTGAGGAATGGGCCAATCTTTGAGAATTTGCACTTTGTCTGAGTCAATGTGAATGCCTATAGAGTCAATTACAAACCCCAAATATTTTATGTTCTTCATTGCAAAGGAACATTTTTCCATGTTCAAGTAGAATCGATGTTGTTGGAGAGTGTTGAGGACTTGTTGAAGCTATCCGACATGTTCTCACCTAGATCGACTGAAAATCTATATGTTGTTGAGATAGAAAATGACCCATTTGCTGATGAAAGGTCGAAGAATGTTATCCATATATCGCATGAAGGTCGTAGGTGCATTGGTTAAGATGACAAGCATGACTAACCATTTAAACAATCCTTTGTTGGTCTTGAAAGCATTTTTCCATACATATAAGGGATTGATTGGAATCTGATGATATCCCGACTTGAGGTCGAGCTTAGTAAAGAGATTAGCACCTTTCAGATAGTTGATGAGCTCGTCTATCCATGGTAGAGGGTACCGATTCTTCACCGAAATTTTGTTGAGTGCTCTGTATTCGTTGCACATGCGCCAAGTCCCTTCTTTCTTTGGAAAGAGGATGACTGGACTTCCACAAGGGGAGGAGCTGGGTCAAATATGACCTGTGTCGATCAAATCTTGGATTTGTCTGCGGATCTCTTCATTTTCGAGAATGGATATTATGTAAATAGATGTGTTAGGAAAAGAAGAACCAGGAGAAAGTTCAATATAGTGTTTTACCTAGAAATGTAGAGGTACTATGTCTAGAACTTGGAATAGGTTCTAGTACTCATCAATAACATTATCAATCTGTTTCTTTTGTTGGGAGATACACTGGTTAGTGACTCGACTGGTTGCTGCAGTCTTCCTTGAATGTTTTGGATTTATCATAATCAATGTGAACTTCTGACCATGATTGATGAGCTTCTTCGTCTGTTTAGCAGATATCATTGCAACCGTTGGTGTAGGCCATCACTCTGGTATGTTGTACCATTGATTCTGAATTCTCAAAATCACCTTTAGTGGTTGTGACTGGTAACTTCCATGGCAATCCCATAGGTAAGGCTTCCCAAACAGGGCGTCGGCTATGGAGAGTGTTACGATGTCACAAAGTACTTCATCTTCAAAAGGATTTATGAAGTAGGCGAGCTTTCATTGTCACGTGATCCTTAGCTCTTGTCCATCCTTCATCCGACCGATGTTGTGAGGCTGAGGATGCGGAGTGGCAACAAGACCTAGTTTCTTCACAAGTTATTTAGAAAAAAAGTTCTTCTAGCTCCCATTGTCCACAATCAGATGCAATGGATTATTTTGAACCCATATCTGTGTATGGAACAGGCGCTCTCGTTCCTCCTCGTCGACGATAGTCGAGGCTTCTGGAGTTGTCGATGTTGATGTAAAAAATGGTCATTGCTTTTGGATCAGATTCTACCACAGTATTGTCGAACGCGTCAGATGTCGACAATTTTTCCAAAAAGGCCCTCCAAGATTTTCATTCAGACATATCATGCCAAGATGATTGGTGGTAATCACACCATTTCCCAGTAGGTTGCTTTCTACGTTCCATTTTGTGAAAATCCTTTTTTTGGTGATTTGGCTTTGGCGGAGTTGGATGAGAATATTTTGACTTGTCGAAGTTGGATGGTGCCTTCTTATCAGGTGGTCATCCTGATGTCATCTCTGTCACAAAGTGTTCTTTTCCTTTCTTCTTGGTTTCAAGTTTGCTGGCATAGTGGAATGCATCCGCGAGTGTATTGACAGTTAGAAACTCCATATCCTACTAAATGTACTGGGATAATCCGCTGACGTACTTTAGAACAAGCAATTTTTCTTCTTCTTGAATGCCAAGTCTAGTCATGAGTCGATAGAACTCGACAGTGTAACTTTGTACTGACTGGTATTTCCATTTCCTTAGCTACTCCCACTTATTATACTTCTGCTCAAGGTACTTGGGCAGGTAAAACTCCTTTCGAATGTATTCGACAAATTTCTCCCATGTGTTGATGGGGTCTCCTTTTTTCTCCATCTTTGTCGATAGGTTATCCCACCAGTAGGGCACATATGTTGACATCTTTAAGGATGCAATGGCGATCTTTTCGTCTTTTGAGAGTTGATTCACAGAGTAATAGGATTCCAATTGTTGACGGATTCCGCGTCAATCTTTCCTTCTAGATTCGGTATGTCCAAATTCATTTGTAGTTTGAAGGGGATGATTTTTTTCGGAGTTAGTTCTCATTGGAAATGCTCTTGATTTCGAAGAAAATCGCGTGAGAATATCATTTAACTGGGTGAACATCTCAGTTCATTGTCGAGCCAGTGCTTCCTCTATGAATTGTTGTTTCTCGTTGATTGCATATCTATCACCTGCTTCTTCTTCCATCTATGGAGGTAGTTTTTTCTTGGATTGCTTAGTTTGCGAGCGTGTTTTAACTGGCATAAGTTAGGTAACTTAGATGGAAGTGTCTATGCAAAACTTAATATCTAAATCAAGACAACTGGCTCTAATACCAATGATCCACACATGCCCAGGAAGTAGGAGGGGGAAAACAGTTTGACTAAATGAGTCGGATCACTTATGGCGGAATCATAATAAGAATAAGAAAAGCATGAATACACTACATAGATAAACACATACACACAGACAATATACAAGAATGAGAACTATTCTTCTCTATTACTGGAAAACAGATTGATAAGATGTATGTTACAATATTATGCATGTTTATATAGAGTGTTGAGATGCTTGGGTGCCTTCCCGTTACGTTCAATTACAAGATAAGTTAGAACGGTTCAGAAGTTCAACCGTTACAGTTGACTGGAAGACAGAGAGTCAATCTGTCAAAGTTTTACAATCACAAGTCACAAGTTAATGCTGTATGTCGATGTCGTGAGACTATTTTGGGGTCACTGAACTTGTCGAAGTTACATAGCTTATCGAAGTCATGTCGAAGTCGACAACTTGCCAAAGTTGCGTCGAATTCGATGACTTGTCGCAGTTTATGTTAGCATTTGACAACAATGCCAACTGTGATATGGATCAGGGCCAAACCACTTTGGTACAAATTTCCCTTCTCCTATTTTGTCTTTGTCTTGGTCATAAACTAAAACCAAATTTCCTTCAAAAAAGACTCAAGGATGGGCCAATTTCTCATATTATGTTTTAACCCTTTTCTTGTGTGCTTCTACATTTAGAGATCCCTCCATTCTAGTTTCATCAAGAGAATGAAGATGGAGAAGCCTTTCTTCTTCTAAAGAAGTTTTAGGTAGTAGCTCGATTGCTAGTTTTAATGATGGGATTTTGCATTCAATCGAAAACATTGTTTTTTCTCAATAAAACAATTTAAAAGGAGTGAATCCGGTTGTGGTTTTAGCAATGGCCCGGTAACCCAAAAGAGCAGAAAACAACAGTAAATTCCAGTTAGTTTTGTTCTTATTATATTTTCTTTGCAACATAGTTTTCAAAACCTTGTTAATGGCTTCTACTTGTCTGTTACATTGAGGGTAATATGGCAAGGAAAAATCTCTCCGCAATCCTAACCTGGTGGTCAGTTCATCCATAAAGGAACTCCTAAACTGACTTCCGTTATCAATGATGATCTCTTTAGGTACACCAAACCTTTCTATCACGTGATTGAATAGAAAATATGCTATAGGTTTTGTCGTGCAGTTGAATGTAGCCATCGCCTCATCCCACTTGGTGAAGTAGTCCACTACTACTATGATGTAGTGGTGGACATCGATTGAAGGTAGCTTTATGGTGATAAATTCAATGGCCCATTTTGAAAATGGACCCATGGTTACTACAGGGTGTAATTGCACAGGATGTCTGCACATTTTTATTGTATAAATTTGGCAAGGGTGACACTTTTTGACAACATTGATGCAATCTTTAAAGATTGTGGGCCAAAAGTATCCTGCACGCAATAGTTTCTGGGTGGCTTCCAACCCAAAAATATGACCGCCACATGCCCCAGCATGGCAATCATTTAAAATTGGTTCAACTTCTTTGTGTATTAAACAACGTCTTAAGATCATTTCTACTCCTCGATGGTACAAAGTATCCCTGATGATGAGGTATCTTCATGCTTGGTGTTGAATGCGACATCATTTAATGCTAGAAAACTAAGGATCAATCCTTTGGGTTTGGAGATATACAATAAATTTTCCATACCAAGGATCTGATGTTGCAATGAGGAATACATGTTTTCCCGCTGAGGATTCAACAAATACTGTATCCTCTTTATCATAGGGTAACTAAAACATTAGTTCTGCAAATTCCAACGACTTCTTAGCTTAGCGTTTATGAATTCAAAATCGAATTCTTGCAAAATTACTATCCATTCTGAATATTTTCCACCATTGATATGGTGGGACAAAATGTGTCTCATGGGGTTCATTTCATCCAATATGGTCATTTTTCTTGGAAGTATATAGTGTCTAAGTCTTTGGACAACATGATCTGCTACCAAGTCCAACTTCTCAACCTGGGAATATCTCAATTCGGGACTTGCAAGGCCCTTACTAATTTGCAAATAACATGTTCTTGTCATGATTCATCTTCATGTACCAATACCATTCCTATGGTGGAACTAGATGTTGCCAAATATAGAAAAAAAAAGTATCTATTATAGTTCGGAGGACTAAGTACAGGGGATGATACCAAATCTTTCTTTACTACATCAAATGAGCATTGATATTGATCATTCCATATGAATAGTGCATCAATTTTTAGGAGACGCATGAAACCTTTAGCTAGTTCGGCAAAATTTGCGATAAGTCTTCTCAGGTAGTTAGCTTTCCCTTGAAGGCTTTGAAGTTGTCTGATTGATTTTGGGGAAGTTAGCTAAAGTATTTCCTCAGCCTTGATGGGATCCATCATAATCTCTCTTTTTGATACAATGAACCCAAGTAATCTCCGAAAGTCCACACAAAACATGCATTTATGTTTGTTAAACCTAATGTTACATTTATGACATTGAATGAAGACAACACGTAAATGTGCATTGTGTTCGACTCTCCTTTTAGATTTGGATGCCAAGTCATCAAGATAATCCTCAACAATTTTCTTAATATCATGGAATTCATATGACATGGCTCTTTGAAAAGTAGCCCCGACATTTTAAAGGCCGAATGGCATTTTTCGATATGCAAAATTCCCACAAGGGCATATAAAAGTTGTTTTATGTTGGTCTTCCCTTTTAATATGGATTTGGTTATAACTAGAGAATCCATCCATAAATGAAAATATTTCATTCCCAATACACTCATCTATAATCTGATCAATGAAGGGTGTGGGATATTTATCTTTGGGACAATCCAAATTTCGATCCATAAATTCAGTACAAACGGGGATAGTTCATTTATTTTTATCAGTAAGAATGGGATTGGATACCAATTCAGTCAAAGGAACAGAGTGTTTGATGTAGTCCCAAGACCAGATGGGAAGTTTGTTGTGACTTCCAAATGGATCTATAAGATCAAGCATGCTGCAGATGGTAGCATAGAGAAATACAAAGATAGGTTTGTGGCTCATGGCTTCTCCCAGAAAGAAGGGATTGATTATGAAGAGACTTTTGCTCCTGTAGCCAGATACACTTCCATTAGATCAGTACTTTCTATGGCTACAGTGATGAAATGGAAGGTACACCATATGGATGTCAAGATAGCTTTCTTGAATGGTGTAGTTGAAGAGGAAGTGTATGTGGAGCAGCCACTCGGGTTTGAGACACATGACAAAGGGACTCATGTATGCAAACTGAAGAAAGCCCTGTATGGTTTGAAACAGGCACCCAGGACCTGGTATGGAAGGATAGATAGCTTCCTATCCAGTTTGGGATTTACTAAGAGTAAAGAGGATTCCAACATTTACTACAAGGTTGAGGAAGGCAGTCCAATGATACTACTATTGTATGTGGATGACCTGTTTTTTATAGGTGAGGATAGATTGATTTTCGATATGAAGAGGAAGGTTACTACCGAGATCGAGATGAAGGACTTGGGTATGATGCACTACTTTCTAGGTATGTAGGTGTGGAATAGTACAGATGGAATCTTCCTTGGACAAGGGAAGTATGCAGTAGAGATCTTGAAGAGGTTTGGGATGATGGAGTGCAAGGCCATGGCCGCACCTATGGCATCGAACCTGAAGCTTCTATGCGATGCTTCATCTGAACCATTTATGCCACGATGTATCGTCAGATGATCGGGTCCTTGATGTACCTGATGAATACGAGACCAGACATCTACTTTGTGGTGAACACCTTGAGCCAGTATCTGACAGATCCGAGACATGTTCACCTAATAGATGCAAAGCATATTCTGAGGTACCTGAAGGGTACAGTTGACTATGGGCTCAAGCATGATGTGAATCAGAAATTTAACCTAGAGGGTTATGTTGATTCGGATTGGGCAGGCAGTGCCATTGATCAGAAGAGCACTTCGGGGTGTTGCTTCAGTATGGGATCTGGTATGATCTCTTGCTTTAGTAGGAAGTAGTCCTGTGTGGCACTGAGTACAGCCAAAGCAGAGTATGTTGCAGCTTGTTCGGCTAGTTGTGAGGCAATATGGATTTGGAAGCTACTATTTGATTTGTTTGGTCTCCAGTTGAGTGCTACTTGTATATATTGCGACAACTAGAGTTATGTGAAATTGTCAGAGAACCCGGTGTTCCATGACAAGTCGAAGCACATTGAGATCAAGTTCCACTATATCAAGGATATGGTGCAGAGAGAAGCAGTGAATCTCCTGTATGTTGCGACGGACGAGCATATAGCTGATGTGTTGACCAAGCCCCTGGCCGGAGTGAAGTTTGAGTACTTAAGAAAGAGACTTAGTGTACTTCAGATCGAGATTCCTTCCAAGGGGAAGTGATGAGTCCGGAGACACAGATGCACATGAGCCCTTCTCACATGGTGATAGATGTGTTCTCCCATGGTGAGATGTAAGTGTTGGAGCCATTCTCACATCGTGACAGATGTGTTCTCCTATGGTGAGATGTAAGGGCTGAAGCCATTTTTAGATAGTGATAGATGTGTTCTCCTATGTTGAAATGTAAGGGCTGGGCCATTTTCACATGGTGATAGATGTGTTCTCCAATGGTGAAATATAAGGGCTGGGGCCATTCTCACATGGTGATAGATGTGTTTTTCCATGGTGAGATGTAAGGGATGAGTGACATTTTCCGACATGGTGATAAATGTGTTCTCCTCTAACATGATGGAAAGTAGGTCCTCCCATGGTGACATGGTGGTAGGTAAGTCCTCTCATGGTCGTGATGTAAGTGCTAAGCCTTCTCCGAATGGTGATAGATGTGTTCTCCCATTTCGGTGCCATAAGTGTTGTGTGATGTGCATCTGGGTTGTGCTCTATGGACTATGAGGTGATCTCGAGACGATGATATGACAGTAGGGTACACAGGTTTTGTAGAGGCATATAATCAGTCCTAAGATGCTCTTGCAGGTTTTGTAGAGGCAGTGTAATCAGTCCTGGGAGATCTTGCAGGTTTTACAGAGGAAGTATAATCAGTCCTGCGGTGTACCTACTTGATGGCTTGCTCACAGAGATGATGAAGACCTACATGGAGGCTAGGACTACACCCATCATGAAAAAGGGTTGGCTCTGTATAACTTCCTATGATGAGTAGATTGGAGATTGATTGAGATAGCAGCAACGACAATGAATGATGATCTAATGACGATGATATGATGATCCAGAGAAGAAGACTTGTGCTAGAATACCTGTGTCGAGAAATACCTTCCTAGTTAAGAGGGAGTGCTAATGTATATGTAACTTTGGATTGTATTTCATATATGTATATTGTATCCCTACATAGAGGTTATTAACCTCTGTATGGAAGTTTCGTCATTTGTATTTACAAGTATCGCAAGTGTCGTAACTTATACAAGATGGGTTATTAGACCACCAAGTGTGGGGTCGGCCCTGAGTTGGGTTACAATGGGTTATTAGACTCTCCTAGAGAAGTCGTCCCTGTTAGGTTATTAGGAAAGTCAAGTCAAGCATAAATAGAGTGCGGGAGGTACTCTATTTGATTATTCACTTACTCATCTATCTCTCTCATTGAGTGATGCGCACTAGTGGAGGAGGAGAAGTTTCTAGGAGTCTATCTCTTATGCTTGGGTTTTGTATTATTGCTCAATCTATCTCTGAGGAAGTTATTGGGGTTTTTCACCTTCTTGGTTTTCCCCAAGGAAACTTTGTGTCTATTGTCTCTTGTGATTGATATGCTGCACATGTTATTCTCTCAGATATGATCCTAGATCATATTGAATTAATGCTCAAAATCTAACACATCTTTGTATTTGTTGGTCATCTATATTCAGGAAGCTTTGCTGGTTTTCTACCCCATGAGGGTTTCCCAGGATAAATTTGTGTCTCTTGTGTTTATGTTGTGCTTGTTGTTCTTTCAGTGATCATGTATATGCTATTGTTGTTGTTGGAGCATAGGCTGCAACTATGGAAAAGCTGCCAATTTTGGGGAAAAAGCACTAAGTTTTGATGGAGAAGTGCTAATTTTGAGAAAAAGCACTGTTTTTGGAAGAAGTGAACAGTGCGCAGTACAGTGCCAGATGGACGAGCCCACCGCAGAGTGTGGACCGGAGATCGCGGAGCTCCCATGCACAAGTCAAAGAAAAGAGTAAATAAGGGGGCCGAGTAGAAAGCTCAACCACCACAGTAAATGAAGGAAGCGACGGAATAGAGGGATCAACTACCCTCATTTAAGGCAAAGTACTGAAGTTATGGTTGCTCGGACCAAGGAAGAGCAAAGGGCCAAAACATTGAAGGCGAAGGACAAGGAGCAGAGAATGATGAAGCGGCGCCCATACCCGCGATCTGCGCCGAAAATCACGGAACTTGCAGGAAGCTACAACGTGACTGCAAGAGGCGTCTAAAGTACACCTAGCCGTCAGTGGTTAGGGTTTTTGGGGATCACTATTGGGAAAGGCCCACAATTTTGTAAAGGTGCGACCCTTTGGGCCACCTATATATATGTATAATTGTAAAGGGAAAAATGTTAGATGGGTTAGAGAGAGATAGGTTGGTTAGAAGGGTTAAGGAGTTAGAGAGTTGATAGCTATAGAGCTAGTCACTGAGTTGCAGACAGTCTAAGTTGATGTCCGAGTCATTGTAATATCTGTAGAAGAAAAGAGTAGATCTAAGAGAAGGGCTCCCAGCTTTGTGCGTGGAGTTTCCTGGAAAGATCTAAGGCTGCAGCTGTGTGTGCAGCGGAACTGTGTAACTCCTATTTTGAGATAATATAAGATCCAATTTCCGTGGATGTGATTTCCCCGTGGAGGCGGAATACATAATTCTTGTTGTTATGGGGATGTTTTGTGTGAATGCATGTCTATGTGTTGCTATCTATGTTTTCATGAATGTTTCGTTATCTTTATGAATGAGTATGTGAAGTAGGTCCTTGAAGCTCCCTTAGAAGTTATACTTGTGCACTGTTGAAGGAGCCTATAAGAACACTATTGCCGCAGCGCGTAAGGAGTGTGTTGCTGCACTATGGCATGAGCACAGAAACGATATAGCATGTAATGAACGTAGCGGGTAAACACCTCGTGCGCAGGTGCGGAGGTGCCACGTAGCTAGGCTAAGGCGAGTAAGCTCCAGTGCTGTTGCGCTGTATGACCTGTGAAAGAATCAGACACTCTATTCAGAAGTTATTGCGGAAGAAGGGAAGAGAGAAGACTATGGATTCCGCTCCACCCCGGTTAAGGAAACTTGACTCCTTAGCCCCCCCATAGCCACTTCGGGTGAGACCTCGGGATGCTGCGCAGCCCGTTGCCGAGAGGGCCAGTGTGCCAAGGGGTGTTTGTTGTTGCGCCTCCTGAAAACCCGGCTCTATCCAAAAGCAGCCAACAAATGGTTCCGTTGCCTTAAGACTGGTTTCCTTGAGACTTGTTAAGCCAACAAATGGTTTCATTGCCTTGAGACTTGTTAAGCCAACAAATGGTTCCATCGTCGGCTTTAACCCTATTATTTTGAAGGAAATGTGGTGCTGGAATCCTACAGCTAAAGAAATTCAAGAGTGGTTTGAATCAAAGGCGAGAGAGTTCGCTGAACGTGAAAATAGAAGCCCTAGGCTTCAGACAGAAGATTGGTTGCAGAAGCATATTTATACTGACCTTCACGAAATCTTCTTTGTAACATTTGCAATCGAGTTGCATGAGTGGGTATCCAAGCTAGCAAATACTCAACCCACTGTGCATGTTGATCGACCTATCGTTTGAATGCCTGAGCTAGTTAGCACTGTGAAACGGGTAGATAATCCTATGTCCCGTGCAGTATACTTTTGTTTGAACAGTCTGCTGGAAGGCTTCATCACTAAGTTTGCGGTAGATACGAGAAAGAGCTTCAGCAAGGCTGAGAGGAGCTTCTTCAAAGCATACAGGGGTAAGTTCTTAAATTCTCTGAACCTGTCGATTAAAATGCTTTTATATGAAAAAGGAAAACTATGCATAGCTTCCGATGAATAGCATAGACAAGTAATGTCCGCAGATTCTGATAGTGAATCTGAAGCTATTGGTTGCACTCATAGTGGAAAATGGTATAAAGTAGGCCTCGACCAGCATTCTTTTGAGTCTAGCCCAGAAGATAGTCGAGCTCGTAGAGCGATCTATATAGAGAGACAAGGGAGTGTTTATATCCCTTATCACCCTTTTACACCGCAAAAGCCAGACGGGGCTCAGCATAACCCCGCAGTAACTCCCTCTAGTAGCCCGCACGGTACTTCTAGTACCTCAGCTCCACCTTTGTTTAACCATCCCGGAGGCAGTGCCACAACACCTCCACGTCAACCTAGCGCAAGAAGGATGGGTGATGACATGAAGCTACCAACCTTTAGAGGAACAGGGTTAGAAGACCCTGAGTAGCACTGGTTTCTATGTGAAGCCATTTGGACGATTAAGTAAATTAATGATGATGATGTTAAGCCGGTTCAGTTAGCAACCACACTGAGAGAGAGAGCCTTAACATGGTTTATGAAATACTCAGCAGCACAGAATAGGACGCTTGCTGATGTAAGAAGTGCTATGCTTAAAGAATTCAAGAAACCTAAATCAGAGTCACAGTGTATAACAAAACTCAAAGACATAAAACAGTTACCTACAGATTCAGTATGGGACTTTGACTAGAAGTTCAAAGCCTTGATAGATCAAGTAAGCTTTTAGTTTGCACTACAACAACATAAGGAATGGTTCATTGTTGCACTGCTTTCTCACATTAGACTTCCTCTTATGCAACCGAATCTCACTACACAAGAACAAGCTCTAGAGATGGCTATGAAACTAGAAGCTTCACCAATTGTTGGAACAAGCAACGATGCTGCGCAGTTGCAGAACCAAATAGCAAACCTAACCTTGCAAGTGCATGACATTAAGAAAGGGAAGGATGTCAAAGAAGAAATTTGGTGTACAAAGTGTAGAGCACAAGGACATTCAAAGGATCATTGTCCTCTTTTCGTAGAATATATTGCAACCAGAGCACCTAACCCTTTACCACAGGTACAGGGGCCTTGGTGTGAAATCTGTAGAACTAGAGGCCATAGACCACAAGAGTGTCACTTGTTACAGAAATATGTACAAACTCCAAAGAATCTATATTGCAATTTCTGTAAATCAGTAGGCCATGATGAGAACAATTGTAGAGCATATGAGCTCATGATAGAAAGAAAACATGATGTTTATAGAGTATAGTCAGAACCACAGGGACCCACAGTAGGTTTGCAGTATGACCAAGCTCGCGAAGGCAGAGGAGGAAATTACAGGGGCCGTGGACGCGCAACAGGTTTTGGTCGAGGAAGAGGACAGATCACTTGTTATAACTGCAGAGCTTAAGGCCATTATGTAAGGGATTGCCAAAATCCTACAACCATCTGCAGATACTGTAAATCTTATGATCATGTCATTGAATAATGCCCTCAGTTGATGGCCAAGATGCAAGAAAAGAAGCCACAGGTTAACCAGAATATCCAGTTGATTGGAGTAGAAAAAAGAGAACCAGATCCTACAGTTAATATAGTGACGTGCAGTGGAGCAACCACTGGTGTGCCAGAGTTGGGAACTGGAAAGCCAGCGACGCAATGGGTGCGCCGCGCTAATATTAAACCATCCCCGCTTTACCTACATAAGCAAAAAGAAGCATTCAATCAAGCTCAAGAGTATTTCTCAGATCCACGAGCTTCAAGTTCTGTCGCAAGTCCGCATAATGATATCAGACCGCATGTGCCGCATCAAGAAAACTGGGTATAAGACCAGGCCACTACATCTGGAAGGCCTGATGAGGAGGATGCACTAGGCAGTGTTCATCCTTTCTTGAGAAACTGCTTAAAGTTGCTGCGCAATGAAAAAGCAACTATGGAACTCCAACACCTGTTGGATCAGTGTCAGCAATCTGCTTTGATGAATAAACTACAGCGTGTTGTTCATCAGATTGGGAGTCATACTAGAACTGGAAGAGAGATGAGACTCACAGTGCAGATTGGAGCATTTGAGATGGACAAAGTCATTTTGGATTTAGGCTCAGAAGTTAATGTCCTCACCATGCAGACATGGGAACAGATGGGTAGCCCTCAGCTTGCTAGATCTCCTATCCAGCTAAGACTTGCAAATGAGCAATGAGTTTCTCCATTGGGCAGATTACCCAATGTACCCATTGATATTGAGGAAGTAAGAAGTTTTGCAAACTTTGAAGTAATCAAAATTCTGGATGACAGTAGACCCTACCCAACACTTTTAGGCATAGACTAGGAATTTGATAATTTGGCTGTCATTAATTTGAAGAAAAGACAGATGACCTTTGAGGATGACCAGATTAGGGTCATTGCACCGCTTGATCCCCTTCAAGGACCACGGTATATTGAACCCATTCGAGCAGAAGAAGAAGCGCGCCACATGGAAAGTTTGTACCAGATGATTGCTAGGCATAATGATTATGTCAATCCCACAACAGACGGCCATATCAGCTGGCGATGCGATAGCTCGTGCGCATCAGATTCAGAAGCAGGATTGGAAAACTGGCAGAATCGCTTACATGAAGTTTCTGCAAGGCATTGCGCCAGGATGACTAAATCCATTCGATGGATTGGCACAGAATTGAATAACACCCCAATCTTTGATGGTTTAACTGGAGTAAGTGAATTCATACATGCATATGAACAAGAAATCCCAGACAAACAGTGCATACAAGAATTGGATATAGCACTGCGCGCTCCACCCGCGAGATGGTGGGGTGCGCATAAAGAAAATATCGACACATGGCAAGATTGTCGCAGGTTGATACTGCACAGATTTCAAGAGACTACAGCAGGAGTTTCACGCAAATATGATGGACAGAGTGACCCCAGGACACACGTGGAAGCATGTATTCAACAATGGTCAGATATTCCAAAGGATGAGTGGGCTCACCTAATCATCCACACATTGGACATAGTTCCAAGGAACTGGTACACTGAAACAGAATTGCGCAGAGGCACTATCACTTGGCCTCTCATGATCGAAAGTTTTCAACTCACTTTCAGCTTTGAGTCAGAACATCCAAGCATCGATCAGGCTTTAAAGTGTATTAAAAAGAAGGTATTTGAACCATGTCCATTACTAGAGTATTCTCAACCAGACTGGGCTGTCCATATGGAACATGCCCTGGAATGCTATAATTTCACTGCTGGAGAAGAGGATGATGATCCTCGCAACATCAATATTCCGGAGTCAGAAGGGACGCGCAATGTCGAAGGCTCTCAGCTTGATATTCCTTCCATTACAGAACACATCAAGCTCAAGAAAATTAACATTGGTACAGAAGCTTAACCCAAGGTTGCCTCTATAGTAGATTATTGGGATGATGAAACTGTTTACCACATTGCAGATTTACTACATGAATACCAGGATATCTTTCCTACCAAGTTTACAGAAATGAAAGGCATCCTAGGATACTTAGGAGTTATGTGCATACCTTTGAAAGCGCATGCTAAGCTAGTAAAACAACATTCGTATAGGTTGAACCCGCGATATAAAGAAAAGGTCAGAGAAGAAATTGATAAGATGCTCGCAGCTGGTATCATTGATCCAATAGAGTAAAGTGATTGGATTAGTCCTATGCTGGTACAAGAGAAAAAGGCAAAAGGTGAAATAAGAATCTGCGTGGACCTACGCAAGCTCAACGACACCTCAACACATGATCCATTTCCTATGCCCTTTACAGATGAAGTGCTTGATAATGTTGGAGGACAAGAGGCTTACTCCTTCACTGATGGCTTTTTAGGATACCATCAGATCAGAATCCATCCAGAGGACCGCCATAAGACCACTTTTGCAACTGAATGGGGCTCATTCCAGTATACGGTAATGCCCTTTGGTCTTAAAAACGCTCCTGCTATCTTCTCTAGAGTCATTGTCGCTATTTTTAAAGAATTCATTCATAAGTTTCTAGAAGTCTATTTTGATGACTGGACTGTATTTGGTTTACTAAAGAACCATATAGGGAATCTAAGGATGATGTTAGACAAATGTAGACAGTGTCAAATTTCCCTAAATTTGAAAAAATGTATCTTCTGTGCTCCTTTTGGTATTTTGTTGGGTCACATTGTATGTAGACAAGGACTCATGATGGATCCTGCGAAGGTTGCCATCATTGCTAACTTGCCTTCTCCCAACTCAGTCAAACAATTGCGCACTACATTGGGACATAAAGGATACTACGGGAAATTTATCAAGGGTTTTGCAAAGATTACTGCGCCTATGGAAAGACTGTTGAAAAAGGATTCGAAGTTCCAATGGACAGAAGAATGCCAACAGAGCTTGGACACACTTAAAGAAAAGATTATTACAGCGCCTATTCTAGTTTTCCCAGACTGGAAAAAACCCTTTCATGTTCATGTAGATGCTTCTTCCATAGCATTAGGGGTTGTACTTACACAACCAGGAGAAGGAGGTATCGACCACCCCATTGCTTACTCTAGCAGAAAGCTGTCCACAGCTGAGAAGAACTACACCACTACAGAAAGAGAAGGACTAGCTATGGTGTATGCCTTACAGAAGTTCAGATACTATCTATTGGGTGCTCATTTTAAAATGTATACTAACCATTCTACTTTGAAGTACTTGGTCAATAAGCCAGTGTTAGGGGGAAGAATTTGCAGATGGCTACTCCTCTTCCAGGAGTATGATTTTGAGATTATTGTAAAGCCAGGAAGATTGAATGTAGGACCTGACCATTTATCTAGGATAGAGTCAGGGGAGGAACCTACAAATCTGGAGGACAATCTACCTGATGCGCAGCTGTTCTCTATTCAAGCAGTAGATGGATATTATTCCGATATTCTTGAGTTTCTCACTACAGGGCAAGCACCAGTTGAGTTCACAATCTAGTAGAAGAAACAACTTGTTGTCAAAGCCGCAGACTTCACTTTGATAGCAGGCCAACTTTATAAGTTGGGCCCTAATGAAGTGTTGCGTAGATGCATTTTACTGCATGAGAAGAACTCCATAATCGCAGAAGCGCACTCAGGAACCGCAGGAGGCCATTTCGCAGGAAATCCGACTGCGCAGAAGATCTTAGCCACAAGTCTTTGGTGGCCAACATTGCATAAGGATACTAAGAAATTCTGCAAGTGCTGCGATGTGTGCCAGCGAACAAGAAAACCTTCAAGAAGGGATGAAATGCCACTCAGACCCCAGATAACAGTGCGTGCTTTTGATAAGTGGGCCATTGATTTCGTGGGACCTATCAACCCACCAGGAAATAGAACCAACGCAAGATACATCATCACAGCTACTGAATACCTCACCAGATGGGCTGAGGCGAAGCCAGTTAAGAATTGCGACGCTGTCACTGCCGCGCAGTTCATTTTCAAAAATATTGTCACGAGATTTGGATGTCCACTCATTCTAATGAGTGATCAGGGCACACATTTCCTGAACAAGACCATAGAGGCCCTCACTAAATAATTCCACATTAGTCACCACAAGAGTACACCCTACCACCCTCAAGCTAATGGTACAGTGGAGGCATTCAATAAGATTCTAGAGAATGCCCTGACCAAGATCTGTAACCAACAAAGAGATGATTGGGACCTTAGAGTCACAGCTGTGTTATGGGCTTACAAAACCACATGCAAGAAACTAACAGGTCACACACCTTTCAGTTTGGTATATGGACAAGAAGCAGTTATGCCCATGGAATACATTGTTCCCAGTCTCAGAATTGCTCAAATTATAGAAATGGCAGATACTGATACTATGACCGAAAGACTGTCACAATTGGTTGCCTTAGAAGAAGACAGTCTTTTAGCTGGATTCCATCAACAAGTGCAGAAGGCGAGACAGAAGGCTTGGCATGATAGGCATATTAAGAATAAAGTCTTTCAAGAAGGAGACTTGGTACTCCTCTATGATAGCAAATTCATCAAGTTTCCAGGCAAGTTTTGTATACATTGGTTAAGCCCTTTTCAAGTAATGCAGATAACTGAGGGAGGAGCAGTTCAGCTTGCCAAGCTTAATGGAGAATTGCTGCCCACAATGATCAACGGGAGTCGGCTCAAGTTGTATCGAGACGGCCACACCGCCCTGTCGACCTAATCAGCTGCTAAAGTAGTGCAGATGTTCAGTGTAGTTGAAAGAGGCATCGCACTTATCACAAGTCTACATGGAAGTCGTGAGACATTTTCAGTCTCTGGCTTCCCGTGCAGTTCCTCGAATCATTCGCGCAGTAAATAAAGTGTTCTGAGCGAGCCTGTCTTCGCTCTTGTGGAGTTCCCCCAGGTTATCGAACCTTCGCTCTTGCGGAGTTCCCTGTTGTCTAGTTGTCGCTCAAGGAGTTCTCATTGTTGACCCCTCCATATGCACAGTTACCCATGCTGAAGTTACCCGCCGAAAATTTGAAAATTTGAATTATGGAAGTTATGTAGCCACATCTGAGTCTTAATGAAGGACGAGACCGCCAATTAATTGTAATTGCTCTGACAGATTTGGCTTGATTTCTCGAAGATCCGCATTTAATTAAGGAGCCGAAGGCCTTAGTTTATCTCCCAAAAGGCTGTCAGAGCCCGTCCATCACATTTAATGCACCACAGAGGCACGGGGGTAGGGGGCTTGTCAACTCATATGCATAGGCGCCTACGGTTATTAGCCCCACTTGTCCGCATCTACTACCGCCTTTAGCTATAAATACCCCTCATTCGTATATGTTTGGGTTACTTTCCTCGAGTTGTATAAGTTGTCTTGTTTGAGTCTAAGTCATTGTTTTCAGAGCCATGTTGTGCAGATTGCTCCCTTTTCTTTCAGAGTTCGTATCCTACACTATTCCGCCCCTCTCTGATCAGTTTCAAGTCGTGTATGTAAGTTCATGACAGAGAACCTGTCAACTGAAGAATTCGTTCGACAGTTTAGACGCAGAGGTTTAGATTTCGGTATGGGTACCCCGATTAAGATTGTCGAGCTTCCTGATCCAAGACAGTCCCCGGGCACAAGGGCATCTCAACCACACCAGCCGGAGGAACCCGTTCCAGAGCCCTTGGCCACTATGGTTAACTACATTCCTCCACGGCCGAATGATGCACCAGAGGTGCGTATTCCCAAGAATGCCAAGTATCCGATTCCGCTGCCACCAATGGTGGAAATCGTGCACGAAGAAGGATCCCTGCTCAAACATCTTCTGTTTGTTAAGTTTTCCAACTATAATTTGGGAGATTATAGAACGTATCAACAGTTTGCGCCGGATCGCTATTTGACAGTGGTCCATAACCCTGTTAAGAAAGTTGACAAATTCTTCCCGTAGGAATTTGCAGTAAATCTGGAGAGGCCTGGCCTATTGAACTTGTTGAAGCTACCGCACTTCAGGCGTAGCAATGAAGTTAATGTCATTGTTAAAGTCTTGTTATCCTATGTTCATGGTGGTTATCTTTGGCTAGGGAGGCCAATTGATTTGAATGTGGACCTGATTCATCGAATTACCGGCCTATCTAAGGTTGGTAAGGACCCCAACGTCCACTTCGTTGGTAAAGATAGGGATCGAAAGCTTGCTGCACAGGTGGTGCAGAAATACAACTTGTCGTGAGGAGGTCGGGCTTATGACCTCACTACTGTAGAAGATGAAGCACTCAGATTCACAGGTAGTCTGCTCGCAGGTAGACTTTTAACAAAGTGCTGACCCAAAGAAGTTCCTGGAGCTGTTGTAGAGCTCGCAGTCACAGCTGCGGAAGGAGAACAGTATAACTGGTCTCTCTTCCTCCTCAATACATTCTTGGACGACTGCCATAACGTTCAGGATGCTGCCAATCAGCTATTCCATTTTTCTTGGCTCCTGATCTTGTGTGCCTTTGTTAGGTGGAAGGAACCGCCCAACACTCAGTTTATTCCACGTCGTTCAGGAGAGGTTACAGGGATGCGCTATGTTAACCTCTGGGATTCTAATAATCCCGTGAAACGCAAGATGAACTGCACCGTGTTCTTTGAGTACTACAATCTCCTCAGGGATACTATCCTGCAGATGCCGAGGCTTACTGAGGAGATGGCAGAAATTTATGGAGCAAAGTTGGTCTTTTCTGCCAACTTGCATGAGATATATTTTTTCCCTCGCGGAATTCACTCGAAAGAATGGGCCGTAGGGCTCTACCGAATGACCACCCAGGATGTGGAAGACACTATGAAGTCCTTGCCAAATGAATGGAAGCAGGCCACTGACATCACTGCCACGATGCCACCCCCTGCGGCACCATAAAAAGATCAAGGAAAGGAAAAGGCCGCGCAGAAGAATGATGAAGGTCCATCAGGACCGCCTCCAAAGAAGCAGAAGCTGTCGCACCCCGCAGAAGCAACTAGAGATCCCTCTATGACCCTTGCCACGGGGTTCGACCAGTACTTAAAGGAACAATTTCACGAGCTACGGACCTCTCAGGCCAAGATCAAAAGTGATCTGGACCTGCAGCTCATGGAGTTGAAAGGTCTCACAGGACGAGTTGCGCAGACCCATGCGCCAGCTTCCGGCTCGCAGGCACCGCAAGCATCTACAAGCACCGAACGGGTTGAAGTACCTGCCGACAGGTACACTGTTGTACATATCCCACCTGCAAGAATGACACTCCCGGATCCTTTAGTTGCACTACAGGTAAGCACAGTTGGCGCTGTTGAAATAAATTTGTCACTTATTCTGTTGGAAACTCTGCATTTGGTTCAGGAGCAGGTTTCTACTGAGTTGAGAGCTAGGGAGATCTCCAAACCACGCCAATCAAAGACTGTAGACGCAGGAAGCAGAGCTAAGGGAAGACTACAAGGAGATCTCTTCGCAGCTTGAACTTCATGAAGCGCAAGACACTAGGCTGAGAAATGCTATTGATGAAATCGCCCAGGAGCTGCCAGCCTACCAGATTCAACTGGACCTTCCGTTAGTTGAGAAAGTGCAACGCATTGGTAGAAGGGCGCAAGCCCTAGAACAACAAATAGTTGATATGGCTGAGGACCATAGAAAGCAGCTCACCGAGTTGGAAGCTCGTGTCGCAGTGCCTCCCGTGGATGAGACACAAGTACGACTTGAAGCACTGCACATAGCTTCTATCCAGATGCAGCACAAAATAGATGAAGCCCAGCAGTTAATGACGCAAGCTATGGAGGCTTGGGCTGAGCTTGAGAAGATCCCTTCTAAGGTTGCCCTTGTAGAACAAGTTGAAGTAGCAGAACAGTCCCTAACTGTTCTGAATGAAGAAGCTAAGTCCTTGGAAGGCTTAGCCAAAATGAGGAAGATGAGCGAAGTCCGTAAAGTCCAGCAAGAACTGCACAGGCTTAGGAACAAAGATGCTACTCTTGCCAACATCATTCAGCCCTTTATGGATGAGTATGCTGAACTTGCCGCCCAAGCAGAGGCCAAGGTCAAAGCATTTGTTGAGTCTCAAGAGTTGGTCGATGGCATAGAAGGAGAAGAAGCTACTGCAGACATGGTGTAGACAGTTGCAAAGTGCGTCGAAGACATGGACTCCGCTATTGCGCAGTGGAAGCAAGACTTCGCCGCGACCCAAGCCAAATCCGAGGCACAACTAAAACGACTGCAAGCTAGTGCGGGTGGCTTGGGGACGAGCCACAAGTAAGTGTTAGGGGCCTGTTGGATCATAGGCTGCAGCTATGGAAAGCTGCCAATTTTGGGGAAAAAGCACTAAGTTTTGATGGAGAAGTGTTAATTTTGAGAAAAAGCACCGTTTTTGGCTGAAGTGAATAGTGCACGGTATGGTGCCAGATGGATGAGCCCACCGCAGAGTGCGGAACAAAAATCATGGAGCTCGCGCGCACAAGTCAAAGAAAAGAGTAAATAAGGGGGCCGAGTAGAAAGCTCAACCACCACAGTAAATGAAGTAAGCGATGGAATAGAGGGCTCAGCTACCCTCATTTAAGGCAGAGTACAGAAGTTATGGTTCATCGGACGAAGGAAGAGCAACAGGCCGAAGCATTGAAGGCGAAGGACAAGGAGCAGAGAACGATGAAGCGGCACCCATACCCGCGATCTGTGTCGGAAATCACGGAACCTGCAGGAAGTTGCGACGCGACTGCAAGAGGCGTCTAAAGTACACCTAGCCGTCAGTGGTTTGGGTTTTTGGGGATCACTATTGGGAAAGGCCCACAGTTTTGTAAAGGTGCAACCCTCTGGGCCACCTATATATATGTATAATTGTAAAGGGAAAAAGGTTAAATGGGTTAGAGAGAGATAGGTTGGTTAGAAGGGTTAAGGAGTTAGAGAGTTGATAGCTATAGAGCTAGTCACTGAGTTGAGCTATAGAGCTAGTCACTGAGTTGCAGACAGTCTAAGTTGATGTCTGAGTCATTGTAATCTCTGTAGAAGAAAAGAGTAGATCTAAGAGAAGGGCTCCCAGCTATGTGCGTGGAGTTTCCCGGAAAGATCTAAGGCTGCAGCTGTATGCGCAGCGGAACTGTGTAACTCCTTTTTTGAGATAATATAAGATCCAATTTTCATGGAGGTAATTTCCCCGTGGAGGCGGAATACATAATTCTTGTTGTTATGGGGATTTTTTGTGTGAATGCATGTCTATGTGTTGATATATATGTTTTCATGAATGTTTCGTTATCTTTATGAATGAGTATGTGAAGTAAGTCCTTGAAGCTCCCTTAGAAGTTATACTTGTGCACTATTGAAGGAGCCTGTAAGAACACTATTGCCGCAGCGCATAAGGAGTGTGTTGTTGCGCTGTGGCATGAGCATAGAAACAATACAGCGTGTAACGAATGTAGCGGGTAAACGCCTCGTGCACAAGTGTGGAGGTGCTGCGCAGCCAGGCTAAGGTGAGTAAGCTCCAGCGCTGTTGCGCTGTATGACCTGTGAAAGAATCAGACGTTCTATTCAGAAGTTACTACGGAAGAAGGGAAGAGAGAAGACTGTGGATTCTGCTCCACCCCGGCTAAGGAAACCTGATTCCTTATCCCCCCCATAGCCACTTCGGGTGAGACCTCAGGCTGTTGCACAGCCCATTGCCGAGAGGGCCAGTGCGCCAAGGGGTGTTTGTTGCTGCGCCTCCTGAAAACCCGGGTCTGTCCAAAAGTGGCCAACAGCTATGAAATTGAATGTAATACTGATATTATCTATCTTAGCATATTCAATATTAACATGGTATCAGAGATAGCCTGAAGAAAGGCAATGTATGGCACTTACAACACTTGTTTCACTTGCGGCAATTTTAAAGTTAGGGTTTTGTATAGCAAAACCTAGTCATAATGGAACTTTTGCTATAAATCCATTTTTAAAAAGGTTCAGGATCTTAAACTTGGACAGGCTGAAGCTGAAATTTTCTTGTACTGTGTGTCCAAAGCTCAACCTCAGAATCATTGTACATTCGTAGGTATGATCTGTACAAGTTAGGGTTTCTGCCTCTACGAGAATCTAGTCCTAAACAGGTGACCTAGGGAAAAAAGTCATATCTCGGGCTAGGAAGCTCCAAATGGAATTCTATAAAATGTGATAGTTAGGGCACGAAATTTTGTTTCACAAGTCCTAGTTTCAGAGGCCTAATTTGAAACAGTCACACGTGGAACTCCATACAAGTTGGCTATGTTGTTTCATCCCATAAACATGCCATGTTGCGACACATAGAATATCTCTTTCATGGAGAATCCATTGAAGCTCATATCTGTGGGTTTGGAAAGATGATAGGTCAGGATACAACAAGATGAAGTTTTAGACCTTGTAGATCCTAAATTTAAGAGATACACCATAAACAATACGACACATCTAAAATGACTCAACGGAGGAAATCAAGGAAGAGGAGTAAGAAGCTCTCACTTAGGGTTTTCAGTTTTTTAGGTATGGAAGGACCTGATACAATGTTGGAGACACCTGATGCAACATTGAAAATTTTTATAATGGATTTGGAATCCATTCATCATAGATATTAATCCTCCATCAAAATGTTTTGGGAGGAAGGAGATTGAAGATTAGGGTTTACAGGTAAGAATAAACCCTAGAAAAGTTGGGAGACTCATAGGGAAGCGATGAAGAAGGTTTAAATGGCACTGATATTCTATCATCCTAGCACCATGGACATGTTAGAAAAAAAGGATCGCATAGAAATAACAATAAACATAAATGCAAATATAATCACACATACACATTACAAGAGAGACACCAATATATTGTGGTTCACCCATAATGGGCTAAGTCCACACTAAATTTCTAGTCCTTATTATTATACCATCCAGCAAAGTGAAGGGATACAACGTGCAACACAACCGATGCACTCCCTCTTCACTGTCTCACATTCTCTCTTATGATCTCAGAGATATTTACAATGCATAATACCTAATATATCAACCCTAGTCGTATTACAATGTCTTTCCTTTATAGGGAAAATACAATCGGAAAATACCACAGGATACTCAAAACCATGGGCCTAGTGAAATGCTTTGTGTCTCTTGTCTCTTATGTTAGATATGTTGTACAAGTTGTTCTCTCAGTTAATATCCTAGATTATATTGAATTAAATGATGAAAAAATAACATGGTATCAAAGCTATCCTGAAGGAAGGCATTGTATGGAATTTATGACATTTGTTGCACTTGTGACAAATTGGAAGCTAGGGCTTGATATAGTAAAAACTAGTCATCGTGGAACTTTCGCTATAAATCCATCTTTGCGAAGGTTCAGGATCTAAAACTTGGACAGGCCAAAGCTGAAATTTTCTTGTACTTTGTGTCCAAAGCTCCGCCTTAGAATCATTGTATTTTCGGAGATATGATCTGTACAAGTTCAGGTTTATGCCAATACCATAATGTAGTCCTAAACACGTGACCTAGGGAAAAAGTTCATATCTCGGACTAGGAAGATCCAAATGGAATTCCGTAAAAAGATTAAGTTCGAGCACAAACTGTTGTTTCATATCTCCTATTTTTAGAGGTGGAAGTTGAAACAGTGACACGTGGCACTCCATACAAGTTCGCTATGCTGTTTCATCCCATAAATAGGTCATGTTGTGACATATAGCATATCTTCTTCATGGAGAATCCATTGAAGCTTAGATCTATGGGGTTGGAAAGATGACAGTTCAGGCTACCATAGGCCGACGTTTCACACCCTGTAGATCCAAAATTTCAGAGATGCATCATAAACAATATGCAATATATTTCTATCAAAACATAATTGGATTCTGAGCACTTTCATTCTTGGCTTGTCACTGCTGCGAGAAATTAGGCTTTCTGCAAAAGTTGGAATTTTTGGAATCTAAGACCATGGTTGGATGCTCCTCATCAAAATCAAAATTTAGAGACCAAGATCAAATATTTTGGCTGGGTAGAACCCTGGGCTCTATCAAACCCTAGTTTGGGACTTTGACCAGAAAACCAGAAAAACCAGAAAACCAGAGTTTGACAGAACTTGTAGATCCAAAACTCGCAGGTCAATTTTGATTGGTCAATTTTTGAAGTTTTCAAAATTTGAGCACACCAGCTTGCTCACCTCAGTCATCTTCATCTCCCTATCCAGACAGAAGTTTGAAATTTCAAGTTTTTATTTTTAGGGTTTCTCTATCAAACCCTAGCCAGCAACAGATCCAGCTTCAACAAATCAAAGTGGATTGGGTTAATCCTAAAAGAGAATGAATTGGACACCTACATAAGTGAAGAAGTTCCCATTGCAAAGGGAGATGAGGCTAAGGCCTTACATAAGAATACTACAAGCAATCCCAACAAGTATGGCTTGAGGAGATACAGGTATGTTTTGAAATATGTTCATCACTAAGTTTATGATATGTTTGTCTTCATATTATTGAGGTTAGTACAATATTGATTAATTTTAGACTTGTCTTATCACCTTAGTAAAGTATGAATGCATGTGAATAATAGAAGACATTCATTGATTAGGTTTATGACACTTATGATTGTACTAATGCATTGTGGTGTTGTATGAGGATGATGTTGTCCGCTAACATGAAAGGTACATCAAGAAAGACAAATCAAGTTCTAGATCAAGAACATATGACCATGGTGACATGAAGACAAAGACTCATCCATAGCCATTGATCACATAGAATCTCTACTTACGAGGTATGTATAATTTGGTTCTACAATGTTTAACTTATGAGACATGCAGGTTACTAGCACAAGGTCTCTAAATAATTGAAGAGAACAAAGAAAACATTGTTTGTGTATGTTAGATATAATTCGTAAACATGATAATCCATGTGTGTTTTTCCTATATCAAGTTAGAATCCTACCTTGTGTTAGGATCTCATACAAGTATACTTTTGTATGATTGATAATGATTATTCATGAAGTTATAGGTTTTAGTAATCATGAGTTTATGCATATTATGATTCTTACTTTGATTGAGGATATGACAAACCAGAAGAGTCCTATGGTCAAATAAGAATATGCATGAGTAAAAGAAGTCCTCCCTGAAACCTTGATTACTAACACTTGTGATAAATTACCTGTGCATGAAATGACCATGACCATACATGTTTAAGATTATTTAGAATCATAATATTTTGATAGTATTGAGATTATACTAATGAATTTATGATTATATATGAGATATTGAGGATGACACAATGATGACACTAGTGAACACTTAAGCATGCATAGTGGTCCATGATGAATAGAAGTTCAAAGACATAAAAGATATCATAACGGAAGCAAAGATCAAGAGGGATTCCACCCAACAACTAAACAAAGATAAGTATTTGAATTATCATTTCCTGTATATATGATTACTTAAATGATGTTGTTCATTCATAAACATATTTATGTTCCTCGATTTAGGATGTATATTATGCATTTTTAGAAAAGTTGCACTAATGAACAAGATACTACTAATATGCAAGTAATGGGTAAGTGGCCTATGGTACTGTACAACATTCCATTGCTACTTATCTAGAATGAAACCTCTTTGCTGACATGTTGGGAGTTGTTCACACTCTTAACAAATGTATTGGTAGAGATGGAAGGCATCTAGAAAGTTACGGGATATGGATAAATGTTGTATTGAAGCATTGGATAAGATAATTGCATGACATACATTCTTATGTGTAAGAATTTGTTTTTGAAAAACTATGAGAAGTTTCTAATCATGCGATTGAATTTGAATTGTAGGAAAGATCGTGTACAATCACCTACAAAAGAAGGACACCAACATTTGTTCCAGCGACGAAGTTCAAGAAAACTACCTATTGAAGATATTGAAGAATATGAAGTTCCCAAGATCAGGGATGCAGTAATGGAAGGATGCCATGATCGATTGGATTCCATGATCGAGGAATACCAATCGATCATGAAGAATGATGTCTGGGATGTGGTCCCAAGACCAGCAGGGAAGTCTGTTGTGATCAAGCATGCTGCAAATAGTAGCATAGAGAAATACAAGGCAAATGATGAAGTGGAAGATACACCAGATGGATGTCAAGATAGCTTTCTTGAATGGTGTAGTCGAAGAGGAAGTGGAGCAGCCACTCGGATTTGAAACACATGACAAGGAGTCACATGTGTGCAAACTGAAGAAATTCTTGTACGGTTTGAAACAAGCACCCAGGACATGGTACGAAAGGATAGACAGCTTGCTGACGAGTTTGGACTTTACCAAGAGTAAAGCAGATTTCATCCTTTACCAAAAGGTTGATGAAGGAAATCCAGTGATACTCCTACTGTATGTAGATGACCTATTTATGACAGGTGATATTGGGTTGATTGCTGATACGAAGAGGAAGCTTGCTGCCGAGTTCGAGATGAAGGACTTGGGTATGATGCATTACTTTCTAAGTATGGAGGTGTGGATGAGTGCAGATGGAATCTTCCTTGGACAAAAGAAGTATGCAGTAGAGATCCTGAAGTGGTTTAGGATGATGGAATGCAAGGCCATGGCCACACCTATGGCATCGAACCTAAAGCTATTGATTGATGCTTCATGAGAGTTGGTTGATGCCACGATGTATCGTCAGATGATTGGGTCCTTGATGTACCTAACGAACAGGAGACCAGATATTTGCTTCGCTATGAACATCTTGAGCCAATTCCTGACGGATCCTAGACATGTTCACTTGATTATTGTAAAGCATATTCTGAGGTACCTAAAGGGTACGATTGATTATGGGCTCAAGTATGATGCGAATCAAAAGTTTAACCTGGAGGGGTTATGTTGATTCAGATTGGGAAGGTAGTGCTGTAGATAGGAAGAGCACTTCGGGGTGATGCTTTAGTATGGGATCAGGTGTGATCTCTTGGTTTAGCAGGAAGCAATCCTGCGTAGCACTGAGTACATTTGAATCAGAGTATGTTGCAGCTTGTTCGGCTAGTTGTGAGGATGTATGGCTAAGGAAGCTACTGTCTGATTTATTTGATCTCCAATTGGATGCTACTTGTATCTATTGTGAGAACTAGAGTTGTGTGAAGTTGTCAGAGAACCCGGTGCTCCATAACAAGTCGAAGCATTCGAGATCAAATATCACTATATCATAGATATGGTGCAGAGAGGAGCAATGAAGCTCCAGTATGTTGCGACAGATGAGAAAATTGCAAATGTGTTGACCAAACCACTAGCCAAAGTGAAGTTCCAGTACTTCATAGAGAGTCTTGGTGTACTTCAGATCGAGGTTCCTTCCAAGGGGAAGTGATGAGTCCGAAAGACGCAGATGCACATGGGATTTTCCGACATGGTTGTATATGTGTTCTCCCATGGTCATGATGTAATTGCTGAGCCATTTTTCACATGGTGGTAGATGTGTTCTCCCATGGTTAAAAAGTAAGGGATAGAGCCTTCCCCGAATGGTGGTATATGTGTTCTCCCATGTCAGTCGTGTAAGTGTTGTATGATGTGAAACTGGGCTGTGCTCCGTGGATGATGAGATGATATGAAGAGGATGATCATGTGATGATGATGTACTGTATGATGATGATCAGTATGATCATGAGTATCAGGATGATATTCCATGGCTGTGGACAGATTGTGCAGGATCGCATGTAATCAGTCTTGGAGATCTCGACTGGTTGTGCTAGGAACGCAAAAGTCCTGGGATGCTCTTTAGAGATCTTGCAGGTTGCAAGACACTCTTTTAAGTTTTTGCAAGTTCACATGTAATCATTCCTGGAGATCCGCACAGGTTGTACTAGGCACGCAAAATATCCTAGGATGCTCTTTAGAGATATTGCAGGTCGCAAGACACTCTTTTAAGGTTTTGTGAAGGTCACATGTAAAATATCCTGGTAGATTCGATAGGTTGAGCAGTAAGCTCGTAAATGTCCTGGGATGCTCTTTCGAGGTTTTGTTGACGTACGTAATCATCCCTGAGGATTCCATAGGATGGCTAGATATGATGAAGACCTACAGGAGGCTAGGCCTACAACCAACATGAAAAAGGGATGGCTCTGTAGAACTTCCTATGATGAGAAGAATTGAGAGATAGCACCTGTTAACACCCAAAAAATGCTCACTATCTCATCTACCACATTATATGGCTCATTTGTCCATTTTCCTACCATATTTCCCTTAAAATCCCAAAAAAGCCCATTAAAAAGCCTCCAAAAGGCCTAAAATGCCTCCAAAAGGCCACAAAACCATCAAAATAGCCTCAAAAAGGCTAAAAAAACACCCTTTTTCCTCTAAAAATAGCAAAAACCCCTAAAAAGGGAAGAAAAAATATAAAATAATGAGGAAAAGGAGGAAAAAACCCTATACAGCTGCCCAAAACCATGTGTTTCCCAAAACCATGGGTCAGCACTCCACCACCAAAAAACTATAAATAGGTGATGGAGATCCCTTATTCCATATCCACAATCACAAGCACCCTTACTCTGCCAAAATCTCTCTCGAAACCCTAGTTCACCATTGAACTAATTTCACCTTGAGAGCCACTTTTGGCCCATTCCCACCATTGGAGAAGAAGAAGGAGCATATTGAAGCTTGGAGCATCCTCTTGGACACTGCAAAGGGCTTCATCAAACCTTCACATTGAAGGTAATATCAATACAAAAAGCCATTTATTTAAATTTGTTGTTTATGTTTCATGCATGTTTTAGAAGTAATTTAATTTCTGTTTTAGCTTAATTATTTACATTTACTGAACTGCTACTAAGGAGTCCATTCCCCTTAGTAGGTGCTCATTGGCACAAGCTAGGGGTAAAACCCTAGCTACAGTTTTGGCGACTCCCCTAGATTTTGAATTTCTGGTTTCCGTTTTTAATTTTTTCTTTTCGGCTGTCCCTTTCGGCCGTCGCATACCACGTCTTTTCCCTCTGCAGTCGCGTCCCGACCGCGCCTTTCAGGCCTTTACCTGCGATCCGACCGCAGCTCTCAGACTGCTTCCGACGCCCTGCCGGCGGATTCAAGTCTGTTACCTGAGATCCGACCATGGCTAATCATCCTGTTTGCCGCGATCTGACTGCGCCTGTCGGCCATTTTCCCGCGTCCCGACTGCGGCTATCTGCCTCTTTCGTGCGTCCCGACTGCGTCTGTTAGCCCTTTTGCCGCGACCCGACTGCGTCTTTTTCCCTATTTTCTGCGTCCCAACTGCGTCTGTTGGCCCGAAAGCCGCGACCTGACCGCCACTGTTTCCCTCAAACCCGCGGTCTGCCTGTTCTGTTTCGCCACAGACCCGCGGTCTGATTTCTGCATTTTTTCTGTTTTGAACCCAGCCCCTTTTACTGCAATATTTTCTGCATCTGAACAGCCCCCTTTCTTACCTGCAGCTCACTTCCTTACAGCCCTTCTGCAACATAATTTCTGTTCCCTTTACAGAATCTTTTTAAAATTTCAGTATTTTTAATTCAGAAAATTTTGCAAGTTAAAAGTTTCAATTTCAGCATTATTGATAGTTAGAAGTTGCCCCCCTTGTGGCACTTCTATTTTGGGTTCATCACCTCACGAGCACACACTCTGTCACATAAATCAAGTGAGCCTTAAAAAGTACCTAATTGAACCAACATTCTAACCCCACTTGGGGAACACAAAAGAATCATTGTAGTTAGGTAGGATCGGGGGGATAGGCTTCCAATAACACCCCTCGGTTATTTCACTTGAGACATAGTTGTTGTCCAAATAGGGAACCAAAATCCCCTAGTACTTTTTGGCACGGTCACGACCAGTTTATCAGAGGGCCTCTCCCTTAGGAGGGTTGAAGTCGGGAGACTGGTTCCGGAGGCCTGAGTGGAATACCGCACTCCATTCAGTAACCGAAGGGCTACCTTTCGCGGTTCGCGGGATATCCCTGTATAGGGGTATTGCGGTCAACGAACTAAACGACAGATTCACCTTTCTGGACGTGTCATGAACGGGGTATCTTAGTTGCCATTCTTCTAGGATTGACTACCCGGTGTCCCTCCCGGTAGGGGGATATCATAGTCACTTGGCTTTCCTACTCATATTGTCTAACTTGGATTTCATCACCTTGCAGAGGATATGTTTAGTTGAGTCAGAATACTTTTAGTTAGGTGTTTGCATGCTCCTTTACCTCCCTTTGGTCTAGTGAGTCCACCATTTTATGTTTCTAGGAAACCTGCTGCTTGTTGGTATTCTGACCATCTTTGTTGTTACTCCACCTATTGTAGCACAGCTGTTGCAGTGGGTGTTTTGAGTTGGTTGTTGGCCTGAGTGCCTTGTTTTTTAGCTCTCCTTTTGCACACTCGGTTGCATTAGGATTTTTTGAGCTGTTTTTACTCACCTCAACCCACAGAGATTAGACCTCATCTATCACCATTGAGTCCCCGAGACATTCTTGGTGCCTCAGGGGCGAGCCCCCACAACACGGTTCACTTGACACCACCCGTCATAGATTTCGATCATCATCCGTTGATACCACTCATCACAGATCTACAGCCTTGTCACTTGACTCCACTCGTCAGCGACGTAGGTCTCCGTCACCAGATATTGACGCACCTTACTTTACCTCAGATTCTGAGACAGAGTCTGAGAACCCCATTTACACTGCCCCCACTAGCCCCATGGCTAGCGTGACTTCCACTCCTTTTGTTGTAGGGACCATTGGTGGCACATCTACCACTACACCAGTTACTATACCTGCTTTGGGTATGCCCTCCATGGGGCCCCCATCTACTGCCCCCCTCACTGCAGCCATTCCTGCAGCTGGGATACCTATTCCTACTTCGTCAGTGGTTCACACTACACATGGTGGTGCAAGGCCCCTCCTATACTACCTCTGTTCCCCCACTTGGGGGCACCATCCCAAATCCTGTCCCTCCACTTGGGGGCATTGGCCCCAGCTTGGTCCAACCTACTACTGTGTCACATCCTCCTTCCAGTTTGCCATTCATGGCTAGCCTCAACCTACCTGACCTGGCTAGATTGACCAATGACCCTATCCGACACGACCCTACGTGGCCTCATATGCCTACCAAGCTCCCCTCTGACATCCCTAAGTTCGAGGGCAAGGCCGGTGAGGACCCACAAAACCATATCATGTCTTTCCACCTATGGTGTTCCTCTAACTCCATAGTGGATGACTCTGTTCGCCTCCGTCTCTTACAGCGCACCTTCACTGGCTCTGCAGCCAAGTGGTATATCGAGCAACCTCATGGGACCCATGCCACCTTTGCTTCCCTGGCCTCGACCTTCCTGCAGTTCTTCCAGTTTCCTGTCCGCTATGACGCGGGCGTTGAGATCCTTCTATCTTGTAGACAAAACACGGCTACCCATATCACGGACCACATCCATGAGTGGCGTCGACGCCGTAGCTTATGCAAGATCAAACTAGACGACCGTATCTTCCTAGATTGGTTCCTCAAGTCCCTTCTTCCTGTTATCGCTAAGGATGTAGCTTCAGAAAGACCCCAGTCTGAAGAAGAGGCCATCCTTAAGGCCCATCAGTTCGACCTCATTTACGCCCAATCGGGTTACCTTTATACCATTATACCTGACGCCCCTCGCAGCGAGTCCTCCCAGCACGATGCGCCGGGGGCATCCCACGCTGCAGACGGTATCATTGGTCGTGTTTCTTCCCATCCCTAACCATTTTCTATAGCACGACCTACCCCTGGCCCCGACCTGTCGCAGGCTACCTCACAGTCTGGAGCAACCAACTCGTATGCTCCCATGACACATCACCACCACCATGGACCCTCATGTCCACCTCAATGCTTCGGTTATGCGATTCCTGCTTATGCTTCCCCAGTCGCACCTCAGCCTTACTACCATCAGCAGGCTGCCCCAGCTCCTGCGCCTTCACAAGCCCAACCCGCTTATTATCCGCCATAGGCAGCCCCTGCCGCAAACCCACAACCTGCTCCGCAGCCCTATCAGCAACCCCCTCCAGTTGTTGTACCTGCACAGCCTCCACCTACATACCATCCACCGCAGCCTGCTCCCGCTCCTGCACAACCTCAAAACCCACCTGCTGCTCAAGGGAAAGTTTACGCCCAACAAAACCCGCAGCAAAACCAGAACAACCAACGCAACCAGGGCCAACAGAATCGCGGCAAGGGCCGTAATCATGGGAACAACCAACCTGCAGACCAAGCTGGTCAACCGGCTAATCCCCCCGACAACAACAACGCGGCCCCCGCTAATCAAAACCCTGATCGCCCACCTAAGCAGGCTAAAAACCCCAATTTGCGAACAAACCATCCTTGTTCTATTTGCGGGGTCTATGGCCACTACACACATGCTTTCCCACACTTAGAGCGAGCTCGGCAACTCTGGGTTGACGAGGCCCATCGCCAAGGGCATGCAGCTCCCCAAGCACCGCCCAACCCCCCCCCCAACCTCAACAACCCCCTTTGGTGCTGCAAAACCCCTTACCGACCCACGGCGTAGTGAACACGCAGCCGCTAGCTCCCCCTCAAGCCAACGCACCCCAACAACAACAGATCACTTACGCTGCTCCTGATCAACCCATGTTTGACTCAAGTACCCATCACCTGCTGATGATGTCATCTACTGACGTCAACCTCCAGACCCGTCGAAACCAATATGGCTCCACCTCTGAAGCCCCTCCCACGGATAAACCTACTAATGCTTATCCCACCAATCCGGCGTTACGTATACCTCCGCCTCCCATAGATGGCGCTACAAAAGCCCCTCATTTCCCACTTCGCCGTATCAATAATAACCCCAATGCGCGCGCTGCGTCAAACTACAACATTGTAGACGACCTAGCCCAATCTCCCGCAGCCATGTCTGCGTTAGAAGTCTTGAAGAATTGCCCTTCCCAGCGCAAGACTTTACTCTCCGCCATTGGGGGGATTGACCCAAATGATTCGAATTTGATGGCATTTGATTTAGACCAGTCTGAACCACGCCTACCTTCCAGCTTAGCATTCCAAGTTACTGTCTCCGTTAGGAATCTTGTCATCCATCGGTGCATCATCAATGAGGGTGCCTCCACATGCGTTATGTCTACATTCGTATCGCAGAAGCTGGGATCCCCTCCTCTCTAGCAGTCCACCACTACATTACGCGCCTACGACGGTCGTTCGGCTCAGCCCTAAGGCCTCCTAGCCAATGTCCCCGTCCAGTTAGGTGGCAAAACTGTACTCATTGACATTGAGGTAATCAATGCCCAATTGGACTATAACCTTTTACTTGGCCGTAGCTACATGTATGCCATGCGGGCGGTTGCCTCTTCCATCTTTCGCACCATGATGTTCCCCCATGAGGGACGCATGGTTAAGGTTGACCAGCTTACTTACTATGATCCCAGCGCTCCCGCGGCACCTGAAAATGTTCTCCCCATGGTTGAACAACCTGTTTCTCGTGCCACCACCTCGTTTATTTCCTCTTCGGGACCTGGAGTCTACTCAGACGTGCCGATGACTTCCACCTTCCAATCTATTCCGCCTCCCTCGGCTCCCACGGACGTGTCTGACTTATGTACCTTGTCCTACGACAACCAACCACCTAACAATCAACCACCCTTGTTGCCTAAACCTCCATTGGTACCTAGCCACATTGGTGTTACACCTATCCATACGATCCCCTTCCTAGTCCCTCCATCAGGAGTAGTAAGCACCCCGGTCATGGCTACCCTTAGCCTCTCTGGGTTGACTTTGGGATTACCCGTATGGTATCTTTCGCCTCCCGTTCGCCCGCCGACACCAGATGTCGTCCTCCAACTGGTGCAACCCATGGCTACTACCTCTCAGCCACCTCCTGGTGTCTCTACCCCTTCATCCTCCACGACTCCTCCTCCTACTCCCAAACCCACTCGGGGCAGAGGTCCACAACCTTACACTGCTGTATCACCTCCCAAGACAGTCAAAAACCCCCCAGTATTTCGTGCTCCTCCCAAATGCTCACTGTGCGACGAGTTGGGCCATGCAACCCACCAATGCCCACAGTTACCAGCATTGCAGAAGCATATGCAGATGCTCGATGGTGACCCCAACATCCCAACTGTCGAACTAAACCCCACTCCCAAGCCTAAAGATAAGTCCCTACGCACTAACCACCCCTGTGCCATATGCGGTATTTACGGGCATTACTCCCATCATTGTCCCGATCTCCCGGATTACAGAGCAGCTCTCTATGAGATGAACAATCTGGATCTTGAGACGGCACCACCCACCATTGAGGAAATCTACCCCCCGGTTTCTCCCCCTTCTGGAGAGGTTAATATCATCTATATGATCTCTTCAACCACTACCCCCTCGTCAACCGATTTGACGACGCAAACTTTCCGTACCGATGAGGAGATTCTTGAGGCCATTACCGCTCCGGATTATCCCTGGGATGATATGCACCACCGTTCCTATTTCATCCCAGAAGAATCCTCCTCTAGCACAGCTACCCAATTCACAGTTGAGTCCAAAGACTTCCTCCCCACCAAGGTCGACTGGTTCAAGGACCCTATTCCTGCTCCTGATGCCTTCGAGGAAGGTAACATGGCCAACATCTCACCTATCATCCAAATTGATATCGCTACCCCCGGGAGTGCCCCTGAACTCATCACTTTAGGAGCATTCTGCAGTAAGCAAGAGATTGAGGAATACACAAAACTCTTCCAGGAATTCCGTGATGTCTTTGCCTGGACCTATACCGAGATGCCCGGTCTCGACCCCACCATCATAGAGGACCACCTTGACACCTCTGAGTCAAGGGGCATAATATATTCCCTCAACTCTGGGATAGGGGGCATGATCAACCATTTTGAACCTTCCCCATCACATCTATCTTAGCACGTCAATGAACCCATCATTCAAACGAACACACATGTGATCCCCAATCACAAACCCCATGCACATAGCATGGGGGCAGGTCATTAACCTTGCTCACTTTTTCACATTTGTGATCTCAACCATTTTTGAGGTCACGTGTCACTTGTATATTTGATTTGATATGCATAGTTCTTTCCTTTGACAATTCTGGAGTCCTTATGACCTCCATTCTTCGCACCATTTCCACTGCCGGATTCATTTTTTCCGTGCCCGTGATGATGCTTGAGATCATTTCTCGCTCTCACTAGGACCAATATCAACATTGTGTCCCGACACCTTGTCACCCCGGTTTGCGTGCCACATCGACCGTTCTCCGTTTTTCACATGTTTTATATCCTCGGATTCATTTTTCCGAGCTGGTGATGATGCTTGAGATCATTTCTCGCTCTCACCCCTAGATTTTTTGGGTATTTTTTCCAAAATGCCCTCGTCGCCTCGGTGTGCGTGCCACATCGGCCGTTACCCGTTTTTGACATCCTTTATATCATCGGATTCATTTTTCCCGAGCTTGTGATGATGCTTGAGACCATTTCTCGCTCTCACTTGGTACAATTTCAACATTGTGTCCCGACACCTTGCTGCCTCGATTTACGCGCCACATCGGCCGCTATCGGATTGTTCCACATTTGTACATGAGCCATTCACTCCTGTCATACTGCAAATGTCTCGTTATTTTGCCACCATTTCATTTCCCCGCAAGGAGGCCCACCAGTGTTCCCCCCAACCCTTGTTCTTGGTCATCATTACTGATCCTTGATTGAACACTTCCTCCTTGCCTGGCCATTCCTTTTGTTCGGTATAATTTTATCCCTTTTTCGGACCGGACAACTCCTTTACGAAAAAGGCACTTAGGGAGTTTCCGTTAAGCTCTTTTCTGACTCCTAAAAGAATGAAAAGATCTCCGAGCAATCTTGCTTCCTTTCATGCTCGTTAAAGTACCTGAAAGGGCGTCTATCTGGTATAAGTTTAACCCTTTTCCGGACCTGGTAGACTAATTACAAAAAAGGAATACTCTAGTCACACCGGCTAGAAGAGTTCTTCATTGCATCCTTTTATGCTTCTTTGGGCCTTGGAGACTAAATCTACGAAAAAGCAACCCCCTGGAGTCTTCTTACTTGCTTTCAGACTCTCTAAAATTGAAAGCAACCACGAGCATGCACTGTCCTGGGCTCGTAAAATCCACACGACAGTACCATTCCATTACTTCAGAGTCTTCTTATCGCTTTTAGACTCCTTAAAATTGAAAGCAACCACGAGCATGAACTGTCCTGGGCTCGTAAAATCCACACGACAGTATCATTTTATACACAAGCTTCTTCTAGTTCCCTAACCCATGAAGAAGTACCCTCCTGTGCCTCTTGGCACTATGATCGATCATCTCGGCAGCACCCCCAATCAGGTCGCCTTTGTTCAGAGTACTCTGCAGTCTCCTGCCATTTTATACCAGCTTGAGTCTCCCTCAGCCCAGTTATCCTCCCAGATCCATTACAGCTATGATCCCTTTCCCCTCAATCAGTTTCATATGCTGCCAGATCATTCCCATTATCATACTCTGAACAAAGGAAGTTTGAGTCCACCCACTCTACTTGCCCAGTTGTCCCCCCACAGTTCGGTCAGTCCTGCCATCAGTACTATCACATTACGGTTCTTCACCCCGCGCTCCTGTCAAGGAAACATCATTGCCTTGATAGTTGCAGGTCTCCCTCTGTCGACGACAGCTCCTCTATTCCAGAGGATAGGCCCAGAGGTCCCTACGCCTTGGACTTATCACCATCTGTGGTAAGTGCCTACGAACCATTCGGAGAGGAGTCATCATTGCCTCTCTGAGTGGTTGTTCCTCACATGCTCGACTTCAGCACTTTGATCGCATCGTTGAGGATCGCGTAGGATTATATCCCATCAGTTTTTTGTCGAAGACCCCGGATTTCCCCCGACTCTAGCACATTGGTGAGTCACTTCGGAACGGCCAGTTATATGTTCCCGTGGATGTCCAGGCTGCGTTGGCGTTTGTATTCGGAAGCCATCCAGTTACATGCTTCCTTGAGTACCCATTTCAGTTCCAGTCCAGTGTACCATGGAGAGTATGACCCCAGTCACTATGACCCAGCAGCTCATCAGTTCCTTTGGTACCACACTCAGTAGCACTGTTGATTGTTCCAGTGTATCAGCTCTTCAGCACAGACATGGTCAGCCCAGCAGTATGTCCCAGATTTGTGTCCCCTCTGGACCCTTATGATGTACACAGTGGTTCTCTATGTATCTTTCAGGTCCCTCTCTTCGGGCCTTACAGTTATGTTTATGTATCTTGATACGAGCATGGGTATGCCCGCCTCGTCCATATATTGAGATTATTCCTCATTCAGTATTTGAGGTCATGTATATTTCAGGTCCCCATTTTTGGACCCCATTGTTGTTATTATGTTATATCCTGATACGAGCATGGGAATGCCCGCCTCGTCCATATGATCAGATGATTCCTCATCCATTATTGAGGTTATGTACTTTTAGTTCTTGCAATTGTTCGGGATCATTGTTCCGGGCTTCAGTTTGTTTCTTCTCTTCTCTCCACTCCCCAGGAAAACCATTCATGACTTATCATGTCCATCGGCCATACGATGAGCTCCTGCCCTCGCACATCAGGGGGCAATCTGTTAACACCCAAAAAGTGCTCACTATCTCATCTACCACATTATATGGCTCATTTGTCCATTTTCCTACCATATTTCCCTTAAAATCGCAAAAAATCCCATTAAAAAGCCTCCAAAAGGCCACAAAACCATCAAAATAGCCTCAAAAAGGCTAAAAAACCCCCTTTTTCCTCTAAAAATAGCAAAAACCCCTAAAAAGGGAAGAAAAAATATAAAATAATGAGGAAAAGGAGGAAAAAACCTTATACAGCTGCCCAAAACCATGTGTTTCCCAAAACCATGGGTCAGCACTCCACCACCAAAAAACTATAAATAGGTGATGGAGATCCCTTATTCCATATCCACAATCACAAGCACCCTTACTCTGCCAAAATCTCTCTCGAAACCCTAGTTCACCATTGAACTACTTTCACCTTGAGAGCCACTTTTGGCCCATTCCCACCATTGGAGAAGGAGAAGGAGCATATTGAAGCTTGGAGCATCCTCTTGGACACTGCAAAGGGCTTCATCAAACCTTCACATTGAAGGTAATATCAATACAAAAAGCCATTTATTTAAATTTGTTGTTTATGTTTCATGCATGTTTTAGAAGTAATTTAATTTCTGTTTTAGCTTAATTATTTACATTTACTGAACTGCTACTAAGGAGTCCATTCTCCTTAGTAGGTGCTCATTGGCACAAGCTAGGGATAAAACCCTAGCTACAGCACCAGTGATCAAGATGACGAGTCCAATAGCAGTGATGATGATACTCCAATGATCCAGTGACGATGATCCAACTCTAGAATTGAAGACTTGTGCTTATATGTATTGATGACCTGTGTCAAGTGAATACCTTTCTAGTTAAGAGGGAGTGTTTATGTATTTGTAACTTTGGAAGATATTCACTTGTATATTGTATGTATTACATTTGTACTTTATTGTATCCCCGACGGAGATGTCCTATTCCTCCGATCGGAAGTGTCGTCATTTGTATTCTATTGTTGTACCTTTGACGGAGATGTTTGTTCCTTCAGGTTGGAGAATTCATTATTGTACTTGAGTCATGTAAAGTCATCGAGGTCCATCCTCCCATGTATGATAGGGCATTATAACCCGGAGTAGTGTTGCAAGTTATATTGTAAGTGTCGTAACTTACATTTGATGGGTTATTAGACCACATTGGTGGGGTCGACCCTGTATGAGTCATGTGGGTTAAAGGGTTATTAGACCACCCTAGTGGGGTCGACCCAATAGCAAGTGGTAATGGGTTCTTAGACTCTCCTAAGGGAGGTCGACCCAGTTAGATTAAAAGGAAAGTAAAGGTAAAGTATAAATAGTGAGAAGCACCTCTCTATTTAGTCATTCACTCATTCACTCACTTTGCATTAGTGAGAGAGAGGAGGAGCGTGCACAAGTGGAGGAGGAATTGCTGCTAGGAGACTATCTCTTGTTTTGGGGTTTGATCTTTGTGATCTTTGTATTGGTGCTCATTCTATCTCTGAGGAAGTTGTTGGGTTTTTCACCTTCTTGGTTTTCCCCGGTGAAATGCTTTGTGTCTCTTGTCTCTTATGTTTGATATGTTGTACATGTTGTTCTCTTAGTTAAGATCCTAGATTATGTTGAATTAAATGATGAAAAACTAACACATATGAGTAGACCCATCTGACGGGAGATGGTACAGATAGATATGCAGAAGATCACTCAATGCAGAGTGTGAATGATGTTCAGTCAAAGAGGGACAATTGATAGCTTCTTGACAAGCTTGGGCTTTACCAAAAGTAAAGATGATCCTAACCTTTGCCTTAAGGTTATGGATGATGAACTTGTTATACTATTATTGTATGTGGATGATCTCTTTTTGACAGGGAATGAGAAATAGATCATGTAAAGAAAGAAGAAGATGGATATAGAATTTGAGATGAAAGATCTCAGATTGATGCATTACTTCCTAGGTCTGGAAGTATGGCAAGGCCCAGAAGAAATATTTCTCAACCAGGGAAAGTATGTTGTGGAAATCTTGAAAAGATTTGATATGTTGGAATGCAAAGCCACAGCCACTCCCATGGATTCCAACTTGAAATTGTTAGCTGATGACTCATCAGAGTTAGTGGATCTGACTCTGTACAGACAAATTATTGGGTCATTGATGTATCTGACAAATACCAAGCCAGATATATGCTTTTCTATGAACACCTTGAGTCAATATCTAGTGGAACCTAGGCATGTTCACCTGATAGCTGCAAAGCATGTGATGAGGTACCTAAAGGGTACGATAGATTTTGGTGTATGTTATCTTGGAGATCACGAATTCAGATTGTATGGCTACACAAGTGTTGATTGGGAAGGAAGTGTATTAGACAGGAAGAGCACATCGGGCAGATGTTATTATCTGGGATCTACCATGATTTGATGGTTTAGCAGGAAGCAGTCTAATGTGGCTCTCAGCATAGCTGAAGTGGAATATATAGCTGCTTGCTCTGCCAATTTTGAAGCGATATGGCTTCGAAAGTTGCTATCAGGATTGTTTGACTTAGAGGTGGACCCCACTATGATCCTATGTGACAACCATAGTTATATCAAGATGACAAAGAATCTAGTATTCCACGACAAGTCAAAGCACATAGATATCTGATATTTTTATATACGGGATATGGTGCAGAAAGGAGCTATAAATCTCGAGCATGTGGGAACTGATGAGCAAGCTGCTAATGTATTGACCAAACCTCTGTCTCGAGTAAAGTTTGAGTATTTTCGAGACAAGCTTAGTGTAGCTCAGAAGGACCGTCCTTGAAAGGGGGAGTGATATGGTTGACGATGATATGTGGATACTTGTAATGATGATGAGGATACCTATACCAATGATGAGGTTTCCTATACTGATGGTAAGGTTAACGATGAGGATACTTGTATCGATGAGGACGATACCTGTATTGATGATAAGTATACTTGTATCGATGATGAGGATACCTGTGTTGATGATACCGACGGTGAGGTCAATGATACCGACGATAAGGTCTATGATATCGACCACGAGGTCGATGTGTTGTCCTTAGAATTTTTCTAAGTGGACGAGTGGATTGTATCGTCCTTGGACTTTATGTCCTAAGGAGATCAGGATTAATCATCCTGTAAGTGGTGGGATTGTATCATCCCTGAACATTTGGTTCAAAATGTATGTGATAGGATTGCATCATCCCTAAACATTTGGTTCAAAATGTATGTGATAGGATTGCATCATCCTTGAATGTTCAAAATGTACATGATGGGATTGCATCATCCCTGAATATTTGGTTCAAAATGTACGTGATAGTATTGCATCATCCCTGAACATTTGGTTCAAAATGTACATGATAGGATTGCATCATCCCTAAATGTTTGGTTCAAAATGTAAGTGATAGGATTGCATCATCCCTGAACGTTTGGCTCAAAATGTATGTGATAGGATTGCATCATCCCTGAACGTTTGGTTCAAAATGTATGTGATAAGATTGCATCATCCCTCAACATTTGGTTCAAAATGTACGTGATAGGATTGTATCATCCCTGAACGTTTGGTTCAAAATGTGCGTGATAGGATTGCATCATCCCTGAATGTTTGGTTCAAAATGTACGTGATAGGATTGCATCATCCCTGAACATTTGGTTCAAAATGTACATGATAGGATTGCATCATCCCTGAACGTTTGGTTCAAAATGCACGTGATAGGATTGCATCATCCCAGAACATTTGGTTCAAAATGTATGTGAAAGGATTGCATCATCCCTAAACATTTGGTTCAAAATGTACGTGATAGGATTGCATCATCCTTGAATTCAAAATGTATGTGATAGGATTTCCTCGTCCTTGGACTTAGGTCGTAAAGTGATAATGCTTGATCATCCTGTAAGTAGATCTAGATGCCTTGTCCATAGACATGTTGTGATGTCTTAAATTGATAGGGATTGATCATCCCGTAAGTGGATCAGGATTGCATCGTCCTTGGATTATTATCCTAAATTGATAGGGATTGACCATCTTGTAATTAGGTCATGTGTGTTGCAGATGTTGTTGATCAATAGATCCAGATGATGATGCTATTGATTGAGAGATCCAGATGATGTTGTTGATTGAGAGATCCAGATGATGATGCTGTTGATCGAGAGATCCAAATGATGCTGTTGATCGAGAGATCTGGATGATGATGCTATTGATCGAGAGATCCAGATGATGCTGTTGATCGAGAGATCCAGATGATGATGATGTTGATTGAGAGATCCAGAAGATGATGTTGATCGAGAGATCCAGATGATGATGTTGATCAAGAGATCCAGATGATGTTGTTGATTGGAGATCTAGATGTTGATGTTGTGGCTGATCAAGTGCTCCAGAGGATGAAGAATCAGTACTGAAGATGTTGATGTTCCAGTATTGAAGATATTGAAGATGTTCAGTAACTATTTGAGTTATTAATGAAGAAAGCTTCCAATGATTTATAGATGTATCATGTATCATGTAGTTGATGACTCATTTCTCCTACAGATGTTGTTAGAATATACTTATCATTAAGGGGGAGTGTTGAAATATTGTAACTTCTAAGAATTTTCTATTTGTACTTTATTCGGAGATCTTTCATTCCTCCGGTGGGACTTTATTGTATATCCGGAGATGTTTATTCCTCCATCGGAATGTGGTAACTTGGGTTATTAGACTTCCCTAGTGGGGTCGGCCCAGATTTAGTTGTAATGGGGTGTTTAAGTCCCCTAGTGGGGTCAGCTCAGTCAACATTATGTTGATTTGTTAAGTTGGGGACGACCTAGTTAGAGTTAAAAGTCAAGTGAAGTAAAGTATAAATAGAAGAGGTGTGTTCCTCATTTAACACATTCACTCAGTTGTGATTGGCACATAAGAGAGAGAGAGAGATCTGCATAGGAGGAGAAGGGGCTCTTGTTTGGGGACTACATCTTTGTATTTTTTGGTCATTTATATTGAGGAAGCTTTGTTGGATTTTCTACCCCATGAGGGTTTCCGAGGATAAATCCATGTCTCTTGTGTTTATGTTGTGCTTGTTGTTCTTTCAGTGATCCTGTGTATGCTATTGTTGTGAAATTGAATGTAATAATGATATTATTTATCTTAGTATATTGAATCTTAACATGTACTTCTAGGATTGGAACCCAAAATTGTACCAACTAGCACTGAAGTGTTGGTTGAACTTGAGAAAATGACATGTATACTAACTGTTGGGATTGAGATAGAGGCCAATTTGGAAGTATTGATACCTCCTATAACTATTTTAGGTTGTGATGGTGTAGTCCCTTGTTCTCCTAATGAATCCATAGGATCAAGTGTTAAATTTTGCATGTTATTCCAATAACTGAAAAAAGAGGATTGGTGTGTTGGGTATGAACCTCGTTCCTTAACTTTATTGAATTGACCCGGGTTTTGCGCAGTTGTGGTCCAACAAAACCCTTCTTCACCGGCCCTTTAGCAACAGTGTACGAACAGACTGAAGTCTCACCCGAGGAAACTTTTATGGGGGATTACAGAAGCAGGTTTCTGTAATCAGGTGATGCGCAGTCAATAAACTAGGGAATTGCGAAAGTTACACCTACTTCACATCTATCGCTTATACTATAGCGTACACTGGTACTACGCACTCTAAAATGGTTATTTAGCAATACGACAGTGAAAATATACACTTCAAAAAACATATGGGACTGTGCACTTCGGAAACTCATACAATATGGTGCAATACAATGCAACAGTGCAGTTTCAACACTGCGCTTCTAGGGAATCACACTTAACACAAACTTTGTTGACTTAGTGTTTACCCAAACAATCTATGCATTCGATGTATTCAAAATTACTTGCATTCCACATTCAAGCATATATGTTCAACTTTTAACACATTATTCTCATCACTGATTCATGTGAAAAATACATATAAAAGCGAAGAGACATAAAACTATAAGCATGCACTTAACCATAAACAAAAGCAAACACACAAATTCAATCACATAACACGATATTTACGTGGTTCACCCCTTAGATGGGAGCTATGTCCATGGGAACTGTTCATTATATTAATGGGAAGGGTTCAACAGTTCCAGTCTGCACACTCAGCTGTAGACTCTTCTCTCTACAATAGGTCTCTGCGCACACTGCTGGAAAGCCTCTTTCTTTCTTTAGTGGGTCTCTGTGCACATAGATGTAGAGCCTCTTTACAATACTCATTCTTTTAGAACAATACTATGAGAGATCCCCAAAATCAACAACAGATCAACAACCCTTTCTCTTATCAAAATTTCCCCCTTTTATAAATCGTTCCCACAGGTCACATATTTACAATGAATATGAGACAGAAACCCTAGAGTTACCAAAAATGGTGCGGTTACCCCGCTAACCTAGCCTGTCGTAGTCAACAGTTGTTCCAAGTGCCTTTGGCTTCGTTTCTGTGCCACTGCTGACTCTGGCGCCCTTCTGACAGCCGTAGTCCTCACAGAATGGTTCTAACTGCATAGTGGTGTGTCCATTTCCGCCACTCTAGCTTTCCTATTGCTGTTAACCCCTGGATTTACTTCTAATGGTTTTCGCCACTCTGGATTTCCTGTTGCTGTGGACCCATGGCTTTGATTCTAATGGTTTCTACCACTATGGATGACTGGTCGCTTTCAACCGCTTCCATGCTTCTCCTTACCCCACTCTTTGGAATCATGGAGTCACTTACCCAAAATAGGTCGCTTCTCGACCTCCCTTTACTTATATACTTTGCCCAAAAATAGTTGTTGCGTTGGAACTGTGCATCAGTAGAACTGCGCTATGCTCAAACTTCGCATTTCTATTGTACTTTTCTCAGACTGCTCTTCGCCAAAAATGTGCCGTTTGGGCCATGACCAACATGATGTAATCCAATGACTCACTGATTATGAAGTATAACTGAGTCTGAAATATTTGTCAAAGGTGGGTTTACGTGAGCAATTGTGTTGTTCTCTAGTGTTTCAATTTCAAATGGAGCAAGATTATCAACAATTTCTGTGTTTTCTTTATTGTGTAATGGCGAAGCTTCATTATTTGTTTGATGTTGTTCTTTTCTATTATTGTTAATTGAATCTAGAAGTTGTTCAGTTTCCAAGTCACAAGGTTGTGTTTTTTGTATCCGTCTCCGCGATGTAGCAGGGCCTTCAATTCCTAATGACTCACCTCATGCCGCTGTGACTAGTGGATCGAGAGAGTATCCACTTTGAATATTTTGATAAAAGGATTTGTTTAAATTTATATTCTCAATAAAAAATAGAATAAAAAAATCCTAAAGCCTCTCTAGACTCAACAAAAAGAAAAGTGTCGTCACAGTAAAAATGGCATATGACTCCAAGCAAGCAATCTACTTTTCCAAAGAACCGAATTTCAGTGAAAATATGGATTAGAGGGCCTTTTGAAACTAGTAGCTGCTTAGGGATCTCAATCTTCAAACAATTACTAATAGATAATGTTTGAGAAACAGTTACAATAAACTTTAATCACCAAAGGTGCAAGTATTGGTTCTTGACCAACCATCGTCCCAAGTAGTAAAAGCTTCAAAGTATGTCTCAGGTACTGCAAGTGTCCCCCACTCACAATAGCCTATGTGATATTCTAGGAATAGAAACTAAGGTTACCACTTCACAATCAATGGTTGAGCACACTAATTGTAATTCTAGGACAACTCTCATAACCAGATACTCCAGAAAAATGATGTCACCGCGAGGACTTGTCAATTACATGGAATTTTGTGATGAGCTCATATCCCACTAAAAAAGAAAGAGGGGGTACCACCCTTACTTGTCCATATTGAACTCGTGCCTGATGCATTTGTTAGATGTTCTTTCCTCACAAGTGTTTTTTTCTACTAATGGATTTCAACTGTCAATAATCAATGCTAGTTTCAAAATTTTTGTTGCCCAGGACTGTTAACTCTCCAATCCTAATCCAGGCCACTAGCCTAACCTTGTTGGTGATATGAAAATCAAATCTTGGTTAGTTTTAGATTAAGTGCCAATTTTGAGGGTACTTTGATTAGTTTGAGGAGTGGAAGTGAAACTAGTGGTGTGTTGACTCGAAAATTTGAACCAAACAATGCAATATGCTCACCACTCTACCTTTCAATTCAAGGAGTGCTCTAAACTAGTGAAAAGTTAGAGGTTCTTGTGGGTCTTCAAAACATGAAAGTTGAAAAATAGAATTAAAGGAAAAACAATTTACAACATGCATAAAAATATTTCCGAATGTTTGAATGGGTTTCCAAATATATGATGTTTTGGTGGTGCAAAATTTTTGGTAGATTTTTTGATGTGTTAGGAACAATTCTTCTGAAATATGGTTAATTATTGTTGAGATATTGTAACTTCTAAGAATATTATATTTGTACTTTATTATTCCGGATATGTTTCATTCCTCCGTGGAGACCCTGTTGTATATCCATAGATGTTTTATTCCTCCGTGGAGAATGTGGTAACTTGGGTTATTAGACTTCCCTAGTGGGGTCGTCCCTGTACGAGTCATGTGGGTTAAAGGGTTATTAGACCACCCTAGTGGGGTCTGCCCTGTCACATTATGTTAAGTAGTTGAGTTGGGGCCGACCTAGTTAGTGTAAAATTCAAGTTGTATTTGTGTATAAATAGAGGAGGTGTGTTCCTGATTTGAAACACACTCACTCACTCGTGATTGGCGCATAAGAGAGAGAGATCTACTATGGAGGAGAAGGAGCTCATGTTTGGGGATTACATCTTTGTATTTGCTAGTCATCTATATTGAGGAAGTTGTTGACCAACGCGAACTCGATCGCCAGGGGTTCACCTCACTGTCGACACATACCGCAGTCTCCCTGGGCACCGGTCCGGGCAGGTTTGAGCCCACCCAGCAACACCTGCAGAGCGGATGAGGTCTCACCCGAGGCATCTAGGAAGGGAAAACGGAACCATGTTTCCGCCGAGGTAGGAGGAGAGTTGTGGCTGCACGGACTAACTCTATTGCGATACTTAAATAGAAACCTTAAACATTCGGCAAGGATTTATAACACATTACTTAATCGCAACATTTATTATCACATTCAACATAGAACATATTACTTAATCAAAGCAATTATCATCACAGCAACAGCAAGCAAACATTGCATCAAACAACATTCATATATTGAAACATTGCACAAATATAGTACTGAAACATCATCATTATATTACTGTCGTGGTCATATACCAGAAGCATAACACAGATCTCCATACCCAATCATTCTTCTTCCTCTATGCTTCTCTATATCTAACACTTACAACTCTCATGTATTTATAGGATTCTGCCATTACAATATTTGTCCACTTACAACTGACTTCCTAACCGACACTATGGACAATTGACCCAATATCTAACTGACTCGGTCCAAATGATCCCAAAAACCCGCATACCATGGTACACTGACTCACTATTACATAATATGTGGTCCAAGTGACCCAAAACCCGCCAACTATGGTATTCTTTAACATAAAATACTCCTTTCGCTCCCTCATCCGATGTGTCACAGCATCGGTGGTACCACATCATTTCCCCATCAAACCGCTTGCCAACAGGCCCCCAACACAATCTTGTGGCTCTCCCTTGAGCCACGTCAACTGCTAGACATAGTACCTTTGGACTAAACTATGTTTTGGTAACTGTTCTTGCTATCTAGATCATGCGGTGTTGTCCCACTCCTTCTGCGACACTGATTGTCGACTCCTTGTGCTATATTTTTAACCCCAAAATCGTCATCGCCCGACTTGCTGTCATGTAGTTCTCAAACTCATCCTCGAGTCTCTTGGACAAGTACTAATTGGAAGAAAAAGAGGATGAACAGTACCAAGGAGCAAAATTAGCAACTGACTCTGGCACATCTATTTCGCACCAGCAACCGCTTCCTATTGTGGGCGGGAAGCTACCGCCCCAACCCTCCCAAGGGTTGAGAAGAGAACCATCCTTCGAACAACTACTGCGTACTTAATGACGCTGGACCGGCCCTCGGCTTGGTCATAACACAGTGTAATTGCACTCACCGTATCAAGGCACTCAAGGACACTTGTCGTTTGGGCTAGCAGGGCCCCTGGGGTGCTGCCATGGGAAACGAAGTGAAGCATTTCCACAACCTCCTTGTAATTCCTCACAACTCAAATCATACACTGATCAACTAGCATAACCACGCTATTTCAAAACAACTTCATTGTAGCGAACTACCAGCGACCTCGGCTACTTATAGCTGGATCATTCCCGGGTCACGATGGTGGGAATGATGCCCCACTACCTCTCATCTGCGTGTGTGAACCCATAGACTGATGCAACAGGGGATGACCATGCTGTCACTGAAGATCTCACGTACCGACATGTGAGCAATCTCCTCACATCGTGCTGATCATACTGACCCAGCATGCAATGTGCAAAGCATGCCATTGTCATGTGGTAATTCGACCAAATTTGTCAGGTGCAATCATGTATAGGGATGATGGGAAGTGGTCACAAGATATTAGTGGAACAGTAGTCACAACACTACCTCGTACCCCCCAAATCCTCCGTAATCATCACAAAAATCCTTCAACAACATCTGTCATCGGTCCTGGTCGCAATACTGCCATGAGTCTCAAACTTGTGGCATAAGCCTCCCTACTTGCGCATACCTTCTTCTGTTGGTGCGCCATCTGCCACCAAGCAACTTGTAACACACACACATTTTTTATTTATTATTTATTTTTTATGCGACTCAGACATCGCACTGCTCCAAGCCCGATCGATAGGGTTTCAACCTGTGACCATTTACCAGCTTGGGGAGCATTGCCCCATCCAACTGCTGCAACTAAACCGCGCCAGCTGAAGTAGTACTATTGATACGATATGGACCCAGCCAATGCATCTGCAATTTTCCTGGATGTTTCATAAACTTTCTATCATATAATAACACCAATTCGCCTTGCTGAAACTATTTACTTTTGATGTGGCGATCATGCCATGCCTTCTGGCGATCCTTCTCCACCCCCTGGTGAAAGCCAGTTATAAATCGATCCTCTTCCAGCTCCACCAATTGCACTAGATGTTCATCTAATGCTGCAACATCATCCATGCTCATAACAGCTGCAATTTGTGGACTTGGAACAATGTACTCCATAGGCATAATTGCTTCCTTCCCATATACTAGCTTGAAAGGTGTCTGACTAGTCAACCTTTTACATGTGGTGCGATAGGCCCACAATACCGCTGGGATTTTCAGATCCCAGTCATCACGGTTCACATTGCACACCTTTGTCAACGCATGCTCCAACACCTTGTTAAACGCCTCCACCATTCCATTCTCCTATGGGTGACAGGGTGTACTCTTCTTATGTTGTATCTGTAACTCCTCCGTCAATGCGTTGATGGTGTGATTAAGAAAGTGGTTGCCTTGATCACTCAACAATATCTTGGGGCAACCGAAGCGAATGATAATGCGATCAAAAAAAAATCGGGCAGCCGTTGTAGTGGAGAAATCAACGATGTGTGCTGCCTCAGCCCATCGGGTCAAGTACTCTGTCGCCATGACAATATACCGTGCACCTGTGCATTCCCCTGGTGGAGTGATCGGTCGAAAAAAATCCACAGCCCATTTCTCGAATGGTTGCAGTGTCACTTGAGGTAGCAGCGGCATCTCGTCACGTCTGGATGGCTTTCCAGTTCACTGAAAAACATCGCAAGACTGCGCATAGTCTGTGGCATCATTATGTAATGTGGGCCACCAAATCCCTGCATGCAGAACCTTTCGGGCAGTCGCTCGATCGCCATAGTTTCCTCCCGCTACTCCACCATGTGCCTCGGACAATATATGCACTTGATCATGGGGCAAGACACATCTACGTAATATCTCATTAGCACCCAATTTATACAACTCTCCTGCGATTAGCTGAAAGTCAGCAGGCTTGACAACCAACTGCTTCTTTTGAGTAGTGGTAAAGTCAGTGGGTGCGATGTTGGTCACCAAAAACTGAAGGATGTCATCAAAATATTGATCAGTGGCGGCAACATGAATTAGTTGGGCATCCGAAAACCCGTCTTTGATATTAGTCGGTTCCTCCCCTGTGTCAATACGTGACAAATGATCTGGTCCAACATTCAACTGCCCTAGTTTCACAATGACTTCAAATTCAAACTCCTAAAATAACAGTAGCCAAAGGTAGATCTTTCCCCCCAACACAGGCCTATTGACCAAGTATTTCAATGCAAAATGATCAGTGAACATTTTAAAGTGGCCACCCAACAAGTATTTCCTAAATTTCTGCAGCGCATAAACCATGGCCAGACCTTCTTGTTATGTGGTAGTGTAATTGCGTTCTGCAGAGGACAGCTTCCGACTGGCAAAAGAAATGGGATGATCAAGGTCGCCTTCTCTAGGTTGAGCCAACACAACCCCTAATGCAATTGATCAAGCATCGACATCGACATGGAATTCCTTACTCCAGTTTGGAAAGACCAAGATTGGGGTTGACGCCATCTTCGCCTTGAGCGTTTTGAAGCTATCTTGACATTCCAGGCTCCAATGGAATGCCACGTCCTTCTTCAACAACTTTTCCATAGGGGCAGTAATCGCAGCATACCCCTAATGAACTTGCGATAATATCCCGTATGACCCAAAGTCATACGCAGCTACTTAACGGTGGCTGGCGCTTGCAACCCCAAAATGAGCACAATTTTGGTTGGATCAACCAACAATCCCTGCTTACACATGATATGACCCAGCAATATCCCAAATGGTACACAGAGAATACATTTCTTCAAGTTTAGAGATGTCTGGTGCTGTTGACATCGTTCAAGCATTAACCGCAGATTGGCCAGCTGATCACAAATCAATCCATAAATGGTCCAATCATCCATATATGCCTGCAAAAACTTCTGAATAAAATCTTTGAATGCGGCAACAACGACCCGAGAGAATATCGCAGGTGCATTCTTCAAACCAAACGGCATTACCGTGTACTAAAAGCAACCCCATTCAGTAACGAAAGTTGTCTTATGGCGATCTTCCTTGGCAATGTGAATCTGATGGTAGCCAGAGAATCCATCAGTGAAAGAATACATCTCCTGGCCACCCACTCCTTCAAGTACTTCATCACTAAACGGGGTCGGAAAGGGGTCATGTAAGTAGGCATCATTCAACTTCCACAAGTCGACGCAAATGTGCACTTCACCTGTTTTCTTATCCTGCACCACCATAGGACTGATCCATTTGGACTCTTCCATAGGTTCAATAATACCAGCATCCAACATGTGATCAAGCTCCGCCTTGACCTTTTCTTTATGTCGTGGATTCAGCCGATAAGGTTGCTGTCGGACTGGCTTAGCATCTGGTTTCAATGGAATCTTCATCTCTCCTAAATCACCCAGGATTCCCTTCATTTTGGAAAACTTCATGGGAAACACATCTTGAAATTCATGATGTAACTTAGTAACCTTACTCATCATCTCATCGTCCCAATAATCCCCAACATTGGCAAACTTGGGAGTAGCCTCGGTGCCAATATTCGTCTTGCGGAGCTGCAATGTTTGTCTGAACGGATTACTTGGTGTAGCAGGTGGGACCACCTTGCGACTTCCTCCATATTCCGGAATGTTTCTATTCCAGGGATCATCATCGTCCTCTAGCCCACCGCTGATGTTGAAGCATTCCATGAGAGACTGCATCTGACGATGTGTGTGTGTGTCGATAGGGTAGGCCGCCGAAACAACTTGAAGTACCACATCACGGATGAGCTACAAGGCGTTATGGACATCAGGGTTGGAATCCGCAAAAGTGAACATATGAGTGAAACAGATCGTCAACTCCCCCCATGTTGTAATGTCTCGGTGCAACTCGGTTGTAGTGTAACATGAGTGCGGGATCTCATCCAAAGTATGGACAAAAGCATGGACCCACTCATCTCTGGGTCCCGCTACCCATAAGCGTTGGCATTCCATCACATGATCACTGGGATCAGTCAGGCCATCATACTTTCCTGTGTGATAAACCTCAATATCACCGAACTGAACCATCATCAACCTTCGACATTGTGACCAACCGTTAATGAATTTCTTATGTGTCGCCCACCAGCGTGCTGGAGCAGCCTTCAGTGCCTCATCCAATGCCAACAATTGTTGTGGTTCTGAGACACGGGCTTCAAATTCTGTTAAAAAGGTGGTTAGGCCAAGCAAACCCTCATAGACAGCCAATGTGATTTTTTCTGTCGCAACATGACATAAGGATTGCGTAACTAAGCCACATTTCCGGAATGGTACTTCATGCATTCAGTTCCGCCAATGTTCCAATGCATCATCAGAGTCAGAAGATGCAGAGATCTCGCTACGCCACTCCAACTCACCATAGGCAGTAGGATGAATGTAATATTCAGAAATAGTAAATGCATGGTCCCATCTAGTGGGATCATCATCTTTTACAGGTTCCACGTAGTGGCGTCCTTCAGATGGATCCAATGGGGCGATGACTCTGAAATCGTGATTCTCAAAGGTCATCATGCACTTCTTGAAGTTGATGACAGCTCCACTATGATTAGCCCATCCGATCCCCGAGAGTGTCAGATAAGAGCTTCCTCCCTCAACCACTTCAATGACATCAAAGTTAGCATAGGTCTTCATGCCCTCAATATCAATCATGAGCCGCGGAACTCACCCAATGGATGTTACCTTCGCATGGTTAGCCAACCGGAGTTGCACAGGAGACCAGCTCAATGGGGGACTCCCCATCTTCTACCACGCCTACTTGGTTAAGATGTTAACATCCAAACCAAGGTCAAGAATCACAGATTCAACATCATATTCACCAATTTGAATATTCATTCGCATCTCCTTGCCAGTCTTCCGTTGCTGTAGGGAGTTTACTGCCGACTCCTGCCGTACTTTTGTAAATTGTTGCAACCATCCTGTTATCACCTAAACTGTAGTTACCCCTATGGATGGATCCAGTCATGGATGGCAATAGGGAAGGGCAACTCAAAAGGTGCAACCACGATCACCTCGACCTCCAATATGTATGGTTGTCACGCCAGTCGAGGCAACCTTCGCTTTATGTTATCTAGCCCAGACAACAAAGGGGGAGACCCGATCAACTCCCGACAGGAGAGATCAAAACCAAGACACCAAATCAGGGTATTTCTAAGTGAAGTTAGGTGTATGGTTTATCCTAGACCTAAAGATGAAGTCACAAGCCAAGTGGGGGTTCAATAGGTATAGATTTGGTTCATAGTTGATGTGAGAGTGATCAATTTGCTAGTGAAGGGTGAAGGCTAAATTAACTTGGCTAGGCTAAGGGATGAATTAACTGTCTTGACTTTGTGACACTTTGGCAAGGGAAAGGGAATACACCATAGTATATACTGAATGAGCAATAACACAGGGAATGGCGGTGTCTCAGAAATGGATGAGTTGTTTAAAGAGGGTTTATTCACCTTCACAGATGCGCAGAATCCATAATACAAATAAGGCCAGCAATTGTTTAGATATAGCATTTAAGTTCCATTGCTTTTTGGGCCTGAAGTTTCCATAGCCTTGATCTATGTGTGTTTACAAACACATTGCATAGATTTACATTTTTTCTTTAGGATTTCTGCTGCAGGTGTGTTTTTAAGGCACTTGTTTACCTGAGCACTTCTAGGTGTGTCATGGACAGCTTGTTTACCTATGTATTTATTTTCCACAAGATATAACATTTTATTTTTATTGCCATGTTCATTTGGCATGCCTCTCATTCATGTGTGTTTAGAAACACATTGCATGAATGGGCTTTTCATACAAGATATAGCATTTCATTTTCCAGATTTTGTATTGATGGCAGCACTAAAAGTTTCAGGTTTAGCCAACACAACTTTAGTGACTAGGGGGAATTCCAAGGAAATCCAACTCACCATAGGTAAGTTTTGTCACCAACTCAGAGCCGAGACACAATAAACAGGGAAGCTCATCCAATACAGAGGCTACAGTGGGGAAAAGTCCTCCATGCCACTAGTCAAGTAGTAAGTCAGGGTGATAATCTAAAAGGTAGGCCATGGATGGATGAAGACAATGAAATGATGGAGCCAACACTAGCAAGCCAAGGTATGGTGGAATGATCACCTCTATTCTCCCTAAGGAGGGTACACACCAATGAGTATGAATAGTGAACTTCTAAGTCTGAGTAGGGACAATATAATACATATATAGATCAACCAGGTCCAAATATCTATATGATCGCCAGATCATGACACTGAGTGCTAAGACATGCTATAAGAATAAGTATAAAAGCAATCTAACCATAACACGATGATATACCTGCTGAGTCATATACCTACAAGCTCATCAACCTGTACCATCATCTGTCCTCTGAGACTGCTGCTGTAACTCTGGGCACTACTGTCTGCTCTGTACCAATGATATAATGGCTACATCGGTCATCTCTCTGAGTGTCCTGAAACTCGGTCATGGCATGGGGAATGCAACTGCTGTCCACAATCTGATAGTGATCCAATATAGATGCTCATCTCGGCATCTCAAATGCAAGGGAACTGGCTGAATAGTGTACTGGAATGAGAAAAATAATGTATGGTAGCCCGGCTACTATATATGTGATAACATCTGGCTCCGGCTGGGACAAGTGCTCTGCTGAAATGAGCGCTTGAGAACCTCAGAATCTCTGGTCCTCGAACTCTGCTACTCGAATCCACGATCCAGCACTCTACCATTTTACTTCCAGCTTTTATTCTTGCAACCTATTTTCTGCATTCACAGACATCAAAAATACCTCATGCCGCATGTGTGGGAAAAATATAAAACCAACTGAAATAGAATCTACTCTATGTTAGAAATATAAGTGCATGAAATATATAAATGCTGAAAGTAAATTAAACTACTAACATAATTTGCAAAATTTGAAATTTATTGTGCAGGAAAAGAAAAAGTGACAGGTACTCAGTTAAACTAGGAGCTTACAAAGGAGCTTAGAGACTAAGAAAGTGCCAGACTCAATGGCTAAAAAGACTAACTAATGCCCAAGTAGGCTTATTCGGTTTCCTACCTACCCTAATCTAACTAGTTAGCACAAATGCTAGGTAAAATCATAAATCCAGTGCAACCATTCATCAAATAGGTTAATGATTCTTATTTGATTTTTGATAATAGAACAAGTCAAGATTGGGCTAAAGATCAACAAATTTAAGGGCACAGTCTGCTTGATTTGTTCATAAATTGAAGAATGGTTTGAATGATGCAATATGAAATTATGCCAAGGAGAAGACTGACTGATGCAAACATCCTCCATCAAAGAACTGATAGGATCATAAAATTTATGTAAGTTAAACTCAGAGATGGATAGAGGAAGGGCATAAGACATGTGATTCGATTCATTTTCACACAGATTAACTTGTTCATTTACTTCTCTTACATATCCAATTTGATTTTCCTTGGGACTGATGATCAAAAAACCAAGTGGGGATAAATTAAAGCTTAAAAGACGGAAAATCAAAGTCAGACCCACTTGATGCTCAAAAATGGAGAAAACATGGAATTGATCTTTAAACACCTTTTCTAGCCACCAAGAATGATTGATAACTTGACAACATACATTATGGTTCCAAAGTGACTGAAAAAGGACATGAAGTGTTTTTTCTCCAAACATGTAATCATGCTTATACTTCCTATTAAAAATTTCCAAGGCAAAAGATTGACTAGAGCACCAACCCAAAGATGATTGAAAGAATTGGGAGAGGGTGGATTGCAAATATGAAATTTCTCCCAAATGGATAGACAAGTTTGACCTTGGATTTTGAAAAACATTCTTTATTCTAGGCATAATTTCAAACTTTTGATCAATTTTAATATTTACAACCTGAGGACAAGATTGACCATAACTATATAACTCTAAATTATCTTGATTAAAGATGAAAAAATGAAAATTTAAAGATTCATTGTAAGAAGTGGAAGAAAGATTAGAACACCTAGTATGATTTATTAACTCTTCCTCATCTTGATATTGATCTTTTATTAATTCATCATTAAAATTATAAGAGGAAAAGTAATCATTTTCATTTAATTGATCAGGGGTGAAATTAATAATTTCATTTAACATATCCTGATTATTTGCACAATGATCACCTGAAATCACCACTAGAGGATCTTGATCTATGTCCCTACTTTCTTCTTCTTCAGTAAGTTCATAAGGAATTGAATGATCACTAAAGACAGAATGACTAATGAGTTTCTCTGAGGGAGGAATTTCAATAGACCTGTTAACTAAAAGCTCATCCTCAGAAATTCCCTTAGGATCAGGACTAGGGCTACCTAAAAATCAATTTGAAAATTTATGGTTTGTACAATGATTAAAGATTTGACTTTCGATTGACTCAAAAGTAGAAGACTTATTATCAGAAGAAATTGGGCAGGAAAGGTCATCTCCGGATGTTGACAAATCACTTGATATTTGATTGTTAAATGATTCCACAATAAGATCGGAAAGGGGAAGGTTTTGATCTTGGATTGGATTTGAAAGATACATATCATCAAATTCACTTCCCCATTCTTCTAGGAATTTATTTCAAACATGTCATAACCAGAAATGCTATTGGGTTTCAAATTCGAAAGCCAGAGACCAGCTCTTTCTTTGAAAGATGAAGCCAATAGTCTCATACACACATCCTCATGGGTTATGGATAACTCTTTAATAATTTCTCTAAAAAGTTCAAGGTGCCTTCTAGCAGAGATTTCATAACTTCCATCGAAAATAGGCAACCTTGCACATGCTTGATGAGGAATATGATGAGGATACCCAACAATTTTTGAAAAGTCAAAAACTTTTAAACGACCGAAAGTTCTAGGTCGCTCAGAAGCAGCCATGGATAATAATTTTTTATATTTTATATTTTTTTATGTTTTTATATATATATATATATATTTTTAGATTCAAGAACCTGAAAACAAAATGATGTACCCCATGGGTTCTAGATAACGATAAGATCTGTCTAAATTCTCGTGTTATAGGGATGTAAATGAGCTCGCTCCTCAGCGGAGTCACAATTGGGAGTCGCCAGGTAGATTTAAACCCTTCTACCAAGATATGTGTCGTTGTATATGCGGGAAGGACTACTAGCTTTTCCAAGGTAAGCCTATTGCGTCTCCGGCAACGGCGCCAAAATGTTATCACCTAAACTGTAGTTACCCCTATGGATGGATCCAGTCATGGATGGCAATAGGGAAGGGCAACTCAAAAGGTGCAACCACGATCACCTCGACCTCCAATATGTATGGTTGTCACGCCAGTCGAGGCAACCTTTGCTTTATGTTATCTAGCCCAGACAACAAAGGGGGAGACCCGATCAACTCCCGACAGGAGAGATCAAAACCAAGACACCAAATCAGGGTATTTCTAAGTGAAGTTAGGTGTATGGTTTATCCTAGACCTAAAGATGAAGTCACAAGCCAAGTGGGGGTTCAATAGGTATAGCTTTGGTTCATAGTTGATGTGAGAGTGACTTATAATGTTTGAAGTGAAATCTAGGATGAGTGTACTAGTTCAATGTTGGAAGATCCACTGCCTTGGGAACCGTGTCCAATGCAAGATAGTTAAGGGTTGTATTGGGGCTAACTAGTACATGAGACAAGCTTGACCATAGTTCATGATGTCTTCAAAGGTATAGTTTACCATGCATAGGTCAAACCACAAGTCAATCCAACAATCTAAGAAACTTGAATTACCTTGTAGAGAAACCAGTGCCTTGGGAATTGGGAAGTGGAGTCAAAGTAGGGTTGACTGATGGTTTAGGACTCCTACAACATGAGATAAGTGGGAAATATAGGTCTTGATGGTTGAATATGTCTAGATCTAGGTTTAACCCAAGTGGACCACAATCCCTTAAAACAAGGAATGCAGTCCCCAAGGCAAGATTTGACAAAGTGACAGTCTAGACCTAGGTTTTGAATTATTCCGGTTTTAGATCTCCAAAAATCTCAAGTACCCAGTTCCTGGAAGTGAGTCAACTCACTTCTCCAAGGTGGTGCGACTTTGCCCAAGGAGGCCTAAAAGTGGGGTTATGTGGGTCAAATCAAGTCGGATGGCATCCAAACTTTAGATCCGGGTAGATCGGTCAGGTAGGGGTATGGATCTATAATTTCGTGGCAATACACCAATTAGATCTTAGTAGATCTGAGTTTAAGTGTTCCAAGTGGTCCAAAATGGGGATTAAATCCCTTAAAATGTGGAATGGGGCCCACAAGGTGAATTTCAGAAAAGTGACAACCTGGGTGTATGTTATTGGATATGTAGATGTCAAATCAAGTGGAATCTCAAACACCCACCACCTAGATCTAGGTCAACTTGCCCAACTAGAGAAGTGCGCCTTGCTTGGGAGAGGCTAAGTTGGCCTGGGAAGGGGATCAAATGGAAGCCAATCCTCACCAAACTATAGATCCGGGATGCCTTGGATGCTATAGAGGTGGGTTTTCAGTGTTATGCCCAACAACCCACTAGATCTAGGTAGATCTGAGAAAATGTAAATGAGGGTTTTAAGATATTTAGGGTTTTAACAATTTATGAGTTATGTCAATGGATTGGATAGAGGAAAGAGAAATAAACCTGTGGATCTTACCTGGGTAACCTTGTAGATGCCTTGATGATGATGATCTATGCAAACCCGATCAATTTGAGAAGCTTTGAGGTAGTTTCTATGCAAGTCGATTTGGTCCAAGAAGCCAATGCGCCCTCTCTCCTGCACAACAAACGTCAACAATATCAGATTTGATGCATCAAGAGATAAGACTAATGCCACAAAAGAAGTAACAGAAAGATAGCATAGATCACAATGATACTAATGATAACCCCCTGATACAAGCGAATGCCAAGAAAGTCGATTTGAAGAAGCCTTGCAAAATCGCCCTTGTTGAAGTCGCCCTCCTGTAAACAAACAATGATTTCCAAAAAGATAGATCTTGCCACAATTTCCAAATGCTAGGTTGCAATAGACTTTCCAATCACCATCTAAGAACACCAGATGCAAAGGAGACCACAAGAATTTCCACAAGAATATTTTTCTATACCAATAATCCAAGAGCCAAAGACCCTTTACAATGAGAGGCTCTCTCCTTTAAATAGGAAGGAGAGGCACCAAAACCCTAACCACTTTTTGAATGAGTGGCTAAGATTATAAGATACAAAAGTCTAATCAATGGTTGAGATGAGCTCAACAATATAATACATGGATCACACATAAAATATAACATAAGTGGACAAAATCGCCCTAGAAGAGGGGAATCCCACCAAATCATGATGATGAAATATCATAAGAGGCTTATGGTGGGTCCAAGGGGTAATTTTATCCCTCCTTGGTCAATCCCCATAGCACAATAACCAATAAATAATCATGAATGTACCAAATCGTGCCTCCATAGTGAAGTCGTGGTCCTCAAAAGACCTCAAAAATCCACAGAAAGTGCCATAAATGATGGATGCGGGCCCCGATGAAGCTGAAACTGCTGGAGGAGGTGTGGAAGGTCCCGATCTATCATCACTGATCATCCCATGCCATAACTTTGCCTCAGTAGCCCAAATCGATTTCCTCAATAGCCATTTCTACCAATCCTGAAATGCCTCGGGAAGCGTGAAACTGCCCCAAACAGCCTCGTGGAGTGCTGGCGCTGTCAAGGTGAGGGCACCAATGTGTCCGGAAGGGGGGTAATATGGTAAAAACAAGTGGCTGGACCACCCCCTTCATCATCAGCGCCCTAGGTCAACCGGATAAAAATCACATCTGCTCCGACAGGGCCTCCAACAGACCAAAACGGCACTGGGATAGCCTACTGAGGCTCAATCATCACTGTAAGTGCCCGGAACTGAAAACAAACTGTCCCATTGGACTCAGAAGGTCCAAATCCATCCAAGATGTGTACTCATACACCATATGAGTCTCTGCATGATCAAAATAAATACCCAATATACCGGAACAAGGCCAATAATAATGATCTGTAAATGACCAAACACTGCTGTAACCCAAGAATCATCATCATAACCCTGTAGCTGCTGCATAGAATCATCATGTATGTGTACATAGACCATATATCATCTATCCATATCATCATAAGGTCTAACATCTCATGTCCCATGGTCCTCCATGGTCAAACTAGGTCTAACCATGACCAAATATAACTCAGTCCATCATCCAAGGCTGCTGAAAAGTATCAAGGTTAATACATGCTTTACAATTTATTCAAATAGCAATTATAACACAGAGTAATCATGACTGGCGATCTAAATCCAAATATATAGTGTCGTTAATTATTATTATTACTCATATTAGACTTTCAGGATCATACTCACTTCATAGTTGTGATCAATTTGCTAGTGAAGGGTGAAGGCTAAATTAACTTGGCTAGGCTAAGGGATGACTTAACTGTCTTGACTTTGTGACACTTTGGCAAGGGAAAGGGAATACACCATAGTATATACTGAATGAGCAATAACACAGGGAATGGCGGTGTCTCACAAATGGATGAGTTGTTTAAAGAGGGTTTATTCACCTTCACAGATGCGCACAATCCATAATACAAATAAGGCCAGCAATTGTTTAGATATAGCATTTAAGTTCCATTGCTTTTTGGGCCTGAAGTTTCCATAGCCTTGATCTATGTGTGTTTACAAACACATTGCATAGATTTACATTTGTTCTTTAGGCTTTCTGCTGCAGGTGTGTTTTTAAGGCACTTGTTTACCTGAGCACTTCTAGGTGTGTCATGGACAGCTTGTTTACCTAGGTATTTATTTTCCACAAGATATAACATTTTATTTTTATTGCCATGTTCATTTGGCATGCCTCTCATTCATGTGTGTTTAGAAACACATTGCATGAATGGGCTTTTCATACAAGATATAGCATTTCATTTTCCATATTTTGTATTGATGGCAGCACTAAAAGTTTCAGGTTTAGCCAACACAACTTTAGTGACTAGGGGGAATTCCAAGGAACTCCAACTCACCATAGGTAAGTTTTGTCACCAACTCAGAGCCGAGACACAATAAACAGGGAAGCTCATCCAATACAGAGGCTACAGTGGGGAAAAGTCCTCCATGCCACTAGTCAAGTAGTAAGTCAGGGTGATAATCTAAAAGGTAGGCCATGGATGGATGAAGACAATGAAATGATGGAGCCAACACTAGCAAGCCAAGGTATGGTGGAATGATCACCTCTATTCTCCCTAAGGAGGGTACACACCAATGAGTATGAATAGTGAACTTCTAAGTCTGAGTAGGGACAATATAATACATATATAGATCAACCAGGTCCAAATATCTATATGATCGCCAGATCATGACACTGAGTGCTAAGACATGCTATAAGAATAAGTATAAAAGCAATCTAACCATAACACGATGATATACCTGCTGAGCCATATACCTGCAAGCTCATCAACCTGTACCATCATCTGTCCTCTGAGACTGCTGCTGTAACTCTGGGCACTACTGTCTGCTCTGTACCAATGATATAATGGCTACATCAGTCATCTCTCTGAGTGTCCTAAAACTCGGTCATGGCATGGGGAATGCAACTGCTGTCCACAATCTGATAGTGATCCAATATAGATGCTCATCTCGGCATCTCAAATGCAAGGGAACTGGCTGAATAGTGTACTGGAATGAGAAAAATAATGTATGGTAGCCCGGCTACTATATATGTGATAACACATCCCTCAAGCTCAACCAGGGTAGTCAGGTCTCGGGCCAATAACAGACATCTTTCAAGAAAAATTTTCAATGTCCTTGGTGGTGGTGGCCGATCAACATCTGATGTAATATCAAAGACAGGCGGCATATCACAAACAACAGCCTTACAGTGATCTTTCTCCAAACTGCGACGTGCTTCCAGGAATGTCTCTCGCTCCGTATCAATGTCGAAAGGTACCGTCTGCTGACCAGCCAACCAAATCAGTGGTCGCGAATGATCTTCCCTTGTCGTCTTTCCTCCATGAGTGACAACAACAATCAAAGCATCTTGTAGTCACGGTTCTGCAGAAATGGTCGCAATATTTGCACCTTGCGTCTAGTTCTGCTGCAGATTCCCTGGTTGATTGATATTTTAATTGGCGTTCGGCGGTGGTCGCGGGGGCTAGTTCTGTACTGGTTGTTGTACCTAGTTCTGTACTGGTTGCTGTGGCTGGGCCTGATTATATAGTTGCAGAGCATTCCCAGCCTGCCAACGTGCAATCAACTGTGGACAATTCTCAACCATATGATCATTACCAAAACAAAACGTACACTGATTCTGTAGTAGTGGGCAGTCACGCTGATAATTCCCCCATACCACATAGTGGTAACATTGAATAGGTCCATGACCACCTCGGCCTCCTCCTCCACTACCAAATCCGCCACCACGTCTACCCCTGTATCCTCCTCTTTAGCCGCACTGCTGGTACTGAGGTTGGTTAAACTATTGCTGCATCGGTGCCGGTGGTATCCCTTGCCCCTGTGGTGCATATTGCGGGTGCTGTACATACTGTGGCTAGGGGGGAGTCATCTGCATCGGAGTATATTGAGGCATGAACTGCTGCGATTGCTATTGCTGTGGTGCAAACTCCATCTGCGATTGTGGTAGCAGCTGAGCTACCTGTGGTTGCAGTTGTGGCTATTGCATGATGCGTTGGTCGTCCTTGACATAGAATGCATCACACATCCTCTCTTGAAGCAACCCATATGCATGGCAATCCTTGTCATCATAACCCATCGACTTGCAGAATGTGCAATAAAGATTTTGTGGGGTTGTGACCATTTTCTGCATATACGGGCAATTATCGTGACTATGCCCAAACACGTGACAAACGCGACACCACGGCATACTGCCGCCATTCAACGGGTTTGCCACTCCTGACACCAAATAATTATGGAAAACCAGGAAATTATCCTTCGTATGCCCTTCTCCTCGGCATCGCGTACACCATACTTCATCGCGTTGTTCCTTGTTCTTCTTCAAATATTGCAACTGTATAGTAAGGTTAGCGAGTTACGTCTGTATCTGCGACATCCCGACCGCATTATAGACAATCGATGATGCCTCCAATCGCATTGCAATCTCTAGAGCTTCGCTAGGCATCAATATGTTCTTCTGCATTAGCGGCATCCAAATGTGGAGTAGCAGTGTTGCAATGAACCATTCTTTATGTTGGACGGTGCTCATATCGAAACTAACCTTTTCCATCAATGTCTTGAATCGCTGGTCGAAGTCCCATACCCTCTCATTGGGATATTGCTTAATTTCCTTCAATTCAGTAATATATTGAACCTTCGACTTAGGCCTTCTAAATTCAGCAATGAGCCCATCCTGAATCTCACCCAGTGACTTCTCTGGGGATCCCGTAGGGACTAGAATAAACTTCATGAACCAATCTAATGCACGACCTCGTAGAGTCGTGGCTAACTGTCCTTTCTTAGCATCGACATCAGTGATCTATTTCATAGTCCAGACCGCTTCACATAAAAACCAATACTGTTTTGGGTTGTCTGTTGCACTTTCGTGGAACAATGGTAACTTAGCATCATCGCCCTCCATTCTGGGCTTCCTTCCTCCTATCGCTGTGCTACTACCAATAACCTTTTGCGGAATCGACAAACTTGGCGGTGTCGAAGTGGTATTTCTTGTTGTTTGTGAGTCAGTGAGCAGAGGTGTGGGTATGTTGGTGTCGGGGTTTGGTCCTGCCTCTATCCTGGGCGTAGCCTAGTTGTCCCTATCAATATTGTGAGGTCGCTTCATCCCGTGTGGTCTTCCTTCGCGGTTTTGCAGTTCGATCGCAGCAGGACCTTCTCCCTTCCTCTACCTCTTCTCCTATCGAAACCTCGCTCCTCCTCTTGTAAGACCACTTTCTTCCTCTACTTTGCTCACAATATCCTCATGGTATGCACCCATCTACCCCTTACCATTCCATGTACCGTTCCCCAGCAGTCGCGGTACCCACGGCCTCTGCCCACCAGGCTTTCTACTGATCAAGGTGCATCTTTAATATACCCTTTTTGCAGATTAGCATCTTAATCGACAGTTGGAGTGACAACAGAAACCTTCCCCTTGGTCCGTAGAAGAAGTATCTTTCAGCTTCACTATAGGATTTCTTCGTGTCGAGCGCAAATTCAGTGATATATCCCTCCAAGATGCTATCAAGACAAACTTTGACAGCCCGTGATGCCTTATTATCGACTTCCTACAGCTCCTGAATCAACTCCGGCCTCCAAGCCGTCAACTCACCACCCTGGAAATTCCTCTTTTGGAAGGTCAGCTTTAAAAACCATTCATATAGGATGACCGAGAATTCACAGAAAAACCATTTGTGTGGACCGTCATGGATATACCTGTTAACACCCAAAAATTGCTCACTACCTCATCTCCCTCATTACATGACTCATTTGTCCATATTTCTTACCATATTTGCCTCCAAAACCTTAAAAAGCCTCCAAAAGGCCAAAAAACTATTAAAAAGCCTCCAAAAGGCCAAAAAACCATTAAAAAAGCATCCAAAAGGCCAAAAACCCCATTTTTTCCCCAAAATAATTCAAATTTCCTCCAAAATAGCAAAAACCCTCTAAAAAGGGAATAAAAAATACAAAAAAGAGGAAAAAAGGGAAGCAAAAACCCTATACAGTTGACCTAAACCATATGGTGCCCAAAACCATGGGTTAACACTCCACCACTAAAAACCTATAAATAGGTGATGGAGGCTCCCCATTTCATATCCCCAATTTCTCCCATCCTTATGCTGCCAAAAATTCTCTTGAAACCCTAGCTCTCCACTTGGAGCTAATTTCCCACTTGAGAACCTCTTTGGACCATATCCAAAACACCTTGGAAGAAGGAGAAGGAACAACACTGGAGCATTGGAGCAGCCCCTGGACTACTGCAAAGGCTCCACCAACCTCCCATTTGAGGTACAAAACAAATTTACATAATCTTTTCATTGTGTTTTTATGCACATGCTTAGAATAGTTTATTGTTTTTATTTACTGCCATATTTTACTGTTTATTGAACTGCTACTAAGGAGGCCCTTCTCCTTAGTAGGTGCTCATTTGCACAAGCTAGGGTGAAAACCCTAGCTACAGTTTTCGCAACTCCCCTAGTGTTCCTTTGAGTTTCTGGTTATATTTTTAGAAGTTTTTATTTTTTTGCAAATTTTTTTTATTTTTTTATTTTTATTTTATTTTTTTTCCCTTTCGACTATCCCTTTCGACAGTTGGGTTTGCTGCCGTAAATCGCATAATTTTTCCCCACAACTGTGATCCGACCACAGCTTTCAGTCTGCTTCCTGCGATCTGACCACGCCTTTCAGTCTGTTTCCTACAATCTCCCCACGGCTTTCAGTCTATCTCCTGCGATCTGACCACGGCTTTCAGCCTAGTTCCTATGATCCGACCGTGGTGTTCAGCCTATTTCCTGCGATCTCCCCATGGCTTTCAACCTAATTTGTGCGATCTCCCCGCGGCTTTTAGCCTGTTTCCTGTGGTCTCCCCACGACTTTCAGCCTGTTTCTTGCGATCTCCCCACAGCTTTTAGCCTATTTCCTGTGATCTCCCCACTGCTTTCAGCCTGGTTCTTGCGATCACCCTGCGGCTTTCAGCCTGTTTCCCGCGATCCGCCCCCGCAGTTTCACCACAGACCCGCGATCTGTTTTCTGCACTTTTTTACCCTGTTTTGAACCCAGCACTTTGCTACAATGTATTCTGCACCTGCACAGCCACCTATCCTATCTACAGTCATACTTACCTACAGCCTTTTTCTGCAGTTTGCTTTCTGTTCCATTTACATATTTTTTTTACGTTTAAGCATTTCAATTGAAAAAAGAAAATTTTGCATTACAAGTTTAATTTTTGCATTGTTATTATTAGTTAGAAAGTTTCCCACCCCGTGGCACTTTTGATTGGGTTCATTACCTCACATGTACACACTTTGTCACCTAATTCAAGTGAGCCCTAAAATACTGCTTAACACAACCAACATTCTAACTCCACTTGGGGAACACATAAGAATATTGTAGTTAGGTAGGACATGGGGGATAGGCATCCAAATAACACCCCTCGGTCACTTACACTTGAGACATAGTTGTTTTCCATTAGGGAACCAAATTTCCCTAGTATTTTTTGGCACGGTCACAACCAGTTTATCAGAGGGCCTCTCCCTTAGGAGGGTTGAAGTAGCCAGACTGGTTCCAAAGGCCTAAGTGGAATACCGCAATCCATTCAGTAACCGAAGGCTACCTACTCGTCGGTTTGCGTGTGGTGTTCTCTTTAGGCCCACACGGTGATAGGACCATAGCTACAAATTCACCTTTTCTGGACGTGTCATGAATGGGGTATCTTAGTTGCCTTTCTTCTAGGCTTGTATTACCCGGTGTCCCTCCCAGTAGGGGGATATATTTAGCCACTTGGATCTACTATCCATATTGTTTGACTTGGATTTCATCACCTTGCAAAGGATATGTCTGGTTGAGTCATAATACTATTTAGCTAGGTGTTTGCATGCTCCCTTACCTCCCTTTGGTCTAGCGAGTCCACTATTTTTATTTTTTAGGAAACTTGCTGCTTGTTGGTATTCTGACCATTGTTGTTGACGCTCCGCTTATTGTAGCATAGCTCTTACAGTGAGTGTTTTGAGTTGGTTGTTGGCCTGAGTGCCATATTTTTTGCGCTCTCCTTTTGCACACTCGGATGCATTAGGGGTTTTGAGCTATTTTTCACTCGACACAACCCCCAGATACTTGACACCATCTGTCACCATTGAGTCCCCAAGAAATTATCGGTGCCTCCGGGGCGAGCCCCCACAGCACAGTTCATTTGACATCACTCGTCATAGACGTAGAGCTTCATCACTCGACTCAACTCGTCGACGACACAGAGCTCCATCCCCCGGCACAAACGCCCCTTATTTTACCTCTGATTATGAGGCAGAGTCCGAGAACCCCACTTATACTACACCAACCAGCCCCATGGCTGGCATGACTTCCAACCCTTTCTTTGTAGGGACCCTTGGTGGAGCATCCACCACCACCCCAGCTACCACACTCGCTTTAGGTATTCCCTCGATGGGACCCACACCCACCATTCCGGTCACTGTGCTTATTCCAGTGGCTACCATACCCAACCCAACCCCCCTAGTGACTCACACTACGCTTAGTGGCGTAGGACCATCTCATACCACTTTCGTTTCTCCCCCTGGGTGAAACATCCCAACCCGAACCCAACCCCTCCACTTAGGGGCATTGGCCCCAATGTGCCCACGACCACCAATATGTCACATCCTTCTACTAGTTTTCCATTCATGGATAGTCTCAACCTTCCTGATCTGGCTAGACTGACCAACGATCCCATCAGACATGACCCTGCATGGCCTCACATGCCCACCAAGCTCCCCTCAAACATCCATAAGTTTGAGGGAAAGGCAGGTGAAGACCCCCATAACCACATTATGTCCTTCCATCTATGGTGTTCCTCCAACTCCATAATGGACGACTCTCTCCAACTCCATCTGTTATAATGCATCCTCACTGCCTTTGCAGCCAAGTGCTACATCGATCAGCCCCATGGGACCCATGCCACCTTTACTTCCCTTGCCTCGACCTTCCTGCAGTTCTTTCAGTTACCTATCCGCTATGATGCAGGAGTTGAGATCCTATGGTCTTGCAGATAGAATACGGCCACCCACATCACTGACCACATTCATGAGTGGCGTCGATGCCGTAGCCTCTGCAAAATCAAGTTAGATGACTGTATCTTCTTAGATTGGTTTCTAAAATCTCTCCTTCTTGTCATTTCCAAGGATGTGGTATCCAAGCAACCCTAGTCCGAGGAAAAGGCAATCCTCAAAGCCTAGCAATTTGACCTTATTTACGCCCAGTCCGGTTATCTGTATACCATTATACCTGACACCCCTCGCGACGATTCCTCCCAACATGATGCACCAAGGGCATCCCATGCCGCAGATGGCATCATTGGCCGTATTGCCTCGCATAACCATCCCTTTTCCATAGCACATCCTAGCCATGGCCCCAACCTTTTGCAGGCTACATCCCACTCTGGAGAAACCAATTCGTACGCTCCCGTGGCACATCACCACAATTCCCATGAACCATCATGTCCACCTCAGTGCTTCGGCCATGCATCCCTCGCTTACGTCCCCCCGATCGCACCTCAGCCATATTACCACCCGCAGGCTGTGCCAGCTCCCGTATCCTCTCAAGCACACCCTGCTTATTATCCGCCACAGGAAACACCTATGAAAAAAACACAACCCGTCACACAGACATATCAGCAACCCCCACAAGGTTCAGCACCTACACCGCCTCCACCCACTTATTATCCACCGCAGCCTGCTCCCGCACCTTCACAATCCCAGAACCCACCTACCACCCAACGACAAGTGTATGCGCAACAAAATCTACAACATAACCAAAATAACCAATGCCAACAAGGCCCGCAAAACCACGGCAAAGGACGTAACCGCGGGAACAACCCCCCTCCAGACAAAGGCGGCCAACCCCCTAATCCCCCAAACAATAATAATGCGGCACATGCCAACCAAAACCCCGACAGGCCGCCCAAGCAAGCCAAAAATCCTAATTTGCGAACAAACTATCCTTGTTCTATTTGCGAGGTCTATGGACATTAGACACATGCTTTCCCACATTTGGAGTAGGCTCGACAACTCTGGACTGATGATTCCCACTGCCAAGGGCACGCGGCTCCTCATGCCCCGCCCAACCCCCCACCACCTCAGACTCAACCCTTGGTGTTACAAAACCCTTTACCAACCCAAGGCGTAGTGAACACTCAACCATTGGCTCACCCTCCAGGAAACACACCACCGCAATAGCAAATCACTTATGCCGCTCCTGATCAACCCATGATAGACTCAGGTACCCATCACTTGTTAATGATGTCATCCACCGATGTCAACCTTCAAACCCGTCGGAAACAATATGGCTCCACCCCTGAAGCCCCTCCCACCGAAAAAAACACCAACGCTCTTCCCACTGATTAGTCGTTACATATACCTATGGCTCCACTAGATGGTGCATCCAAAGCCCCTCGCTTCCCACTTCACTGCAACAACAATAACCCCAATGCTTGCGCTGCATCTAATTACAACATTGTAGACGATTTAGCTTAGTCCCCCGTAGCCATGTCTACATTGGAGGTCTTAAAAAACTATCCTACACAGCGCAATACTTTGCTATCAGCCATTGGTGCTATTGACCCAATGATTCAGGAATGATGGCCTTCGATTTGGACCAATCCGAACCCCACCTGCCTTCCACTTTAGCGTTCCAAGTTTCTGTATCCGTTCGGAATCTTGTCATCCATCAGTGTATCATCGATGAGGGTGCCTCTACATGCGTTATGTCCAAATTCATAAGGAAGAAGTTGGGATCCCCTACACTCCAGCAGTCCACCACTGCATTGCGAGCCTACGACGGCCGTTCGGCCTAACCCCAAGGTCTCTTCACTAATTTCCCCGTCCAGTTGGATGGTAAAATAGTGCTTATTGGCATAGAGGTCATCAACGCCCAACTTGATTATAACCTCTTACTTGGCCACAGTTATATGTATGCCATGTGGACAGTTTCCTCATCCATTTTTCTTACCATGATGTTCCCCCATGACGGACGCGTGGTCAAGGTTGACCAACTCACCTATTATGATCCCAATGCCCCCGCTGCACCCGAAAACATTCTCCCCATGATTGAACAACCCGTTTGGGGTGCATCTACCTCGTTGGTTTCCTTAGTGAGACCTGGAGTTTACTCAGATACGTCGATGACCTCAACATTCCAATCTATTCCACCCCCATCACCAGTGACCGAAATATCTGACTTATGTACCATTTCCCACAATACACCAACACCCAACCATCAACCGCCTTTGCTAGCCTAACCACCATTGGTACCTAGTCATGTTGGTGTTACACCCATCCATACAATCCCCTTCCTATTCCCCCCTTCGGGAGTAGTAAGCACCCCAAGTATGGCTACTCTCAACCTCCCTAGTTTAACTTTAGGATTACCTATATTGTACATTATGCCTCCCGTTTCCCCTTCGACACCAAATGTCGTCCTACAACCAGTGCAACCCATCACCACTACAAGTCAACCACCTACCGGTGTAACTACTCCTTCCTCATCCACCAATCCATCCCCTCTTATCAAGCACACTGGGGGCAGAGGGCCACAACCATACACTACTTTACACCCGCCCAAACCAGTTAAGAATCCCCCCGTGATTCATTCTACTCCTAAATTCTCTTTGTGTGATGAGTTGGGCCATGCTACCCATCAATGTCCACAATTACCCGCATTACATGAGCACATGCAAATGCCTTACGACGACCCCAAAATCCCGGTTGTCCAGCTCGACGCTACCCCTAAGCCTCGCGATAAATCACTCACATCATTACCCTGATCTCCCAGATTACAGAGCCGCCCTCTATGAGATGAACAACTTGGACCTCGAGACGGCTCCCCCCACCATTGAGGAGATCCACCCCCCCGCATCCTCGCCAACCAGAGATATTAATACCATTTATATGATCTCTTCTACTAGCACTCCCTCGTCAACCGATTTGACAACCCAAAGTTTCCACAATGATGAGGAGATTCTCGAGGCCCTTACTGCACCTGATTACCACTGGGAAGATATGCATCATCGTTCCTATTTCCTCCCGGAAGAGTTCTCCCCCACCACAGCCACCCAATTTTCAGTTGAGTCCAAAGATTTCCTCCCCAACAAAATCAAATAGTTTAAAGATCCCATTACTGCCCCCAATGCCTTCGAGGAAGGTAACATGGCCAATATCTTACCCACAATCCACATTGATATCTCTGCCCCAGCTGGTGCTCTTGAAATCATTTCGTTAGGAGCTTCCTACACCGAGCACGAGATCGGAGAGTACAAGAAACATTTCCAAGAGTTCCGCGATGTCTTTGCCTGGTCCTATACCGAAATGCTTGGACTTGAACCCACTATCATAGAGCACCACATTGACACGTGGCCAGATGTACCCCCCGTTCACAAGAAACAGCACCCCATTAATCCATCAAAGCTTCCCACCGTTAAAGCAGAGATTGAGAAACTTTGCACAACAAGATTGATTTATCCTATCACATACACCACATGGGTTTCTAACCCCATCCCTGTTAACAAGAAATAAGGCACCATCTGAGTATGTACTGACTTCCGTGATTTAAACCAAGCATGTCCCAAAGACAACTTCCCCACACCATTTATTGAACAGCTAATCGATGCATGTGTAGGGCATGAAGTCCTATCCTTCATGGACGGTTTCTCAGGATACAACCAGATTCAGATCTGCAAGGAAGATCAATACAAGACTGCCTTCACCACCCCATGGGGTAGCTTTGCCTATCGTGTCATGCCTTTCAGCCTTAAAATGCTGGCGCCACCTTCGGGTGGGCCATGACCTATTATTTTCACAACTTGGTCCATCTCCTGTTGGTCTGTCTTGATGATCTTACAACTCGTTCCAAGAAACGATCCGACCACCTCAATGACCTCCGTCAAGTTTTTTTGCATTGTCGCAAGTATCAGATCCGCTTGAACCAACTCAAGTGCGTCTTTTGCATTCTGGTAGGCCGGTTTTTGGGTTTCATTGTTTCCCATAAAGGAATCATTTTTGATCCCCTCAAATTCCAATCCATCATAGACCTTCCCGCACCACGCACACTCCGGTAGCTCTAGAGCTTACAAGGGAAATCTAATTTCCTCCGCCACTTCGTTCCTGATTATGCCACCACAGTTCATGGTTTCTTACGTCTACTTCATACTCACATACATAGTGCATCCTTCCTTGGACATGGGGCATATATTCTAACTGACTCAGAAGGCCACCCCTTGCGCAACCCCCGTAATGGGTTGTATCTTAAACGTTTTTATCCTTAAACAAACCCGCGGACCCACTGGTCTGTAGTGTATAATTTGCTTTTTTTTTTCAACTTTTTCCATGCACCTCACCATCTCGATTTGCATGCCACATCGGCTGTTCTCAGTTTTTAGCATTCCTGATACCATCGGATTCAATTTTACGGGCCCGTGATGATGCTTGAGGTCATTTCTCGCTCTCACCCCCAGATTTTTTGGGCATTTTTTACTAGCCCCTAGTCATCTCGGTTTGCGTGCCACCTTAGCCGTTATCCGTTTTTGACACTTTTTATATCACCGGATTCAGTTTTCCAAGCTCGTGATATTGCTTGAGATCATTTCTCGCTCTCATCAGGAACAATTTCAACATTGTGTCTTGACACCTTGTTGCCTCGGTTTTCACCCCACATCGGCCGCCATCGAATTGTTACACTTTTTTACATCATCCATTCACTCCATTCATACTGCAATTATTTCGTTATTTTTCCACCTTTCATCATCCTGCAAGGATGCCCACTAATGTCCCCCCCACCCTTGTTCTTGGTTCTCATCGATGTCCCTTGATTGAACACTTCCTCCTTGCTTGGCCATTCCTTTTGTTCGGTATAATTTTATCCCTTTTTCGGGCCAGACAAGTCCTTTACGAAAAAGGCACTTAGGGAGTTTCTGTTAAGCTCTTTTCTGACTCCTAAAAAAAATGAAAAGATCGTCGAGCAATCTTGCTTCCTTTCATGCTTGTTAAAGTACATGAAAGGGCATATATTTGGTATAAGTTTAACCCTTTTCCGGACCTAGTAGACTAATTACGAAAAATGAATACTCTAGTCACACTGGCTAGAAGAGTTCTTCATTGCATCCTTTTATGCTTTTCGGGCCTTGAAGACTAACACACGAAGAAGAACCCCCCTGGAGACTTCTTTTTGCTTTCAGACTCTCTAAAATTGAAAGCAACCATGATCATGCACTGTCCTGGGCTCGTACAAATCCACATGACGGTACCATTCCATTATTTCAGAGTCTTCTTATCGCTTTCAGACTCCTTAAAATTGAAAGCACTCACGAGCATGAACTGTCCTGAGCTCGTATAAATCCACATGATAGTACCATTTTGAGCACATTTCTTCCAGCTCCTTACAAACCATAAAGAGGTCCCCCCCATGCCTCTCGACACTATGATCGATCATCTCGGCAGCACCCCCAATAAGGTCGCCTTTGTTCAGAGTATTTTGTAGTCTCCTGCCATCTTACAACAACTTGAGTATCACTCATCCCAGTCACCATCCTTGATCCATTACAGCTATGATCCCTTTCCCACCAGTCAGTTTCATATGTTGCTCGATCACCCCCGCCATCATAATATGAACAAAGGAAGTTTGAGTCCACCCCCTCTATCTGCCCAGTTATGCCCCACCCCCACAGTATGTCAGTCCTACCATCAGTACTCTCACACTTCGGTTCTCCACCTCGTGCTCCTATGAAGGAAACATCATTTCCTTGGTAGTTGCAGGTCTCCCTCTATCTAATCCAGCCCATCTATTCCAGAGGATAGACCCAGAGGTCCCTGTGCCTTGGACTCATCACCATCTGTGGTGAGTGTCTACAGACCATTTTGAGAGGAGTCATCACTGCCTCTTCGAGAGGTTGTTTCTCACATGCTCGACTTCAACACCTTGATCACATCGTTGAGAATCGCGTAGGGTATATATCCCTTCAGTTATTGGTCGAAGACCCCAGACTTCCCCTGACTCTAGCACATTGGTGAGTCACCTTGGAACACCTAGTTATATGTTCCCGTGGATGTCCGGATTGCTTATTCGGAAGCCATCCACTTATATGCTTCCTTGAGTACCCAGTTTTCAGCTCCAGTTCAATGTACCATTTAGAGTATGACTCCCTGTCATTATGATCTTCCAGTTCATCAATTCCTTTGGTACCACACTCAACACCACTATTGTTATTCCAGTGTATCAGTTCTTCGGCTCAGACATGGTCAGCCCGACAATATATACCAGATTTGTGTCCCCTCTAGACTCTTATGATGTACACAGTGGTTCTCCATGTATCTTTCAGGTCCCCATTTTTGGGCCTCATTGTTATTGTTTATATATATCTTGATACGAGCATGGGAATGCCCGCCTCGTCCATATATTGAGATTCTTCCTCATTCATTATTTGAGGCCATGTATCTTTCAGGTCCCCATTTTTTGGACCTCATTGTTATTATTATAGATCTTGATACGAGCATGGGTATGCCCGCCTCGTCCATATGTTGCGATTATTCCTCATTCATTATTGAGGTCATGTATTTTCAGTTTTTGCAGTTTGTTTGGGACCGTTGTCCCGAGCTCTAGTTTGTTTCTTCTCCTCTCCCCATCCCCGGAAAACCATAAAAGACCTATGATGTCTATCGACCATACGATGAGCTCCTGCCCTCACACATCAGGGGGAAATCTATTAATACCCAAAAGGTGCTCACTACCTCATCTCCCTCATTACATGACTCATTTGTACATATTTCCTACCATATTTTCCTCCAAAACCTTAAAAAACCATTAAAAAGCCTCCAAAAGGCCAAAAAAACCATTAAAAAGCCTCCAAAAGGCCAAAACACCATTAAAAAAGCCTCCAAAAGGCCAAAACCCCCCCCTTTTCCCCCAAAATAATTCAAATTTCCTCCAAAATAGCAAAAATCCTCTAAAAGGGGAATAAAAAATACAAAAAAGAAGAAAAAGAGGGAAAAAAGGAAGCAAAAACCCTATACAGTTGACCTAAACCATATGGTGACCTAAACCATGGGTCAACACTCCACCACTAAAAACCTATAAATAGGTGATGGAGGCTCCCCATTTCATATCCCCAATTTCTCCCATCCTTATGCTGCCAAAAATTCTCTTGAAACCCTAGCTCTCCACTTGGAGCTAATTTCCCACTTGAGAACCTCTTTGGCCCATATCCAAAACACCTTGGAAGAAGGAGAAGGAACAACACTGGAGCATTAGAGCAGCCCCTGGACTACTGCAAAGGCTCCACCAACCTTACATTTGAGGTAAAATCAATACAAAACAAATTTACATAATCTTTTCATTGTCTTTTTATGCACATGCTTATAATAGTTTACTGTTTTTATTTATTGTCATATTTTATTGTTTATTGAACTACTACTAAGGAGGCCCTTCTCCTTAGTAGGTGCTTATTTGCACAAGCTAGGGTGAAAACCCTAGTTACAATACCTTCCCAGCCAATGATCTACTATCAGTCGCGTGTTCCGCCTTTCTGCTTCAGCAAACTCCTACAACTTCTGATCAAACCAGCTCTGTATTTCTGGCTTCGTCAGGTGCCACAACATGACCTCCTTTCACTGTGAACACAGTCCCGGCAATGGAACCATTTTTTGACCAATGAAACCTCAGTCGACAGGGGTTCACCTCACTGTCGACACATACTGCAGTCTCCCTGGTCACCGGCCCGGGTAGGTTTGAGCCCACCCAAGAACACCCGTAGAGCAGATGAAGTCTCACCCGAGGCGTCCAGGAAGGGAAGATGGAACCATGTTTCCACCGAGGTAGGAGGAGAGTTGTGGCTACATGGACTAACTCTATTGCGATACTTAAACAAAAACCTTAAACATTCGGCAAGGAGTTATAACAAATTACTTAATCGCATCATTTATCATCACATTCGACATAGAACATATTACTTAATCATAGCAATAGTAAGCAGAAATTGCATCAAACAACATTCATATATTGCAACATTGCACAAAGATAGTACCGAAACATCATCATTATATTATTGTCACGATCATATACCAGAAGCAAAACACAGATCTTCGTACCCAGTCATTCTTGTTCCTCTATGCTCCTCTATATCTAACACTTACAACTCTCATGTATTTATAGGCTTCTGCCATTACAATATTTGTTCACTTACAACTGACTTCCTAACTGACACTATGGACAATTGACCCAATATCTAACTAACTTGGTCCATATTACCCCAAAAACCCGCATACCGCTGTACACTAACTCACTATTACATAATATGTGGTCCAAGTGACCCAAAACCCACCAACTGCGGTATTCTTTAACATAAAATACTCCTTTCGTGCCCTCATCCAATGTGTCGTAGCGTCGGTGGTACCGCAACATTTCCCCATCAAACCACCTTCCAACAGAAGCTTTTCTAGGTTTTCTAACCCATGAGGGTTTCCCAGGACAAATCTGTGTCTCTTGTGTTTATGCTATGCTTGTTGTTCTTTCAGTGATCTTGTATATGCTATTGTTGTGAAATGGAATGTAATACTGATATTTTCTATCTTAGCATATTAAATATTAACATGGTATCAGAGCTAGCCTGAAGGAAGGAAATGCATGGCACCTACGACACTTGTCTCACTTGCGACAAATTGAAAGTTAGGGTTTTATATAGCAAAACCCAATCATTGTGGCACTTTCGCTATAAATCTATTTTGGAGAAGGAGCAGGATCTAAAACTTCTACAGGTCATAGATAACATTCTCCTATACCTTGTGTGTGAAGGAAAGCCTTATATTCATTGTACTTTGTGAGATATGATCAATACAAGTTAGGGTTTCTGCATCTTCCAGATCTCAGTCATAAACAGGTGACCTAGGAAAAAAATTCATATCTCGGGCTAGGAAGCTCCAAAGGAAATTTAGTAAAACGTGATAGGTAGGGAACAAATTGTAGTCTCACGGGTTCTCTTTTTAGAGGCCGAAGTTGAAACAGTGAGGGTGGCACTCTATACAAGTTCGCTCTCCTGTTTCATCCCATAAACAGGCCACATTGCGACACTTGGCATAACTCTCTCTCAAAGAATCCATTTGAGGTTAGATCTATGGGTTTGGAAAGATAGCATTTCAAGATACCATAGGCCAAAGTTTCAGACCCTGCAGATCTGAAATTTTCGAGTTACACCAGAAAAATTAAGGAACATATTTCTGTGAAATAGAATTGGATTTTGAGCATTTTCATTTTTGGCTTATCACTGCTGCGAGAAACTAGGGTTTTGGAGAAAGTTGGAATTTTTGGAGTCGGAGACCATGGCTGGATGCTCCTCATCAAACTCAAAATTTAGAGACCAAGATAAAAAAAAATTGTTGGGCAGAAGGCTGGGCTTGATCAAACCCCGATTCAGGATTTTGATCGGAAAGGTGGAAAATTAGGGTTTCTGTAAAAGTTGGAATTTTTTGGAATCTAAGACCACGACTGGAATCTCCTTGGAAAAATCAAAGTTTAGAGCACAAGATCGAACCTTTTGGTTAGGTAAAAGACCGGGCTTTATCAAACCCTAGTTTGGGATCCTGTCTAGAAGATCCGAAAGTTTCAAAGGCAATTTTGAGGGGTCAAATTTTGGAGGTTTCAAAATTGAAGTATGCCAACTTGATCAGCTCAGAAAGGCGCATCTTTCCATCCTTTCATAATTTCAAATTCAAAGCTTGAATTTTTAGGGTTTCCTTGACAAACCCTAATCCAACTCTAGATCTAGTTTTAACAAATCAAAGTGGATTGGTTTAATCCTAGAAGATAATGAATTGGACACCTGCATAAGTGAAGAAGTTCCAGTTCTAGAGGGAGATGAGGCTAAGGCCTTACATAAGAAGACTACAAGAAATCCTGACAGGTATGAATTGAGGAAATACAGGTATGCTTCTTGATTAAGTTCATAATATGTTTGTCTTCATGTTATTGAGGTTAGTACAATTATGATTGTTTGATAATGAATGCATGTGAATGATAGAAGACATTCATTGATTAGGGTTATGGCACTTATGATTATACTAATGCACTTGTGGTGTTGTATGAGGATGATGTTGTCTACTAACAAGATACAGGTACATCAAGAAAGACAAATCAAGCTCTATGACCATGATGACATACAGACAAAGACTCATCCATAGTCTTTGACCACATAGAATCTCTACTTACGAGGTATGTATGACTTTGTTCTACTATGGTTAACTTATGAGATATGCAGGTTCTAGCACAAGGTCTCTAAATCATTGAAGAGAACAACGAATATATTGTTTGGGTATGTTCAGACATAACCAAGCATGATAATCCAAGTATGTTTTCCTATATCAAGTTAGAATTCTACCTTGTGTTAGGATCTTAGGTAAGTATACATTTGTATGAAATGATCATGACCATACATAATGTTTTGATAGTATTGAGATTATACTAATGAATGTATGTTTATGTATGAGATCATGAGGATGACACTACTGCACACTTAAGCATGCATAGTGGTACATAATGAATAGAAGTTCAAAGACATATAGAGATCAAGCAGGAGGAAACCACACAAACATAAAAGATAAGTATTTGAGTTGTTATTTGAATCTCTGAAATAGTAAATGATATTGCTTGTAATAGTTGTATGCATATTTGTATTCCTAGAATATATCATGCATGGTGTAAGCATTCATATAGTATTTAACAGTATACTACTAATATGCATGTATGATGGGTAACTTGGACAAACATTCTATTATTGTTTATCTAGAATGAAACCTCTTTGCTGACATGATGAGAGATGTGCACGCTCTTGACAGTATGTTCTGGTAGAGATGGAAGGCATCTAGATAGCCATTGTATGCATACAGGATATGGAAAAGTGTTGTGCCAAAATATTGGTCAAGATAGTTGCATAACTATGTGAATCATATCAGTATGCATAATAGGTTATCATTGAAATGACAACATGATTTGATGATTATGAAGTATTACTAATCATGTAATTAACTTTGATTTGTAGGAAAGATCATGAAGAATGATGAACACCAAACAAGTGATGGATTCTCAACAAGAAGACTTACAAATCAAACATACTATAGAAGGCTCGTGGCTAGAAGATTCTCTTAGAAAGAGGAAGAGGATCATGACGAGATATTTGCTCCAAGTGGCTAGATAAGACCATTCTCTTAATGGTGTCATTGAATAAAGCTCTGTACGGGTACCCAGGATCAATAGTCATTTGATGAGCTTAATGATCACCATGGGTGATGAGGATTTCAACCTTTTCTACAAGGTTGAAGATGGTATCTATATACAGATGACATTCTTCTCTTAGATGGATGCAACAAGGAAATCACCATAGATTTTGAATGATCTTGAGGCTTATATCAGTAGACCCATCTGATGAGAGATGACACAGATAGATATACAGAAGATCACTCAATGCAGAGTGTGAATGATGTTCAGTCACAGAGGGAGAATTGATAGCTTCTTGACAAGCTTGGGCTTTACCATAAGTAAAGATGATCCTAACGTTTACCTTAAGGTTATGGATGATGAACCTATCATACCATTACTGTATGTGGATGATCTCTTTCTGATAGGGAATGAGAAACAGATCATGGAAAGAAAGAAGAAGCTAGCTGTATAATTTGAGATGAAAGATCTCGGATCGATGCATTACTTCCTAGGTCTGGAAGTATGGCAAGGCTTAGAAGGAATATTTCTCAACCAGGGAGAGTATGTTGTGGAAATCTTGAAAATATTTGATATGTTGGAATGGCCACTCTCATGGACTCCAACTTGAAGTTGTTAGCTGATCACTCATCAGAGTTAGTGGATCTAACACTATACAGACAAATTATTGGGTCATTGATGTATCTGACAAATACCAGGCCATATATATGCTTTGTTGTGAACACCTTAAGTCAATATCTAGTGGAACCTAGGCATGTTCACCTGATAACTGCAAAGCATGTGATGAGTTACCTAAGGGATACGATAGAATTTGGTCTATGTTATCTTGGAGATCATGAATTTAGATTGTATGGCTACACAAGTGCTGATTGGGAAGGAAGTGTATCAGACAGGAAGAGCACATTGGGCGGATGCTATTGTCTAGGATCTACCATGATCTCATGGTTTAGCAGGAAGCAGTCTAGTATCACTCTCAGCACAACTGAAGTGGAATATATAGCTGCTTGCTCTGCCAGTTTTGAAGCGATATGGATTTGAAAGTTGTTATCAGGATTGTTTGACTTAGAGGTGGACCCCACTGTGATCCTGTGTGACAACCATTGTTGTATCAAGATGACAGAGAATCCAGTATTCCATGACAAGTCAAAGCAAATAGAGATCCGATATTTTTATATACGGGATATGGTGCAGAAAGGAGCTATAAAGCTCGAGCATGTGGGAACTGATGAGCAAGTTGCTGATGTATTGACCAAACCTCTGTCTTGAGTAAAGTTTAAGTATTTTCAATACAAGCTTGGTGTAGTTCAGAAGGACTGTCCTTGAAAGGGGGAGTGATATGGTTGATGATGATATGTGGATACTTGTATCGATGATGAGGATACATATACCGATGATGAGGTTTCCTATACTGACGGTAAGGTCAATGATGAGTGTACTTGTATTGATGATGAGGATACCTGTATTGATGATAAGTATACTTGTATCGATGATGAGGATACATGTGTCGATGATATCGACGGTGAGGTCGATGATACTGATGATAAGGTCTATGATACCGATGACGAGGTCAATGTGTTTTCCTTAGACTTTTTCTAAGTGGACAAGTGGATTGTATCGTCCATGGACTTTATGTCCTAAAGAGATCGGGATTAACCATCCTGTAAGTGGTGGGATTGCATCATCCCTGAACGTTTGGTTCAAAATGTACATGATAGGATTGCATCATCCCTAAACATTTGGTTCAAAATGTATGTGATAGGATTGCATCATCCCTGAATATTTGGTTCAAAATGTACATGATCGGATTGCATCATCCCTGAACGTTTGGTTCAAAATGTACATGATAGGATTGCATCATCCCTAAACATTTGGTTCAAAATGTATGTGATACGATTACATCATCCCTGAACATTAAAAATGTATGTGATATGATTGCATCATCCCTAAAAATTTGGTTCAAAATGTACATGATAGGATTGCATCATCCCTGAACGTTTGGTTCAAAATGTACATGATAGGTGATGAGTCCAATTTTCAGGTATTTGATAAACCTTTCTCCCACAGTCAAGCTCAAGCAATGGCGAAGAAACACACTCATTTGTGGGAAAAATGTTTTACTTTAATTATTTAATGAAATTGTTTTTTATGATTATTCTTGTATGTTAAAATGTTAAAATGCACATTCAATAAACTAATTCTATGGAAACCAAGCGTGATTGAGTAGGTTCAGGGGCATTAAAGGATGAACACGTAGAAGATTGAGGGATCACCAAGCTTGACACCTTGTTTCCTAATTTATAGGGAATGCACTCTTATTCAAGGAGAATCAACATTTAGACAATTAGTTAGGATCAACATTAAGAATCATATAAATATGGACCTCTCGGGTAGCGAGAGGTCTCTATTAACATTTTGGAGAAACATTGTTTTAAGTTTTCTGCACTATTGAGATACTGCGAAGTTACAGAACTTTGTGAAGACATGGATGTTATATTTTAATAAGAGATTGATGTTAAATTCCAGCCAGCGTTTATAATTTTATTTCTCTCCTGAGTACGGGTTGGAGAGGGCCCCTCCAACACGTAAGTCAGGGGATTTCCATTTTCAAGTATTTTCCAATTATGTGTTTTACATTGACGAAAAGTTATATTGCATATGGAAGTGCTTGAATGAAGTATTAGTTCTGTAGTAATTCATAATACATTCTGTAGTATAGCAAAACGGTTTCAGTAGTCCTGTAGTTGCTTTCTTCCAAACGCACATTTTAACAAGCGATTACATATGTCTTAGCTTTGCTTTCAAAAGTCATGGTTTAGATCCGAGGTTTATGAATGTTTCCCATCGTGATTTATTACTCTGACTTCTTAGTAAATAGATGTGTAGCATGAAACGATCGCACTTCAATCTTAGTTTAAACAATTTAGATCAGAACTCTAGTTTTATGCATAAAGTAATTACAGCCCGTGTTTTCTCTAGTATTAGAATAGATTTGTTGTGACATTTAACTTTCTAGGTTTACCATTCTGCACTTAAGTAAATTCATAAGATTATCTCTTCTACTTTCAGCATTTTAATTATTTAAAATAGATTTACTACTTTTAGTATCTCCATTCTTTAAAAACGGATTTATTGCTTTCAGTACTTTAATCCTTTAAAATAGATTTATTGCTTTCTAGTATTTAATTCCCTAGTATAACCAGTTTTAAATATTGAGTAGGAAACCCTTAGAACATCGATACCAACACCCAACCGTGACAAAGATTATCCTATAAGAGCACAAATAGTTCCTGCACCTCTAAAGTTTGTACGTCCCCGGGGTTGACATTTAAAGTAGGCTCTTAGTACAGCTGCCCTCATTAGGCATCCATATTGGGAGCTCACCACTTTTTGGCGCCGTTGCCAGGGAGGTGCTAAATCTTTTAGGAGACATCACCTAAAAACAACACAAAAAGAAAACAAAAAAAATCACATAAAACGAAAACATAAATACTTTTTTTTTACCAATGAATGCCTCATCAGCAAAGGGATAGGTTTGGCCGTTTTCTGCCCAAACATTCCATGAGCAACAATGGTAATAACAATTCTTACCATTCTCGGTTTGAATTTCTACACTCTGAAAACGAAACTGACTCCACATACGATCCAAGCAGAAGCAACTTCACTACTAGTTCCAACTCAAACACCACAATGGAAAACGAAGAGGAGGAACCTAGGGAGCTTTTCACCTTTCCCATTAGCATACCTCTTGGAGATGCCAGAATGAAGAACATCAATCCTAATAATCTACCAAACTTCCATGGTTTGACTTCAGAAGATCCCGTCACATTCATGTTTGAATTTGAGGTAGTTTGCAAATCATTTGATTGCACTACTGATGCACAAAAGCTAAGGCTTTTTCCTTCCACACTGAAAGACCTATTACTTCGGTGGTTCATGAGCCTTGAAGGGAATAGTATCTTTAGCTAGGATCAAATGAAACAGGCATTCTTAGAAAAATATAGGGACTACAACAAGGCCAAAGATACTAGGGATGAAATCTTTAGGATGCAACAAGGAGAAAGAGAGTCATTAGAAGATTATGCCCAAATATTTCAACTCAGCTACAAACGAGCCAGTCATTGCACCTTAGATCCTAAGTCACTAAAACTTGTCCTTATTAGAGGTGTAAAAGAAGAAAATTTTGAAGTCTTAAATCTCCTAGGGGATGGAGATATATTCCAGAAATCTTTTGACCAGATCCTGCAAATCTTGAAAAACTACTCAAGATCTAGGAAAACTAAGAATGGGACAAGGGATACACATACATCCACTGGTGGATCACCATCTTCAGGACCAACACTTATAAAATATGATTTAAGAAACCTACTGGATGACATGAAGACTGACATCCTGCAATCTTTGGCCATGCAACTTGATGCTCTTCAAATAAAAAAGAAACAGGATGAAATTAACCAAGCCTTGGAATTTGTATGTCCTCGTTGTAGAAAAAAACATGAGAAGGAGCAGTGCACCTTGAACACAATCGAAGTATGTGGTCTCTGCAATGATGACCATTCCACTGATAAATGTTCCCTCTTTCCCTCATGTAAGGCAGCTATTCAAGACCCAGCAGCTGAAGGAGCAATAGAACAACTCTGTTTTATAAATCAGAGGAGGAATAATTTTGTTAGACGATATCAATAGAGCAATCAAGCCTACTATAATCAAGGATAGCCAAATTGGAACTCTACACCAACTCCATGGCAAGCAAAGCCAAATCAAAACCAATGGAAACAGAATCAACAAACATATAAACCATCCTATCAACAACTATATTGTCCACCGTCTTATCCTCAATACCCCCCACCTTTTCCATCCACCACAAATTATGCAAATCAATACCCCCATCCTTCAAATTGGAGGGCACCATTACAACAACCACTTATTATGCCGCCCCCACATCCTCAACCACCCCGCAGACCTGCACCCATTCCAGCCCAACCAATCCCAAATCCTAATAATAACAGACCACCACAACAGCAACAGGCTTATAACGCTGATATCACACAATTCCCTACCTATGTTGTAGACACCATAGAAATAAACGAAATAAACCTATGATCTAGAAAAACGTTGCAGAATACATCCCCACACAACATCCAACAACCTGTACCTGAAGCTCAAGACCAAACATCAGAGCCCTATGTTCAGCATCCAAATGAACCAGAACCTCCTGAGGACGAAACTCAACCACTCCCACGCAACATAAACCCTCCATTTTTAGAAAAACTAGTCCGAAGTACAAAAGAAGAGGAAGAGAATACAATTTTAAACGAATTCAAGCACTTAAACATCCAAATCCAGATTTTACAAGCCATAAGGGATGTTCCCATCTGCAACAAATTTATTAGAGAGAATTGCCTAAAGAAACCAGGAAGGAGGAAGCGTGACCCACCAACTATAAATGTAGTAGGACAATTGGTCGATTTGATGCTGGGTGTCATAATAAACCCTAAATATCTTGATCCTAGTAGTCCTGTAGTAAACGTCACCATAAATAACAAGCAAATAAATAAAAGCTTAATATATTTGGGAGCTGCGATCAATGTCATGACTAAGGAAACCATGTCATACCTAGGACTCCAATCAATGGTCAGACCAACCACAACAGTACTCCAACTAGCAGACACGTCCACTATGAAACCTGAAGGAATGTTAGAAGACATTATGATCAATATTGAATCCTAGGAATACCCAGCTGATTTTATAATAATTGAAATCAAAATCAAACTTAGTGGCTATCCAATTATACTAGGTAGACCTTGGTTAGCAACTGCGGATGGTTACATAGGTTGCCGGTCAGGAAATATGACAATCACCAGTGAACATACCAGGAAGAAAATCACAATCTACCCACCAGCAATGAAATATTCAGAGTTAGAATATCAAAATTGGACTGATGATTACCAGAACACACCAAATCACAACCTCCGACCTATCCTAACAATTGATGCTGCAATATCACTAAAAGCAACAGATGAAGATGGCCATATAGATAGATTTATAGAAAATGTATCTTTTAACAATCATGTTATTCAAGAATTCTTTTCCACAGAAACAGGTGACAGTTCAAAATAGAACATGGATGGCTTATGGATAGAAGTACTAGAAGAACATATTGAAAAGGTAAAAGTCGTGGAAATTCACCCTGGCAAAGCAGTCAACATAAATTCCAATTTGGAACCAGAGCAAGAAAGGAAATTAATGAAGATACTAGAAGAACAAAGTAAAGCATTTGCATGGACATATGCAGACATGAAAGGAATACATCCTGATATCTACAAACACTACATTTACATCAAAGAAGGTTCTACTCCTATCAGGAAACCACAAAGAAGGTTGAACCCTGCACTAAAAGACATAGTCAAAGTGGAATTACAAAAGTTATTAGATGCAGGGTTCATCTATCCAATATCTGATAGTGAGTGGGTCTCACCACTAGTTATAGTACCCAAAAAAGGAGGCAAATGGAGAATTTGTGTGGACTACAGGGAGGTGAATAAAGCAATCAAGAAAGATCACTTTCCACTTCCATTTATAGACCAGGTGCTAGATAGAATATCTGGAAACAAGTATTTTTCATTCTTAGACGGTTTCAGTGGGTACAACCAAATTTTAATACACCTAGCTAATCAAGATAAAATGAAATTTACATGCCCATGGGGAACTTATGCCTATAGGGTCCTACCCTTTGGTTTATGTAACACCCCAACAACATTTCAAAGAGCCATATTGAGTATCTTCTCTGATTTTATGAATGACAAAATGGAAGTCTTCATGGATGATTTCACACCCTATGGACAAAACTTTGACCAGGCATTGAACAATCTTGAATTAGTATTAAAAAAATGTACTGAAATGGGCTTGTGCCTAAGCAATGAAAAATGCAGGATGTTAATGGAAGAAGGCATCTTTCTAGGACATCATATATCACAAATAGTTATAGAGGTTGATCAAGCCAAAGTCTCGTAATCAGAACGCTGCCCCCCACCTGTCAAACAAAGGGATGTGAGAAGTTTCCTTGGACAGATAGGGTACTACAGAAGGTTTATTGAAAATTATAGCAGAATTGCTGCCCCCATGTTTGCACTTCTCACAAAATACAATGAGTTCATATGGACAAGCAGCTGCATGACAACCTTTGAAAGTCTTAAGCAGAAAACAATCACAGCACCAATACTCCAAGGACCAAACTGGGAAATTCCATTTCACATCCACACAGACGCATCAGATAAAGCCATCAGATCTGTGCTTGGACAAGAACAAGACAAGAAACCCTATGCCATATACTATATAAGCAAAAATTTGGCTGGGGAAGAACTCAACTACATAGTCACAAAGAAGGAATTTCTGGCAGTCATACATGTAATCAATAAATTCAGGCATTACATAACAAGATACCAAAGTTTTATCCACACTGACCACTCAGCGATCAAATATCTTATGAACAAGCCTAATACTAGTGCGAGAATTATTAGATGGATGCTACTTCTACAATAATTTGACATTACTATAATAGATAAACCAGGAAAGCATAATGTCGTAGCCGACTTTTTGTCAAGAGTCACACATGGAAAAAATTACGAATTGGTTCAAGATAACTTCCCTGATGAGCACCTTTTTTCCATATCAATAAGAAGCCCATGGTTTACTGACATAGAAAACTATTTAGTATCCAAAAAGTTTCCAGAAAATTACAGTTATAAAGAAAGGACAAAAGTAATAAAGCAAAGTGCCACATATACATGGATAGAGGGCATGCTTTTTAAACAGGGACCAGACAAAGTACTTAGAAGGTGCATTAGGGAAGATGAATTACATGACATAATGCATGCCACCCACAACGAACCCTGTGGAGGACACTATGCTGCAAAAAGGATAGCCTACAAGATCTTGCAAACAGGGTATTATTGGCCAACACTCCACAAATATGCATATGAGTATGTGTCCCACTGTGATGATTGCCAAAGAATTGGAAAACCAACACAAAAACAAGAAATGCCACTCCATCCACAAATCTCCTTGGAGGCATTTGAAAAGTGGGGATTTGATTTTGTTGGCCCATTCAACCCATAGTCCAATAAAAAAAGCTACATCCTTGTATGCACCGATTACCTTACAAAATGGACAGAGGTAGCAGCACTGGCTGCTATAAATGAAACCAGTGTGGCCAAATTCTTTACTGAGTAGATCTTTCATAGGTTTTGGGTGCCAAGAGAAGTAGTTTCTGATCAGGGCCCACAATTCACATCAAATTTAATTGAAGACTTGATGAAAAGAAACAATGTAAAGAACAGACAGTCATCCTCCTATCACCCTCAAGCAAATGGTCAAGCTGAAGTAACCAACAGAGAATTAGAGAGAATCTTGACAAAAAATGTCCAACTTCACAAGAGGGATTGGGCTGACAGACTTAGTGAGGCAGTCTGGGCTTACAATACTACATGGAAAAAAACTACAGGATTCACACCTTATGAACTAGTCGATGGAAAAAAGGTCATGCTGCCAATCGAATTTGAAATAAAAATATTTAGAATTGCAGCAGATTTACATATGGACCTATCAGAAATACAAAAATAATGCATGCTGCAGCTGAATCAACTAGATGAGCACTGCCAAAAAGCACTTACACATACCAAAATAATCCAACAACAAAGAAAAAAATGGCATGACCAACATCTGAAGGATAAGAAATTCAACGAAGGTGATTGGTCACTACTTTACGACTCCATATTTCACACATTCAAAGGAAAGCTAACCACTAGATGGCTTGGACCTTACATTATACAGAAAATTTATGAAAATGGGGTTGTGAGAATTATTACAATTGATGAAGAGGAGTTCCCCATGATAGTGAATGGACATCACCTAAAACTTTACAAAAAACCACAGTCAAAAGAAGAATTTACACAGGTACTCTACCAGCAACAATTGATTCTAATAGAGGACGCGGCAAGTCAGTGAAATTCAAATCATTTACAATAAAAACAAAAAAAAAACAACCAAAAAAAAAGAGTGAAAAAATGAAAAAAGATAAAAAAAGAGAATGAAAAATTATAGCCACGTATATCCCTATGAAAAATCCAGCATTACTATTCCAAAGAAAAATATCAACCACAATTCAAGCGAGCCGGATATACACTCAAGCGAACCAGCAAATTCTAAAACACATTCAGCAATCAAGCGAGCCGGATATACATTCAAGAGAGCCAACCACGTCTACATATAGCAATCAGCCATCAAGTACTATGGAATTCTTCAAACACGCCATGCCATTCTTTTTCAACATACTCAAGCGAGCCAGATACATTACATATCATACTCACGCGAGCCTGCAAGTTATTCAAGAGAGCCAGTCACATACAACTATGCAATCATCCAAATATGAAGCACCATCACATGAGTCGTATCAACAACTGACACAATTTTCAAAAGAAGATACTTCAGCAAATTCAAACAGGCAAAAAGGAAAAAGCATCCCACATACATAACTACTGACATGCATAAATCAACTACAGACACTGCCAAATCTACTACAGAATCCGCCATGCATGAAAAACACACCAGATCATCAATGCAGGTACACATACATACCAAGGTAATCTCTACAACGATTTTATTTTATTCTTAAGGTAAAACATTATCGCACACTACATTTGTTTCTAGTCAGCTGAGGAAAGCTTCTATTTTAAATCAGCGGCATGGTCGAATGACCTTAATAAGTCATGATCGCTACCTAAAGTTCTGTCACCTTAATAACTCATGATCGCTACCTAAGTCCCGTCACCCTCAACAAATCATGATCGCAACCTTCACCATATGAAGTACAGAGATCGATAATGGGAATACAGAGATTGATCATGGAAAAAAGGGGATTAAAAGAGGCAAGTACAGGAATGATGGAAAGGATAGGTGCATAAAGACAACAAGAAAGGCTGCATAATATTCCACGATTTTGCATATAAGGAACCGCTCGGAATTCCCGAGAAGCAATAGACCAAAGCTAATGCACTCGCGCATCCAGCATTGCAATCCTCGAGCCTGTAGGAAAAGCCCGACCAGTTGAGGGTATAAACCATATTCCAAAGTTCTGGTTTTGTCTGATTATAAAGAAGATTCTAAAATGACAAAGGGTTTTAAGAAAAGTGAACCGAAAGATCACAGCTTCATTTATCAGAGCCTGAGAGTCCTGCAGATCATTCACAATGTAGGTTGGATGCCTTTCATCCTTGGACTAAGAGGATACGATACAGGGGTAGCCCAAGAGTTTGCAAGAAACCTCAAACATATCAAGGATGAACAGTACATCACATGAGTAAAAGGGTTATGTATAAAATTGGATGAGGACATGATTGCCAAACACACTGGTCTACCAATGGGCCTGCATTGGAGCAGCAATGACCGGGAGGCAAACCACACAGCAAAAGCAGCATTCTTTGAGCAAGGAGAGGTTTATGATGAAGACAAAAATGGAGTCAAAAGACTCTCCATGCCAGCACCATGGGATGAAATGGCTGCAATTGTCCAGAGGTACATTACATGCACTGGAAGGTTAAGTTATGTTCCCATTTTCCATTTTCGTATTTTGGAACTTCTCAGGCACAAGAGTCACTTTTCATCAAACAACAACATTAGCATTTCATTTTACCTGCTCCAATCCCTAGCAAAAATGAGCAGGAAGGTGGCTAACGGAAAAGAGGATGCTTTGGCCCATCATGGGCTGATCAAACTAATAGTTGGTGAGGAACTAAAAGCACAGATTCTAGATCTCTCTTGGGAGGAGTTCATAGTGGTATCTGCTGAGGACGTCCAGAGAATGAAGACTACGCCCTTGCCACTAGAATAAAAAATTAAGGCCACCTCTGTATCAGGGGCAAAGAGAAAAATTGACTTGGACAGTGTGGCCGGCACCTTGGTAAAGATAAAGCACTCAAAAGAGGACTCCTCCAAATCATACCCAGGTATTCCTGCCAGTAGTCAGGGGTCGAAGAGGTGCAGCAAAAGATTCACACAGGTATCTAAAGTCCAAGTCTCCAAGGATGAAGAAAGGGAACCCAACCCCCTGGTTACCAATGTGTCTGATGATGACATTGATCCTTTTATAGACCAGAAGGATCCCACTACAGAAGAAGAAGAGGATGAATAAGAAGAATAAGAGGAAATGAATGAACAAGAAGAATGGGATGAAGAAGAAGAAATGGATAAACAAGAAGAGCAGGGCTTACAAAAGCAAGGCAACCTCCAGGAGAATCCTCCATAACATAATGAAAACCCCGAGGTCGTTACCCAACTCGCTGAGGCACGGAAAGAATTGGAAAGGCTCAGAAATGAGCTGGCAATGTTAAGGATTGGGCCAGGAAGCCAACCCACACCTCCCCCGTTCTCAGCCGAGAAGACTCAAATCTTAAAGGTGCATCATGCAGAAGAGCTACGGCTAGCTGAGCAGAAGAATTCATTGCTCCAAGAAAAATTGGTCGAGGCACAAAACGAATTAGCAAAAAAAGACCAAGAGATTACCAAATTAAAGGACTTTTTGGCTACTACTACCGACATATATGATAGACTCTGGGACCTCAGACCACCGTCGGCAATATATGCAGTTTATAAGCAAGAGAAATGGGGAAAATTCTAGGTCCAGAGGTTGAAGCAAGGACTTCCTATAGAGATAAGCACTCCCAAAGAGTTTATGGATGCGTCTTTGAACTCCACAGAGCTGGAGAAGGACCTATTGAGTGAATTCTTCTTGCATAATTTCATAGTTTCTGGCTCGCCCAATTGGTCACCAAACCCATATGTGGGCGATTTCCAGTTAAGGGCATTATGTTCGTGGATGAACCACAAAATTGAGCGAGCCTAGGACTACCATCTCTATGTCGCATCCAAATGGGAAACCCCATTGAGGGTCAGACTAGAGCCAACTCGCCCTGAAGGGATAATCTATAACCATAGGATCCTCACCCAGGACGAGGAACTAATACCCATTCTCCTTGCAAAACAATAGAAGGCTGTTACTCATTTTGACATTACACTCCAAAGCACACAGAACGAATTTAATGAGTCCATTAAGGAAAGGTGGAGCAGGGTGGAAAACAATCTAAAGAAAAGAGAATTCCACTCTCCCCTCAGGCTTGATGATGCTCTTTTCAAAACCACACTCCACAAAGAATCCCTAGCAAGAAATCAACTCAGATGGATTGAGATGAGGCTGAATCCCCCATTCTTTCTTTCCCCAGTCATCAAGGAATAGATTAATGAAGAGGAAGAGAGGAGGGCATGGGATAGGGAGGATCAGAATTTTGGATATCACAGGCAGGAAAGGATACCTAGGGTGGTAGCATGGGATATTAGGGAGGTCATCGACGAATTGAATAAGTCACCCAAGGATGGGTGAATCCTTCAAGTATGGGAGAGAATGATGAGTCCAATTTTCAGGTATTTGATAAACCTTTTTCCTGTAATCAAGCTCAAGCAATGGCGAAGAAACGCACTCATTTGTGGGAAAAATGTTTTACTTTAATTATTTAATGAAATTGTTTTTTATGATTATTCTTGTATGTTAAAATGCATATTCAATAAACTAATTCTGTGGAAACCAAGTGTGATTGAGTAGGTTCAGGGGCACTAAAGGATGAACGCATAGAAGACTGAGGGATCACCAAGCTCAGCACCTTGTTTCTTGATTTATAGGGAACGCACTCCTGTTCAAGGAGAATCGGCATTTAGACAGTTAGTTAGGATCATAATTAAGAAACATATAAATATGGACCTCTCGGGTAGCGAGAGGTCTCTATTGACATCTTGGAGAAACATCGTTTTAAGTTTTTTGCACTATTGAGATACTGTGAAGTTACAGACCTTTGTGAAGACATGGATTTTATATTTTAATAAGAGATTGATGTTAAATTCCAGCCAGTGTTTATAAGTTTCTTTCTCTCCTGAGTACGGGTTGGAGAGGGGCCCCTCTAACACGTAAGTCAGTGGATTTCCATTTTCAGGTATTTTCCAATAATGTGTTTTACATTGACGAAAATTTATATTGCATATGGAAGCGCTTGAATGAAGTATTAGTTCTGTAGTAATTCATAATACGTTATGTAGTACAACAAAATTGCTTCAGTAGTCCTGTAGCTACTTTCTTCCAAACGCACATTTTAACAAGCAATTACATATGTCTTAGCTTTGCTTTCAAAAGTCATGGTTTAGATCTAAGGTTTATGAATGTTTCCCATCATGATTGATTACTCTAACTTCTTAGTAAATAGATGTGTAGCATGAAACGATCTCACTTCAATCTTAGTTTTAGTATTTAAACGATTTAGATCAGAACTCTAGTTTTATGCATAAAGTAATTACAGCCCTTGTTTTCTCCAGTATTAGAATAGATCTGTTGTGACATTTCACTTTCTAGGTTTACCATTCTACACTTAAGTAACTTCATAATATTGTCTCTTCTACTTTCAGCATTTTAATTATTTAAAATAGATTTACTGCTTTTAGTATCTCCATTGTTTAAAAACAAATTTATTGCTTTCAGTACTTCAATTCTTTAAAATAGATTTATTGCTTTCCAGTATTTAATTCCCTAGTATAACCAGTTTTACATATTGAGTAGGAAACCCTTAGAACATCGGTACCAACACCCAACCGCAACAAATATTATCCTATAAGAGCACAGATAGTGCCTGCACCTCTAAAGTTTGTACGTCCCCCGGGTTGACATTTAAAGTAGGCTCTTAGTACAGCTGCCCTCATTAGGCATCCATATTGGGAGCTCACCAATAGGATTGCATCATCCCTGAATGTTTGGTTCAAAATGTACGTAGATGAATGTAGATGAATATAGATGAATGTATAGAAATGAAATTTTTCTCCTTCATGCATGTACATTTTCATTATAATTGGACCCATACCTGCAAATAACATCAATACAAAATGAATTTCATTTTCCCTTTCCATAATTTCACCTATTAAGATGGAATTGTGTCTTACACATTTTGGAGCTACATTCTAGTGGGATATGTCATATTTTATTGATGAACTAAAACACATTGTGGAATCTAATTTGGAAAATTTAGTTGCTCATTGTAAATAAAGAGTACAACATCTAAGACAATTTTGCGCTATCTTTGAAACGTATCATTACTATAAAATTAGGTTCAATCCACATAAGTGAATATTTTGTGTCATGTCTAGGAGATTAGTTAGTTTCATAGTTCCCAATTATAGGTTCATGGTGGATCCTCTTAAGGTTGATTCAATACTTTAGCTTCCTTTGTTGAATTAAATTCAACAACATAAGAGCCTCTAGGAAAATAAAAATTATTTTGATGATTTGTAATATCCCCAGTTTTTATCCTTGGAATGTATAAAATTAGATTATGTAAATGATGTAAATACACTAATTAAGGTTCTAAGTGTAGAGCTCAATCCAAGGCCCAACTAGTGAATGGCTAGGCATGTATAATGTAAATATTTCTATATGAGCGATGCACTTGGTTTGTCATGATGACCTAAAATCTATGTAAATATTATGTTAAAAAGTAATAAAATGGTCCCATATGGTGGTGTAAAGAGAACTAGAGGAGCTAAGATTCCAATAGAAGGGAAGAGGAAAGGGTTCCTATGAGAGATTAAATCTTGTTTTCTCAAATGTCAACCTTAGAACTCATAAAAAATTTCCATGTTCATTAAATGAACCATTTACCTCCTTTTGACCTATTAAATTCAATCATTCAATGCATGTGTGGTGTTGGTGGGAAAGCCTTCTCATGTAGTTATGGAAGCATGTGAAGAACCTGCAATAAATAATTAATGAAAACACACGAGATAGCAGAGATAACTGAACTCGGAATCACTTTTATATTGATCGTAGGCCACTTCGAGGGGGCAACCTCCTTTGAGCAAGCTCAATACAAATAACTTCACAGTACCTTCATTGGTCTCAACACAAACTTATATACTAAATCTAGGAACCAATACCACGGGTCAATAACATGTGTCAATACAAACCATGGGCCAATACAAAATATGGATCAACAATTACTATGGGATGACTTACAAAGCATATGCATCCAACAACAATAATACAAACTATGGATCAACAAATACTACGGAACGACTTACAAAGCATATGCGTCCAACAACAATATACTAACAAAGTAAATAGAAGGGTTGAAATGGGTTCCTAACAAAGCATGGGATGAATATAATTTAATGACAATTGTAAAAGTCCTTCAATATATGGTCATAAGTAATGTCAACTTTTTTTTAACCAGTACTCTCATATCCATTAGATTCTATCACTCATTTTCCATGTAGAATTCATTCACTACATAGATTCATGTTGTGTGCTCCATAACCAATTACTAGACTATAAAATAAGTAGAATTAGTGTTGCGATGAGGAAAATTATAGACATGAGAGTGAGGAGCATGGTTGTAGGTAAGTATAAAGTCTAGGAAATATAGGAACCTTTCCGCATTGTTTATTTGATACTTCAAGATACTTGATATGACATGAATTGATTTTACAAGAGGTTCTCTAAAAGAACACAAAAAGTTGAACTATTTGCACACATTGAAGAGCATTGAAATGGTTGGGTACTCTCAGAGGGAATATTGAGAAGAGAAAGAGTAGGCCTTCCTTTTGTTCTATGGGGAAGTGGAAGAGAGTTCAATCATTGAGAAGGATGAATGAGATTCCTGTAGTTCTCATTGGTGAGCAGATTGGCTGAGCATAAAATAAAATGGGTTGGGATAAGAGAGAGTGAAGCCTATAGGTGTTTCCTTCACCCTAGTGGCCTTATATCATGGATTGGCATGGTATTTGGATGGAAAATTGCTTTGGCATAGCCAATTGCTTGGATATTATTCAATTAAAAGATAAGAGTTCTTTATTGTCCATGAATGTGCAATGATTGCGCCGAGAGGTGCTCTACAGCCCAGTATGAGGGAGATCTTGTAACATGTGAGTGTTTGTCGAGTTTGTCGAGTAACAAAATAATACAAAGTAAACAAATAAGAATAATACAAAGTAAATAGTAATAAATATTATGTCGGCCATAAACAAAAAAGAATAATACAAAGTAAACAATAAATATGAGACTTAAACTAGAGACTTTAGAACTTAGGATTAGGTGGTAAATATTATGTCTGCCATAAACAAAAAAGAATAATACAAAGTAAAAAGTAAATATGAGACTTAAACTAGAGACTTTAGAACTTAGGATTAGGTGGTAAATAATATGTCAGCCATAAACAAAAAATAATAATACAAAGTAAAAAGTAAATATGAGACTTAAACTAGAGACTTTACTTTTTACTTTTAATACAAAGTAAAAAGTAAATATGAGACTTTAGAGTGTTTGTCGAGTTTGTCGATTAACAAAATAATACAAAGTAAACAAAAAAGAATAATACAAAGTAAAAGGTAATAAATATTATGCCGACCATAAACAAAAACGAATAATACAAAGTAAAAAGTAAATATGAGACTTAAACTAGAGACTTTAGAGCTTAGGATTAGGTGGCTTAGGTATTGCATCAAGGAGCTATTCAAGGAGAGGTTTGCACCTCGAGAAATTTGATCCCTCTCGGTGCTTGATAGAGCCTAGGATTTGGATCTAGGCTGGTTATATTTAATTCCAGATATGAGTCTGTTTTGTTTATGCATGATGTGTGTGTGAATATAGTTTTAATTATGTATGCATCTACACATGCATTTATTAAGTCTGTTACCCATGAGAGGCTTAAAATAGTTCTTGATTCCAATAATGGCTCCATGGGGCGAAATTTGGAAACATGAAATACATAACTACCACCTTATATAGTCAAAATGATGGATTGGCACACTACATTATTCATCCCTAATTATGCTAATATTAAAAAATATTTCCTAAATATTTCAAGGACGAAAGGAGTTTCACTTGTATGGGATGATAAAGTGTAATGACCATTTGAAGCTTTGAAAAAACTCTAATATCAATCAAATTGTTGATTCATGTGGACTATATCCAAGATTTCCCTTTGTATTTAGTTATGGCTAAATCTAACATTGTTATGGTGTTGGTTCACAAGGATGGTGCACACAAGGAGCACATGACTTTCTATATTTACTATCTAAGGAAGTTGTTGGACCCAAGTTGAGATATCATCATAATGAAATGTTGGCATTGGAAATCATGCACATGGTCCAATTTTTTTGACATTATGTTATTCTTAGACACACAATGGTGGTTGTATATTTTGACCCTATTGAATAGATATGGACCTAACAAATAATTGAGGACAAGTATGAAAAGTGGTTTTCCATTTGGAAATAATTTTTAGCTTCTAAATCTAAGAATGATTTGGCATTTGTTGATGTCAAAGTAACCTAAGTTCCATAAAGAATCCATGGTTAAGAGGTCTTTACTATATTATTTTGTTTTTCCTGGTTGCCACTACAAACCCTTGATATAAATATATCCTTTTGTATTTCCAAACCAAAAGGTTTGGTTCTCGCCTATTTCAAGAGAAAAAATAGTGACCTCGCCATAAATATTAAAGATACCTTATCACCCTAGACACTTTTTATTGTTGAGGGGTTGAATTGATTTTGTAGTTCGTATTTGACTCATGAGGAGGAGGACAGAGTGTTGAATGATACCTTATAAACCCAAACATTTACATGGAGGGTATTTCTAGGAATAATTTGATTTTTAAGGATTATATTCAAAATGATAAGAAAATGACAACTTATCAAGTTTTTACAAAGAAAATGTGTTCTTGTCATTCTCTGCTTTATAATATTGTGCCAAATGGCCACTTTGAAAATTGGGATCTTGATTTCATGGTGTGCCATCCAACTTTTATGGGTGGTCATAAATACATTGTTATGGTCAAAGACTTTGTAAAAAAAATGCCATGGCAACCTTATTAAATTTAAAGTATAGTATCATGAGATTTAGTGTTCCTAGGGAAATCGCAGGTCATGGTTCTCACTTTCAAAATTGTATGATGAAAGAACTATCGGTACATCTGGGTTTTCAAATTCAACATTTAATGCTTTACTATCCTCAACATAATGGTATTAATAAGGTCTTGAAAACAATGACCTACACGATAATAAATAAAATAAAACCCAACTAACATCTAATGCTTTTTCTAGCTCTTTGGGCACACCAAACCATATTTAAAATTGCCATAGGTTCTCTTTGTTTCAATTGGTATATGGAATAGAAGTAGTTTTATTGATTGAAAGTAAAATTATTTTCTTAAGCTATGGGTTAAGCTTCTCTCTAACACCTCAGCCTGCAAGGAAGAACACATTGTTTACATTAAGCTCCTCAATGAACGTTGTCAAGATGTTGGCCCACAAGATATGAGTTAAAGGAGAATACAATAAAAGTCTTCATCCTTGGAATTTTGGTGAAGGAGAGGTGGTTCTTATTTATGACCAACACAAAGATACATTGGGTGCAAGAACATTTAAACCATAATTGGATGGCAATTGCATCGTTAGACAAGTCTCACTAGACTATTCTTACGAGCTAACAGATTATGAATAAACACCTTTCAAATAGCCTCATAATGGACTCTATTTGAAGAGATATTATGCTTAGATATATCTAAAATGCCCTTGTATATATTATATAGTTTTCTTGTTATTTTTTTCATTTTATTTTTCCTTAGTCTCGTGGTACTCATGCTTTGTGTTTAGTTTGTAGACTTCAATACATAATAACTAAGGCATTCCACGTGTATGAAAACTTACATAAAGGTTTTTCTCTTTATGTAAAAATGAATATTTAAGATTGTCTTAGATTATAATAAATTTCATTCGAACATCTGATAATGTCAATTCATAATTGAGCCGAAACTCTCTCTCTCTATATATTCTTCCAGCTTACATAGATCTTAGACCATAGTCAAACTTTTCTGATGTATAAAGTTTTTGTGTAATTCTCATTAAATTTGTGATAGAAAGATGGTACAATTACTACACCCTCTATTATCTATTGTTTTTCTATTGAATAATTGAAACTTATTAAATTTTACGAAAGTCCAAATTCACTATCATATCATTTCCTTTTTAATTAAAATATTACATATATCATTAAAGAATTTTATAAATTTAGGTAATGTGAGTTGTTTTGGATGTCTAACCTGCGAACAATAATGCATGTCCATCTCGTAAAGCTTTCGCAAGGATGTAGAGTGTGATATCGACTGAGCGTACCGTGTGACTTGATTTTCATCGAATCATAAATTTATTTTTTTAATTGACTGTTGTGGAAGTTGGCAGTACGTCCAATCCGCCAGCAACATCTACAAAGTTTTCATTACGGATCAATAAAATGTCTATTCGATTCCATGGGGCGCTATCGGGATTTGAAACAAATACCGAAATAGTTGAAACAGCTGCTTGGCTGTAGTTATTCCACGATATAGATCGAGAAAAAAGCATCAATGTTAACTGTTAAATTCTTTCTGTAACGTCATGGACGCCAACTTTTGCGGCTGCGACATCTTTGACCGTGTGATCCGACGACAATGGCTCTCAACCCGACGAACTGAGGGCAGGAAAAGTAAAACTATTTGAACGGGTGGACCAAAGCCTGTAAGCATCATTACTGAATTTTAATTTCAATGGTGGCCATCAAAACTGAAAAGACTTTTCATTTGAAGTGATAGCGGGCGTTTAGTTGGAATGTAGAAAATATATAATCCCACCAACGAAAAGAAGCCGATATTGCAACTAACAGCCAAGCAAATCTCAACATAACGATATGAAAATAAGTAATAAATTGCACCGTCAAGGCAGTTTTCTTGTGGGAAAAGGAAACACGACGTGGGCAATTGGCGTTCCTGGAGATACGCTGGCCATTATTACTCCCTCCCTCCCACTTATGGCGTAGACAGCAGATATCAACCTCAGCTTGCTTAGTTGTTATATCTTGCATTTTAGATGGCAGAAGATTTATGATGTGCAAGAAAAATCAGAGTCGATTGATTCAGAAAAATTCGAAATCTTTGTTGAACTGACTCTCTACTGATTCCCAAAAATTGGAAAATCTTTGTACAGTGGAAGTGACCCCAGACTGTACAAAAGTTTATGCTTATTTTATTATTGAGATAAACTCACAGGTAGATCGATCCCATCCACATCTGCATCTGCATCTGCAAGCTTCCTTTTGCGTCATGTTCCAAAACACCAACCTTCTTTGTAGCATGGTAGTTTGCACTATCCGTAACCCTAAATCTGAAAGCAGCAAGAATACGTTCCAAAGGTGTGAGTGTAAGACACGTTTGAGGTGCATCTTGATATTGATTTAAGATCAACGATCGGAACCCTATTTTCTTCCATGCCGACCTAACTCTACTCGCAAAGGTCTTGATGTGAAATATTATAGTAAGATGGGTCTCTAAGGAATGAAATGTGATTGGACGGAGGCAGTATCATGCATTTGGGAAAAGGTCTCTAAGTAGTAAAATAAGGTTAAAGAGAGAAATTCATTTGTACAATTTGATATGGTTTTTTATCCATGATTAAACAATATGGGACAAGACACATTTTTTTATATTGTTGAAAAGAGGGTGACAAAGGAAATTCTTTCATACACTTTGATGTGACATTTTATAATGCATTGTCCAAGAAGCATTTTTTATATTGTTGAAAAGAAGGTGACAAAGGAAATTCTTTCATACACTTTGATGTGACATTTTATAGTGCATTGTCCAAGAAGCATTTTTTTATATTGTTGAAAACACGGTGACAAAGGAAATTCTTTCATACACATTGATGTGAAATTTTATAGTGCGTTGTCCTCAATCCATGATTAAAGAATGTGGGACATGAAACATTTTTATACATTGGTGTAAAGAGGGAGAGTTACACATTCTTGTTTTTACATCTCATTAGCTTGGCATAAGAAAATTAAGGTAAGTGTCTTGAAAGTATAAGGTGAGATTGTAATGTCTCTAAATTTTTTATTATGGACCACGTTATTATTAGGGAATTTAATGGTATAAAGTTACTTGGACAAATTAAAGAATAATAGTAAAGCATTGAATTGGTGTCATGAGGTACTATGGCAAACCAAGGTTGAAGGGAAAACTTTATAGAGTAAGGAATCATTCTCTCCTAAAAATCAAGTTTAATAATATTTTGAGATAATTTGGACAAGGAAGGCACATTAGTGGTGGAATGAGTCTAAATGTGTACTGTAATTCCCATCCAAGCTGGAAAGAATCCTATCATGGAGGAATCTCATGGGTTGTAACTCTCAGGGCTAAAAATAGCAAATCTATGACAACCTATGACAACTTATGACAAGAATGAGGTCCTATGACAGCTTATGACAACTTATGACAACCTATGACATGTTGCAGGTCATAAATTTAGCCAAGGAGGGCGCTAGAGGAGAAGGGTGGGCCCACATGCTAATGTAACTTCCCCAAAATCAAGCTAAGCCTCTCAAATTCAACTTTCCAAGGTAGACAGAGTTATTATTTGGCCAAATAACATTAGAGAGGACTTAAATCAGTCCCATTGTTTCATTCTCTAATAAAAATAACATTTATTAATATTTTATTGAATATTTGTGGGATAGTTCTAGAATGGGGGGGAAATGCTCCATAAAGATTTATAAAAGGGATGAAGACACAAGTGAAAGGGATTTTGGTCATTTGTATTTTGGTTTTGGAGATCCATTGAGATTCTCAAACTTGGGAAATGTTCCCCTTTCATTTTTGAACTAGTTTCAGTGATGAAAGATCCCACCCTAGTTAGTAGAGAGGAGGAGATCATCCAAATCTCTTCATTGTGCTTCATTGTAGCTGATTATTGATGGGAGAAATCACTTTCAGATTTATCTATAGAGGTTTATTGCAGGTTATATGTTCATATACAGTAGTGGGGTCAAATTCCTATCATTTTGAGTTTCTTTCTGTTGATTTAGAGCTTGGACCGGTGTTGGTGGGCCGAAATGATGGTTATGGTTTGGATACTTACGATCATTTTTTGAGCTATGAGACCTATTCCATTGCATTCATAACATCATTTCCAGTGGGAAACACATTTGTTTTCACTGAAAAAGGTTTCTATATGCCCGATATATCATCATTTTACTAAATTTACTATATTTGACATTTATTTTGGTGGAGGGGCACACCACTACTTTTCTATCTCCGTATTTCTTGGATTTCGATATTTTATAAGATCCATATATTTTTGTAATCAATATATTTACTATTTCTATATATTCATAATAAATATTTATAGATCCTTTCATCATATGGTGTTGCATGTTCAAGTTTTTGGGCGATTTATGTGCAAATCTGTTAGTATGGTTAAGCAATCTTAAGACAATGTGTATAATTTTTCATAACAACTCACTGAAGTCTGTTAGTAAGTTATTTGTGTTTATTTAGGAGTTTCATGATTGAATTGGAGCTGCTTGGGAAGACTTTGGATGACCAAGAAGTGTTTGGGTCAAGTTGAAAAACTAGTATTCCAATGTGGGGGAAATCGAGCTAGTTTATCACTAGTCTTGAGAGGATGTCTTTCATACTTCCTTGGAAGTCCTATGGAGTCTATCAGTGGGTTGGATAGTTTTATTTGAGTCTATCTGAGTCCGTTAAATTGATATTGGGATAATTCAATTTGCTCTAATAATGTTTGGGAAGATTTGGAAACCCCATGTTCAGTGTGGCTAAAGTTGAACTAGTGTTCCTAGTTTCTTTAGCAGCTTCCAATTTTATATCAGATCTGATTTGGGACACATATCGTTGGAATATAAACAAATTTATGATTTGCACACCTTTAATGGACATCATAAATACACATACACTCCACTATTGTTGAACGAGAACATCTCATAAGCCTTCATAAGCCACTGTTTGGGAAAAAAGTTGAAAAACAACATAATTAAATATGGAACCTTGGAGACAATATTGATAATTTTTTATTCATCACATTGCAGTGGTATCGAAGCATGGTCCTTGCACATGTGTGTTGGATCATCCATTGAATAAGAAAATTGCAGCCATGTCCTACTCTTATGATGATTTCTATGAGTTGCATAAGGATGATAAGCAGTATGATGATGACTATGATAAAAAATATAAAGAGTACTGTAGACAGTATGAGAAAGAAAATGTCCAGGAGGCACCTTCTACAAGTATCTCCCTTCAGATCACATTTGGAAGTAGAAATGATGGCTATTCTTATAGCCATATGTATGGATGGTTATTCTTATAGCCATATGTATGGAGAAGATGCATGTTCCACAATCAAAGATCAACCTACTTGTGAAAAGAGAAGCAAAATATCTGAAGCTTCATGAGATGCATATGTTTCATACCTAATGAGAATTTTTGGATCTTCTTCAAAAAGAGTCTCCAAATATCTTGATCCTAAGGAAACTAAGGGGAAACATGCATCAACTTGCTTGAAGGAGCACAAACAAAGTCCCTATCAGAGGAAAGGATAAGAAAGGAGGAAAAGGATGATCATCTTAAATCCACCCTCAACCATTGAAGAGGATCAAATAGAGACACTTACTGATGGGTGTCATGATGAGGTACTTACTGATGAGTGCCCAAGCTTTGGAATAGTATCTACTGATGGATGCTCTCATCTCTATATTGGTGACATAGAGATGAGCATTGATGAGTTTGTTGCAAGTCCCAACTCCATGGAGCACAAAGAAGAAGACCTTGGAGCAGAAAAATATGAACCAAGATCAGCTTTCCCGTCACCACTTGAGCTTCCATGTGAATTTGATCCCAAGAAAAAAGAAGAAGAGTAGTTTCTCTCTCATGAACCATCCTTCATTGAAGGGTATTTGAATATGAGTGAAAGGAATATCTATGAGGCCCTTAGCATACTCCATGACACTCAAGCATTAGTGTCAAATTCTTGTTGAAGAGTTTATTCATTGGAGGAGCCATGCTTCCTTGAAGACATGGAGAAGATTCAAAGATCAATGTGCAACATCGAAGGTAATTTTATGTCTTTGATTTTTGATACAAACAATTTGGTTGAGATTAATGAATGGTTACATGAGGCATACTTGAAGAATAATGAGGGTATTCATAAGCTCAAAATTCGAAATGAGCAACTTCTAGAGAGGTTGCAAGATACTTGTTCTTCCTCCTATGTTTCAAATTGTTATATGGTAGATTGCTTGGAGGATTCTTATGACATGATGGATAATGAAAAACATGGCAATTTGCATGAATTTAATGTGTTTGAAGATGATATTGATGATATCCAAGAATTTTTTGTGGTGGAAAAGGAACTTTAGTTTCCTCTTGATGATGGTTACACACTTTTTGAAGTGCACGATTCCACTACCTTGGAACCAACCTATGAGGAAAGTTTCACACTTTTGAGGGAGGTGCATGATCCTACCCCTATGGAGCCTTCACATGATGAAATGTTTGCACTTTTTGATCATTTGGGTGATTTGATTCATTCTCCTACATCCTACACTTCCATATTTTGCAGCATTCATCCTAATGACGTATGGCTGAAAGGTTTCTTTCTGATGGTGGCACATGAGGAGTATAAAAATCCTATCTCTCCTTTTGATGATGACATGACTAGAGAACCTTCTTATTTACATTTGCAGCAACACCTTTGTTACTGTATGATGATGCACATCTTAATGGATGCACATATGGTACTCCTTTGAGCCGCTTGAAGGCCATTGTTCTCTTTGCTCCTTACTTGATGGGAGAGTTCCCTCATCCATTGTTTGGGTGAAAGGCCACATGGAAAAATTAACTGAAACCTCCCACACCTCCTTGGATCAACATCCATTTCTCTCATTTGATGACTCTCACATTCATGGATGTATTGATGATACTTCTTTGAGCCACTTGAATTCCCTTGTTTTCTTTGCTCATTACTTGGTTCAAATTTTGCTTTTGGAATATTTAAAAAACCACCTATACCATTCTAGACTTAGGATAAATTAATTAATTGTTTATGATTAATTTCCTGAGTTTTGAATAGGTAAAATAGGTCAGTTTTGTCTTTTAGTGGACCACTTTCCATCCTAAGTCACTAGGGCTCCTTAGAGAATATTCTGGATAAGATTTCATTGGATTCTGTCTGATTTCTTTCCATTTCTGATTTAGAAGGTGCTTTCCTGATTTAGTTAGATTTGTCTTTTTTTCTGCTTTCTAGTGGAAAAGGTAAAGCTAGTTGACTTAGAATCTTTTTCCACTTGACCATTTCGATCTCCACATCATATATACTCTCCTAAATCCATCAACACGTTCTATTTACCTCACTCATGATCTTCTTACCATACTTATCCAATTCGTGAGCCTCTAGTATAGTTTTAGTAACTGCTTTTTCCACCTAGGTTTTTTTTTTCTCTTTTCTAAGCCTTTTCTTTTTGCTCTTTCCAAATTGCCTCCAAGGCATTCGATTTTATCCATGGAAGGTGTATTATATATTTTTATCATATTGATGAATAAAATATAGAGTGATTTCCAAAATTTATCTTTTCTATTCTTCTTCTCTCATTGTCTAAAATATTCCATGTGAAATTGTCTTATGAGTCTAGTTCCTAGCAATTGAAAATCTCACATGGTATCAGAGCTAGCTTGATTCAAAGCAATTTCCAAGAGTGTTTTTTTTAGGTATTTCCATCCCCAGGAGAGCATTAGTATGGATAAAAAACAAGCCAAATCTATGACTCTCACTCCCTTCAATTTCTTTGACTCGAAGGCACATATGATCATCCAGCTTCGGAGCAAAGGATTGTATAGAGTCACTATGGGGATTGAAACTGAGCCATAAGTAGTTGCATTAAAATACAAATGGTTCAATAGGATTGATGAACCTTATGGGTTACTTTGTCTCTCTGTATCTCCAGATATTCTATTCCATATTGATTCTCTATCCACTCCAAATCAAGTATGGACAAAGCTAGAGTCTCTCTTTGGAAAACAGGATGAGCTTAGAGGTCATTTATTAGAGATTGAGATGATCTCACTTATTCCAAGTAATTTCGATTCAATGGAGAAGTTCATATCAAAATTCAAGAACCTAGTACTTCAACTCAAGAAATGTGGTATAGATAAGAAGGATGAACAATTAATCCTTACCATTCTGTTAAAACTGAGCTTAGAATACTCAATATTTGTGTCTACTGTTCATACCACAGGAATTGCAGTTCCTAATTGGAAGAATCCAAGATTGGATGCATTCATTGATCCGATCACTAAGGATAAGGAAAAGTTGGTCCAAATGATGGATCTAACAGCCTCCAAATACTTTTCACTTGTTTCTCATGGAGCAAAGAGTTTCAAGAATGACAAATCCAAACAGAAGATATTGTAAGATGAAGACGATTCTGATGGAGATTCCAAATCCAAGAAGATGAAGAAAGAGAAGCCCAAATGTTCTTATTGCTGCAAAGACACTCATCCTGGGAAATATTGTTTCAAAAATAAATTGGCCATCATGGCCAAGATTCTTGAAGAACATAACATTGATGTTCCAGACTTTGCAAAGAAAGAACACGACAAGCTTGTTGTAGAACAAGAACACTGTTTCCAAGCCTCTCCCAAAGGTAATCATGCTTATTATTTGAGTACTAGAGTGAAATATATTTCTTATGTCTCTGATTTTGATTCACATTCTTATATATCAGAATTAGAAACCTCAACTTCTTCCTTGGTACAGTCTCGAGTCAGTTCATCCAAGTCTACTCTCAAAACTAGTCATTTTTTACTAGCTCCTGACTTATCTTCACAAAGGTCTTTCCACATCCATTCAAATATTTTAGATTCTGATTTATAATATGATATACAGTCTTATATGTAGGTAATGACACATTCCACACCATTTTTCCAACCATTGAATGCACAAAAGACCCTACACCCCCAAGTTCTCCAGTTAAGAAACTACACAATTATATGTTTTCCTACACTGTGTCACTTGCTTCTATTGCACTTTTGTCTTTCATATATTTCATTGGTTGGATAGAAATTTTTTTGGCCATATTTGGACTAATATTCCACACATATGTTCCTAAGCCCATCACTCATGGTTCAAAAGTAAAGTCCTCACAGTCTCTAGGCTCGCTCAATTGTCAGGGTGACCTAGTTTCTCACACTTTTCATACTGAAACTCTGTTCGATCATGCAAACTCCACATATTTACTGGTTCCTACTCCATATGACTCACATTCTGATATTTTAGAGCTGTGTGATCTCATTTTAAATATCAGAAAGGTTCTACAATAGTTTGAGAAGAAGGTACAAGAACTAGTGCACCACATTGCAGCTACAGAAGAAATTGATCATGTTGAGTTCATTGGTTTTTCTTGGGAAAGAGTATGCATAGATCTTATTTTCATCATTGATTAGGTTTTTAGATCTGATTATATATGTTACAATAGCAATAAAAATTCATTCGATTCTCCTCCATCATCAAAATATGAGCTTCATAGAGCCTCTACACATGGTTCTTGCCTACACAACTTTGATGCATTGATACATGATCATGACATCTACAATATCTTCATCAAGTCTGTTACTCAGAAGTAGCACATTCATCTCATTCATATCATTTATCTCATTCAAATGAGCAACATGACAGTATGAAGACATCAAGCATGACCATTTTTTAGGGAGGGTTTTGTTCCCATGAGGTTTTCCTTGTTTCCTCGCTTTACATGGACTAGTTATTTTTGTATTGGGGTGACCATAAGCCTTGTTGCTTGGGCCCTATATTTATGATATTTTTCTGATTTCCATCACATAAATCCAGGATTAAGGGGGGGGTGTTGGAATATTTAAAAAACCACATATACCATTCTAGACTTAGGATAAACTAATTAATCATTTATGATTAATTTCCCGAGTTTTGACTAGGTAAAATAGGCTAGTTTTTTCTTTTAGTCGATCACTTTCCATCCTATGTCACTAGGGATCCTTAGAGAATATCATGGATAAGATTTCATTGGATTATGTCTAATTTCTTTCCATTTCTGATTTAGAACGTGCTTTCCTGATTTAGTTAGCTTTGTCCTGGTTTTTTTGCTTTCTAGTGGAAAAGGTAAAGCTAGTTGACTTAGAATCTTTGGCCACTTGACCATTTCGACCTCCACATCATATTTGCTCTCCTAAATCCATCAACACATTTTATTTACCTCACTCATGAGCTTCCATACCATACTTATCCAGTTTGTGAGCCTCTAGTACAGTTTTGGTAACTGCTTTTTCCACCTAGGGGTTTTTTTGTCTTTTCTAAGCCTTTTCTTTTTGATCTTTCCAAATTTCCTCCAAGGCATTCGATTTTATCCATGGAAGGTGTATTATATATTGTTCTCATATTGATGAATAAAATACAGAGTGATTTTCAGAATTTATCTTCTCTATTATTCTTCTCTCATTGTCTAAACTATTCCATGTGAAATTGTCTTATGAATCTAGTTCCTAGCAATTGAAAATCTCACACTTGGTGGAGGCTCTTCATTCACTTCTTGGATGAAAGAACACATGGGTGATTATTTTGATGCATCTTACATTATTTTGGAGTAGAGTTATAGGACATGGGATCCTCACCCATTTCAATGGAGTAGATGTGATATGATACTTCATGCTTGTGTGTATGGGGCACATGATGATCTCTTTTCTTGGATGGACAAACACTTGGTGGATTCTTTGTTGCAGAATCTCTTTGTTATATCATTGTATGATTGTATTATTTTTCATGATTACATACCTCTCTATGTATTTCTGATGTATGGGATGATACACATTAGATCATGGGATTCTTGAATCCTTCACATTGATGCATTTTTATATTGAATGAATGCGCTAGCTATGGGAACCTGTCATTCCTTGGAGTGACACACTGATACAGGTGAAAGTGATTATGTTGGGAGGAGTGTAGCATAAATAGTGGGATCCTATTATTGTTGAGTTCGGGTGTCTTAGACACTCTACATTTCACAGGTTCATTTAGGACCTTGGGCTCATTCTGGGAGTTATTTGTTTTAGCTGGGTTGTTGGAAGGACAACTGGGGAGATGGATCTATCTCTAGAGGGGATGGTTATGATCAGAGTTTCATTGAAGTAATAGGGTTGTTTACTTTTGGATATTATTTGAGGATCTTAGAGTTACATTGCAGGGCACATTTTTAGCAACAGACCTGGAGTTGAGAGTCAATTTTGGAATTCATATGATCAAATTCTTAGTATACTATTTGTTGGGGAGTTGATTGAGTGATTGTAGTATAGAGTCACTCTTCTTATTGGCATTGGTCGGGATTTATGTTAGTACCTTTCAATATCATACATTGAGCATAGTGTACTTCACCTCCTTTCAATTAGGATGGAAACATGACATGATTTTCAACCTTAGTACAGTTCATATTGTGGCATGTAGAGTTGATGAAATGGTCCACTTGAAATTGTAGCCTTATGAAAATTCATCACTAAGAAAGGAGGAATAAAAATCAATGAGCATAAATTGGGGAAGAAGAAGAAGTATTACCACTCCCAAGTTTAAATTGCTTGAGGACAAGCAATCTTGGGTGGGGAGGACTGTAATGTCCCCAAATTTTTTTACTATGCACCACTCCATTACTAGGGAATTCAATCGTCTAAATTCACTTAGAAAAATTAAAGAAGAATAGTGAAGTAGTGAATTGGGGTCATGGGGCACTATGGAAAATGAAGGTCTAAGGGAAAAATTTATGGAGAAAGGAATCATTCTCTCCTAAAAATCAATTATATTAATATTTTGAGATAATTGGTACAAGGAGGGTGCATTATTGGTGGAATGAATGTAAATGTGTGGTATAACTCCTATCCAAGGTGGAAAGAATCCTCTCATGGAGGAATATCATGGGTTGTAACTCCCTGGGATAAAAATAGAAAATCTATGAAAACCTATGACATCTATGACAACTCATGACAAGAACAAGGTCCTATGATAGCTTATGAAAACTTATGACAACCTATGACATGTTGCAGGTCCTAAATTTAGCCAAGGAGGGTGCTAGAGGAGAAGGGTGGGCCCACATGCTAATGTAACTTCCCCAAAATCAAGCTAAGCCTCTCAAATTTGAATTTCCGAGGTAGATGGAGTTATTATTTGGATAAATAACATTAGAGGGGAATTAAATGAGTCCCATTGTTGGTCCAATCTACTGTCATAAATTAGAGTATATATTATAATTGTCAATCTGGAATCCTAAGACTTAGAAGCACATCCAAAGTATATGGATTTAGATTTAGACTAGTTTAAAACACACTTTGCTTTGGAAATGAACCTAGAATTATTTGAATGTTATAAACTAAGAAGTACTAAACTCCCTTATGGAAAGTATCTTCATTAGATTTCTTAAACTTAACAACACCTAGACTAAATATCCTAGAAATGAAACATAAAAAAAACATAAAGATGAACTACATCATCAAAACTTCATTGTTGAAAGCAAGGACACATTGAATTCTTTTACAAGAAACTAGTTCACAATGTACTTTAGTGCTTCAACAATTAAGTATATAATCTAATGAAAAAAAGAGCTGGAAACAACCTACAACAATTAAACAAAAACACATACTACTATCAACCAACGAAAACCTACTTGCATCACACATAATTAAATTCGATTGTAAAATGTAGCTTGAAATATTAACGGAACACTACAGAAAACCTCAAAACATACCAATGCGTAACAATTGAATAAGTGAATGCACAGGCTCAGCAGAGGGGGCCCTCCAATGCTTCGCTCACACACATAGGCACACTAACTAAGTTTCTATCACATAAATCAATCCCATAGCATATGAAAATGAACACACAGCTTATTTGATATATGAAGTCTTTGTTTCAATCACATGTTAGGATATTCCTATACTCCATCCTAGTCCCACCAGTATTTTGATCATTTACATTTTCAGTCATGCATGCACTTTTAGGTTTTGTATGCATCATTTAGGGTTTGCATGCATTCTAGCCATCAGTCCTAGCACCTAGCCCTCAGTTACCTATCCCTCGGAGCTTCCTTCCACTCAGTTTCATCCCTCCTGACCTGTCATGCACCCTCCTTTCACCTACTGCATGAGAAGGGCACCTTTCTCACCTACCAGTCCAGTTTGCTTCAGTTATCCACTAGTCTTTCCTTGATTTGAGGCCAGACTGACTCCTCACTGTTGTTATCACGTCGATTGACCTCCGATGAGACATGCCTACCTATTCTGACTCCAATTAGCTCCTCATGTGTGTAGCTAGGGTTTTACCCCTAGCTTGTGCCAATGAGCACCTACTAAGGAGAATGGACTCCTTAGTAGCAGTTCAGTATATTAAACTAATAATGCAATAAACAAAACATTAAATTATTTCTAATACAAGCATTAAGCATAAACACCAAAATGAAAGAATGTCTTTGTATTGATGTTACCTTGAGTGTCAAGGTTGGTGAAGCCCTTTGCAGTGTCCAAGAGGATGCTCCAAGCTCCAAGAATGCTCCTTCTCCTTCTCCAATGTTGGGGATGGGCCAAAGGTGGCTCTCAAGGTGAAACTAGTTCAAAGGTGGACTAGGGTTTCGAGAGAGATTTTGGCAGAGTAAGGGTGCTTGTGATTGTGGATATGGAATAAGGGATCTCCATCACCTATTTATAGTTTTTTGGTGGTGGAGTGCTGGCCCATGGTTTTAGGAAACACATGGTTTTATGCAGCTGTATAGGGTTTTTTCTTCCTTTTCCTCATTATTTTATATTTTTATTCCCTTTTTAGGGGATTTTTGCTATTTTTGGAGGAAAAGGGGGTTTTTTAGCCTTTTTTAGGCTATTTTGATGGTTTTTTGGCCTTTTGGAGGCATTTTAGGCCTTTTGGAGGCTTTTTAATGGGTTTTTTTTGGATTTTTAATGGAAATATGGTAGGAAAATGGACAAATGAGTCATGTAATGTGGTAAATGAGCTAGTGAGCACTTTTTGGGTGTTAACAGATTGCCCCCTGATGTGCGAGGGCAGGAGCTCATCGTATGGCCGATGGACATCATAAGTCATGAATGGTTTTCCTGGGATGTGGAGAGAAGAGAAGAAACAAACTGGAGCCCGGAACAACGATCCCGAACAACTGCAAGAACTAAAAGTACATAACCTCAATAAAGGATGAGGAATCATCTGATCATATGGACGAGGCGGGCATTCCCATGCTCGTATCAGGATATAACATAATAACAATGGGGTCCAAAAATGGGGACCTGAAATATACATGACCTCAAACACTGACTGAGGAATAATCTCAATATATGGACGAGGCGGGCATACCCATGCTCGTATCAAGATATATAAACATAACTGTGAGGCCCGAAAAGGGGGACCTGTAAGATACATGACCACTGTGTACATCATAAGAGTCCAGAGGGGACACAAATCTGGGACATACTGCTGAGCGGATCATGTGTGAACTGCAGAACTGGTGCACCGGAACAATCAACAGTGCTACTGAGTTTGGTACCAAAGGAACTGATGAGCTGCTGGATCATAGTGACTGGGGTCATACTCTCCATGGTACACTGAACTGGAACTGATCTGGAACTGAAACTGGGTACTCAAGGAAGCATGAAACTGGATGGCTTCCGAATACAAACGCCAACGCAGCCCGGACATCCACGGGAACATACAACTGGGCGTTCCGAAGTGACTCACCAATGTGCTAGAGTCGGGGGAAATCCGGGGTCTTCGACAAAAAACTGATGGAATATAATCCTACGCGATCCTCAACGATGCGATCAAGGTGCTGAAGTCGAGCATGTGAGGAACAACCACTCGGAGAGGCAATGATGTCTCCTCTCGGAATGATCCGTAGGCACCTACCACAGATGGTGATAAGTCCAAGGCGTAGGGACCTCTGGGCCTATCCTCTGGAATAGAGGAGCTGTCGTCGACAGAGGGAGACCTGCCCCTATCAAGGCAATGATGTTTCCTTGACAGGAGCGCGAGGTACAAGACCGAAATGTGATAGTGCTGATGGCAGGACTGATAAACTGTGGGGGGACAACTGGGCAAGTAGAGTGGGTGGACTCAAACTTCCTTTGTTCAGAGTATGATAATGGAAATGATCTGGCAGCATATGAAACTGACTCAGGGGAAAGGGATCATAGCTGTAATGGATCTGGGGGAATAACTGGCTGAGGGAGACTCAAGCTGGTGTAACGTGGCAGGAGACTGCAGAATACTCTGAACAAAGGCGACCTAATTGGGGGTGCTGCCGAGACGATAGATCAAAGTGCCAAGAGGCACGGGAGGATACTTCTTCATGGGTTAAGGAACTAGAAGAAGTGTGTGGATAAAATGCTACTGTCGTGTGGATTTTACGAGCCCAGGACAGTTCATGCTCGTGGTTGCTTTCAATTTTAAGGAGTCTGAAAGCGATAAGAAGACTCTGAGGTAGTGGAATGGTACTGTCGTGTGGATTTTACGAGCCCAGGACAGTGCATGCTCGTGGTTGCTTTCAATTTTAGAGAGTCTGAAAGCAAGTAAGAAGACTCCAGGGGGTTGCTTTTTCGTAGATTTAGTCTCCAAGGCCCAAAGAAGCATAAAAGGATGCAATGAAGAACTCTTCTAGCCGGTGTGACTAGAGTATTCCTTTTTCGTAATTAGTCTACCAGGTCCGGAAAAGGGTTAAACTTATACCAGATAGACGCCCTTTCAGGTACTTTAACGAGCATGAAAGGAAGCAAGATTGCTCGGCGATCTTTTCATTCTTTTAGGAGTCAGAAAAGAGCTTAACGGAAACTCCCTAAGTGCCTTTTTCGTAAAGGACTTGTCCGGCCCGAAAAAGGGAAAAAATTATACCGAACAAAAGGAATGGCCAGGCAAGGAGGAAGTGTTCAATCAAGGTTTAGGAATGATGACCAAGAACGAGGGTAGGTGGGAACACTGATGGACCTCCTTGCAGGGTAGATGAAATGGTGGCAAAATAACGAAACATTTGCAGTATGACAGGAGTGAATGGCTCATGTAAAAATGTGGAACAATCCGATGGCAGCCGATGTGGCACGCAAACCGAGGCAGCAAGGTGTTGGGACACAATGTTGAAATTGTACCAAGTGAGAGCGAGAAATGATCTCAAGCATCATCACGGGCTCGGAAAAATGAATCCGGCGATATAAAGGATGTTAAAAACGGGTGGCGGCCGATGTGGCACGCAAACCGAGGTGACGGGGGCCTTTTGAAAAACGCCCGGAAAAACTGGAGGTGAGAGCGAGAAATGATCTCTAGCATCATCACCAGCTCGGAAAAATGAATCCGATGATATAAAACATGTGAAAAACGGAGAACGGCCGATGTGGCACGCAGACCGAGGCGACTAGTGGCGTCTGAAAAATGGGTAAAAAAAATGACAGGACAAAAATAATGCAACGAGGTGACCATTATGACGGTCACGTCGCGCTGATTCCAGTGGTGGAAACGGTTGGTAAAACGGATGTCGTATGGAGCCAGAATGACCAAAACAAGAAAAAGTCAACTGACTATAAATAGTGGTGGGTCAACATGACATGTGTCATTTGTACTTTGTTGACTTTGACTTGTGAGGTGAGTGTACCAGAGCTTAGGTGGCATTTCTGGACGATCCGTCTGGCTGTTTGCAGATCCGCGAGATACAGGTATTTCGTGAAACTTATACCTGCATATTTTTTCGGGTTGGGGGTTGGGTAGTGGGTCCCAGGGTTGACTTGTACGGTCCACGTGGGGTGGACCGCGGGTTAGGTGGATGAAACCGCGGTGGAAGACCGCGAGTTTCGGGCCGAACCATGCGGTTGGAGACCGCGAGTTCCAAGGAGGAACACGCGGTTCCCAACCGCGGGTTTAGGGCTTGACAGGCGCGGTTGGGAACCGCGACTATGTGCCTGACAGCCGCGGTCGAAAACCGCGGCAAGAAACCCGAAAGCCGCGGTTTTGGGCCGAGCTTTTAGGGCTTGTTTGGGGGGAGAAAAGTAGTTTGCTTAAGTTGTCATGAGACTGATGAGTTCACTTTGTGTGATTGGCAGGATGCCCCAGGTTCTGTGGAGAGAGCGGGAGATCCCTGATGATACGATGCGTTTCATCCGAGAGAACCGCCATGTGCGGTCAGTGCTGGGGTTGTGCGGACTTTTGAAGTTCGCACAGATACCTATGATACGGACAGCAACATTGTTGCTGAACCGTCTGATCAGCTTCTGGGAGCCGGACATACAGGCGTTCCGGGTACAGGGGGAGAGGGTAGACCTTACCCTTACTGATGTTTATTTTCTGACGGGGTTACCCTGCTTGGGCAGGGTGGCAGATACACAGCCGCGGGTTGCCGCGGACGTCGACATGGAGGACATGTTGGAGAGGTACTGTGGGCAGGACGCGAGGGTGCATAGGAATGCACTCCTGGTTAGGGACCTACAGGAGCCGGCAGTGCAGGCCATGGCGGCGTGTATGGTGAGGGTATTGGGTTCCCAGTCGCCGGAGAAGGTGTCTGGGGGTCAGATGCAGATGGTAGAGCGCGTCTTAGATGGGACGTACTATGCCTGGGGCCAGATGTTCCTGACCTGCGTTCAGCGACAGCTGACGGCAGCGAAGGAAGATGGCAAGGGTTTTTGCTTTGGGTCCTTCCTATGTGCCTTCTTTATGGAGAGGGTACCCACACTGCGGCCACGGGTGCCGATTAGGGCAGGAGGGATGAGGGAGCCGAGGATGGTCCGTTGGGGTGAGATGATGCGCCGCCGTGGTGGTGGCGACGTGGGCAGGTATTTTACGCAGGAGTTGTACCTGCAGTGGCTCCAGATACCGTTGACGCTGGACGACTTCCCGTATCGAGACATGGACTTCACGGGAGATCCGGAGGCGCCACGAGCACCAGGACAGGCATGGGGTCCCGATGGTACGTATGTGTTTTTATTTCATGTTATGTATGTCAATTTCTTAGGGATATGATAGTTGATAGATATACTGTGACTGACATATGGTTGATTGTGCAGATGTGGGACCGAGGCCACCTCCAGGGTATGTGGCGCGGCAGGGTATTGTGGCCGTTCCAGCTCTGCCTGGACGAGGAGAGGTGCGGCGCCGGGACCCAGAGGTGACTCTAGAGTCTGTACGGGAGCTGCTAGATCGGTTATTGATAGGAGTGACCGACGAGGGTTGGCGAGATGTCGATCCGGATGTGGTACGGGATTGCATGGGGGCACCCCGTGAGTTTAGGTCCATCGCGATTCGGGTGGCGATTTTGGTGGACCGGGCTCGGGCACAGGAGGCCAGAGGCGAGGAGGACTTGCCGGAGGAGGAGCGAGGGGAGGACTCAGAGGCAGCCGATGCTGGCAGTGATGCAGGATACGACTCTCATTAGGGAGTGCAGGGGACTCCCCCCGAGTTTTGTAGCTACGGCATGTATGTAGATGAGGTTGTAGGCATGTATAGCCATTTTTTGTATAGCTGAGTACAGGGGTACTTAGGACATGTATATTTTTTGAGAGATATATATATGCACGTGGATGCACCTTTTTATATGATGTGGTTTTATTTGTACGCACGTGGATGCGCTTTATGTGTTTATGAGATGTTTATGTTGCACGTGGATGCAAGTAGGTTAGGATGTTAGGCACGTGGATGCCCCTTGTGCATTTTATGTGATATGACATGATATTTGTTTGTTTAGGCACGTGGATGCCCCTATGGATATGTATGTGGTATATGTACAAGGATGCAAATGTAGATGTGATGCAAATGTAGATGTGATGCAAATCTTTTTGGGTTTTTATATGTACTTTTATGAGATGCTATGGGATGATGATGCATGATGTTACATGGTGTGATTGATATGCCAGTCTAGGATGTTGTTGGCCATTTGGTCGGCGACACGATTTTGAGCTCTGGGGACATGTGTGAATGTGATGGATTCAAATTGTCGACTGAGTTGTTTTGTGCGCAGGAATTTTCTAAAAAGGCAAGGATCACGCACCTGGTAGCAGTTGTTGAGCTGGGAGACAAGTAGCTGGGAGTCCAGGAACACATGAAGGTGACTGATGCCCATTTGGAGGGCGGCGGTCAGGAGACCGGTCACGGCATCATACTCCGCCTGGTTATTGGTAGCAGCGCCTATACATATTCCGTCAAGGTGAATCATCTCGTTGGAAGGGGAGTACAAGACCCATGCTGCAGAAGCCAGGTTGGGAGACCAGCGGCTTGCGCCGTCAGCGAAGCCAGTGTAACTAGGTGGAAGATGGTCCATCTGTAGTCATGCAGAAAGGATGAATGTAAGATGATGGTAAAAAAGTGAAAAACAAAAAGAGAGCAAACTGTACAATGCGGACCAAAATGGGGCCGCAAATTATTCTATGGATAGAGATTCCGCAGGATGCAACCCACCAGGGGGGTTGCGTAAAGGGAGGTCTTGAGAGTTGGTTTCAGTAAGAACATGGAGTTCCTCTGGCCGTGTGTCGATGTGATGTTTGAGAATGGCGGTGTCGAAACCGGGCATTCCGTTAGAGGGCCAAGCAAAGACATCACGGAATTTTTGGAAGAGTTGTATATAATCCTCAATCTCCCGCTCGCTGCAGGAGGCTCCTAAAGTGATGAGTTCAGGGGCAGATCCTGGGAACTTTGAGGGAGGAAGAGGATGTTGTTTTTGACGAACGGGGGTTACATCAGGCCATGTGTCAATGTGGTGCTCTATAATTGCAGGATCAAGACCAGGCATTTCGGTATAAGACCAGGCAAAGACATCACGGAATTCTTTGAAAAGGTGTATGTAGTCCTCAATCTCTTGTTTACTGCAGAATGCTCCTAAAGTAATGAGTTCAGGGGCACGACCTGGAGCAGCAATATCAACTTGGATGACAGGTGAGATGTTGGCCATGTTGCCCTCCTCGAAGGCATCAGGAGCAGGAATAGGGTCCTTGAACCAGTCGACCTTGGTGGGGAGGAAGTCTTTGGATTCGACCGCGTATTGGGTAGCGGTGCTAGAGGAAGACGCTTCTGGGATAAAATAGGAACGGTGGTGCATATCATCCCAAGGATAATTCGGGGCAGTAAGGGCCTCAAGAATCTCCTCATCAGTACGGAAATTTTGCGTCGTCAAATCGGTTGACGAGGGAGTAGTGGTGGAAGAGATCATATAGATGGTATTAACCTCTCCGGAAGGTGAAGAGTCTGGGGGGTAGATCTCCTCAATGGTAGGTGGTGCCGTCTCAAGATCCAGATTGTTCATCTCATAGAGAGCCGCTCTGTAATCCGGGAGATCGGGACAATGATGTGAATAATGCCCGTAAATACCGCATATGGCGCAGGAGTGGTTGGTACGTAGGGACTTATCTTTAGGCTTGGGAGTGGGATTGAGTTCGACAGTTGGGATGTTAGGATCGTCGTCTAGCATCTGCATGTGCTTCTGTAATGCTGGTAACTGTGGGCATTGGTGGGTCGCATGGCCCAACTCGTCGCACAGCGAGCATTTGGGAGGAGCACGAAAGACTGGAGGGTTTTTAACTGTCTTTGGAGGTGGTACGGCAGTGTAAGGTTGGGGACCTCTGCCCCCAGTGGGTTTGGGAGTAGGAGGAGGTGTCGTGGAGGACGAAGGGGTAGAGACACCGGGAGGTGGCTGAGTGGTAGTAGCCATGGGTTGCACCGGCTGGAGGACGACATCTGGTGTCGGCGGGCGAACGGGAGGCGAAAGATACCATACAGGTAATCCCAAGGTTAACCCAGGGAGGCTAAGGGTAGCCATGACCGGGGCGCTTACTACTCCCGATGGAGGGACTAGGAAGGGGATCGTATGGATCGGTGTAACACCAATGTGGCTAGGTACCAATGGTGGTTTTGGCAACAAGGGTGGTTGAGTATTAGGTGGTAGATTGTCGTGGGACAAGGTACATAAGTCAGACATTTCGGGCGTAGATGACGGCGGAGGAATGGATTGAAAGGTGGAGGTCATCGGCGCGTCTGAGTAGACTCCAGGCCCCGTAGAGGAAACAAACGAGGTGGTGGCAGGAGAAACAGGTTGTTCAACCATGGGGAGAACATTTTCCGGTGCCGCGGGAGCACTGGGATCATAGTAGGTGAGCTGGTCAATCTTAACCACGCGTCCTTCATGGGGGAACATCATGGTGCGAAAGACAGAAGAGGCAACCGCCCGCATGGCATACATGTAGCTGCGGCCAAGTAGAAGGTTGTAATCCAATTGGGCATTGATTACCTCTATGTCAATAAGAACTGTTTTACCACCTAACTGGACAGGAACGTTGGGCAGGAGGCCTTGGGGCTGGGCCGAACGACCGTCATAGGCACGTAACGCAGTGGTGGACTGCTGGAGAGGAGGGGATCCTAGTTTCTGCCATACAAATGTAGACATAACGCATGTGGAAGCACCCTCATCGATGATGCACCGATGGATAACAAGATTCCTAACGGAGACTGTAACTTGGAAGGCTAAGCTGGAAGGTAGGCGTGGTTCAGACTGGTCTAAATCAAACGCCATCAAATGTGAATCAGTTGGGTCAATCCCCCCGATGGCGGAAAGTAAAGTCTTGCGCTGGGAAGGGCAGTTCTTCAAGACTTCTAACGCAGACATGGCTGCGGGAGATTGGGCTAGGTCGTCTACAATGTTGTAGTTTGACGCAGCACGTGCATTAGGGTTATTGTTGATTCGGCGCAGTGGGAAACGAGGTGCTTTTGCAGCGCCGTCTGTGGGAGGCGGAGGGATACGTAACGCCTGATCGGTGAGGTGGGCGTTAGTAGTTTTATCCGTGGGAGTGGCTTCAGAGGTGGAGCCATATTGGTTCCGACGGGTCTGTAGGTTGACGTCAGCTGATGACATCATCAGTAAGTGGTGGGTACCTGAGTCAAACATGGGTTGATCAGGGGCAGCGTAGGTGATCTGTTGTTGTTGGGGTTGCACGTTAGCTTGAGGGGCCAACGGCTGAGTGTTCACCACGCCTTGGGTCGGTAAGGGGTTTTGCAGCACCAAAGGGGGTTGCTGAGGTTGGGGGGGGTTGGGCGGTGCTTGGGGAGCCGCCTGCCCTTGGCGATGGGCCTCGTCAACCCAAAGCTGCCGAGCTCGCTCCAAGTGTGGGCAAGCATGGGTGTAATGTCCATAGACCCCGCAAATAGAACAAGGGTGGTTTGTTCGCAGATTGGGGTTTTTGGCCTGCTTGGGCGGGCGATCGGGGTTTTGATTAGCGGGGGCCGCATTATTGTTGTCAGGGGGATTAGCCGGTTGACCAGCTTGGTCTGCAGGTTGGTTGTTTCCCCGATTACGGCCCTTGCCGCGGTTCTGTTGGCCCTGGTTACGTTGGTTATTCTGGTTTTGCTGCGGGTTGTGTTGGGCGTAAACTTGCCCTTGGGCAGCAGGTGGATTTTGAGGTTGCGCAGGTGCTGGAGCAGGCTGCGGAGGATGATATGCAGGTTGAGGCTGAGCAGGTGCAGCAACTTGAGGGGGTTGCTGATAGGACTGCGGAGCCGGTTGTGGATGTGCCGCAGGGGCTGCCTGGGGCGGATAATAAGCTGGTGGGGCTGGTGAAGGCGCAGGAGCTGGGGCAGCCTGCTGATGGTAGTAAGGCTGAGGGGCGACTGGAGGAGCATAAGCAGGAGTCGCATACCCGAAGCACTGTGGTGGACATGAGGGCCCATGGGAATGGTGATGTGTCATGGGAGCATATGAATTGGTTGCTCCAGACTGTGAAGTAGCCCGCGATAGGTCGGGGCCAGGGGTAGGACGTGCTATAGAAAATGGTTGGGGATGCGAAGAAACACGGCCAATGATACCATCTGCAGCGTGGGATGCCCCCGGCGCATCGTGATGGGAGGACTCGCCGCGAGGGGCGTCAGGTATAATGGTATAAAGGTAACCCGACTGGGCGTAAATGAGGTCGAACTGCTGTGCCTTAAGGATGGCCTCTTCTTCAGACTGGGGTCTTTCTGAAGCTACATCCTTAGCGATGACAGGAAGCAGGGACTTGAGGAACCAATCGAGGAAGATACGGTCATCTAGTTTAATCTTGCATAAGCTACGGCGTCTACGCCACTCATGGATGTGGTCCGTGATATGGGTAGCCGTGTTTTGTCTACAAGATAGAAGGATCTCAACGCCCGCGTCATAGCGGACTGGCAACTGGAAGAACTGCAGGAAGGTCGAGGCCAGGGAAGAAAAGGTGGCGTGGGTCCCATGAGGCTGCTCAATATACCACTTGGCTGCAGAGCCCGTGAAAGTGCGCTGTAAGAGACGGAGGCGAACAGAGTCATCCACAATGGAGTTAGAGGAACACCATAGGTGGAAAGACATGATGTGGTTCTGTGGGTCCTCACCGGCCTTACCCTCGAATTTAGGGATGTCAGAGGGTAGTTTGGTAGGCATATGAGGCCACATAGGGTCGTGTCGAATAGGATCGTTGGTCAATCTGGCCAGGTCAGGTAGGTTGAGGCTAGCCATGAATGGCAAACTGGAAGAAGGCTGCGACACAGTAGTGCTATGGACCAAGTTGGGGCCAGTGCCCCCAAGTGGAGGGACAAGATTTAGGGTGGTGCCCCCAAGTGGGGGAACTGAGGTAGTGGAGGATGGTCCAGCACCACCATGGGTAGTGTGAGCCTCTGATGTAGTGGGGATAGGTATTCCTGCTGTGGGAATAGGTACCGTGAGGGGAACGGTAGATGGTTGCCCCATGGAGGGCATACCAAAAACAGGTGTAGTAACTGGTGTAGTAGTGGTGGATATGCCACCAATGGTCCCTATGACAAATGGAGTGGAAGTCGTACCAGCCATGGGGCTAGTAGGGGCAGTATAAATAGGGTTCTCAGACTCTTCGTCAGAATCAGAGGTAAAGTAAGGTGCGTCACTATCTGGTGACGGAGACCTACGTCGCTGACGGGTGGAGTCAAGTGACAAGGCTCTAGATCTGTGATGAGTGGTATCAACGGACAATGATCGGAATCTATGACGAGTGGTGTCGAGAGAACCGTGCTGTGGGGGCTCGCCCCTGAGGCGCCGAGAATGTCTCGGGGACTCAATGGTGACAGATGGTGTCTAAATCTCTGTGGGTTGAGGTGAGTATGAAAACAGCTCAAAAATCCTAATGCAACCGAGTGTGCAGAAGGAGAGCTAAAAAGCAAGGCACTCAGGCCAACAACCAACTCAAAACACCCACTGCAACAGCTGTGCTACAATAGGTGGAGAAACAACAAAGATGGTCAGAATACCAACAAGCAGCAGGCTTCCTAGAAAAGAAAAATGGTGGACTCACTAGACCAAGGGAGGTAAAGGAGCATGCAAACACCTAGCTAACAGTATTCTGACTTAACTAAACATATCCTCTGCAAGGTGATGAAATCCAAGTCAGACAATATGAGTAGGAAAGCCAAGTGGCTATGATATCCCCCTACCGGGAGGGATACCGGGTAGTCAATCCTAGAAGAATGGCAACTAAGATACCCCGTTCATGACACGTCCAGAAAGGTGAATCTGCCGTTTAGTTCGTTGACCGCAATACCCCTATACAGGGATATCCCGCGAACCGCGAAAGGTAGCCCTTCGGTTACTGAATGGAGTGCGGTATTCCACTCAGGCCTCCGGAACCAGTCTCCCGACTTCAACCCTCCTAAGGGAGAGGCCCTCTGATAAACTGGTCGTGACCGTGCCAAAAAGTACTAGGGGATTTTGGTTCCCTAGTTGGACAACAACTATGTCTCAAGTGAAATGACCAAGGGGTGTTATTGGAAGCCTATCCCCCTGATCCTACCTAACTACAATGATTCTTTAGTGTTCCCCAAGTGGGGTTAGAATGTTGGTTTAGTTAGGTACTTTTTAAGGCTCACTTGATTTAATGTGACAGAGTGTGTGCTCGTGAGGTGTTGAACCCAAAAACAGAAGTGCCACAAGGGAGGGCAACTTCCAATCTATCAATAATGCTGAAATTGATTCTTTTAATTGGCAAAATTTTCTGAAAATAAAAATACTGAAATTTTAAAAAGATTCTGTAAAAGGAACAGAAATTATGTTGCAGAAAGGCTGTAAGGAAGTAGGCTGCAGGTGGGACAGAGGGCTGTTCAAATGCAGAAAATATTGCAGCAAGAGGGGCTGGGCTCAAAAACAGAAAAAGAGCAGAAATCAGACCGCGGGTCTGTGGCGGGTCAGAACAGGCCGACCGCGGGTTTGAGGGCAACAGCGGCGTTCAGGTCGCGGCTATCGGGCCAATAGTTGCAGTCGGGACGCAGGAAACAGAAGACAAGGCACAGTCGGGTCGCGGCTATCTGGCCAACAGTGGCAGTCGGGACGCAGGAACAATGGAAAAAACAGACAGTCGGGTCGCGGCTAAAAGGCTAACAAGCGCAGTCGGGACGCCCGAAAGAGGCAAAAAACCGCAGTCGGGACGCGTGAACAAGGCCGAAAGGCGCAGTCAGATCGCGGCAAACAGGCTGATTAGCCACGGTCGGATCGCAGGTAACAGACTTGAATCCGCCGACTGAGCGTCGGAAGCAGTCTGAGAGCCACGGTCGGATCGCGGGTAAAGGTCTGAAAGGCGCGGTCGGGACGCGACTGTGGAGGAAAAATACGCGGTATGCAGCGGCCGAAAGGGACAGCCGAAAGAAAAAATTTAAAAACGGAAACCAGAAATTCGAAAACTAGGGGAGTCGCCAAAACTGTAGCTAGGGTTTTACCCCTAGCTTGTGCCAATGAGCACCTACTAAGGAGAATGGACTCCTTAGTAGCAGTTCAGTATATTAAACTAATAATGCAATAAACAAAACATTAAATTATTTCTAATACAAGCATTAAGCATAAACACCAAAATGAAAGAATGTCTTTGTATTGATGTTACCTTGAGTGTCAAGGTTGGTGAAGCCCTTTGCAGTGTCCAAGAGGATGCTCCAAGCTCCAAGAATGCTCCTTCTCCTTCTCCAATGTTGGGGATGGGCCAAAGGTGGCTCTCAAGGTGAAACTAGTTCAAAGGTGGACTAGGGTTTCGAGAGAGATTTTGGCAGAGTAAGGGTGCTTGTGATTGTGGATATGGAATAAGGGATCTCCATCACCTATTTATAGTTTTTTGGTGGTGGAGTGCTGGCCCATGGTTTTAGGAAACACATGGTTTTATGCAGCTGTATAGGGTTTTTTCTTCCTTTTCCTCATTATTTTATATTTTTATTCCCTTTTTAGGGGATTTTTGCTATTTTTGGAGGAAAAGGGGGTTTTTTAGCCTTTTTTAGGCTATTTTGATGGTTTTTTGGCCTTTTGGAGGCATTTTAGGCCTTTTGGAGGCTTTTTAATGGGTTTTTTTTGGATTTTTAATGGAAATATGGTAGGAAAATGGACAAATGAGTCATGTAATGTGGTAAATGAGCTAGTGAGCACTTTTTGGGTGTTAACAATGTGCCCTCCACTGAGCCTCCTTCATTCAGTTAGTGTCTCCATATGCCAGTTACATTCAGTTACACCTACCACACTCAGTTAGACTGAGTTTGACTAACGGTTGACAGTTACTTGTGCATTGATGACTCCACCGATGATGAGATAGACTACTAGTTGTGCTTCGATGACACTCCAGTGATCTTTTGATCACTCCATGAAGGCTAATTCGAATTTCCACCTTAGGCATTCGAATACTCATGCATTGTACTATTTATTTGTCCATATTGTGATTAATTAATTAGTGTGTGTGAAATATTTTTGCTTCTATCCGAGTTCTACTGTATTATTATTCTGTTGCTCATTATACTGCATTGATCGCTCTTCTTTTATTTTCCTGCTTAATCATAATTACTCTTGTCAGGTATACATCATCTCTTAGATTTTCTATGAGGATTTTCACATGGTATTAGAGCGAGATGAGAGTATTGTTTATCTCCATTCCTGAGAGTTTATTGTAGGTTATTATCAAGATTTCGAGTGCAGCAATTGCAGCAGTTTCTTCATTTTTGCATCAATAGCAGTTGCAGATATTCTCTATTGTTTTTGCAGGTCTTCTACAACTTCAATCTTCTCAGAATAAATCTATTCTCTTTCTCCATTCAACCATGATCCTTGTTTTCCATTCAACTATGATGAATGGAAACCACTGATGATAGAACAATTGAAGAAAAATGGTCTCTTTGATCATTGTTTTGAAAGAGAGTTTGAATCCTATGATGAAGAGAGTGATTGGTTAGGTAAAGGTGAAACAACTTATGCAGTCATGATGTATGTTATACCTCAATGCGTGTTCTATGACCTCCCTGATATTTTACCACCAAAAGAGTTATGGGCTCACCTAGATGTAATATTTGGTAGACAGAATGAAGGGATTGGTCCAAACCCTTTCGAGAACAAGCAAAGTGATGCATTTTCCCTCCTTGATGATCTCATTGATCATGAACCAGTATCAAACACATATCATATTGAATTTGTCCACAAAGAACTTGTAGATTCTACACTCATGCTCCAAATTTCTTCTCTTTTTGTGCCAGCTCACACTCTAGATATTGCAGAAGGTCCTAAATCCTCTCTTGCACCAGAGTCTATTGGTTTGCATCATGATTACATGATTATTTCATAGGTGAAATCAGTTATTGTTGGTAATGCATTCACTCTCCTCAAGCAATCACCTCTTATTTACTACTATATTATCATTATTCCATGCTTTGAGAAGGTTATTGAAGAATATGGCCATTGCCACCCGCTTGGGATAATTTCTCATGCATCTACTGGTTTTGATCTTACCTATTATGGTTCAAAGGAGATCTCAAGAAACCATTGCCATTTGCTTGAGATAATCTCTCATGCATTTACTGGTTTTGATCTCACCTCTCATGGTTCAAAGGAGATCTCAAGAAACCATGATTCAAGTCTTGGATCTAATTTGGATTCTAAGCAATTACTACTTGGGATAATTTCTCATGCTGTGAGGCACCTGCAACAATTAATTAACAAGAATACGCGAAATAGCGGAAATGACAAAACTCAGAATCAATTTTGTATTGATCACAGGCCACTTCGAGGGGGCAACCTCCTTTGAGCAAGCTCAATACAATTAACTTCATGGTGCCTTCATAGGTCTCAACACACACTTATATACTAATTCTAGGTGCCAATACTATGGGTCAAAACCATGGGCCGTTACAAACTATGGATTAACAATACTACGGGCGGCTTACAAAGCATATGCGCCAACAACAATAACACAAACTATTGATTAACAAATACTACGGGATGACTTACAAAGCATATGCGTCCAACAACAACATACTAACAAAGTAAAGACATGGGTTCCTAACATCCCCTCCCCCTTAAAAAAAGCTTTGTCCTCAAAGCTTTAGATGTGGAACTTGTTGTTGAATCTGAAGGAGTGGTTCCCATGTAGCATCCTCTGGTTGCATGCCGTGCCATTGAATTAAGACCTCTGTGATAGAATGAGAGCGAAGCTGAAGCGTGCGCCGATTGAGGATGGCCTCTGGCTCCAAAAGGATGGATCCTTCATTATCCAGTTCGGGTAAAATCGTTTGGCCGCTGATGTTGGTGCCAAGAACTTTCTTCAAACAAGAGACATGAAAGACTAGATGAATGCGGGAAGAAGGAGGAAGTTCCAATTTATAAGCAACGGACCCAATCCTCTGAAGAATCCGATATGGCCCATAGAAATTTGGAGCGAGCTTATGACGCCCTTTGAGTTTCAAGGAGGATTGTTTGTACGGCTGGAGACGAAGAAAAACCATATCGCCAACTTGAAAAGTGCGCTCCGAACGGTGCTGATTAGCTTGTTGCTTCATGCGATTTCTTGCCATGTGAAGATTGTCCTACAAAATGTCAAGAATCTGATCGCGGTTGCGAAGGACCTTGTCAACTTCCTGAACTGGTGAACTGGTGGGGGTGTATGGAAGAAGAGCTAGAGGTGCCTGACCGTAGACTGCTTCATATGGGGTCATTTTAGAGGTAGTATGGTAAGAGGTATTGTACCACCATGCAGCGAGATGGAGCCACTTTTCCCACTGATGTTGTTGTTCCGAGGTGAAGCAACGAAGATAAGTTTCCAAGCATTTATTGACAATTTCAGTCTGACCATCTATTTGTAGGTGATACCCTGAACTCATCTTCAGTTTGGTGCCAGTGTGGCGAAATAGTTCTGTCCAGAAATGACCAGTGAAAGTCGCATCATGATCAGAGACAATGGAAGAAGGGATGCCATGAAGATGAAAGATCCGGTCCATAAAAATTTGAGCAACAGAGGAGGCTGTATAGGGATGGCTGAGAGCGCAAAAATGACTATATTTGGAGAGACGATCAACCACAACGAGAATCACTGTCTTCCCGCCAGATTTAGGGAGCCTTTCAATGAAATCCATAGAAATATCTATCCAAATCCGTGTAGGTATGGGCAAGGGTTCAAGCAATCCTGGAAGGAGTGTTGTTTCACCCTTATTGCGCTGACAGGTATCACATTCGGCCACCATCTGTTGAATTGTCCTTTTCATGCCCTGCCAAAAGAAGTTACGCCGTGCTCGTTCATATGTATTGAGGAACCTAGAGTGCCCGGCCGATGGAGAAGCATGGAGTTCATAGAAGACAGCCTGTTGAAGATCTGTGCTCTAGGGAAGCACCAGACGACCCTTGTATCGTAGAGAAGCACCATCCCAAGAGTAATGTGGGACAGCAGAAGGATTGTTGGTCAAGCGTTGGATGATCTGAGATAAGGAAGAGTCATTGACGTAACCCTGTTGAACAGATTGCAACCAATTTGGAATAAGCATAGAAATAGCTGAAAGAGAACCTTGGGCATCAAATGTGCGAGAAAGAGCATCTGCCACAGTATTGCCTTTACCCTTCTTGTAAGTGATCTCGTAGTCATAACCCATGAGTTTGCTAACCCATTTCTGTTGTGTCGGGGAGGAGACACGCTGGTCCAAGAAGTACTTCAGACTCTGGTGATCAGTCTTGATGCAGAAATGATTCCCTAATAGGTATGGATGCCACTTCTGTACTGCATGCAAAATAGCCATCATTTCCTTCTCATAGGTAGAGGTAGCTAAATTCTTACCTGAAAGGGCTTTGCTGGTGAACGCGATGGGGTGTTCATCTTGAATGAGAACAACACCAAGTCCATTGCCGCAAGCATCACTCTCAATAGTGAAGGGCTTGGAAAAATCGGGCATAGCTAGCATAGGTGTAATACACATAGCTTGTTTTAGTTTGTCAAATGCACACTGAGCATCAGGTGTCCATGTAAAAGCATCTTTTTTTTAATAGAGCATTTAATGGAGCTACAATCTTCCCATAATCCTTGACAAACTTGCGGTAGTAGCCAGTCAACCCCAAAAAACCACGAAGGCTCTTGAGTGTCTGAGGATGTGGCCAATTGTTCATGGCCTCGATTTTGGCAGGATCCACGCGAACCCCTTGTGCTGAGATAATGTGCCCGAGATACTCAACTTCCTTTTGTCCAAAAACACATTTAGATTGCTTGGCATGGAGATGATGGTCAGAGAAAAGTTGCATGACAAGATCCAAATGCTGGAGATGTTCATCCCATGTTTTACTGTAGATGAGGATATCATCAAAGAATACAAGAATGAATTTCCGCAAGTAGGGTCGAAATATTTTATTCATTAAGGCCTGGAATGTGGAAGGAGCATTAGTGAGGCCAAAGGGCATGACCAGAAACTCATAATGGCCATCATGTGTGCGAAAAGCTGTTTTAGGAATATCATCCTCATGAACCCGAATTTGATGATACCCAGAACGAAGATCCAACTTGGAGAAAAAGTGAGCCCCATGAAGCTCATCAAGAAGCTCATCAACAACAGGAATTGGAAACTTATCCTTGATGGTGAGGTGATTAAGTGCTCGGAATTCAATGCAGAGGTGCCATGACCCATCTTTTTTGCGGACAAGAATAACTGGAGAAGAAAAGGAACTAGTGCTTGGGCGAATAATACCTTGCTTCAATAAGTCTCGAACAAGCATTTCAATCTACATTTTTTGGTGAAATGGGTAGCGATAGGGCCTGATGTTGGGAGGAACGCTGCCAGGAAGGAGCTGAATACGATGGTCTTCTGGCCTAGAAGGTGGTAATCCCACTGGTTCAGCAAAGACACCTGTATATCGATCCAGAATTTGTTGTAGATCCAAAGGAGTAGTGGAAACCGCTGATGGTTGCATCTGGATGGAATGAATCTGAGCGATGACACCATGTGAACTCTTCTTGAGGAGTTTTTCCATGCGATGTGAACTGATGATGCTAAGAGAACTTGGTTGTAATCCTGTCAATGTGTGTTTGTGTCCATTGAGGGAAAACTGCATCCAAAGTTCGGCAAAATCCCATAAGATAGGGCCGAGTGTGCGTAGCCATTGAGCGCCCAAAACCACATCGCATCCACCTAAGGGCAAGGCAAACATGTCAAAGCGCAAGATATAATCTCCCATAGAGATACGCACATTTCGACACTTCCCTTTGCAAGGTAAGGTGCCCCCATTGGCAATAATGACTTCAAAGTTGGAGCAAGGATGGATAAAACAATCAGCTTGTTTGGCGATCCGAGGGTCAATGAAATTATGAGTGCGACCAGAATCAATGAGGATTGTAAGAGGAAGCTTCTTGAAGTAACCCCTGACCCGCATTGTTTGGGGGGTGGTGATTCCAGCTAAAGCATGGAGAGATATCTCTGGCTGGTCATCCTGAGACGGAGGGTCAATAGGCGGTTCCTGACTGTCGACCGGAGCATCCAGTGTTTCTGGATCTTCGTCACCCATTTCATAGGCAGGCGGAGACTCCACATCCAGGAGATAGAGCTTTTGCTGAACACATCTATGTCCCCGAGTGAATTTCTCATCACAATTATAGAAAAGCCCCTTTTCTCTACGTGCTTGCATCTCTATTTCAGACAAATGCTTGATAGGAGTCGGTCAAGGAGCCTGCGGTATACGTGGTCGTTGAGAACCCATATTTCGGAAGGGAACAAAAGTGGGCTTGGAGCGTTGTTGGGCTGCAAGCTTGTCTTCTGCCAACTTAGCCAACCCGAGTGCTTCCATCATTGTGTTGGGGAAGAACATTTTGACCTCAGAGCGAATGGCATCCTTTAGACCACTGATAAAACAACTCCGGTAAAATTCATCAGATAATCCTTCGGTGTGGTTGGCTAGATTCTCAAATTCGGTTTGATACTCTCTCACAGTGCCAGTTTGGCGAAGTTTAGTGAGGGCTCCTGTGAAGTCATCAAAAGCACTAGGACCAAATCGTTGCAAAAGGAGCTGGCAAAAGTCTGGCCAGTTGGGCTCTGGATGAGCCTTGATATACCAGCGGTACCATTGAAGAGATTCCTGTTCCAAATGAAAGGATGCCAGTGGAACTTTGTTGACATCAAAAGTATTATGCAGACTGAAATACTGTTCTGCACGATAGATCCATCCAGTTGGATCGGTACCATTGAAGCGAGGAAAATCAAGCTTCGGACCACGGAAGTTGCTGGAAGCAGAGAACCCATTGTCTACTGAAGACTCGGACTGTCGTTTGTTGTTCATAGCTGAATGTTCAAGATGGAGACCGAGAAATTTTTCATCCAGATCCTGGAGTTTGGCTTGGATGGCTGCAAGTGCTTCCTCCATGGTTTTCGCTCCTGCACGGGTGACAACCATAACCAGGATTTTTTTTTTTTTTTTTTACTGGGTAGGAAAACAAAAACAGGAACTACTTCAGTAAGGGAAAATTTGGATTTGGGAAAAAATCAGAAGGGTAATTGGGGTTTGACTAAATTTTGGACACTGTTGGATAGATAGGGAAGCAAAAATGAGGATTTCAGAAGCGGGGTGAAAGAATGGGAAAATTTTGCAGAGGGGAATAAAGAAGCAGAATTCAGAAAGGAACTCTGTGGTAAAATTTGAAGGTGATTGGGTGAAATCTGAGGAATTTATGGCAAACCCTAAAAATAGACAAATGTGGGATTTTGGGCTTTGGGAAGGGGAATTGAGGATAGGGTCCTCAGGACTGAAATATGCAGAATGGGATGGCAGGGGTTTCCCGAAAATTTCAAGGGAAACAGAGTAAAAATAAGGGAGATATGGAGAAAATACTGAATTTTATACTCTTTTTTTTTTTTAATTTTTTAATTTTTTTATCTCAGACTGGAGCGGCTACGGCTCGAAAGAAATCTGGAACAGCGTCGAATGGACTGAAAATAGTTAAATCTGGAACGGCTTGCAAAATAGATCTGAAACGGCGCAACAGTGATCGACAATAGTTCAACTGAAAGTAGATATGGACCCCAGGTATGTGCGGCTTCCTAACAGTTCAGGGGTTTCACTCGGCCACCAATGCTGTCTGATGACTTGCGTATTGGGGAAATACCCCTCACTCCATGGCTCAGGTAAAACTGATAACCGCTTTTCCACAAACGACAGCTCTTGGTTTACCTCATGGGTGGGAACTAGTCAATCAGGTAGGGGTCGTTGCCCTTTTCGCTGGCAGGTCCTCTCAATGGGCCAACTACTTCAGGGTTCCTGTGGTACTCCTCACAATGAGTTTTAGGGCTTATGCCCAAGTACTTCCCACAGTTAAGCGGATGGGGATTATTCCCAAATCCGAACCTGCAACAGATGCAAAAAAAAAAAAAAATTGGCAGAAATTTCACCCAGCGAGCCCAAGAAAGTGCTCTGATACCAGATGTGAGGCACCTGCAACTATTAATTAACAAGAATACGCGAAATAGCAGAAATGACAGAACTCAGAATCACTTTTGTATTGATCACAGGCCACTTCGAGGGGGCAACCTCCTTTGAGTAAGCTCAATACAATTAACTTCACGGTGCCTTCATAGGTCTCAACACACACTTATATACTAATTCTAGGCGCCAATACTATGGGTCGAAACCATGGGCCGTTACAAACTATGGATTAACAATACTACGGGCGGCTTACAAAGCATATGCGCCAACAACAATAACACAAACTATTGATTAACAAATACTACGGGACGACTTACAAAGCATATGCGTCCAACAACAACATACTAACAAAGTAAAGACATGGGTTCCTAACACATGCATATGATAGTTTTGGTCTCACCCCTACTGGTTCAAAGAAGATCTCAAGAAACTATTGATCAAGTCTTAAATCTGATTTGGATTTCAAGCAATCATTATCATTTGATGGTTCCTTTTGGCATAATCTCACCCATGATGGCATATTCATGTTTTTGATCCTATCTCAACTGATTCGAATCACAGGTTCAAGGATCATCCTCATACTTTTGGATTTGTTCACATCACATTCGATCTGAAGAGCAAGTACAAGCACATGCTTTTTGAGCATGATCCACTTCTTCCCAAGAAGAAGATACCTCGAGACATATGACCAAGGATCACACTTGCTTGAGTTTGGAGAATTTATTTTTGTGTGTGCCTTACAGTCTGTTTTGAGGAAGGGGTATTTTTCCCATGAAATTTTCCCCACTTCCTTGGGTTATTGACTGTTATTATTCATTGTATTGGGTGACCTTTGGTCTTAGTTACCAGGGCCCAGGATCGATTAAGGGGGGTTGTTAGGATATTCCTATACTCCATCCTAGTCCCACTAGTATTTTGATCATTTACATTTTCAGTCATGCATGCACTTTTAGGGTTTGCATGCATCATTTAGGGTTTGCATGCATTCCAGTCATCAGTCCCAACACCTAGCCCTTAGATAGCTAGCCCCCGAAGCTTCCTTCCACTCCGTTTCAGCCCTCCTAGCCTGTCATGCGCCCTTCTTTCACCTACTGCATGAGAAGGGTGCCTTTCTCACCTACCAGTCCAGTTTACTTCAGTTATCCACCAGTATTTCCTTGATTTGAGGCCAGACTGACTCCTCACTGCTGTTATCACTTTGATTGACCTCCGATGAGACATGACTACCTGTTCAGACTCCAGTTAGCTCCTCATGTGCCCTCGACTGAGCCTCCTTCATTCAGTTAGTGTCTCCATGTGCCCGTTACACCTACCACACTCACTTAGACTGAGTTTGACTGATGGTTGATAGTTACTTGTGCATTGATGACTTCATCGATGATGAGATAGACTACTATTTGTGCTTCGATGACACTCCAGTGATCTTTTGATCACTCCATGAAGGCTAATTCGAATTGCCACCTTAGGCAATCGAATCCTCATGCATTGTACTATTTATTTGTCCATATTGTGATTAATTAATTAGTGTGTGTGAAGTTGTTGTAGAAATTTCTCCCTACGGATAGGTAGAAACTCTCTTAGGTTAAAGTAGACTTTAACTGACTCTAAACTAAGACAAAAGATAACAAATGCTACCTTGAATTCCTAGATCTAAACAGACATTTCAAGATTAAACTGCTGAAAGAAACAGAAGAGATCTAACTAACCTTCAATTCAATTGCTCGTCCTAATGGTTGCTCCAATTTCCAAGTCCTTGCGAATGAACCTGTCAGAATGAAACCAAGATACAAGCATATACGATTCTCTAGCAACTTGAAATATGAGTTAGAATCTAAATCTATAACAGATACAAATCATATAATTGAAACAAAATCAACACACATGATTTGGGAAACAAGACAAGTTATGTTCTATTACAAACTTGAATTCACTTACAATGGTTGCTTGATATTCAAGCCAACTCCCAGCTCCAAGTGCTTTCTTCTCTAGCTATCTCCACAAAGATTCAAGATCATAAGTTTGATGTCTCCAAGAGTCCTCCCCTTTGCTCATGGAATGCCTCTCTCTTATAGTGTGTAGTAGGGTTAACCATCAAGAGAGAAGAATGGATCTTGGGAATGTTTAGTGGATCAGGCCCACTAATCTGAGAAGGTGATTTAGGATTGAATCAGGGATACCAATCCTAAAAAATCTCTCGAAGATCAAGATCCCATAAGCCATGGAAAAAAGGCTAAAAAGGGAGTACCGAGCCTCTTAAACTGATCATAGCGCGGTAGTACTGCGTGGCAGAGAAAGAGCATAGCGCGGTAGTGTGGACTACTACGCACCTAAGCTGGAGTAAGGCGCAGTAGTGTAGGTATATGAAGTCTCAGTTGGGTTGATTCTTGACAGGATAGGTTTGTCTTCAAGGATCACTCATCATTTTTCTCTTCTGGATGTTTTAAGCGGTAGGGGAAGTGTTATCAACTATTTTTATGGCAAAGATGCAACACTGTGAAATATGGAGGTATAACAGATGCCCCCTAAAGTGTGAGGTCAGAAGGGACTGATGGCCAAAAGACTTTACAAATACTATGTGGAGATAGCATCGAGGAGAGCAACAAGGAGCTGAAACATAAACAAAATGTCAGATATACCATCGAGGCGGGCATTCCCATGCTAGGAAACAATTGACTCAAAGCATGGCTGCCGACCAATACATTGCAGATCCATGAGTACTGAGATGATATAGACTATAGACAAATCATGGCTACTATGAACAAGCGTAGATCCATGAGACAGTGACGACACAGCCACAACCAATACAAAAGTGGATCTGTGTGATAATAGAAAGGACATCTCCATCGCAACCTGGACGCAATCAAGTCACAAAGGTGCGCCCAGGGTCTTGTATTCAATCGCAAATGATACGAATCTAGCCATGTGATTACAAGGTGCTGAAGTCGAACATGGTAGAAACCATTCAATTACTGGTCAATGATGTGAACCATTAACAAATGCAAGGGAAATCACCAATGATGACGATGATCCCCAAGGTATTTGTAGTTCATCTCAACGAAATGCGAATGAATGGGTTGATGTCGAGCATTCGAGAGATCGTTCGATCAGAGGTCAATGATGTAAACCTACTGTCGAACATGAGGAAACCTGCCATTGAGGCATGCAGGTGCCAAGGTACTAATGGTTGATTCCTAAGTCCAATTCCCGGATAGTGATTTGGTGCCGATGGGAATAGACTCATTGAAGGTGGGCCATAATGATTCCCACATCATCGACACGAAATCAGAATGAAAAGATAGTATAGGACGATAGAACATGTACTGACACAACGGAGGTCTGACACAATGAATGACTCTAAACAATACAACCCTTTGAACATATAACGACATGCAAAAGAACTTGGCAGCAGGGATTATTGATAGCAGAGGATAGACACCGAACGAATAGGCTCGTGGCCAGAGAGATGACTCAAGATGATGACCATAACTCAATGAAAATAGATACCCAAAATAGACAAGGGAAAGACACATGCCATGTTCAAAGGTGATGACTGACAAGCTGCCAAAATAAACTCAACTTGTTTCCCATATTCCCCCGACATGATAGACGAGTACCTCTTTGTTGTTTTTCGAGCTTGAAGAGGATAACAGATGCTCGGTATAGCTCATCTCATAGATGAGTCCAATCTCACATGTTTTATGAACCTAAGAAAGGAGGGGTTCGTCCAGAAGTGGGTCCTTCGATGTCAAATTTAATGAGTCCAAGGAAGGAAAAATCGGTAGTTTTTCAAATTTCGAGAGCCTGAAAAACTTAAAGAAGGCTCCAAAGTGTACTTTTTCGTAAATTTAGTCCCTCGATCCCAAAAAAGTGTAAAAAAATTCCCGAGAGAACTCTCCCAGCCAAAAAATGACTGAGGTATACCTTTCTCGTAAATAGTCTAGACGGGCCGAAAAAGGGGTAACCTATCACCGAATAGATGATCATTCAAATACTTTTACAAGTGTGAAAGAGTCAAGATCACTTGGCAATCTTTTCAATTTTAGGGAGTCTGAAAAGAGCTTAACTATGGACTCCAATGGTCTTTTTCATAATTTTTAATTATTCTGGTCTGAAAAAAGAATAAAATACAACCAGGATAATACTTTCCTCATCGTTTAACGAGCATGAGTAAAGCTTACTAAGCTCGGCACCATTTACTTAATTTTGACAAGCGTGACATGGGTGTAAAAGCGCTTGGAATCTTTTTCAAGTTTTAATCGAGAGCACAAAAAAGATAAAGTAGGCTCAAAATGAAGTGTTAAGATTCAATATGCTAAGACAGAAAATAGCAGCATTACATTCCATTTCACAATAATAGCATATACAGGATCACTGAAGAAACAACAAGCATAGCATAAACACAAGAGACAGAGATTTATCCTGGGAAACCCTCATGGGGTAGAAAACCCAGCAAAGCTTCCTCAATATAGATGACCAGCATTATACAAAGATGAAACCCTGAGACATGATCTCCTCCTCCACAATAGCAGACCTCTCCTCCACAAGTGCGCTATCCTCAAGTGAGTGAGTGTGTGTCAAACGAGGAACACACCTCCTCTATTTATACACTACTCTGACACATCTTTTACACAAGTACACGTAGGCTCGTATTTAACCAATGGGTTAAATACCCCACTAGAACTGACTGGGCCGACCCCTCTAGGGTGGTCTAATAACCCTTTGACCCACATAACACATAAAGGGCCGACCTCCACTAGGGAAGTCTAATAACCCAAGTTACCACATTCTGACGAAGGAATAAACATCTCCGGATATACAATAAGATCTTTACGGAGGAATGAAACATCTCCGGAATAATAAAGTACAATTATAATATTCTTTGAAGTTACAATATCTCAACACTCCCCCTTAACGAGAAGGATATTATAACAACATCTGCACGAGCAAGGAGTCATCAACATCATACATGATACATCTATAAATCATTGGAAGCTTTCTCAACATCATCAGTAACTCAACCAGTTACTGGAACATCAACATCATCAGAGTTGATAGTACTCAATCATCAGCATCGTCAACACACGATCAACAGCATCGTCATCACACGATCATCAGCATCACGATCAACATCGTCATCACATGATCATCAGCATCATGATCAACATCGTCATCACAGGATCATCAGCATCGTCATCACACGATCATCAGCATCGTCATCATACGATCATCAGCATCGTCATCATACGATCATCAGCATCACGATCAACATCGTCATCACACGATCATCAACATCACGATCAACATCATCATCACATGATCATCAGCATCGTCATCACACGATCATCAGCATCGTCATCATACGATCATTAGCATCGTCATCATACGATCATCAGCATCATCATCACACGATCAATCCAGTTCTCTATGTCCAAGGATGATGCAAACCAATCATGTACCTTTTGAACCAAAGTCCAGGGACGATCCAGTCCTATCATGTACCTTTTGAACCGAAGTCTAGGGACGATCCAGTCCTATCATGTTCTCGGAGACCACAAGTCTACGGCTCAGTTTACAGGACCAAAGTCCAAGGATGATCCAATCCTTACCATACATTTAGGACAACATCCAAGGATGACTTAATCCTCAACCATTCATTTAGGACCACGTCCGAGGATGACTTAATCCTCCACCGTACATTTAGGACCATGTCCAAGGATGACTTAATCCTCCACCGTACATTTAGGACCACGTCCAAGGATGACTTAATCCTCCACCGTGCATTTAGGACCACGTCCAAGGATGACTTAATCCTCCACCGTGCATTTAGGACCACGTCCAAGGATGACTTAATCCTCCACCGTGCATTTAGGACCACGTCCAAGGATGACTTAATACTCCACCGTGCATTTAGGACCTACGTCCAAGGATGACTTAATCCTCCACCATACATTTAGGACCACGTCCAAGGATGACTTAATCCTCCACCGTACATTTAGGACCACGTCCAAGGATGACTTAATCCTCCACCGTACATTTAGGACCACGTCCAAGGATGACTTAATCCTCAACCGTGCATTTAGGACCTATGTCCAAGGATGACTTAATCCTCAACCGTGCATTTAGGACCTACGTCCAAGGATGACTTAATCCCTCACCGTCCACCAAGGACTTCATTCTCGAAGACTTACGTCTATGGCTCTTCTTTAGGACTGAAGTCCAGGAATGATCCAATCCCTTCACATGTTCACCAAGAACTTCATTTTCGAAGACATACGTCTACGGCTCTTCTTTAGGACTGAAGTCCAGGAATGATCCAATCCCTTTACATGTTCACCAAGAACTTTATTTTCGAAGACATACGTCTACGGTTTTTCTTTAGGACTGAAGTCCAGGAATGATCCAATCCCTTCACATGTTCACCAAGAACTTTATTTTCGAAGACATACGTCTACGGCTCTTCTTTAGGACTGAAGTCCAGGAATGATTCAATCCCTTCACAACATGTATAGCAAAACATGTATCCTCATCATCAAAACATGTATAACCACAACATGTATCATCATCATCAAAACATGTATAACCACAACATGTATCATTATCATCAAAACATGTAGAACCACAACATGTATCATTATCATCAAAACATGTATAACCATAACATGTATCATCATCATCAAAACATGTATAACCACAACATGTATCATCATCATCAAAACATGTATAAGCACAACATGTGTCATCATCATCAAGACATGTATAACCACAACATGTATCATCATCATCAAAACATATATAACCACATGTATCATCATCATCAAAAAAACTATTATCAAAGGCATGTATACATCTAGCATTTATTCTCACTAATACATCTAACATCAAAACATGTATACATCACATCATCAAAATAAAGAATATAAGAGTCCTAAAGCTAAATAATTCTAGGTGACTAAGTGCAATGAATGGGTAACCTCATCATTGATGAAATAGACTTGTTATCAGATACTATGCTACTCCCCCTTTCGAGGAGAGTTCTTTTGAACTATACTAAGCTTGTCTCGAAAGTATTCAAACTTCACTCGAGACAGAGGTTTAGTCAAGATAACAACAATCTGATCATCAGTACTTATATATACGAGCTTGATAGCTCCTCTTTGCACCATATCTCGTATATAGAAGTATCGGATCTCTATGTGTTTTGACTTATCGTGGAACACAGGATTTTCAGTCATCTTAATGCAGCTTTGAATGTCACACATAATCATAGTGGAATTCATTTCTAAGTCAAACACTCCATATAATAGCTTCTAAAGCCACACTGCTTCACAGCTGGCAGAGCAGACAGCTATATATATATATATATATATATATATTCTGCTTCAGCAGTACTGAGAGCCACACTAGATTGTTCCTTGCTGAACCATGAGATCATGGCAGATTCAAGACTATAACATCCACCTGATGTACTCTTTCTGTCTGAGGCACTTCCTGCCCAATCAGAATCTGAGTAACCATGTAAACGGAGTTCATGACCTCCAAGATAATATAGACCAAAATTTATTGTACCTTTTAGGTACCTTACTACATGCTTTGTAGTTATTAAGTGAACCTTTCTAGGTTCTACTAGATACTGACTTAGGGTATTTGCAGCAAAGCATATATCTGGCCTAGTATTTGTTAAATACATCAATGACCTAATGAATTGTCTATATAGGGTTAGGTCCACTAAATACGATGAGTCATTAACTAATACCTTCAAGTTGGAGTCTATGGGAGTGGCCATGGCTTTATACTCCAACATATCAAATCTTTTTAGAAACTTCACAGCATACTTACCTTGATTTAAAAGATTCCTTTTGGATCTTGCCATACTTCTAGACCTAAGAAGTAGTGCATTAATCCGAGATCTATCATTTTCATTTCTGCAGCCATTTTCATGATCTGTTTCTCATTCCTTGTCAGAAAGAGATCATCGTCATACAATAATGGTATGATAGGTTCATCATCCACAACCTTAAGGTAAAGGTTAGGAACAACTTTACTTCTAGTAAAGCCCAAGCTTTGTCATGAAGCTGTCAATTGTCCATTATTCACACTCTGCATTGAATGATCTTCTGCATATCTATCTGTGCCATTTCTCGTCAGATGGGTCTACTAATATGAGCCTCAAAATCATTCGAACTCTGTGGTGAGTTCCTTCTTGCATCCATGTCATATGTGTATAGAACCCATATTCAACCTTGTAGAAAAGGTTGAGATCCACATCACCCATGATGATCATTAAGATCATCAATTGACTACCGATCCTGGGAACCCATACAAAACCTGATTACATAATTAAGAGAATGGTCTTATCTAGTCCCTTGGAGCAAAACATCTCATCATGATTCTCTTCCTCTTTCTAAGAGAATCTCTTAACCATAAGCTTTCTATAGTGTGTTCGATTTGTAAATCTTTTGTTGAACATCCATCGCTTGTTCAGAGTTCATCATTCATCGTGATCTTTCCTACAAATCAAAATTAAGTACATGATTAGTAATACTTCATAATCATCAAATCATATTTGACATGATAACATATTATGCATACAGATATCATTTACATAGTTATGCAACTATTTTGACCAATACTTTGGCACAACACTTTCCCATATCCTGTATGCATACAGTGGCTATCTAGATGCCTTCCATCTCTACCAGAACATACTATCGAGAGTGTGCACAGCTCTCAGCATGTCAGCAAAGAGGTTTCATTCTGGACAAGCAACAATGGAATGTTTGTCCAACTTACCAATCATATGCATATTAATAGTATACTGTTCAATGCTTTATGAATGTTTACACTCAGCATGATATATTCTAGGAATACAAATATGCATACAAGCAATATCATTTACTATTTCTAATAACAACTCAAATACTTATCTTTTATGTTTGTGTGGTTGCCTCCCGCTTGATCTTCTGTATGTCTTCTGAACTTCTATTCATTATGTACCACTGTGCATGCTCAAGTGTACACTAGTGTCATCCTCATGATCTCATACACAAACATACATTCATTAGTATATTCTCAATAATATCAAAACATTCTAATTCTAAATAATCTTGAATATGTACAGTCATGATCATTAGTATTCAGGGTTTCAAGGAAGTCTTCTTTTACTCATGCATGTTCTTGTTTGATCTAGTTAGTTAAATCATCAACCAAGATAAGAGACATAATATGCATAAGTCCTTGATTACTAACCAATCATACCAAGTATACTTACACAAGGTAAGATTCTAACATGACATAGGAAAACATACCTGGATTAGTATACCTGCTTAGTTATGTACAACATACCTAAACAATCTCTTCAATGATTTAGAGATCCTAAGCTAGAACCTGCATGTCTCGTAGGTTAAACATAATATAACAAAGTCATACATACCTCGTGAGTCTTTGTCTTCATGTTGTCATGGTCATGGAACTTGATTTGTCTTTTGTAATGTACCTGTGTCTTGTTAGCAGACAACATCAACCTCACACAACACCATAATGCATAAGTACAATCATATAGCCCTAATCAATGAATGTCTTTAATCATTCACATGCATTCATATTGTTACTAGGGTGATAAGACAATTAATAACATTAATCAAGATTGTACTAATAAATAACATGAAGACAAACACATTATGAACTTAATCAAGAATCAGATTTCAAGGCATACCTGAACCTCCTTAAGTCATACCTGTCAAGACTTTTTGTAGTCTTCTTATGTAAGGCCTTAGCCTCAACTCCCCCTGAAACTTGATCTGGAGCTTGATTAGGGTTTGCTAGAGAAACCCTAAAAATTCAATCTTTGACTTTCACACTTCTGAATGGATGAAAGAATATGTCTTGCTGAGCTGATCAAACTGGCATACTTCAATTTTGGAATCTCCAAAAATTTGACCCCTCAAAATTGCCTTTGAACCTTCTGGATCTTCTGGACAGGACCCCGAACTAGGGTTTGATGAAGCCCACCCTTATGTCCAATCAAAAGGTTCGATCCAAGGCTCTAAACTCTTATTTTTCTGAGGAGCTTCCAGCCGTGGTTACAGACTTCAAAAATTCCAACTTTTGCTGAAGCCCTAATTTTCCATTTTTCTGATCAAAATCCTGAACTAGGGTTTGATCAAGCCCGGTCTTCTACCCAACCAAAAATTTCGATCTTAGTCTCTAAATTTCAATTTTCTAGAGTAGCATTCATTCATGGACTCTGATTCCAAAAATTCTAACTTTCTCCGAAACCCTAAATTCCGGAAGCCATGAGTAAAGGTGCTCCAAAAATAATTATGTTTTGACAGAAATATGCACCTGATTGTTTCTGCTATAACTCTAAAATTTTTGCTCCACAGGGTCTGAAACCTTTTTTTTTGCAGTAGCCTGACCTGTCATCTTTCCATCCTGACAGGTATGACCTCAATTGGGTTTTCTGAGAGAGAGTTATGCCAAGTGTCGCAACGTGACCTGTTTATGGGATAAAACAAGAGAGCGGACTTGTACGGCATGCCACGTGTCACTATTTAAACTTCGGCCTCTAAACACTTTTACTGAGATAGCCAGACCTGTTATCTTTCCATCCTGATAGGTCTGACCTCAATTGGACTCTCTGAGAGAGAGTTATGCCAAGTGTCGCAACGTGACCTGTTTATGGGATAAAACAAGAGAACGCACTTGTACGGCGTTGCACGTGTCACTGGTTCACCTTCGGCCTCTGAAAACGTTTCCTAAGATATTACCGTCTGTGTACTACCTGTCACTTTTTATGAAATTTCATTTGGAGCTTCCTATCCCAAGTTATGACCTTTTTCCCAAGGTCACCTGATTTTGACTGAGATCTGGAAGAGGCAAAAACCCTAACTTGTACTGATCATAACTTATAAAGTACAACGAATCTGAGGATTCCCTTTGGACACAAGGTACCTGGGGATGTTATATTCAACCTGTAAACTTTTCAGATCCTAAACCTTTGCCAAAATGTATTTATAGCGAAAGTGCCACGATGACTGGTTTATGCTATGTAAAACCCTAACCTTCAAATTGTCGTAAGTAAAGCAAGTGTCATAAGTGCCATACCTTGTCTTCCTTCAGGTTAGCTCTGATACCATGTTAATATTTAATATGCTAAGACATAAAATAGCAGCATTACATTCCATTTCACAATAACAGCATATACAGGATCACTGAAGAAACAACAAGCATAGCATAAACACAAGAGACAGAGATTTATCCTGGGAAACCCTCATGGGGTAGAAAACCCAGCAAAGCTTCCTCAATATAGATGACCAGCAATATACAAAGATGAAACCCTGAGAGATGATCTCCTCCTCCACAATAGCAGACCTCTCCTCCACAAGTGCGCTATCCTCAAGTGAGTGAGTGTGTGTCAAATGAGGAACACACCTCCTCTATTTATACACTACTCTGACACATCTTTTACACAAGTACACGTAGGCTCGTATTTAACCAATGGGTTAAATACCCCACTACAACTGACTGGGCCGACCCCTCTAGGGTGGTCTAATAACCCTTTGACCCACATAACACATAAAGGGCCGACCTCCACTAGGGAAGTCTAATAACCCAAGTTACCACATTCTGATGGAGGAATAAACATCTCCGAATATACAATAAGATCTTTACGGAGGAATGAAACATCTCCGGAATAATAAAGTACAATTATAATATTCTTTGAAGTGACAATATCTCAACATGAAGGTCAAACAATAAATGAATGCCAGTGTGAACATTTTTTAAAGGAGGCCCTATCAACAAATGCTCATGGAACCAGATATTAGTAATGTGAAATGGGTTTTAATTTAACCAGATAAAATAATGAGTAAAAAATAAGTGAAAAAGTTATATAAAGGATGGGTAAATATGGAAAGTTACCATTTCACTTGTGCATTTGCCAAAAGAGGAGATTTTACCCATTGAGGAGAAAAAACTTCAAGAGTTCATATTTGGAGATACGGAGCATCGTTTCAACAGCCGTCTGCGCCAGTTAAGAGCTTTCAAGCCCCTCTTTCATTTCATATATGAATAACTTGATTTCAGTAGGGAAAAAAAATTTGTTGGGCGAGCCCTATTAGGCAATTTTTGCCTTCTATAGTACCGTGCGGGAGCTATATCGGGAAGCGCGGTACTGTGCAATAGTACCACACTGTAGAGTTGAACAGGGGCACGGTACTGTGCAGTACCGCGCAGTCGCACTTCCCCCGGGCGCGATAGTGGTGATTTTTAAGATGACAAAATTAGTTTTTCTCAAATTTTTAGCTGAGATCAAGTTGTTAAATGATTAATGAATGTTTCCTATGACCTTTTGTAGGTGTCTGCAACTTGTTTGGAGCAAAATGGTGCATTGGAAAGAAAGAGAGCATGAAGCGGATAATTTGTTGGCCGAAGATGACCAAGAGACCTTGACTGCATTGCGGGAATGTGGTTTGTTGAAATTCTTCAAGACCAAAGGTATCTGTAAGAAGGAAAAACTTCTCACCCACCTTATTCAAATGTGGGACCCCGACATTCAAGCTTTCCGAGTGGGAGAACACACCCTCGAGATTGAACTCGAGGACATTTATTTCCTCACGGGCCTCTCGAAAAGAGGATCCCGGGTGAGTTTTACTAGGTTCATAGCCTCAGAGGTGTGTGTCAAACGAGGAACACACCTCCTCTATTTATACACTACTCTGACACATCTTTTACACAAGTACACGTAGGCTCGTATTTAACCAATGGGTTAAATACCCCACTAGAACTGACTGGGCCGACCCCTCTAGGGTGGTCTAATAACCCTTTGACCCACATAACACATAAAGGGCCGACCTCCACTAGGGAAGTCTAATAACCCAAGTTACCACATTCTGACGAAGGAATAAACATCTCCGGATATACAATAAGATCTTTACGGAGGAATGAAACATCTCCGGAATAATAAAGTACAATTATAATATTCTTTGAAGTTACAATATCTCAACACTCCCCCTTAACGAGAAGGATATTATAACAACATCTGCACGAGCAAGGAGTCATCAACATCATACATGATACATCTATAAATCATTGGAAGCTTTCTCAACATCATCAGTAACTCAACCAGTTACTGGAACATCAACATCATCAGAGTTGATAGTACTCAATCATCAGCATCGTCAACACACGATCAACAGCATCGTCATCACACGATCATCAGCATCACGATCAACATCGTCATCACATGATCATCAGCATCATGATCAACATCGTCATCACAGGATCATCAGCATCGTCATCACACGATCATCAGCATCGTCATCATACGATCATCAGCATCGTCATCATACGATCATCAGCATCACGATCAACATCGTCATCACACGATCATCAACATCACGATCAACATCATCATCACATGATCATCAGCATCGTCATCACACGATCATCAGCATCGTCATCATACGATCATTAGCATCGTCATCATACGATCATCAGCATCATCATCACACGATCAATCCAGTTCTCTATGTCCAAGGATGATGCAAACCAATCATGTACCTTTTGAACCAAAGTCCAGGGACGATCCAGTCCTATCATGTACCTTTTGAACCGAAGTCTAGGGACGATCCAGTCCTATCATGTTCTCGGAGACCACAAGTCTACGGCTCAGTTTACAGGACCAAAGTCCAAGGATGATCCAATCCTTACCATACATTTAGGACAACATCCAAGGATGACTTAATCCTCAACCATTCATTTAGGACCACGTCGGAGGATGACTTAATCCTCCACCGTACATTTAGGACCATGTCCAAGGATGACTTAATCCTCCACCGTACATTTAGGACCACGTCCAAGGATGACTTAATCCTCCACCGTGCATTTAGGACCACGTCCAAGGATGACTTAATCCTCCACCGTGCATTTAGGACCACGTCCAAGGATGACTTAATCCTCCACCGTGCATTTAGGACCACGTCCAAGGATGACTTAATACTCCACCGTGCATTTAGGACCTACGTCCAAGGATGACTTAATCCTCCACCATACATTTAGGACCACGTCCAAGGATGACTTAATCCTCCACCGTACATTTAGGACCACGTCCAAGGATGACTTAATCCTCCACCGTACATTTAGGACCACGTCCAAGGATGACTTAATCCTCAACCGTGCATTTAGGACCTATGTCCAAGGATGACTTAATCCTCAACCGTGCATTTAGGACCTACGTCCAAGGATGACTTAATCCCTCACCGTCCACCAAGGACTTCATTCTCGAAGACTTACGTCTATGGCTCTTCTTTAGGACTGAAGTCCAGGAATGATCCAATCCCTTCACATGTTCACCAAGAACTTCATTTTCGAAGACATACGTCTACGGCTCTTCTTTAGGACTGAAGTCCAGGAATGATCCAATCCCTTTACATGTTCACCAAGAACTTTATTTTCGAAGACATACGTCTACGGTTTTTCTTTAGGACTGAAGTCCAGGAATGATCCAATCCCTTCACATGTTCACCAAGAACTTTATTTTCGAAGACATACGTCTACGGCTCTTCTTTAGGACTGAAGTCCAGGAATGATTCAATCCCTTCACAACATGTATAGCAAAACATGTATCCTCATCATCAAAACATGTATAACCACAACATGTATCATCATCATCAAAACATGTATAACCACAACATGTATCATTATCATCAAAACATGTAGAACCACAACATGTATCATTATCATCAAAACATGTATAACCATAACATGTATCATCATCATCAAAACATGTATAACCACAACATGTATCATCATCATCAAAACATGTATAAGCACAACATGTGTCATCATCATCAAGACATGTATAACCACAACATGTATCATCATCATCAAAACATATATAACCACATGTATCATCATCATCAAAAAAACTATTATCAAAGGCATGTATACATCTAGCATTTATTCTCACTAATACATCTAACATCAAAACATGTATACATCACATCATCAAAATAAAGAATATAAGAGTCCTAAAGCTAAATAATTCTAGGTGACTAAGTGCAATGAATGGGTAACCTCATCATTGATGAAATAGACTTGTTATCAGATACTATGCTACTCCCCCTTTCGAGGAGAGTTCTTTTGAACTATACTAAGCTTGTCTCGAAAGTATTCAAACTTCACTCGAGACAGAGGTTTAGTCAAGATAACAACAATCTGATCATCAGTACTTATATATACGAGCTTGATAGCTCCTCTTTGCACCATATCTCGTATATAGAAGTATCGGATCTCTATGTGTTTTGACTTATCGTGGAACACAGGATTTTCAGTCATCTTAATGCAGCTTTGAATGTCACACATAATCATAGTGGAATTCATTTCTAAGTCAAACACTCCATATAATAGCTTCTAAAGCCACACTGCTTCACAGCTGGCAGAGCAGACAGCTATATATATATATATATATATATATATTCTGCTTCAGCAGTACTGAGAGCCACACTAGATTGTTCCTTGCTGAACCATGAGATCATGGCAGATTCAAGACTATAACATCCACCTGATGTACTCTTTCTGTCTGAGGCACTTCCTGCCCAATCAGAATCTGAGTAACCATGTAAACGGAGTTCATGACCTCCAAGATAATATAGACCAAAATTTATTGTACCTTTTAGGTACCTTACTACATGCTTTGTAGTTATTAAGTGAACCTTTCTAGGTTCTACTAGATACTGACTTAGGGTATTTGCAGCAAAGCATATATCTGGCCTAGTATTTGTTAAATACATCAATGACCTAATGAATTGTCTATATAGGGTTAGGTCCACTAAATACGATGAGTCATTAACTAATACCTTCAAGTTGGAGTCTATGGGAGTGGCCATGGCTTTATACTCCAACATATCAAATCTTTTTAGAAACTTCACAGCATACTTACCTTGATTTAAAAGATTCCTTTTGGATCTTGCCATACTTCTAGACCTAAGAAGTAGTGCATTAATCCGAGATCTATCATTTTCATTTCTGCAGCCATTTTCATGATCTGTTTCTCATTCCTTGTCAGAAAGAGATCATCGTCATACAATAATGGTATGATAGGTTCATCATCCACAACCTTAAGGTAAAGGTTAGGAACAACTTTACTTCTAGTAAAGCCCAAGCTTTGTCATGAAGCTGTCAATTGTCCATTATTCACACTCTGCATTGAATGATCTTCTGCATATCTATCTGTGCCATTTCTCGTCAGATGGGTCTACTAATATGAGCCTCAAAATCATTCGAACTCTGTGGTGAGTTCCTTCTTGCATCCATGTCATATGTGTATAGAACCCATATTCAACCTTGTAGAAAAGGTTGAGATCCACATCACCCATGATGATCATTAAGATCATCAATTGACTACCGATCCTGGGAACCCATACAAAACCTGATTACATAATTAAGAGAATGGTCTTATCTAGTCCCTTGGAGCAAAACATCTCATCATGATTCTCTTCCTCTTTCTAAGAGAATCTCTTAACCATAAGCTTTCTATAGTGTGTTCGATTTGTAAATCTTTTGTTGAACATCCATCGCTTGTTCAGAGTTCATCATTCATCGTGATCTTTCCTACAAATCAAAATTAAGTACATGATTAGTAATACTTCATAATCATCAAATCATATTTGACATGATAACATATTATGCATACAGATATCATTTACATAGTTATGCAACTATTTTGACCAATACTTTGGCACAACACTTTCCCATATCCTGTATGCATACAGTGGCTATCTAGATGCCTTCCATCTCTACCAGAACATACTATCGAGAGTGTGCACAGCTCTCAGCATGTCAGCAAAGAGGTTTCATTCTGGACAAGCAACAATGGAATGTTTGTCCAACTTACCAATCATATGCATATTAATAGTATACTGTTCAATGCTTTATGAATGTTTACACTCAGCATGATATATTCTAGGAATACAAATATGCATACAAGCAATATCATTTACTATTTCTAATAACAACTCAAATACTTATCTTTTATGTTTGTGTGGTTGCCTCCCGCTTGATCTTCTGTATGTCTTCTGAACTTCTATTCATTATGTACCACTGTGCATGCTCAAGTGTACACTAGTGTCATCCTCATGATCTCATACACAAACATACATTCATTAGTATATTCTCAATAATATCAAAACATTCTAATTCTAAATAATCTTGAATATGTACAGTCATGATCATTAGTATTCAGGGTTTCAAGGAAGTCTTCTTTTACTCATGCATGTTCTTGTTTGATCTAGTTAGTTAAATCATCAACCAAGATAAGAGACATAATATGCATAAGTCCTTGATTACTAACCAATCATACCAAGTATACTTACACAAGGTAAGATTCTAACATGACATAGGAAAACATACCTGGATTAGTATACCTGCTTAGTTATGTACAACATACCTAAACAATCTCTTCAATGATTTAGAGATCCTAAGCTAGAACCTGCATGTCTCGTAGGTTAAACATAATATAACAAAGTCATACATACCTCGTGAGTCTTTGTCTTCATGTTGTCATGGTCATGGAACTTGATTTGTCTTTTGTAATGTACCTGTGTCTTGTTAGCAGACAACATCAACCTCACACAACACCATAATGCATAAGTACAATCATATAGCCCTAATCAATGAATGTCTTTAATCATTCACATGCATTCATATTGTTACTAGGGTGATAAGACAATTAATAACATTAATCAAGATTGTACTAATAAATAACATGAAGACAAACACATTATGAACTTAATCAAGAATCAGATTTCAAGGCATACCTGAACCTCCTTAAGTCATACCTGTCAAGACTTTTTGTAGTCTTCTTATGTAAGGCCTTAGCCTCAACTCCCCCTGAAACTTGATCTGGAGCTTGATTAGGGTTTGCTAGAGAAACCCTAAAAATTCAATCTTTGACTTTCACACTTCTGAATGGATGAAAGAATATGTCTTGCTGAGCTGATCAAACTGGCATACTTCAATTTTGGAATCTCCAAAAATTTGACCCCTCAAAATTGCCTTTGAACCTTCTGGATCTTCTGGACAGGACCCCGAACTAGGGTTTGATGAAGCCCACCCTTATGTCCAATCAAAAGGTTCGATCCAAGGCTCTAAACTCTTATTTTTCTGAGGAGCTTCCAGCCGTGGTTACAGACTTCAAAAATTCCAACTTTTGCTGAAGCCCTAATTTTCCATTTTTCTGATCAAAATCCTGAACTAGGGTTTGATCAAGCCCGGTCTTCTACCCAACCAAAAATTTCGATCTTAGTCTCTAAATTTCAATTTTCTAGAGTAGCATTCATTCATGGACTCTGATTCCAAAAATTCTAACTTTCTCCGAAACCCTAAATTCCGGAAGCCATGAGTAAAGGTGCTCCAAAAATAATTATGTTTTGACAGAAATATGCACCTGATTGTTTCTGCTATAACTCTAAAATTTTTGCTCCACAGGGTCTGAAACCTTTTTTTTTGCAGTAGCCTGACCTGTCATCTTTCCATCCTGACAGGTATGACCTCAATTGGGTTTTCTGAGAGAGAGTTATGCCAAGTGTCGCAACGTGACCTGTTTATGGGATAAAACAAGAGAGCGGACTTGTACGGCATGCCACGTGTCACTATTTAAACTTCGGCCTCTAAACACTTTTACTGAGATAGCCAGACCTGTTATCTTTCCATCCTGATAGGTCTGACCTCAATTGGACTCTCTGAGAGAGAGTTATGCCAAGTGTCGCAACGTGACCTGTTTATGGGATAAAACAAGAGAACGCACTTGTACGGCGTTGCACGTGTCACTGGTTCACCTTCGGCCTCTGAAAACGTTTCCTAAGATATTACCGTCTGTGTACTACCTGTCACGTTTTATGAAATTTCATTTGGATCTTCCTATCCCAAGTTATGACCTTTTTCCCAAGGTCACCTGATTTTGACTGAGATCTGGAAGAGGCAAAAACCCTAACTTGTACTGATCATAACTTATAAAGTACAACGAATCTGAGGATTCCCTTTGGACACAAGGTACCTGGGGATGTTATATTCAACCTGTAAACTTTTCAGATCCTAAAACTTCGCCAAAATGTATTTATAGCGAAAGTGCCACGATGACTGGTTTATGCTATGTAAAACCCTAACCTTCAAATTGTCGTAAGTAAAGCAAGTGTCATAAGTGCCATACCTTGTCTTCCTTCAGGTTAGCTCTGATACCATGTTAATATTTAATATGCTAAGACATAAAATAGCAGCATTACATTCCATTTCACAATAACAGCATATACAGGATCACTGAAGAAACAACAAGCATAGCATAAACACAAGAGACAGAGATTTATCCTGGGAAACCCTCATGGGGTAGAAAACCCAGCAAAGCTTCCTCAATATAGATGACCAGCAATATACAAAGATGAAACCCTGAGAGATGATCTCCTCCTCCACAATAGCAGACCTCTCCTCCACAAGTGCGCTATCCTCAAGTGAGTGAGTGTGTGTCAAATGAGGAACACACCTCCTCTATTTATACACTACTCTGACACATCTTTTACACAAGTATACGTAGGCTCGTATTTAACCAATGGGTTAAATACCCCACTACAACTGACTGGGCCGACCCCTCTAGGGTGGTCTAATAACCCTTTGACCCACATAACACATAAAGGGCCGACCTCCACTAGGGAAGTCTAATAACCCAAGTTACCACATTCTGATGGAGGAATAAACATCTCCGAATATACAATAAGATCTTTACGGAGGAATGAAACATCTCCGGAATAATAAAGTACAATTATAATATTCTTTGAAGTGACAATATCTCAACATGAAGGTCAAACAATAAATGAATGCCAGTGTGAACATTTTTTAAAGGAGGCCCTATCAACAAATGCTCATGGAACCAGATATTAGTAATGTGAAATGGGTTTTAATTTAACCAGATAAAATAATGAGTAAAAAATAAGTGAAAAAGTTATATAAAGGATGGGTAAATATGGAAAGTTACCATTTCACTTGTGCATTTGCCAAAAGAGGAGATTTTACCCATTGAGGAGAAAAAACTTCAAGAGTTCATATTTGGAGATACGGAGCATCGTTTCAACAGCCGTCTGCGCCAGTTAAGAGCTTTCAAGCCCCTCTTTCATTTCATATATGAATAACTTGATTTCAGTAGGGAAAAAAAATTTGTTGGGCGAGCCCTATTAGGCAATTTTTGCCTTCTATAGTACCGTGCGGGAGCTATATCGGGAAGCGCGGTACTGTGCAATAGTACCACACTGTAGAGTTGAACAGGGGCACGGTACTGTGCAGTACCGCGCAGTCGCACTTCCCCCGGGCGCGATAGTGGTGATTTTTAAGATGACAAAATTAGTTTTTCTCAAATTTTTAGCTGAGATCAAGTTGTTAAATGATTAATGAATGTTTCCTATGACCTTTTGTAGGTGTCTGCAACTTGTTTGGAGCAAAATGGTGCATTGGAAAGAAAGAGAGCATGAAGGGGATAATTTGTTGGCCGAAGATGACCAAGAGACCTTGACTGCATTGCGGGAATGTGGTTTGTTGAAATTCTTCAAGACCAAAGGTATCTGTAAGAAGGAAAAACTTCTCACCCACCTTATTCAAATGTGGGACCCCGACATTCAAGCTTTCCGAGTGGGAGAACACACCCTCGAGATTGAACTCGAGGACATTTATTTCCTCACGGGCCTCTCGAAAAGAGGATCCCGGGTGAGTTTTACTAGGTTCATAGCCTCAGAGGTGAGCACTGATGCTTTAACTGCTCGTTATTGTCATCAAGGTTCGGGGAAGAAAAGCGGCAAGGTGGTCATTAAGGACATTGTAGAACTTCCTTTAAAAACCATGTTGTTCACCATCACACGTGCAGTAGGCAGTATTGACCAACCTCAAAGAGCAAGTGAACAAGTGCAAGCTTGGAGAGAACTCTCAATTTGGGTACGGGAGCATCTTAGTCACCTTCTTCTTGGCAAGGGTGTCGTTGTTGTGCCCATAAGTAGCCATGCCCCCCCATCCACCCACCGATCCATGGATGGCTCGATGGAGCAAGTACGCAGGACGACTTGGAGAGACGCAGTGTTTGGATTTCGATGAGGATTTCTTCTTGTGGCTCGAGGAACAGATTGTGATGATCGATGACTACCCCTATGCAGGGGTGGACTTCCGTGAGGACATAGACTTGGCACTGCCGGAAGATGAGGATTGGGACAATTTAGGTATGACCTTCATAAATTATTATTATTATTATTTGTTTTTTGAATATATAATTTTTATTATTTTTTAGAATGTGTAAAATACTTTAATATATATACGTGTGCATGTTGTAGATCGTGGACCACGGAGACTGGCAGGGTACTTGCCATTACGTCGAGGTGGTGTTGATCACCGAGCTGCTCCAGATGAGGAAGAAGACAAGGATGAGGCGGGAGGGGTCTAGGAGATAGAGAGGAACCTACATGGTTTAACCCACAGTGTCCATGCTATGAGGATGGACGACATCCCTTTGCATCTCCAGCGGCATACCGTAGGTGTGCCTAGGCGTATTGGCCGACTCCTCCATAGGGTGGCTTGGGCTATAGTGTGTTATCACCAGCAGCGTGAGGAATCTGAGAAGGAACATGATAGATCTCCTAGATCTCCTTAGATGGTAGCTTTTATCCTTTTGCAGCATGTATACGATATGTAGGCTTTAAGAGCCAAATTTTTGTATGGGACTAGGTCCCAAATTTTGTCTTTAAAACACAAACTTTATGTATTTGAAAAAACACTTTTATATACAGTGATATATATATGGACCTACTTTTATGACCTATTTATTTACAATGACTTGTGTGTTTATTTTATGATGTGTTTTTATGTATGGGCAAGATTCCAATCCAAAATTTAATTAGCTAATGAATCAGCTATACAATTGAATTCCCTTGGTATGTGTTGATATGAAATAAAATTAAAAGATCGTTCCAAGAGACGTACCCTTCGAAATAAACGAAGTAGGATAGGATCGTGAACTGTGTAAACACGATTCAGATGAGAAACCACGAGTTGGGAGTCTAAAACGACTAATATGGAGTCAATTCCAAGGGAAGCAACCTGCGTCAAGAGTCCGATGACTGCATGGTACTCTACGATATTGTTGGTTGCAGGACCCAAACAATTGGCTCCTGAAGATAGCAACTCACTAGTGGGAGAATAGATTACCCATGCTGCGGAAGCGAGGTTCCGGGTATGTCAGCTCGCACTGTCGGCGAATCCGAAGTAGGCAGACATCTGCGCATAAAATCACAAGTCAAGGTAAGAATGGATACATGAGGTCCATGTGTGCACACCAAAAAGATAAGTGAAAACAGGCTAGGTATATTATGTACAAAAAGTATCTCACACAAGATAACCCTACACGTAGAAGTGTTTAAGGTACATCCCATTGCGGGGCCGTGCCAATGGTGTGCCATCATAATCGACGAGTTCATAGGCTCCTTTCTCCAAGACACATTTTACAACAAAGGGGGCTTACCACATAGATTCTAGCTTTCCTTTTCCAAGTTTATCATGCATTTGATCATATGTGAGTACGAGGTCACCTTCATTGAAAACCTGAGGTTGAACATATTTGTCATATTGTGCTTTGACGCGTTTTTTATGAGCTTCGTTGGCTAAAGTAGCATCGCAGCGGGTTTCATCTAGCTTGGCTAGGTATAGAAACCGTTCCTCTTCGGAAGTGGTGTGGGGAAGTAGCTCTATGGCTATCTTAAGTGATGGAATTTCACATTCAATCGGTAAAATGGCTTCCAGGCCATACACCAGTTGGAATGGTGTAAACCCAGTAGCACTTTTTACTGAGGTTCGGTATGCCCATAGTGCCGAAAATAGAGCTGAGTGCCAGTTGGATTTATGAGTACCCACAATACACTGAATCATTCATTTCAGAACTTTGTTAATGGCTTCAACTTGGCCATTATCCTGTGGGTAGTATGGGGTTGATTTTTCATGGCGAAACCCCAACTTGGCACTCAGTTCCTCAATCATATGGTTCCTGAAGTGGAAGCCATGATCGGTCACAATGGATTGTGGGACACCAAATCTAGCTATAATGTGATTGAATATGAATTGTGCTACTGTTTTTCCATCCTCAGCATAAGTAGGCATCGCTTCAGCCCATTTTGTGAAATAGTCAATAGCTAGTATGACATACCTATGCCCCCCGGCTGAGGTGGGCTTACAGTGCATGAAATCTATGCCCCATTTGGAAAAGGGGCCGATGGCAATAATAGGATGGAGTGGAGCAGGATGCGAGCATGTCTTATTATGAAAGAATTGACAGGGTGGAAATTTCTTAACCGTTTCAATGCAGTCTTTGAAAAACGAGGGCCAGAAATATCCCACTCGCAATATCTTCTGGGCCGTAGCCATCCCAGAGAGATGACCACCACATGCTCCAGCGTGGCAGTCATTAAGAATGCGTTTCGCTTCATCTAAAGTCAAACATCATTGAAGAACAGTGTCGACACCACGTCGATAAAGGGTATCATTGACGATGAGGTAGTACTTGGTGTGATGTCGGATACGTCGACGTTCATCACGAGTGAGGTCGGGGTGGAAACGTTGGGTTTGGAGATATAATAAAATATCCCCGTACCATGGATCAGACGTGCTAATTAGGAACAACGATTCATCAGGAAGAGAATCGATGGGCTCATATTGCTCAGTAGCACGGGGCAAGTTACAAATCAACTCAGCAAAGACCAAAGACTTCTTGGACTTGGCTTTGGCAAATTCCAAGTCAAACTCTTGTAGGATGACAATCCAACGAGAATATTTTCCCCCAAGAACTTGACGCGTGAGGATATAATACATTGGATTGAAATCTGCTATAACAGTGGTCCGACGGAGTAGAATGTAATGACGAAATCTCTGGACAGCGAAAACTATTGCCAGAGGCAGTTTTTCAACATGTGAATAACGAGTTTCGGAGTCAAGAAGACTCTTACTAAGATAGTATACCACATGTTCTATGCTGTTATGGTCTTTCTAGACTAGCACCATACCGATGGTGGAAATCGAAGCTGCGAGATAAAGAATGTAATCCCGTGTGTAATTGGGGGGTTGAATCACAAGATCTTTAGTTAAGGCCGCCTTTAGATTATCAAAGGAACGTTGGGATTCGTCATCCCAGATGAAGGGAGTGTTCTTCTTGAGAAGCCTCATATAGCCTTTTGTTATCTCGAAAAGTTTACAAATGAAACGACGTAGAAAGTTTGCATGCCCTTACAAACTTTGAAGTTCTGGGATGTTCATAGGGGAAGGTAGGGCTAAGATAGCTTCTACCTTCGCAGGATCTAAGCGTATCCCGCTTTTGGAGATTATGAATCCCAAAAGTTTTTCGACTTCCACGCAAAAGATGCACTTATGTGGATTCAAACGGATATTGTAGTGACAACACCTTTCGAAAACGACACCTAAGTGATCAGGATGGTCATCCCGGGTTTGAGAATGAGCGGGAAGATCATCAAGATATGGTTCTACAATATGTTTGATATTGTGAAATGCGTACGACATCGCCCGTTGGAAAGTTGCCCCGACATTTTTAAGGCCAAAAGGTAACTTTCGATATGAAAAAATCCCCCAAGGGCAGATAAAGGTTTTTTTTATGTTGGTCGGTTGGGAGGATATCAATCTGATTATAGCTAGAAAAGCCATCCATAAATGAAAAGATGACACTCCCAGTGCAGTTATCGATGATCTGGTCGATGAACGGAGTTGGGTAGTTGTCCTTTGGACAAGCTTTGTTCAAGTCGCGGTAATCGACACAGAATCTAATCGTTCCCTGTTTCTTGGCTACGGGAACGATGTTAGATACCCATTCTGTCATTGGGACAGGATAGATAAAACTAGCACGCAAATTTTTTTCAACTTCTCCTTTAATAGCGGCTACCTTACGAGGATGGATGGGTCGGAGTTTCTGTCGAACATGTCGGGTTCTAGGGAAGGTTGGAATTTCATGGACCACATTCGAGGGATTTATTCCTGGCATTTCTTCATAACTCCAAGCAAAAACATCGCGGAAGGTTTTAAAGTATGTAGTGTAGAACTCCATTTCAAGGGGAGTGCATGTTTTTCCAATATGAATGTTTTCCACGATACTAGGCTTCACTGAAATGTCTATGGGAGTGGTTGCCATAAGGTTAGCCAAGCTTCCTTCGAAAAATACTTCATCAAGGGAAGTGGGAAACTTGGTTTGAACCATTCCAAGTGAAGGGATGGATTTTGTATCGGGCTCAAGCGTCTGAATAGTGGGGAATGAAGATCGATGATGAAAATCTCCCCATGATGGCTCATCACCGCACATAACCTCCATAATTGTTTCGTCAGTGGGAAAAATCAAAGTGAGAGGATCGATAAGTGGTGGGGATGAATGAGTCTCATACTAGAGTTGTGCCACGGTGTGATGGGTAGGACAATCGACCCAATCGATGGCTGACTGGATCGCTTCGTACGCTGCGAGGCTTCTATTCAAAGGCATGGAGTTGCTATAGTTTCCAATCTCAGCGGGACTCAGAATCACCCATGAAGCATTGGAAGGGGTGACATTTGATGAAATCATGTTGACTAGTTGAACATGGCGCCCCAGCTCTGGGAAAACTCCAATAAGGGAGGAATCCTTCATAAGACCAACACCAATGTCTTGGAATCGGTACCGAGGTTGATCCAATAATGGGACGGTGTTGGCGGAGTTCGGATGAGAGTCTAGGATATAATAATCAAGTTGATCTATGGTGACAATTTTCCCTTCATGAGGAAATTGCACAATCCGGAAGACAGTAGATGCTATGGTGGTAATGGCATAAAACGAATTCCGACCAAGTAGAAGATTGTAATCCAATGGTGCATCCACGACTTCGATGTGTACGGATACTGTTTTGCCCCCCAGTTCAACACCGATTGCGGGAATGAGTCCATAAGGTTGAAAATCGTGTCCATCAAATGCCCTGAGAGTGGTGGGAGACGTCATGACTTCGGGTGATCCTAAGGCTCTCCAACAATTCAAAGACATGATTGATGTGGAGGCACCTTCATCTAAAACAGTGCGATGGATGCTATTTCCACTGATTTTTGTGTGAACCTGGAAGGCTAACTAGTGAGAAAGCCGAGGTTTGGCATACTCCAAGTTAAACATAATAGTGTTTGAAGTATCTGGGTCCATTTCCCCCAGTGCTAAAAGTAAGGTTCTACATTGCGTAGGGCAGTGTTGAAGAACCTCGAGAGTCGACATGGCGCAAGGTGTTTGAGCTAAATCCTCAACAATGTTGTAATTTTGGGCAGCTTGTGCATTGGGATTAAATGTCACCTTTCATATGGTGCCCTTGCGTGGGCATAGCACTATGTCCGTAAGCGGTCTCTTGATATGGAGATGGACGTTAGGGGGAGGGGTAGGAGTCGGATCTTCGACAGGAGATTTGCCTTTTTGTGTCTCGGATTGTTTGTTTGAACTTGGAGGGTTCTCATATGTCTTTGAACGAGTGGTTATATGAATCTCCTCATTACTTGTCATCAGGATTTCACGATTTACGAATGTCTCTCCGCGAGTTGGGTTGCTCGAGTTTCCCCCTTGTGGGGTTTCTTGGGCAACCATCTGTTGTTTCTACTGAGGGAAAGGGTTAGTTAACACTACCGGGTGAGAGGATCCTTTAACGAATTTGTTGACTTCATCCTTGTAGGGACAGTCATGCGTGTAGTGATCATCTTGACAAATTAGGCAGGGAAACTTAGCCTTTCGACGTGGTTTCGAGTCGTTGTGGGTGGGTTACGGCTTGGGATTCTCTTGTTGGTTCTTCTTGGATTTACAACGATTGTTCTTCTTCTTTCCTCTAGATGGTTGTGACGTAGATTGAACTGCATTCACTTCGAAGGAGATAGCAGGAGAAGTGGTGGATTTTGGAGCATCCTGAGATAGAGCGGGGGAAGCAAAAGCTTGTTGCCTTGTCGAGTTGGTGGTAGGCTGGGCCTTGACTGAACCAACAATACCATCAATGGGTGGTTCAGTGGCGGGTTTCGTTGGATAAGTGATAATGCGGGCAGCATGGGGAAGAAGTTCGTGTAAAGTGCCAGATTGGGTACATACCAAATCCATGTACTGGGCTGCTGAGATGGCCTATTCTTCTGTGATTGGCCCGTGCATAGCAATATCCCTAGCTATGGGAGGCAAGAATGACTTTGTGAACCAATCAGTGAGTAGCTGATCTGGAATGGGTGCCTTGATTAACCTGCAGTGTCGACGCCACTCATGGATGTGATCCGAAATGTGCGTAGAAGTGGTTTGACGCAGCGAGGTTAACAGTTCTATTCTAGTCTCATACAAGATGGGGAGATGGAAATGGGTCAGAAACTGCATAGCCAAGGTGTTGAAATCATGGAAAGAGTGTTGTGGTAGCTCGATGTACCATTTTGTTGCCGTGCCGGTAAGCGTACGCTGGAAGATCCATAGTCGAATGGAATCGTCCATAAAGGAGTTGGATGAACACCAAAGATGGAAGGTCATTACGTGGTTCTTGGGGTCTTCCCCGGGCTTAGCATCGAACTTAGGAATGTCCGATGGAAGTTTGGATGGAATGGGTGCCCAGTGAGGTTCATGCCATATAGGATCGTTAATGAGCCTTGACAAATCAGGTAAGTCTAGCGTGGCCAAAAAGGGAAATTGACGATTGCTCTGCGGGTATGAGTAATAACCGTATGGTGTAGAGAAACCTAGGGGGTCGTGCATAGTATACTGCTATGTGTTATACCCATATGTGTTTCCCGCGGGGTACTGCTGGAAGTTCTATGGGTAGTAGGCCATTTGGTTAACCAGTTGAGTGTTGGAAGTCATTACCTGACTAGGAATCACGGTGGTAACCAGTTGTTGGATGTTCTGCTAAGTGGGGATGGTAGGTATGGTACCCTGGGGTTGTTGAAACCCAGGAATGGTTGTTGTGCCTAGTTGGGGAAAGGTTCCCTGGAGTTGTTGTGTTCCATGAATGTTACCACTATATTGAGTAAGTGGAGGGTTTTCCATAGCAGGGTTGGGGGGTGGCTGCGACAGTGGTGTCCATGGAATGTTCGTTCCTCCTTGATGAAGGTGTGGAAATTGAAGGGATGGGTTCCATGGAGTTGTAGCAGCTGAAGGATAGGGGAAGACGGAGTTCAAGTTGGGGGGAATCTGAGATTTCCTCCTAGATGGGTTCCAGTTTCCAAATAATGAGTACCCCCCACTCTGTGGGATTTGAGATCACCAAGAAGGAAGCGTACCTGATGGGGGATGTTGAAGATGAGGCCCGGTTGGGAAACCAGTATAAGGTTGTCCGCTACCAGGTGTGTTGTACATACCATACTGAGCAGATGCTGCTAGTTGGGAGGGTTGTTGGATGGTGCCAATGGGTTTCCCTCTAGTAGATGGGTTGGATGGCCCTATAGGAGGAGGTTGTTGACTAGGAATGGGGTTCCCAACAAAGGATTGTCCTCCAGTAGGTTGGGTTGATGGTTCGCTAGGAGGGGTTTGGTTGTTGGAGTTGGGGATCATGGCAGTCGGTTGTCCACCTCCTGAGATAGTGTAGATAGTGGCCGAAGGTGAACCTCAGGTCAATATGGATGATCCAGCGGTATGACTTGGTGTTCTTCTGACAGTAGCCAGGTACGATAGTGTTGATTGGCCAACGGCGCCAAAGGTGCCAATTTGTGGAGGGGGTATTCCATATGTGATGGGCGGGGACGGAGAAAAAAATGCGTTATCCCTCATAGAATGTGCGCCAAACATGGGTGATGGTAGCAAATGTGGGGAATTTAATCGAGGGGTATCAGGGGTTTCGTCCATAGTGTGCTCAACAATAGGAGGACCATCGAAGACTAGGTCCGGGTTCATATCCTGAAAAGCGTTTTCACGGTTTGGTGGGAACAGAGGTATAGTAACGTCTGAAGGTCCGGAGCCGTCTACATAGGAGTGATGAAACTCTGTGCTAGACGGAACGTTGGGATCCCGATAGTTGGGAGGATGAGTAACAGGGGGATATCTAGAAACCGTCGAGAGAATTTGCTGTGTGTCATGTTTAAACTGTGCCGACGCTAATGGGGAATTAGCTAGACTAACCATACTAGACAGAATGGAGGCCATGATCTCATGTCATGAAGGGAAGTTGGGGAGAGATACGGTACGAGGTATGTTGCTAGAAGAACCAGTTTCATGTGGATGAATGCTGGATGGCACGGTGATAATAGGCGGAGGCTCCGCCTGGGAAGTGATGAAGCCATAGTCAGGTTCAAAAGGTGTATCAGGAAGTTGAGTGTCTTTGATAATTTCGACGTACCCACCCGGGACTGGAATCAAGCCAGATATGTCCTGGTCGGATCCTTCGGTGGTGCCAACAGATCCTTCCATGTCATCTTAGAAAGTTTCTGTTGGAAGGGAGGTGTTGACATCGGGGAGGAGGATGGCCTCCGATCTAGTATCTTGGAATGTACTAGATTCAGCCGCTGTACTATTGTCCACTGTGGCAGATATATCTGGAATAACAGTGGGTGAAGTGACAGTGAGAATCTCAGATGTACTAATGGTTGCAGAAACTGCAGGAGGTTCTGAGACTGTGCTGTGAGTAACGGTTACAGGAAGAACTAAAGATGTAGTGCGTATCAGCGGTGGAATGTTCCCTCGACCAGCACCGCGGCTAGGAGGGGCGAGAATACGTGATGCAGGTGGACCAGAGGTCCGCATTGGTGGTGGAGGGCTTTTTCCTTGTACCCTTTGTGATCTCCGTGGTGGTTCTGACATAATGACAAGAATATGAAATCCGGGGGCAGTCTCATAACAAAGAACTCAAAAACTCTAATGCAGCCGAGTGTGCAAAAGAGGAGCTAGAAAAAGCAAGGCTCACAGGCCAAAAAGCAAGCTCTAAAATATATACTGAGACCAGTTTCCCAGTAAGCGAGCTGAGAAAAATAATGGCCAGAATGCCAACAAGCAGTCACTAAAAAGAAAAAATGACCCTCTATAAAGATGAGATAACAAGCAAACTCCTAACTAAGAGCCAGAGACCTCAACAAGTTGTATCATTCGCAAGGTGATGAAATCTAAGTCGAACAATACAACGTGAGAGACCAATATGAGAAGGATATCCCTCTACCGAAAGGGATCCTGGGTAAAAGAGCCCTAGTAGAAAAGTCACTAAGCTACCTCGTTCATGACACGTTGGAGAAGGTTTTCGGCGCTTCTGCCTTATCACCCTTTCATTACTATGAATGCAAGGAAGACAATGATCGATGTTGCCTTAGGGCTAAGTGGAGTGTGGCATTCCAAAGAGTCCATCCGGTTCTCAATCTCGCGGTGGTTTAACCCCTGAAAGTTAAAAACAGTCAGGAGGCCCCTCCACAAACTGGTCTATGACCGTGTCAATAAATACTAGAGGATTTTAGTTCCCTAGATGACAACAACTATGTCTCAGATGAAAGTGACAAGGGGGAATTATTTTGATGCCTATCCCTAGTGTCATACCTAACTACCAAATTCTTTTGATTTCCTCAAGTGAGGTTAATGTTGGTTTAGTTAGGGAGATAAATTTTAGTGGTTGTATTACTCAATTGGGTAAATGGATGTGAAACTTGGTGGTGTTGTGACGACCCAAACCATGCAAGTGAGAATGAATCGAAATAAGCCTTGTATTCGATGAAAACTAGCTATGGAAGAGAGAGATTTCTTCGATCATAAATGCGTGAAACTTTCACAAGCAGTTAAAAGCCACTTCAAAACAAAATTCTTTGTTTTCTTTTTCTAAGTAGAGCCAAACTGAAATAAACACTTCTTTCCAATTCACTAATCTTGCAACTAGGATGCTTCAAAAAATGAGAATTTATGTGGCAAATTTAAATGGTTCACTTCCTAATGCACAATAATACTGCTAGATCATTTCAATCCAAACAACACAAATGTTCTCCAATGATAATTTTCGATATAAGTTTGAATAACACTAATGGAAACAATGTGAATATGAAAGATACACGATCCAGTAAAAAGAGGATAGTAGTAACAGTTTGGTTGTGATGAGAAGATCAAGCTAATGCAATCAGAGTGAAGGGGTGACCCAATGTGAAAATAATGCCACTAACTCATAAAATAATCAAGCTCACAAGATAAATAAACAAACCACAAAGACTGTGTAATGAAGAGGATAGTAATAAGCAACAGAAAACACCAAACTAAAGCAGAGAAAATAAAAAATGACTTAGGAAACCAAACAGGCAAAAAAATTTGAAAAAATGCAGACACTACCACGTTGCAGGAACAGGCTAGAGTGCGGTACTGGTACACTACCGCTCTGGTAAGAGTTATGGGTACCCAGTACTACCGCATTGTAGACAGTAGTGGGGGTGCGATACTGTTTCAAAAGATGGAAAAACGCAACTTTTGAAAAGAAGATTGAATTTTTCAGGGTTGCTGCAGACCCAGAGGACTCACTGATCATAGAGGGAGGAAAGATGTAGAGAGGAGGGGAGAATAAAGGTCGGGGAGACCAAAATTCAGTAATGGTTTGAAGAGAAAGAAGAATCACAATAAAAAATGACTGAAAGTGAGATGAATCAATCAAATGGGGTTTAAACCAGCAGAGTCGCCATTCTTGTTGTAGAAATTTCTCCCTACGGATAGGTAGAAACTCTCTTAGGTTAAAGTAGACTTTAACTGACTCTAAACTAAGACAAAAGATAAAAAATGCTACCTTGAATTCCTAGATCTAAACAGACATTTCAAGATTAAACTGCTGAAAGAAACATAAGAGATCTAACTGACCTTCAATTCAATTGCTCGTCCTAATGGTTGCTCCAATTTCCAAGTCCTCGCGAATGAACCTATCAGAATGAAACCAAGATAAAAGCATATACGATTCTCTAGCAACTTGAAATATGAGTTAGAATCTAAATCTATAATAGATACAAATCATATAATTGAAACAAAATCAACACACATGATTTGGGAAACAAGACAAGTTATGTTCTATTACCAACTTGAAGTCACTTACAATGGTTGCTTGATATCCAAGCCAACTCCCAACTCCAAGTGCTTTCTCCTCTAGCTATCTCCACAAAGATTCAAGATCATAAGTTTGAAGTCTCCAAGAGTCCTCCCCTTTGCTCATGGAATGCCTCTCTCTTATAATGTGTAGTAGGGTTAACCATCAAGAGAGAAGAATGGATCTTGGGAATGTTTAGTGGATCGGGCCCACTAATATAAGAAGGTGAGCTAGGATCGAATCAGGGATACCAATCCTAAAAAATCTCTCGAAGATCAACATCCCATAATCCATGGAAAAAAGGCTGAAAAGGGAGTATCGCGCCTCTTAAACTGAGCATAGTGCAGTAGTACCGTGTGGCAGAGAAAGAGCACAACGCGGTAGTGTGGACTACCACGCACCTAAGTTGGAGCAAGGCACGGTAGTGTAGGTATATGAAGTCTCAGCTGGGTTGATTCTTGACAGGATAGGTTTGTCTTCAAGGATCACTCATCATTTTTCTCTTCTAGGTGTTTTAAGGAATAGAAGAAGTGTCGTCAACTATTTTTATGGTGAAGATGCGACACTGTGAAATATGGAGGTATAACAGAAGTATTTTTGCTTCTATCCGAGTTCTACTATATTATTATTCTCTTGCTCATTATACTGCATTGATCACTCTTCTTCTATTTTCCTGCTTAATCATAATTACTCTTGTGACGTATACATCATCTCTTAGATCTGCTGTGAGGATTTTCACATGGTATCAGAGCGAGTTGAGAGTATTGTTTATCTCCATTCCTGAGAGTTTTTTGCATGTTCTTATCAAGATTTCAAGTGCAGTAGTTTCTGCATTTTTGCAGCAGTAGCAGTTGCAGATATTCTCTATTGTCTTTGCAGGTCTTCTACAACTTCAATGTTTTCAGAAGAAATCTATTCTCTTTCTCCATTCAGCCACTATCCTTGTTTTCCATTCAACAATGATGAATGGAAACCATTGATGATAACACATTTGAAGAAAAAATGGTCTCTTTGATCAATGTTTTGAAAGAGAGTTCGAATCCTATGATGAAGAGAGTGACTGGTTAGATAAAGGTGAAACAACTTGTGCAGTCATGATGTATGTTATGCCTCAATGCATGTTATATGACCTCCATGATATTTTATCACCAAAAGAGCTATGGGCTCACCTGGATTAATATTTGGTAGACAGAATGAAGGGATTGGTCCAAACCCTTTCGAGAACAAGCAAAGTGATGTATTCGCCGTCCTTGATGATCTCATTGATGATGAACCAGTATCAAACACATCTCATATTGAAGTTGTCTAGAAAGAACTTGCAAATTCTACACTCATGCTCCAAATTTCTTCTCTTTCTGTGCCAACTTGCACTCTAGATATTGCAGAAGGTCCTAAATCCTCTCTTGCACCAGAGTCTATTGGTTTGCATCATGATCACATGATTATTTCGGAGGTAAAATAAGCTATTCGAGGTAATGCATTCGCTCTCCTCAAGCAATCACTTCTTATTTAGTACTATATGATCATTATTCCATGCTTTCAGAAGGTTATTGAAGAATATGGCCATTGCCACCTGCTTGGGATAATTTCTTATGCATCTACTGGTTTTGATCTCACCTCTTATGGTTCAAAGGAGATCTCAAAAAACTATTGCCATTCGCTTGAGATAATATCTCATGCATTTACTGGTTTTGATATCACATCTCATGGTTCAAAGGAGCTCTCAAGAAACCATGATTCAAGTCTTGGATCTAATTTGGATTCTGAGCAATTACTACTTGGGATAATTTCTCCTCCATATGATAGTTTTGATCTCACCCGTGCTGGTTCAAACGAGATCTCAAGAAACTATTCATCAAGTCTTAAATCGGATTTGGATTTCAAGTAATCATTATTATTTGATTGTTCTTTTTGGCATAATCTCACCCATGATGGTTCGAAGGAGAAGACAAAAGACTGTCTGCATATTCATGTTTTTGATCCTACCTCAACTGATTCGAATCACAGGTTCAAGGATCATCCTCATACTTTTGGATTTGTTCACATCACATTCGATCTGAAGAGCAAGTACAAGCACATTCTTTTTGAGCATGATCCAATTCTTCCCAAGAAGGAGATACCTCCAAACATATGACCAAGGATCACACTTGCTTGAGTTTGGAGCATTTATTTTTGTGTGTGCCTTACAGTCTATTTTGAGGAGGGGGTATTTTTCCCATGAAATTTTCCCCGCTTCCTTGGGTTATTGACTGTTATTATTGATTGTATTGGGTGACCTTTGGTCTTAGTTACCAGGGCCCAGGATGGATTAAGGGAGGGTGTTAGGATATTCCTATAATCCATCTTAGAACCACCAGTGTTTTGATCATTTATATTTTCAGTCATGCATGCACTTTTAGGGTTTGCATGCATTATTTAGGGTTTGCATGCATTGTAGTCATCAGTCCCAGTGCCTAGCCCTCAGTTAGCTACCCTCGGAGCTTCCTTCCACTCAGTTTCATCCCTCCTCGCCTGTCATGCACCCTCTATTCACCTACTGCATGAGAAGGGCGCCTTTCTCACCTACCAATCCAATTTACTTCAATTATCCACCTTTGTTTCCTTGATTTGAGGCCAGACTGACTCCTCACTACTGTTATCACTTTGATTGACCTCCGATGAGACATGACTACCTATGCTGACTCCATTTAGCTCCTCATGTGCCCTCCAATGAGCCTCCTTCATTCAGTTAGTGTCTCCATGTGCCAGTTACATTCAGTTACACCTACCACACTTAGTTAGACCGATTTTGACCGACGGTTGACAATTTCTTGTGCATTGATGACTCCACCGATGATGAGATAGACTACTAGTTGTGCTTCGATGACACTCCAATGATCTTTTGATCACTCCATGAAGGCTAATTCAAATTTCCACCTTAGGAATTCGAATCATAATGCATTGTACTATTTATTTGTCCATATTGTGATTAATTAATTAGTGTGTGTGAAGTATTTTTGCTTCTATCCGAGTTCTACTATATTATTATTCTGTTGCTCATTATACTGCATTGATCACTCTTCTTCTATTTTCCTGCTTAATCATAATTACTCTTGTGAGGTATACATCATCTCTTAGATCTGCAGTGAGGATTTTCACATGGTATTAGAGCGAGTTGAGAGTATTGTTTATCTCCCTTCCTGAGATTTTTTTGCAGGTTGTTATAAAGATTTCGAGTGCAGCAATTGCATTAGTTTCTATATTTTTGCAGCAATAGCAGTTGCAGATATTCTCTATTGTTTTTGCAAGTCTTCTACAGCTTCAATGTTTTTAGAATAAATCTATTCTCTTTCTCCATTCAACCATTATCCTCGTTTTCCATTCAAATATGATGAATGGAAACCACTGATGATAGCACATTTGAAGAAAAATGGTCTCTTTGATCATTGTTTTGAATGAGAATTCGAATCCTATGATGAAGAGAGTGATTAGTTAGATAAAGTTGAAACAACTTGTGTAGTCATGATGTATGTTATGCCTCAATGCATGTTATATGACCTCCCTGATATTTTATCACCAAAAAAGCTATGGGCTCACCTGGATGTAATATTTGGTAGACAAAATGAAGGGATTGGTCCAAACCCTTTCAAGAACAAGAAAAGTGATGCATTTTCCCTCCTTGATGATCTCATTGATCATGAACCAGTATCAAACACATCTCATATTGAAGTTGTCCACAAAGAACTTGCAGATTCTACACTCATGCTCCAAATTGCTTCTCTTTCTGTGCCAGCTCACACTCTAGATATTGCAGAAGGTCCTAAATCCTCTCTTGCACTAGAGTCTCTTGGTTTGTATCATGATCACATAATTATTTTGGAGGTGAAATCAGTTATTGGAGGTAATGCATTCACTCTCCTCAAGAAATCACCTCTTATTTACTACTATATTATCATTATTCCATGCTTTTAGAAGGTTATTGAAGAATATGGCCATTGCCACCCGCTTGGGATAGTTTCTCATGCATCTACTGGTTTTGATCTCACCTCTTATGGTTCAAAGGAGATCTCAAGAAACCATTTCCATTTGCTTGAGATAATCTCTCATGCATTTATTGGTTTTGACATCACCTCTCATGGTTCAAAGGAGATCTCAAGAAACCATGATTCAAGTCTTGGATCTAATTTGGATTTTGAGCAATTAGTACTTTGGATAATTTCTCATGCATATGATAGTTTTGATCTCACCCCTACTGGTTCAAAGGAGATGTCAAGAAACTATTGATCAAGTCTTAAATCTGATTTGGATTTCAAGCAATCATTATCATTTGATGGTTCTTTTTGGCATAATCTCACCCATGATGGTTCAAAGGAGAAGACAAAAGATTGTCATGATATTCATATTTTTGATCCTATCTCAACTGATTCGAATCACAAGTTCAAGGATCATCCTCATACTTTTGGATTTGTTCTCATCACATTCGATCTGAAGAGCAAGTACAAGCACATTCTTTTTGAGCATGACCCACTTCTTCCCAAGAACAAGATACGTCCAGACATATGACCAAGCATCACACCTGCTTGAGTTTGGAGCATTTATTTTTGTGTGTGCCTTACAATATGTTTTGAGGAGGGGTTATTTTTCCCATGAAATGTCCCCCACTTCCTTGGGTTATTGACTGTTATTATTCATTCTATTGGGTGAACTTTGGTATTAGTTACCAGGGCCCAGGATGGATTAAGGGGGGGTGTTAGGATATTCCTAGACTCCATCCTAGTCCCACCAGTATTTTGATCATTTACATTTTTAGTCATGCATGCACTTTTAGTGTTTTCATGCATCATTTAAGGTTTGCATGCATTTGCATCCATTCCAGTAATTAGTCCCAGCACCTAGCCATCAGTTAACTAGCCCCTGGAGCTTCCTTCCACCCAGTTTCAGCCCCCCTAGCCTGTCATGTGCCCTCCTTTCACCTACTGCATGAGAAGGGCGCCTTTCTCACCTACCAGCCTAGTTTACTTCTGTTATCCACCATTCTTTCCTTGATTTCAGGCCAGAATGACTCCTCACTGCTGTTATCACTCCGATTGACCTCCGATGAGACAAGACTACCTATTCTGACTCTAGTTAGCTCTTCATGTGCCCTCCACTGAGCCTCCTTCATTCAATTAGTATCTCCATGTGCCAGTTACATTCAATTACACCTACCACACTCAATTACACTGAGTTTGACTGACGGTTGACAGTTACTTGTGCATTGATGACTCCATCGATGATGAGATATACTACTAGTTGTGCTTCGATGACACTCCAGTCATCTTTTGATCACTCCATGAAGGCTAATTCGAATTGCCACCTTAGGCATTCAAATCCTCATGCATTGTACTATTTATTTGTCCATATTGTGATTAATTAATTAGTGTGTGTGAAGTATTTTTGCTTCTATCCGAGTTCTACTATATTATTATTCTATTGCTCATTATACTGCATTGATCTACTCTTCTTCTATTTTCCTGCTTAATCATAATTACTCTTGTCAGGTATACATCATCTCTTAGATCTGTTGTGAGGATTTTCACATGGTATCAGAGCGAGTTGAGAGTATTGGTTATCTCCATTCCTGAGAGTTTTTTGCAGGTTATTATCAAAATTTTGAGTGTAGCAATTTCTGCATTTTTACAGCAGTAGCAGTTGCAGATATTCTCTATTGTTTTTGCAAGTCTTCTACAACTTCAATGTTTTCAGAAGAAATCTATTCTCTTTCTCCATTCAACCATTATACTTGTTTTCCATTCAACTATGATGAATGGAAACCATTGATGATAGCACATTTGAAGAAAACTGGTCTCTTTGATCAATGTTTTGAAAGAGAGTTAGAATCCTATGATGAAGAGAGTGACTGGTTAGATAAAGGTGAAACAGCTTGTGCAGTCATGATGTATGTTATGCCTTAATGCATGTTATATGACCTCCCTGATATTTTATCACCAAAAGAGCTATGGGCTCACCTGGATGTAATATTTGGTAGACAGAATGAAGGGATTGGTCCAAACCCTTTCGAGAACAAGCAAAGTGATGCATTCGCCCTCCTTGATGATCTCATTGATCATGAACCAGTATCAAACACATCTCATATTGAAGTTGTCCACAAAGAACTTGTAGATTCTACACTCATGCTCCAAATTTCTTCTCTTTCTGTGCCAGCTTGCACTCTAGATATTGCAGAAGGTCCTAAATCCTCTCTTGCACCAGAGTCTATTGGTTTGCATCATGATCATATGGTTATTTCGGAGGTAAAGTCAGCTATTGGAGTTAATGCATTCGCTCTCCTCAACAATCACTTATTATTTACTACTATATGATCATTATTCCTTACTTTCAGAAGGTTATTGAAGAATATGGCCATTGCCACCCGCTTGGGATAATTTCTCATGCATCTACTAGTTTTGGTCTCACCTCTTATGGCTCAAAGGAGATCTCAAGAAACCATTGCCATTCGCTTGAGATAATCTCTCATGCATTTACTGGTTTTGATCTCACCTCTCATGGTTGAAAGGAGATCTCAAGAAACCATGATTGAAGTATTGGATCTAATTTGGATTCTAAGCAATTACTACTTGGGCTAATTTCTCATGCATATCATAGTTTTGATCTCACCCCTGCTGGTTCAAAGGAGATCTCAAGAAACTATTCATCAAGTCTTAAATCTGATTTGGATTTCAAGCAATCATTATTATTTGATGGTTCTTTTTGGCATAATATCACCCATGATGGTTTGAAGGAGAAGACAAAAGACTGTCTGCATATTCATGTTTTTGATCCTACCTCAACTGATTCGAATCACAAGTTCAAGGATCATCATCATACTTTTGGATTTGTTCTCATCGGATTCGATCTGAAGAGCAAGTACAAGCACATGGTTTTTGAGCATGATCCACTTCTTCCCAAGAAGAAGATACCTCCATACATAAGACCAAGGATCACACTTGCTTGAGTTTGGAGCATTTATTTTTATGTGTGCCTTACAGTCTGTTTTGAGGAGGGGGTATTTTTCCCATGAAATTTTCCCCACTTCCTTGGGTTATTGACTATTATTATTCATTGTATTGGGTGACCTTTGGTCTTAGTTACCAAGGCCCATGATGGATTAAGGGGGGGTGTTAGGATATTCCTATACTCCATCCTAGTCCCACCAGTATTTTGATCATTTACATTTTCAGTCATGCATACACTTTTAGGGTTTGCATGCATCATTTAGGGTTTGCATGCATTCCATTCATCAGTCCCAGCACCTAGCCCTCAGTTAGCTAGCCCCTGGAGGTTCCTTCCACTCAGTTTCATCCCTCCTAGCCTGTCATGCACCCTCCTTTCACCTAATGGGTGAGAAGGGCGCCTTTCTCACCTAGTAGTCCAGTTTACTTCGGTTATCCACCAGTCTTTCCTTGATTTGAGGCCAGACTGACTCCTCAGTCCTGTTATCACTCCGATTGACCTCCGATGAGACATGACTACCTATTCTGACTCTAGTTAACTCCTCATGTGCCCTCCAGAAGCCTCCTTCATTCAGTTAGTGTCTTGATGTGCCAGTTACATTCAGTTACACCTACCACACTTAGTTAGATTGAGTTTGACTGATGGTTGACAGTTACTTGTGCATTGATGACTCCACCGATGATGAGATAGACTACTAGTTGTGCTTCGATGACACTCCAGATATATTTTGATCACTCCATGAAGGCTAATTCGAATTGCCACTTTAGGCATTCGAATCCTCATGCATTGTACTATTTATTTGTCCATATTGTGATTAATTAATTAGTGTGTGTGAAGTATTTTTGCTTCTATCCGAGTTCTACTGCATTATTATTCTATTGCTCATTATACTGCATTGATCACTCTTCTTCTATTTTCCTACTTAATCATAATTACTCTTGTTAGGTATACATCATCTCTTAGATCTGCTGTGAGGATTTTCATATCACATAAGTTCACGATTCATCGGATGGTACTTACAACATAGGTTCAAATATTTATACAAAATGTCTAATAACTGAAAATGATATAATCCTGGATAAGTTGAGGATAACATCCCCCTATTATATCCAGTATCTTCGATCTCTTTCTCCAGATCCACAAAAAATAGGCTAAATTCATTCGAAATCAGAACTGCCATGTTTTTGTGCTGAGTGGTAGTGCAAGTGGCTTGCTTTGACCAGCGTTGACTCGACACCTGCAAAACTTGTTTCATGAAGCTGATAACAATTAATCCATCCTTGGACATCAAGGATTCTTCTAAGTGCTTCAGATTGCGCCAAGCTGTCCTGCAAATATCCAAAGCTAGGAGCATTTACGGGAAGTTGGGAAATCCTATAATTTTAATTAGAATTTCAATCTTAATGCATTTAAAATTCACATAATTCAATCGATTAAGAGAAGCAACAATTATACCTTAGATAATCAAATTTCAAGGTCTTATGGATGAAACATGAGTGTTTATGGATGAAATTTAAAGGATTATGGAGATAACTGAAGGATTTATAAGGTAAGATAGGCATCAAAATAGTGTCCAACATCTCTCTCAAGAGGAAGATATTGCATGTCCTCATGCACAAAAAGTGTTCTCAAAACTGAACCTTCTTATAACATGTTATACAACTTGACGAGAACTATTTGCTCAAAATGAGAACTCTAGCCATTAAAACACATATTTTTGCATTAAAAATACCAAAAAACAACCCTGAATCAAAAAGTGGTGTTACTCGTAGCACCACTTTTTGATTTGGGGTCAAAAATATAGAATTGAACCAAAACATTTTTATTGTTGTTTGGAAAAACCTTAAAATCAACCTCTAAATTGAAAACGCTTGCTACCGGTAGCACACGTTTTCTCAAAATGGCATTTTTATATGATTTTATCAAAATTGAAAATTGTGCTTATTTAATCGATTAGTAACACTGTATTAAAAATGCATTGAGTTAAACACAAATTATTCAATAACCACTCTTTTCATATAAAATACAAAAATTTAAGTAATTCATCAGAAAATCATATAATAAACGATAAGACACAGAAGTAATTTATATCAAAATTCAAGCACTCCTTTAGAGTTTCCATACAAACAATGGCATATTAATAAAATTTGACAAAATGTTTCATGTGCGAACATTCAAATGAACACATGGATTCTGACACACCATCAGAATCTACATTTTCTTCAGATGAATTACTGGATGAAGATGTAGATGACCCATATTCTTCTCTAGTATCAATGAGTGCACCATCTGAATCTTCATGTGTGCCCAACATTTCATATGCCATATTCCTTCTAGATCTACGCCTTGGTTTAGCAGACTCCCATGTTGCAACTATTTCTGGTGCCAACAATCTTTTGATAATCTGTATACTCTTCGAGCGAAGAGTGCCTTTCCTTGTCAACTAGAAGTCATAAAATAGTATGTCAACATCCTCTAATTTCAAAATGTCTATTCAACGATGATTTACATTTTGACCCTTTCTTTTTCTCTTTTTGCAAACCCTTTTCTTGATCACCATCTCCGGCTTGTACACACCATGAAATGGGTGTGTGTATGTTGCATACCAGTGTGCTTCAATAGATATAACTTCTTCATTTTCTTTATTGACCTTCATAACTTTTGCAATCCAGAATGGATAACCACGTGGATCTTCTGTGGCTAAAACTGCAATCATGCAACCCTCCTTAATATATTGTACTGAGCCTTTGTAAAGGTCTTCCATCGCCTCACGCTGTGCAGTTGATCTTCTAGACCCAATGTACATTTCCCTTTCTTCTAGTTGAGAAGGCTCAACACATGTTCAGGTTCAACATTTCTCTTCTCATTTTCATTTGACATACTTTGTGGCCAACCAAATGGATTCTTCAAAAAAATGTCTCCATTTGTAGAGTTTGTAATTATGTCATTTTGCTCCATGAAAAATGACTCCCACCAAACATAATCAACAACCTCAAAATAGTCATATATATCTTTTATAGAATTTTTTATTTCTTCCAAGCATTGAGAAGAACCAACATCTCTATTGTTCCGGGGTGAATTTTGAATCTCAACAACTGATTGCAACAACGATAACTTTGAAGCATACATTTGATGACCTGGTATGAATTTCGAAAATGGTAAACCTGATGTAGGCCCCCATTCTGCACTTGTTGAGTATTTCATACCCCATAGTAGTGTTTTCCCATCAATTGTTTTATGCTAAATTGATGTTGAAAGCTAATGTCATTAAGTTTCTCAATGCACCTTTCTTCACCATGCGATCCCAAAATAAATCTTCGCATGTCAATAGTTTCCTCCAATGTTAGCACAAAAGGTTATGGACTATATGTTTTTCTAATCATTTCAGTTAATGATCGCAGGCTCCCAACATTCTTCCTCCCCAATGTCACTGCAAAACGACAAAACATTTGATCAATATGGTCATGTGTATGCCCAAAAAGAAGGAAACCAACTTTAACCTTCTGAAAAATTCCCAATTCAACAAGCATGTCTAGATAACCAAACATGATCTGATTTTTGTTTTCCCGGCTGGTGTTGTCCAATTGCAGATATAAAACTCGAGGAAGATTACCAGACCAATGAGTCAACATATGGTGAATTATGGTAATGGTCAGATTTGCATCATTATGAATATTGGGAGCTATAAAGTAAACCTTTGGATACAATTGACCATTAAAAACCATACAACCAACCAAGTGAAATTGAATAAAATTTTCCTCCTTTAAATTCTTTGGTACACGAACAAAATGTGGCAAAAGTGTTTTTTTTTTTTTTGTTGATCCATGCCATCAATTATCAAACCCATATACTTATGTGGTTCATCATAACACGTTTTGCAATGTTTGTATAACTTTTGTCATTCAACTGATTGTTGATTGCGATGTGGTTGAAGTTCTTTAACAACAGAATCTACAAATAAAATAAAAACAAAACATTGATGAGCTTTCATAATAGATATTTATTGCAAAAAAATAAAGTTGTTAGATACATACCTCTCTATATCCCTTCTAATTTATCCCTTCTTTGCTTAAGAGAAGCACATATACTACAAACACCCATCCTTGACCTCTTAGGAATATGGACATTGTTGAACTCTGTCTTCCATAGCCTTGTAAAAAATGGATATCTAATGAAATTGTTATTTCCTTCAGCGTCTTGAACAAATGCCTTGTACAAGTTGTATATTTCTAGCCTTGAGAAATTATCTGGAATGTGTATGGTTTCTCTATCCGGCATACTCTCTCCATGCTTAGAAAAGAAGTCACGCATCCATGACATTGCAATGTTTGTTAATGGCCCACTAGCTCGTGCATGATACTCTTTAGAATAAAATGTAGGATCCTTTTCTAGCCTTGTCTGGATTCTTGATAGTCTAAGATTACCAATTGAGTGGATTCTTTTCAATTCCCTTATGCAAAGCATAAAACTTCCAATTCGATAATCATAACCAGCCTTTGTAGAAATCATACACCCTACCAAATATGAATTTTGCATATTTTTGTTCATTGATGTATATGCTCATCTTTTCTCAAAAGCCTGATTGTACTGTATTTTTTTCAGACAATTTTTTTGGCAAAACTCACTTGAAATCAAATCAGTAATAGAACTAGGACTTGTGAGAAAATATTTCCTAGACCTTGTATAACTAGAATGCTTTGGATTGATATAAAATGGCCTAGTCCTACACGTAATCTTACTCATTGGTACAATTTTCCTTTGTGTTTCATCAACCATAAAACGATCCTCATTAGAATGAATATCCTCATCAATGTGAGGAATATCATCCCTCTTATTGAGATTATCATCACCACAATTAGTAGGAGAATGAGTATCCGCACCAGTATCAAGTTTATCACTTGAGTTTAAATCAACATCATTGTCAGGTTCATCCTCCCCAAAATCATCACGTGTCTCATAAAAATCCTCGCTTGGAGGAAAATCATCATCAATGCCATCAAAATCCTTGCTTAGAGGAAAATAACCTGCATCATTATTGGTTTCTGCATCCTCACCAGAATCATCACCTGTCCCTTTAAAATTCTCGGTTGGAGGAAAATCATCATCAGTGCCATCAAAATCCTCACTTGGAGGAAAATCATCATTGGTGCAACCAAAATCCTCGCTCTAAGGAAATTCATCTTCACCATTATTGGTGCCCTCATCCTCACCAACTTCATCATCTGTCCCATTAAAATCCTCGCTTGGAGGAATATCATCATTGCTGCCATCAAAATCCTCGCTCAGAGGAAATTTATCTTCCCCATTATCGGTGCCCTCATCTTTACCAACTTCATCATCCGTCCCATTAAAATCCTCGCTTGGAGGAATATCATCAGTGCTGCCATTAAAATCCTTGCTTGGCGAAAAATTGTCTTTGCTACCATCATAATCCTTGCTTGGAGGAAAATCATTATCGGTGCCATTGAAATCCTCACTTGGAGGTAAGTCATCTACACCATCATTAGTGCCTTCATACTAACCAAAATGATTATCTATCCCATCAAAATCCTCGCTTGGAGGAAAATCAATTTTTTTGTCCTGTAAATACTCACTTGGAGGAAAATCCTCACTTGGAGGAAAATCCTCGCTTGAAGGAAATTCATCGTTTGTGCCTTGAAAATCCTCTCTTGGAGGAAAATCTTAGCTTGAAGGAAAATCATTGTTGATGCTTTGAGAATCATTTCCTTGAGAAAAATCATCATTGGTGCCTTGAAAATCGTCACTTGGAGGAAAATTTTCATCATCTTCCTCAGTGTCTTTAAAATTTCCAAATGTAGGAAGCTCTTCAGCATCATCATCAATGCCTTTAATGTCTTCACTTGAAGGTAAATCATCATCGATGCCTTTCGAATCTGCACTTAAATCAAAATTTTCATAATCTTTAGACATTGAGATTGATTCAGACAAGTCAATGCCTTTTCACTAAAAAGTTTAAGAGAATGAAATTTTCTCACACTCCTCACCCAAAAATACAATGGTGCATCTATCAACCCCAACAATATTATAGCTAAAAGAACGAAATTTTCCCTCCAAAATTTCACTTCAAAATTTTCTGTCCAAAAATTTCCTACAAAATAAATCACACATTTCAAACACAATTATAACACTAGTAAAATTAATTTAATTTATCGTATAACAATTGTAATAATACTAATAAAATGACATTTAAACAATGCTATCCAAAGTGACTAATACAATATTGGTTATTTACATTAATTTTTTAAATCAAAAGTCACAACACTAGTCAAATTTCAATTAATGTCTTCTTCTCTATATTTAGAAATAATGCATTATCTAATTACACAATTTTTAATCCCACATTCATAAAACGGTACAAAAAAACCTATTTTATGCTATATTAATGCGGTTTGGTTTTCTATAGTCACCATTTGCAAACAATGATCCAGAAGGATTTGGAGACCATTGAACAACTCAAACATTATCAAGGTTAGTTAAATTATTATTTTTTATGTTTTGATGCAATTTTTTTTACTTTGGGCTTTGGAATGCCATCTACAAAATCTGGGTTTTTTTTGGGGGGGCCAAGGGCATAGGAACCTTAGCCCCCATTCCATAGCACAATGTCCATGGGAATTGCTTGGCCACGGGCTATGCAAACACCGTTGGCCATTCGTCGTTGGTCATTGCATAGCCCGTGGGATATGCAATGGTTGTGGCCATTGCATAGCCCATGGGCTACGCAATGGTCGTGGCCATTTCATATCTTGTGGGCTATGCAACGGCCTAGACATGGCATAGCCTGACGCGGGGGCATTGTAGGCTCCTAGGAGGGGCAGGGATGGAGTGGCTCCGCTCCTTCCCAACCCCCTCTGGGCGCCCACAGCGCCCGCTTGACGGTTTTTAGAAATACAGACGTGTCTTAGGGTATTGGGAATGGATTTCCAGGGAGGGAGACCATTCCTTTGGAGGCCCCAACGAAACAATTAAGGCATCCAGAGCCATGAACAATGTGTTGAAGCACCATTGACCTTTAGATGGGGATAATCATTCCATTATGGGTTTTTAAACACTAATGATGGGACTCATGGCCCAAGACATGGTTAATAAACCAAAACCTTATTCCCTAAAGTAATCTTCTAGTCATCTATGTAAAATAACAATGCCTTTAACTACCACATGTGACCTATTAATAGATTCATTTGCAATTTTGCATTTGAGTGGTGATAAGGATTCAATTAGTAGTTTTTAAACTCTAGGTATGGATCTTGAGTCCCTTGACATGGTTGGGGTAGGGAACTTGAGCCTTAATCCCAAAAGGAAAACCTAGGCATATAAGGTAAAGAATGACACCTAAAGCTAGCACACATGGCCTCTATGTGGGTTTATGTATGGCATTAGGTGGATTTTAGTAGTAGGCATAATTCTTGGGGCCCTAGAAATGATCAAGGGATGAGTCCCATATCTTATATCATAAATGAATTTTTGAGGTGTCTAATTCCTAAGGGACACATTGAAGAACCACACTTAACCTTTAACATATCCTTTCCCTCCAAGCAGGGATGTTAGTTTGTTCAGAAGCTTCGTATGATTAGGCATGGATCTTGGAGCCTTACATGTTAAGGGGTTGAAACCAAATCCATGGCCACTAAAAGAAGATTATAGGCATCAAATGGACTTCTTACAAAATTATATTTTATTTTAAAAATAAAAAATAAAAAATACATTTTAATTATATATATATATATATATATATGTGTGTGTGTGTGTGTGTATTTAATATCATGAATATATAATCAATTTTTATATTTACATGTTCATTTTAAAAATAAAAGTAAATTTAAATATAAAACTATATATATTTTTAATATCATGAATATGTAATAAATTAGTTTATTTACATGTTCATTTTAAAAATAAAAAACCACTATATACAATTTCAGCGTTCAAATATATGCTAGTATCCATTCCCTTTCTATAACTGCAAATTTGACATAAATAGAAAAGGTGAACTCTAGTTCCATTTCATGTGTACTTGCTCTCACAATGATGGTATTCAAAATTTTGATTAAAAAATAATAGATTGGTTTTGAGTTATGCTTATAAAATATATATCTATATTTTTTGGAAATTTGTAGGCATACATATTTTGATTAAAAAAATAATAGAGTGGTTTTGAACTATGACTATAAAATATATATCTATATTTTTTTGGAAATTTCTAGGCATACATACATAAGAGTTGGCCAGGTATGTGACTACACATGTTTCAATGTCGAGACAGAAGTATAACTACAGTTGATATCTTTCCCAAAGGAGGGAGGGTGGATTCGATTTGGTACATTTTATGAAAGCCCTAAGTTTTTGCTCAAAATCCTCGTCTTCGTTCTTCTAAGAGTCAAATTTAAAAGGGAAATTCAAAAGGGAAGAACGATTTTTTGAGGTTGAAAGCCATAGTGAACCAAATCAAAGCAAAGGGTTACATAAGCTGAAATGTTACTTTCAGATGCGTGAGAAGTAATGCAGGGGAATGTTAGTTTTAGATGCGTGAGAAGCAATGCAGGGGAGAGAACGGATTCAAATGCCACTATATGTCAGAGGGCCACCAGTGCCAAATGTATGTTTTTGGCCAAAATCTCGACAGATTCAATGACAGCTACTCCCAAGAATTTGAAAATCCATCTCTGGAGAATGTCAAGAAAACGTATAGGTTTTTGAATGGAACAAGTGAGTTGGTAGTACTAAACTCAAGGCAGGTCTATTCCTAGCAATACAGTGGTTTCTTCGTCTCCTGGGCGTTCGCTCGGTGAGAACAATAGGTAATACGTGGTACCCGATTCATTACAGTAAGTGTTATGGCATGGTGGTGAATGCTATGCTGTCTTGAAGCCCGTACAGCTATATGTGAAGCCCTTTCATTAAATGCGCAAGGTGAGATAAGTCTTTAGATTGGCCATCCAGGTGCGTAGGGGTTGTTTGGAAACACTGAAGTAAATAGTAAGGAGGTAAAGGGTGAATAGATTCCGTACCCTACTGATATTTCTGGCATAATCAATGAGTTGTTGGGCAGAACCTTGGAGCTCTTATAGGGTTTGAGGTGGAAGAGGCATTACTTTTTTGGTTTGGCATTCTCTCCAGGGCTGGAAATGTGTGAACCCAGTCCAACAAGGCTTTCTAATTGACCATCATCTAGCCGAGCTAGTCGTGATCCATAATCAGGGTAGCAAGTAAGGGGAATAGTCCTCGGCTACTCGACCATCCAAAAATTGATCATGGGTAGCAAGGGAAGCTAGCTACTCCATTCCTCATCGAATCGATCATCCAGTCGTGGAGAATGTCAAGAAAATGCATAGGTTCAGTTGTGTGTCCGTCAGGTTGTCTACAACATATACGTAATTGATCACCGCCACATCCACATCAATTCCACGTAGTGGGATACCTTGATATATTTCGTCAAGTATTTGGGAAAGGATGGCGAATGCAAGGTTGATGAAACCCCCAAGGGTTGGTTTATTACCTTCATTTAGAGAACCAAGGAATTTCTTGAAGGAGAGTCTAAAAGGAAAGAGGGTCGGGTCAGAGTTGTCGGAGGAAGAGCAACACGAGAGGGAAATCGAAGGGAAAACTGAATGAGCCTATAAATTGGTGGCCAAACCAAGCATAAATTCCTCTTCGCTCAAGTCTCCTCCAAATTTAGCAAAGGCAGAAAGCGTTCCAAATGGTAAGACTGTTTTCTCTTTTTAGAGGACCTGCAAATAGGTAAACAAACCAAAATTATTTTGAGCAAATGTGAGGCATTCTTGATGTCATATTTTGATGTGAATTTCAATCATGCATAAATTGGGTCTTAATAGGTGTGCCCTACTTGGTTTTGTTTTATGGCATGATTTTGGTAGTAGAAGATAGTTCCATGTTGAGTGCATTAGGAAACACATTTTGGGTGATTAATAAAGGTTATTAATCCAATAGATTACTTTCAAGCTGTGGCCTCAAAGGAACACATAAATCTTTTCATTTTCAATTTTAATTGCATTTACCTTCTATTAAGAGGTGGAAGCCAAGGAATATTGATAGTTTTTGTAGAAGGAAGTTCTTTTTCTCATTTCAAGGCTGAGATTATTTTATAAGAAGTATCTTATATATACATGACATACAGATTTTTTAAACTTATAATTTTTCCCGGTTGCATTAGTGAAATGTAGCAATATGACTTCCACAGAAAACAGACCATGCCGAAAAAAAATTAGTAGACTGACATATTCAGAAGACATCCTAGATTCCTAGCCATCCCCAATAGTTTGCTCTACAAAGTAATGTATGAATCATTACTCAATTTTTTTTCCAATGATATGTTTATTCTCACTTTCTTACAGTAAAACGGACTCAGAAATTGTTTTGTTTTCTTGAGAAGTTCGATTCTCTTCAACTCTAAGTAGCAATATCATTAGCATAAATTGTATTTTTCTCTGATAGAGATTTTATGAAAGGTTTCTTTCCACATACATACATGTACATGGAGGTTAGGTAATTTGTGGTCATGTTCCAGCTCAGGATTTGGTTAAGAAAGAGTGGAGAGGTTAGAGTAGAGCCCTTCTTCATACTAAGCCTTTTTCCCTTCATTCTATGCATGATTAAACAAATGGCGTTGCCATCGTCTTCTATCATTGAGATTTGATCAACATTACATTGTTTCCAATGGTATCTATTTATAGCATAAGTTGCTAAACTATAAGAGTCTACCTCAATGTTTCTCAACCGCTTGCATTGCCCTTTTTCCTAGATTTTATTTAATCTTTTTCGTGCACTCTTATTTTACAGTTTTACCACATGGTTGTGAATACTTTTTTTACCTCAATTAATTGAGGATTGCAGTTTTGTTGTGTATTGTTAAGTTAGTATTGTGTTTTTTCAATTTTGGTTTGTTTTGTCCTTTTTGGTTTTATTGCGCTTTATTTTAAGTCATTTATTTTCTTTAAATTTTGATTTCTTCCTCTTTAGTAAGTTTCCCTTAGGATTTTATAATATTTTGTACTTGTTTTTGATGTTTTTAGATTTTAAATGCTTTATATTTGTTGTTGAGGAGAGGTTTTAAAAGTCATTATATCAATTACAAAACTCATAAAGTCCTAATCTAAGTGAGAACAGGTACAATCATAGCCCTGATAGCTTCAAAATCCCATACAAATTGATAAAAATTGGTTTAAAAGCCACAAAACAGTGTTGAGACTTTCTTGTAGCGCTGAAGCCAAAATTCTACAAAGAGGCGCTACAAGAATTTCATGATCACAGATTCTTCCGATTTTACAGCAGATTTTGGCACGCTCGAGCTAATGACTCATGGATTATGCGTTTTAGGGGGTTCACGACTTGTTGATGCAAGAGGCATCATGAGTTCAAATGATTGCACGTAGTGAAAAGGTCGTGTTCATCATCAACACAAGTGTAGTTCAGCTTGACAGACAGTCACACGGATTCAGATAATTTGCATGAGGTTGTTATCCACAAGCCTATTCTAACATAGAGCACTTAATGAGATAACCATAGTCATTTAAAAGACCGAGCATTGTTGTCAACTGGACAAATAAGAGGCGTGGAGGGATTCACGAAAATTAGGGCTTCCTTATTCCAGGGGTAACAGCTAAATTGAAGATCATGGGACATCTGTACAACGGGACTGACTCATCTGGCACTTTGAATCATGATTTCCAACAATCATAAAAGAGCGATTTACAGGTATTCTCAAAAAGCCTGTATAGTAGCAAATTTGGGGTTTTTTCGTTCGAGCCAACTCTATTCAAATTAGTTAAAAGTTAGGTAAAATTGTGCTTTAAAACGCAATTTTAATCGGATAAATAGTAGTTGGTTGATGAGCCGCGACACCAATTTGAAGGAGGGTTAAAAAAATCTCAGTTCGTTTTATTGAAAGTTACCCTGTTAGTGCTACTAATAGCCTGTAGATTCAGCAGTGTTTTTGGTTTCCAAAATTCAGCTCCTGTTCACAAATATTACCAGAATATACATTTAAATCGCAGCAGTTGAAACATAATGGGAAAAAGTGGTAACGTTAACAGGGCTGAGCCCACAGACCTAACTTGGATTCAGAAGCTTCCTAACTGTGCAGAACTGTTTCAGCAGGCAGGTTGGTTGAAGTTTTTCAAAAAAATAGATGGTTTCGATGCTCAGGTGTCCTGCAATTTTGCTAAGGGATTTAAAGATGATATGATCATGATGGATGCGTTGAAATTCAAATTAACTGTGGAGTTAATAGCAGAAGCTACTGAAATCAGCAATGAGGGGAAGCACTGGTTTAAAAAATTGCCTTTTGAGTTTGAACCCCAAAAGTACCTGTTGCCTAATGTGACTCCTGACTGGAACAAGGGTATCCTCATTCACATTTTTAGGAAAGAGTGGATTGAGCCCATAAGGATACTTCAAAGTTATGTGACCTGTGAAGGAAGATATTCACTTGTATTTAAATATCATTTCAGGTTTCTTCAACACTTAGCAGGAGTTTCTAAAATAAATCTGCCCTTCTTTTTCTTAAAAAGCCTGCAGAAGATATCAAGCAAGATAAAGCAACATGATGATCATACTTCCCAGTCACTTTTTCACCATGGTCTCATTAAACTGATCATCACTACAGTGTTGCAACATGAGGGAAGAACTTGGGATTTCTTTTTGTTTTGGTCAAATGTTCATCCTAAAAAAGAAGACCAGCGACCAAAGAGACAGGCTGACAAGGGGAAAGTGATGATGAAAAAGCTGGGTCACTCAGTCAAATTTACAAATAAAAATAATGTTAAAGCCAAGATGGTAACTGAACAGGTAGCAGGACAGAAACAGGATGACAGTCAGCTCAAAGTGGTTTCAGATTACCCAAAAAGCAGGTTCACATTGTTTGAAGACAAAAAGGAGGAATTGCCTGAAGAGAATTCAACACCTATAGCAGATCCTCAGCAGGAGAAAAAAGTTGACATTAAAATGGTTCCTGTAACTAAAGAAGAGATCTACATTCACCCAAGAAGTCCCATCACAGTTCTTTCAGATGATGAAGGTTATCTGTTAGAAGAAGAACAGCCTATTGCTGAGATTAAAGTCAAAACTGAAAGTGAAGAAGTTCAAGTTTCTGATGGCAAAATCACAAAGCCTAACAAGAAAATCAAAAAGCTGGAAGTGGTGGAATTAGCTGCTATTCAACACCAAGGGAAAGAACTGAAGATGATGGGGGAGGCATCTACATTTTGGAGACCTAAAACTAGGTCGAAAAATAAATTGAGATTAAACATGAAAAAGTTATTAAATCCTAAATTAAAAATAGATGAGGTGACTATCTTAGATGAAGGATCCATGGAGGATGATAAATCAGAGATAGATAAAGTGCAGCCATGTTTAAAAGAGGAGATTAATCCAATAGCAAAAGCAGGTGAAGAAGATCCAAAGCCCAGCATTGAGGACACTTCTAAGAAGATGTTGATGGAGGAGACAAAACTCTTCAAGAAATTCGACATTCCCTGGAAACCTGATGAAGATCAAGATTCTGCAATAGATAAATTAGCCATTGCTGATAAAGAAAATTTGCAGAGGTCTGTCAAGGAGTATAAACACCAGATGAGATATATGCAGGAAGTCAATGATGGTTTGATGATGGCCAACAGAAGGTTAAGAGAGGATCTCCAGGATGTACATGACAATTTTCAAGAACTAGTGGTTGATACAAAAGAGGTACTTAAAAGGAAAAGGGCTACTGACAGCCATTGCACTCAGCTGGAGAAGACAGTTCGAGATTTGCAGCAGAAAAACCAAGAACTCACAAAAAGGATTAATGACTTGGAGAAGGAACAAAAGGAGGCCAAGAATAAAGACCAAACTCCAGATGGCATCACCCTCTTAGCTGAGGTGGCAAAGGACTTATGAAACAGTTTTGTTTTCAGTTAGTTGTTATCAATTAGTAAACTGATAAATTAAAGAAATGCTATTTTTAGCATATTTTTGTAACTTGTAAATATTCTATCTTTACTCCACCTCATCGAGATCTTGGAAACAGTTAGGGTTAGAGACCTAATCAATGTTGAAGAGCATAGTATTTAGACATGGGAGTAAGCCATGGGGAGGGTTCTGATTTTTGGGGGTAGCAGGAGGTCTGCAGATTGTATTGTACCTTCAGACTTGTTCAAGAGATAAGTACTGTGACTCTTATGAGCATTAGCTGATGAAATAATGAAACATATGACTTTTTCTCCTTTATTTTTGTTTGTGATTGGCTTTGTTGTTAAGCTTGTTTAGCTTCTTAAATGGTAAATTCATTGCTAGTTGATGTATGTTTTCTGGTGATGCTTATCTTTTATGTATGAACCTCAACACATTCTTTTTGTGGGATCTTTTGTGATATGTTATGCATCTTGATCAGTTTATGTTTATGATTTAGTTGTTACTTTTCTATTGGATGTATTCCCTGACTGTGCCCAGAGCTTACAACCATTTAAATCATATTCAAAAACCCTAAAAAATTTGTCTTATTTATTGAGTTCACTCTTGAGATTGTGTTAGCTTGTTTCCTTAGCCTTAGAAACAATTTCTGGCACAAACATCTTTGGCGTCGTTGCCGGGGACGAAGCTGAAGCATATCTTCCCTGGGATACTTATCATTTTTCTGGTTTAAGAGGTGGACTTGAACCAGCACTTTTTCAAAGGCTATTTTCACCAAAAAGAAGTCACAGTGGCTTCTAAAGGGATTGGGACCAGGAATAGGCCTGTTTCTCCATTGAAACTGGGTGTGACAGACCCTGAGCAGATTTTGAAAACAACAAATAAACTCAAAAAATCTCAATCTTTGCCAGCTTCCTGTGACCCTAACCAGTTGGGCATATCATTAAGTTCAACTGAAACTTTACCTTGGATAAAACCTACCATCCCTGAAAGTACTTTCCAGGTCTTTACTAATCCCCAAAGCTTTTTGAAAGCTAAGATTTCCTCTCCTGATAAAATACCTATCTTTCAGCTGAAAGTAGGAAAGAACCCTTTTCAGAAAAGTTCTAATCAAGTTTCCACATCTTCACAATCATTCAGTACAAAAATGGCAGGTCAAAACCCACCCATGGATATGATGGACCGCATGGTTGCAGCAAGGTATGCACCATTAGTTTTACCTCAGCCTCTACATGCATTGCCTGGAGGTGATTATCAGAAATATATGCCTAGATTCAATGGACAAGGGGAAGTCACTGCTGAAGAACATTGGGAGGCTTTCCTAAGCTATGCTGACAATCAGAACATTGAGATAAAAGATGTGTGGATGAGGGTATTTGTTCAGAGTCTTGATGGGGATGTAAGAAAATGGTTTAGAGACCTGCCTACCAACTCAATTACCATCATTGAAGAACACCATGATCTTTTCATGAGACAATGGGGAGACACAAAGGATCACACATACTATATAACTGAGTTTGGAGCTCTCAGAAGAAAGAAAGATGAGACTGTTGCAGATTTTTCCAAAAGGTTTAATAAGATGTACAGTAGGATTCCAGCAGAAATTAAACCTACAGAAACATCAGCTAAGCTAACTTATGCAAATGCTTTTGATCATGAATTTTCTTTGTTGCTAAGAGAAAGAAGACCCATCACCCTGCTGAACATGCAAGATGCAGCTTTAGAGGTAGAGTCTAATTTGCTAGCTTCAAATAGACTTAAGAATGAAACAACTCAATAGCTGTATGAAAGAAAAGGAAAGAAAGAAGCTGTCACAGCAGGTTTTGCTTCTCAGTCTTCTGAGACCAAGATAGATGAGATGGCTAAAATGGTTAAGATCCTTACTGCAAAGTTGAATAAACTAGAGCTTGAAAAGAATTCTGCTAAACCTGCTCCAGAAGCTCAGAGGAACCCAAATAACCAAAATCAGTTTAGAAGACAGTTTGCTCCAAGATTCATGCCAAGGGAGCGAAGAAATAATGACATCCAGCAAGAAAGGAGGGAAAATGAGGATCAAAAAGTGCCCCCACCCTTTCAAAACAATTTGGTTGATGAAGAAGAAATCGATCAACAACTGCTCTTTGAAGAAACAGAGACTGATCAGGACATGAATCATATTGGAGATAGATTGTTTACAGGTTTTGTAACAGAAGAAGATTTTCTAAATGCTGAGTACTATGATGCAGATTTGTATGAAGTTGAAGATGAATTAGAGTTTGAAAAAACTGCTGTAAATACTGCTGCTAATCAAAATGGAATTAAGAAGACTCTTAATCTCAGATCTGGCCCGAAACAGGTAGTCCAAGCTCCTAAGAAGAATGTTGTTGTTCCTGCTCCAGTTATTCCTGATAAACCAGTTGCTGATCCTGTAACAGAAAAGAAGCAACCTGCAGAAAAGTCCAAGAAGAATGCAGAAATTGAGGAGGTAAACAAGTCAGTTCAAAACTTTAGTTTGGAAAATGAGTTAAGTAAAATAAAAATTCCTGTGCCATTTTCTGAGCTTATCAAGAATCCATCATATAAGAATACAGTTTTGAAAGTGATGAATATACCCAATAATCAGCCAGTTTCAGATACAGTGAATTTGCACGAAGAAAACCCTAGAATATTCATTGGATCGGCTTTGGCTGAAAAGACTGAAAACGAAGGTGGTGCTTCTCCTCCTTTCTATATAACTTTGACTGTACACGAGCAGATGATTCATAATTGCCTGCTAGATTCAGGAGCATCCCATAACTTGATGCCAAAAGCTGTGATGGAAGCCCTAGGCCTTAATGTCACCAAGCCTTACCATGATTTATATGCCTTTGATTCCCGAGCTGTGAAGTGTCTAGGAGTGATAAAAGACATGGTTGTCAACCTTACTCAGTTGCCCATGAAAAGTGTAATAATGGATGTTGTGGTAGCTGACATCACACCAAAATTTGGCTTGCTTCTGTCTAGGTCATGGGCTAAGAAGGTTGGGGGAACATTGCAGATGGACCTCTCTTATGCCACCATTCCTGTTTTTGGTGGAGAAAATAGGAGACTTTACAGAGAGCTACAGCTTGCTTACATAGTCACAGATAATAAAAATCCAACAAATCACCCAATGTATTCTGTGGATAAAGACCTTGGTTCATGCATACTACAGTTTAGTGAAGAGGAGAATTCTGCTGGTCTGTTACAAGTACAAAAAGAACAGCCCATAAAACACAGCAAAGAGGAGCAGGATGCATTGTGGCAGTTGTATTTTGATGGATCCTCATGTAAAGAAGGTGCTGGAGCTGGAGTTTTACTTATTTCTCCTGGGGGTGAAACAATGAAACTCATGTATAAATTGGAATTTGTTACCACCAACAACACTGCTGAGTATGAAGCTCTGCTACTGGGACTAAAGGCTGCTAAAGATTTGGGAATTCAGCAGATTTCTGCATTTGGCGACTCCGAATTAGTTGTTCAACAAGTGAAGAATAAATATCAAGTAAAGCAGGGTTTGCTGAAAGTATATCGAAATGAGGTATGGGATATGCTTGAGAATTATTTTATAGCATTTAATATCACTTATATTCCCAGGAATCATAACGAAACTGCAGATTCTTTAGCTTTGGCTGCTACACATTTCAGAATCCCTAAAACCACTCAGCTAAAGTATCCTATAGAAGTGAGATATAGACCATGTGTCCCAGATAATGTGAAGCACTGGAGGGTTTTTGAAGATGACATTGAAATAAAAAAAATTCTTGAGCTTATAGATGAATTTTCAAATAATCAAATTGATCAAGAAATGGATGAAAGGGATGAACAGTTAGATGAGTTTGCTGCAGAAGAGATAGCAGGACATAAGATCATTGAATTGAAGAGCAATTTCATTCCAAAAGGTCTAGTACCTTTAGAAAGAATATTCACCAAAGATGATACACCTTCAAAGCCAATAATTCAATCTTCAGAAGACAATGTAGAGGACTATAATATTGGTTCAATAGAACATCCCAGAATGGTAAAACTGTCTAAAAACCTAACAGTGGAGCAAAGAAGTAGATATATTAAGCTGTTGAAAAAATATATAGATGCATTTGCATGGTCTTATAAGGAATTAAAAATTTATGATACAGCAATTATTCAGCACAAGGTCCCTTTGAAACCAAATGTCAAGCCTTTCAGACAGAAATTAAGAAGAATCAATCCAGCCTTGTTCCCTGTAATTGAAAAAGAACTAAAGAAGTTGTTGGATGCAAAGATAATAGTGCCTCTCAGGTATTCTTCTTGGGTGGCTAATCTGGTTCCTGTTAGAAAGAAGAATGGGGAAATTCGATTATGTGTTGACTTTAGAAATTTGAATCAATCATCATTAAAAGACAATTATCCTCTCCCCAAGATTGAACAGGTTTTGCAACAGGTAGTTGGAGCTCAGAGGATTTCTATGCTAGATGGTTTCTCAGGGTACAATCAGATCGCCATGCATCCTGACGACAAGGAAAATACAGCTTTTACAACCCCCTGGGGGACATTTATGTATGATAAGATTGTTGAAATATTGTAACTTCAAAGAATATTATATTTGTATATTATTTATTCCGGAGATGTTCCATACCTCCGATGTGATTATACTATAAATCCGGAGATGTTTATTCCTCCGAGTTGGGTGTGGTAACTAGGGTTATTAGACCCACCATGTGGGGGTCGTCCCAGTCATTTATAATGGGGTATTTAACCTAATGGTTAAATACGAGCCTACATGTACTTGTGTAAAATACATATCAGAGTAGTGTATAAATAGAGGAGGTGTGTTCCTCATTTGATACACACACACACTTGAGGATAGCGCACTTGTGGAGGAGAGGTCTGCTATTGTGGAGGAGGAGATCATGTCTCAGGGTTTCATCTTTGTATATTGCTGGTCATCTATATTGAGGAAGCTTTGCTGGGTTTTCTACCCCATGAGGGTTTCCCAGGATAAATCTCTGTCTCTTGTGTTTATGCTGTGCTTGTTGTTTCTTCAGTGATCCTGTATATGCTATTATTGTGAAATGGAATGTAATGCTGCTATTTTCTGTCTTAGCATATTGAATTTTAACATGGGATCAGAGCTAACCTGAAGGAAGACAAGGGTTTCTGCCTCTTCCAGATCTGAGTCAAAATCAGGTGACCTTGGGAAAAAGGTCATATCTTGGGCTAGGAAGCTCCAAATGAAATTTCGTAAAAAGTGACAGGTAGTACACAGTCTGTACTATCTCAGAAAACGTTTTCAGAGGCCAAAGTTGAACCAGTGACACGTGGCACTCCGTACAAGTTCGACCTCCTGTATTATCCCATAAACAGGTCATGTTGCGACACTTGGCATAACTCTCTCTCAGAGAGTCCAATTGAGGTCAGACCTATCAGGATGGAAAGATAACAGGTCGAGCTACCTCAAAAAAGTTTTTCAGAGGCCGAAGTTCAAACAGTGACACGTGGCACGCCATACAAGTTTGCTCTTCTGTTTTATCCCAAAACAGGTCACGTTGCGACATTTGACATAACTCTCTCTCAGAGAATCCAATTGAGGTCAGACCTATCAGGATGGAAAAATAACAGGTCAGGCTATCTCAGAAAACTTTTTCAGACCCTGTGGATTGAAAAGTTTGGAGTTACACCAGAAACAATCAGGTACATATTTCTGTCAAAACATAATTATTTTTGAGTACCTTCATTCATGGCTTCCGGAATTTAGGGCTTTGAAGAAAGTTGGAATTTTTGTAAACGGAGACCACGGCTGAATGCTACTCATCAAAATAGAAATTTAGAGACCAAGATCAGATTTTTTGGTTGGGCAGAAGGCCGGGCTTGATCAAACCCTAGTTCGGGACTTTGATCAGAAAAGTGGAAAATTAGGGCTTCTGTAAAAATGGGAATTTTTGAAATCTGTGACCATGGCTGGAAGCTCCTCAGAAAAATAGAAGCTTAGAGCTTTGGATCAAACATTTTGATTGGGCAGAAGAGTGGGATTCACCAAACCCCAGTTCAGGGTCACGTCCAGTGAATCCGGAAGTTTCAAAGGCAAAATTGAGGAGTGAAACTTTGCAGTTTTCAAATTCTGAATATATCAGTTTGATCAGCTCATCAAGGCGCATATTTCTATCCTTTCAGAAGTTTGAAATTCAAAGTTTGAATTTTTGGGGTTTCTCTGACAAACCCATATCCAGCTCCAGGTCCAGTTCTTGCAAATCAAGTGGATAGGGTTAATCCTAGAAGAAGATGGATTGGTCACCTGCATAAGTGAAGGAGTTACTGTTTCAGAGGGAGATGAGGCTAAGGCTTTACATAAGGAGATTACAAGCGATCTCGACAGGTATGACTCATCGAGGTACATCACAAAAGATAAATCAGGCTCCATGACCATGAAAACATGAAGACAAAGACTCATCCATAATCTTTGTTCTACTGACGAGGATCCCTTATATAAGTATACTTGGAATGATTGGTTATGCTTATTCATAAAGTTAATAATCAAGGGATTATGCATATTATATCTTTTATCTTGATTGATGATATGCATGAGTAAAAGAAGACTTCCCTGAAATCTTGAATACTAATGTTTATTAACTATAATCATGACTATACATTTTCAAGATTATTTAGTACTATAATGTTTTGATAGCATTTAGAATATACTAATGAGTGTATGTTTGTGTATGAGATCATGAGGATGACTCTTGAGCATGCACAGTGGTACAGAATGAATAGAAGTTCAAAAGACATACAGAAGATCAAGCGGGAGGCAGCCACACAAACATAAAAGATAAGTATTTGAGTTGTTATTTGAAATAGTAATGATATTGCCCGTAATAGGTTGTATGCATATTTTTATTCCTATAATATATCATGCTGAGTGTAAATATTCATAGAACATTGAACAATATACTACTAATATGCATATGATTGGTAAGTTGGACAAACATTCCATTGTTGCTTGTCTAGAATGAAACCTCTTTGCTAACATGCTGAGAGTTGTGCACACTCTCGATAGTATGTTCTGGTAGAGATGGAAGGCATCTAGATAGCCACTGTATGCATACAGGATATGGGAAAGTGTTGTGCCAAAGTATTGGTCAAAATAGTTGCATCACTATGTAAATGATATCTGTATGCATAATAGGTTATCATGTCAATATGATTTGATGATTATGAAGTATTACTAATCATGTACTTAATTTTGATTTGTAGGAAAGGTCATGAAGAATGATGGACACCGTACAAGTGGTGGATGTTCAAGCAAGAAGATTTACAAATCAAACAAAATATAGAAGGCTCATGGCTAGAAGATTCTCTTAGAAAGGGGAAGAGAATCACGACAAGATGTTTGCTCCAAGTATGGTGTAATTAAAGAAGAAGTGTGAATCAGGTTCTATATAGGTACCTAGGATCGATAATAAATTGATAAGCTTAATGATCACCATGGGTGATGTGGATCTCAACCTTTGCTACAAGGTTGAATATGATTTCTATACACAAATGACATGGATGCAAGAAGGAACTCACCACAGAGTTCGAATGATATTAAGGCTCATGTTAGTAGACCCATCTAACGAGAGATGGCACAGATAGATATGCAGAAGATCATTCAATGCAGAAATGAAAATGAAAGATCTCAAATTGACGCTTTACTTCCTAGGTCTGGAAGTATGGCAAGGCTCAGAAGGAATATTTCTCAACCAGGGAAAGTATGATGAGAAATATGACTTGAGGTGTTGGAATGGCCACTCTTATGGATTCCAACTTGAAGCTGTTAGGGGATAACTCATCAGAGTTAGTGGATATAACTCTGTAGAGTCAAATTATTGGGTCATTGATGTATCTAACATATACTAGATTAGATATATGCTTTGTTGTGAATACCTTGAGTCAGTATCTAGTGGAAACTAGATGTTTTCACCTGATAGTTGCAAAGCATGTGATGAGGCACCTAAAGGATACGATAGACTTTGATCTGTGCTATCTTGGAGATCATGACTTCAGATGGCTACTCATATGTTGATTGGGCAGAAAGTGTATCAGACAAGAAGAACACATCAAGAGGATGTTATTGTCTAGGATTAGCCATGATCTCGTGGTTTAGCTGGAAGCAGTCTAGTGTGGCTCTCAGCACAAGCAGAATATATGGCTGTTTGCTCTGCTAGTTGTGAAGAAGTTTGGCTTCAGGATTGTTTGACTTAGAGATAGAACCAACTGTGATCCTATGTGACAAATAGAGTTGTATCAAGATGACATAGAATCCAGTGTTCCATGATAAGTCAAACATCATAGGGATCTAACAAGATATGACACAGAAAGGAACTATAAAGTTTGAATTCGTAACAGGTTACCGTTGTACTAACCAAACCTCTACCTCGAGTGAAGAAGTTACCAACATACTAACCAAGCCTCTGTCTCGAGTGAAATTTGAATACTTTCGAGACAAGCTTGGTGTAGCTCAAAAGGACCCTCCTTGAAAGGGGGAGTAGTATAGTCACTGATGATGAGATTGTCTCATCGAACAACAAGGTCGATGATGAGGTAACCTGTTCTCTACACCTAGATACTTAGAAATATTTAGATTTAGGACTCGTATACTTAGAATACTTAGTTTTACTTATACATGCTTTTGATGTTATATGTATTAGTAAGAATACATGCTTTTGATGATAGATGTATTGATGAGAATACATGTGGGGATTGTATCATCCTTGAACACATGTTCTAAAGTGAGCCGTAGACGTATGGTCTCCGAGAATGAAGTCCTTAGTGGACAGTTGAGGGGATTGGATCATCCCTGGACTTTCAGTCCTAAAGAGAGCCGTAGACGTGAGGTCTCCGAGAATGAAGTCCTTAGTGGACAGTTGAGGGGATTGGATCATCCCTGGACTTTCAGTCCTAAAGAGAGCCGTAGACATGAGGTCTCCGAGAATGAAGTCCTTAGTGGACAATTGAGGGGATTGGATCATCCCTGGACTTTCAATCCTAAAGAGAGCCGTAGACGTGAGGTCTCCGAGAATGAAGTCCTTAGTGGACAGTTGAGGGGATTGGATCATCCCTGAACTTTCAGTCCTAAAGAGAGCCGTAGACGTGAGGTCTCCGAGAATGAAGTCCGTAGTGGACAGTTGAGGGGATTGGATCATCCCTGGACTTTCAGTCCTAAAGAGAGCCGTAGATGTGAGGTCTCCGAGAATGAAGTCCTTAGTGGACAGTTGAGGGGATTGGATCATCCCTGGACTTTCAGTCCTAAAGAGATCCGTAGACGTGAGGTCTCCGAGAATGAAGTCCTTATTGGACAGTTGAGGGGATTGGATCATCCCTGGACTTTCAGTCCTAAAGAGAGCCGTAGACGTGAGGTCTCCGAGAAGTGGGGATTGTATCATCCCCAGACTTAGGTCCCTGAATTGATCCGTAGACGTGAGGTCTCCGAGAAGTGGGGATTGTATCATCCCCGGACTTAGGTCCCTGAATTGATCCGTAGACGTGAGGTCTCCGAGAAGTGGGGATTGTATCATCCCCGGACTTAGGTCCCTGAATTGATCCGTAGACGTGAGGTCTCCGAGAAGTGGGGATTGTATCATCCCCGGACTTAGGTCCCTGAATTGATCCGTAGACGTGAGGTCTCCGAGAAGTGGGGATTGTATCATCCCCGGACTTAGGTCCCTGAATTGATCCGTAGATGTGAGGTCTCCGAGAAGTGGGGATTGTATCATCCCCGGACTTAGGTCCCTGAATTGATCCGTAGACGTGAGGTCTCCGAGAAGTGGGGATTGTATCATCCCCGGACTGCGGTCCCTGAATTGATCCGTAGACGTATGGTCTCCGAGAAGTGGGGATTGTATCATCCCCGGACTTCAGTCCCTGAATTGATCCGTAGATGTATGGTCTCCGAGAAAGTGATTTTTGATGTGGTTACTTGTATCGGTAGGATACTTGTATTGATGATGTGGTTACTTGTATCGGTAGGATACTTGTATTGATGATGTGGTTACTTGTATCGGTAGGATACTTGTATTGATGATGTGGTTACTTGTATCGGTAGGATACTTGTATTGATGATGTGGTTACTTGTATCGGTAGGATACTAGTATTGATGACGTGGTTACTTGTATCGGTATGGATACTTGTATTGATGATATGGTTACTTGTATCGGTAGGATACATGTATTGATGACATGATTACTTGTATCAGTATGGATACTTGTATTGATGATATGTATACTTGTATTGGCATGAATACTTGTACTAATGATGTGGATACTTGTATTGTTATGGATACCTGTGTTGATGACGATGCTGACGATCGTGTGATGACGATACTGATGATCGTGTGATGACGATGCTGATGATCGTGTGATGATGATGCTGATGATCGTGAGATGACGATGCTGATGATCGTGTGATGACGATACTGATGATCGTGAGGATCCAGATGTTGATGTTGTTGTAGTTGTTCGAGTGCTGCAGAAGATAAAGACTCAGTACTGAAGATGTTGATGTTCCAGTATTGAAGATGTTCCAGTAACTACTTGAGTTACTGATGATGTTGAGAAAGCTTCCAATGATTTATAGATGTATCATGTATGATGTTGATGAGTCCTTGCTCATGCAGATACTGTTATAATATCCTTCTCGTTAAGGGGGAGTGTTGAAATATTGTAACTTCAAAGAATATTATATTTGTATATTATTTATTCTGGAGATGTTCCATACCTCCGATGTGATTATACTATAAATCCGGAGATGTTTATTCCTCCGAGTTGGGTGTGGTAACTAGGGTTATTAGACCCACCATGTGGGGGTCGGCCCAGTCAGTTATAATGGGGTATTTAACCTAATGGTTAAATACGAGCCTACATGTACTTGTGTAAAATACATATCAGAGTAGTGTATAAATAGAGGAGGTGTGTTCCTCATTTGATACACACACACACTTGAGGATAGCGCACTTGTGGAGGAGAGGTCTGCTATTGTGGAGGAGGAGATCATGTCTCAGGGTTTCATCTTTGTATATTGCTGGTCATCTATATTGAGGAAGCTTTGCTGGGTTTTCTACCCCATGAGGGTTTCCCAGGATAAATCTCTGTCTCTTGTGTTTATGCTGTGCTTGTTGTTTCTTCAGTGATCCTGTATATGCTATTATTGTGAAATGGAATGTAATGCTGCTATTTTCTGTCTTAGCATATTGACTTTAGAAATTTGAATCAATCATCATTAAAAGACAATTATCCTCTCCCCAAGATTGAATAGGTTTTGCAACAGGTAGTTGGAGCTCAGAGGATTTCTATGCTAGATGGTTTCTCAGGGTACAATCAGATCGCCATGCATCCTGACGACAAGGAAAATACAGCTTTTACAACCCCCTGGGGGACATTTATGTATGATAAGATGCCTTTTGGTTTAATGAATGTTGGTTCAACCTTTCAGAGAGCCACGGATATTGCATTTGTGGGTGAGAAAGATAAGTTTGTGGTTATCTACTTAGATGATATTACTGTCTTCTCAAAATCTGATGATGAACACTTGAAGCATTTGGAGAAAACCTTCATAAAATGCAGAAAATTTGTTCTGTCCCTAAACCCTAAAAGTTCACATTTTGCTGTGCAAGAAGGTAAATTACTTGGTCATTTGGTGTCTGCTGATGGCATCAGAATAGATCCTGAAAGAGTGAAAGCAATACTGAAAATTAGTTTACCTCGGAGTAAAAAGGATGTTCAATCATTCATTGGCAAGATAAACTTTCTGAGGTGGTTTATTCCCAATTTCGCTGAAACCATTAAGCAAATTACAGACATGTTGAAAAAAGATCAGGAAGTAAAGTGGACTGCTGAGGCAAAGATAGCATTTGAGAAAATCAAAGTAGCTCTGACTGAAGCACCTGTTCTGGTGAGTCCTAATTTTGCCAAAGAATTCCTTACTTTTTCTTTTGCTTCAGAAGATACTATTGCTTCTGTCCTACTTCAGAAGAATAATGAGGGATTGGAGCAACCAATTGCCTTTTTCAGTAAAACACTTAGAGATTCAGAGCTTAAATACAGTATCTTGGAGAAACAAGCCTATGCTCTGGTGAAGGCTTTAAAGTTCTTCAAAATTTATATCTTACATTCCAAGGTTATTTCATTTGTTCCAAATGCTGTAGTGAAAGACATTTTGACACAACCTGATAGTGAAGGAAAGAGGTGAAAGTGGATTGCCAAAATTATGGAATATGAAGTGGAAATCAGACCTACTAAGCTGGTCAAAGGACAAGGATTGGCCAAACTGCTGGCTGACTCAAATTGTCAAGCATTAGGATTACATCTTATGGTAGAAGAATCAGCACCTAAAGAAAAGAAAACATTCCTGGAGAAAGAAAAAATTATGGACTCTTATTCATCTTCAGATTGGTATGCTGATATTGTTCATTTTTTGTTATTCTTACAATGTCCAGAACACTTAGATAGGAAGGCTGCCAGATCTTTGAAATTGAAAGCTACTAAATATTGTTTGATAGAAGATCAATTGTTCTGGAAAGACCCAGGAGGAATCTTGTTAAGGTGTTTAGATCGGGCTGAAATAGAAGAAGTAATGTCAGAATCTCATGAAGGAGCTTGTGGAGGACATAAATACTGGAAAACAATAGCCTATAAAATTTTGAGAGCTGGTTACTATTGGCCTTCCCTCTTCTCAGATGTTTACCAGCAGGTAAGAGCTTGCATACCCTGTCAGAAATTTGCAGGTAAACAGAAATTATTATCTATGCCTTTGAAGCCTATTGCAGTCAATGCCCCTTTTCAGCAGTGGGGTCTGGATTTTATTGGAGAAATAAACCCGGCATCTTCAGGCCAGCATCATTGGATTTTGACTGCTAAAGATTTCTTTACAAAATGGGTGGAAGCTATCCCAACAAGAAATGCTACAGATAAAGTGATTATGGAGTTCATTGAACATAATATTCTGAGTAGATTTGGCTGTCCACAAAGATTGATTACTGATAATGCCCAAACATTCAAATCTAAGGCAATGGTGGCCTTTTGTGAGAAAAATGGCATTATTCTGAAGCACTCAACTCCCTATTACCCTCAAGGAAATGGTCAGGCTGAATCATCTAACAAGAATATCATTCAAAGCATCAAGAAGCTGCTGAAACATAATAAAAGGTCTTGGGATTCAATGCTGAAATATGCATTGTGGGAAGATAGGATCACTGTGAAGCAAGCCATTGGTACTTCTCCTTTTCAACTGGTGTATGGAACAGAAGCAGTGTTCCCAGTGCAGTTGGGGATTCCAGTAATGAAGTTCCTTCAGAACTCTCAAGAGGAACCTGATGATATGCAAAGGAGAATCTTCGAAATGATTGAGTTACAGCAAAATAGAGAGAAGGTAGACAAAGAAGCACAACTGTACAGAGCTAAAATGAAAAACAGGTTTGACAGAAATATTAAAGAGCATATTTTTTCAGAAGGTGAGTTGGTTTTAAGATGGGATGCGAGAAAGGAACAGAAGGTCCTTGGAAGGTGAGGAGTTGCTCAGCCCTGTCAATGGGCGATTCCTCAAGCATTTCTACAGCTAATGAGGAGTATTGCCACTAATCATTGTACATACCGGTGAGTGAATTGCAATAAGACTCCATAGCCCAATGGATAAGGCACTGGTCTTCAGGTTCTTGAAGCCTCGCAGGGAGGTCTTCATCCCACAGCTGGAGCCAGATGTTAAGTTAGTATTGTGTTTTTTCAATTTTGGTTTGTTTTGTCCTTTTTGGTTTTATTGCGCTTTATTTTAAGTCATTTATTTTCTTTAAATTTTGATTTCTTCCTCTTTAGTAAGTTTCCCTTAGGATTTTATAATATTTCGTACTTGTTTTTGATGTTTTTAGATTTTAAATGCTTTATATTTGTTGTTGAGGAGAGGTTTTAAAAGTCATTATATCAATTACAAAACTCATAAAGTCCTAATCTAAGTGAGAACAGGTACAATCATAGCCTTGATAGCTTCAAAATCCCATACAAATTGATAAAAAGTGGTTTAAAATCCACAAAACAGTGTTGAGACTTTCTTGTAGCGTTGAAGCCAAAATTCTACAAAGAGGCGCTACAAGAATTTCGTGATCACAGATTCTTCCGATTTTACAGCAGATTTTGGCACGCTCGAGCTAATGACTCATGGATTATGCGTTTTAGGGGGTTCACGACGTGTTGATGCAAGAGGCATCATGAGTTCAAATGATTGCACATAGTGAAGAGGTCGTGTTCATCATCAACACAAGTGTAGTTCAGCTTGACAGACAGTCACACGGATTCAGATAATTTGCATGAGTTTGTTATCCACAAGCCTATTCTAACATAGAGCACTTAATGAGATAACCATAGTCATTTAAAAGACCGAGCATTGTTGTCAACTGGACAAATAAGAGGCGTGGAGGGATTCACAAAAATTAGGGCTTCCTTATTCCAGCGGTAACAGCTAAATTGAAGATCGTGGGACATCTGTACAACGGGACTGACTCATCTGGCACTTTGAATCATGATTTCCAACAATCATAAAAGAGCGATTTACAGGTATTCTCAAAAAGCCTGTATAGTAGCAAATTTGGGGTTTTTTCGTTCGAGCCAACTCTATTCAAATTAGTTAAAAGTTAGGTAAAATTGTGCTTTAAAATGCAATTTTAATCGGATAAATAGCAGTTGGTTGATGAGCCGCGACACCAATTTGAAGGAGGGTTAAAAAAATCTCAGTTCGTTTTATTGAAAGTTACCCTGTTAGTGCTACTAATAGCCTGTAGATTCAGCAGTGTTTTTGGTTTCCAAAATTCAGCTCCTGTTCACAAATATTACCAGAATATACATTTAAATTGCAGCAGTTGAAACATAATGGGAAAAAGTGGTAAGGTTAACAGGGCTGAGCCCATAGACCTAACTTGGATTCAGAAGCTTCCTGACTGTGCAGAACTGTTTCAGCAGGCAGGTTGGTTGAAGTTTTTCAAAAAAATAGATGGTTTCGATGCTCAGGTGTCCTGCAATTTTGCTAAGGGATTTAATGTTAAGATTTAATATGCTAAGACAGAAAATAGCAGCATTACATTCCATTTCACAATAATAGCATATACAGGATCACTGAAGAAACAACAAGCACAGCATAAACACAAGAGATAGAGATTTATCCTGGGAAACCCTCATGGGGTAGAAAACCCAGCAAAGCTTCCTCAATATAGATGACCAGCAATATACAAAGATGAAACCCTGAGACATGATCTCCTCCTCCACAATAGAAGACCTCTCCTCCACAAGTGCGCTATCCTCAAGTGTGTGAGTGTATCAAATGAGGAACACACCTCCTCTATTTATACACTACTCTGATATGTATTTTACACAAGTACATGTAGGCTCGTATTTAACCATTAGGTTAAATACCCCATTATAACTGACTGGGCCGACCCCCACATGGTGGGTCTAATAACCCTAGTTACCACACCCAACTCGGAGGAATAAACATCTCCGGATTTATAGTATAATCACATCGGAGGTATGGAACATCTCCGGAATAAATAATATACAAATATAATATTCTTTGAAGTTACAATATTTCAACACTCCCCCTTAACGAGAAGGATATTATAACAGTATCTGCACGAGCAAGGAGTCATCAACATCATACATGATACATCTATAAATCATTGGAAGCTTTCTCAACATCATCAGTAACTCAAGCAGTTACTGGAACATCTTCAATACTGGAACATCAACATCTTAAGTACTGAGTCTTTATCTTCTACAGCAGTCGAACAACTACAACAACATCAACATATGGATCCTCACGATCATCAGTATCGTCATCTGACGATCATTAGCATCGTCATCACACGATCATCAGCATCGTCATCACACGATCATCAGCATCGTCATCACACGATCATCAGCATCGTCATCTCACGATCATCAGCATCGTCATCACACGATCATCAGCATCGTCATCTCACGATCATCAGCATCGTCATCACACGATCATCAGCATCGTCATCACACGATCATCAGCATCATCATCTCACGATCATCAGCATCATCATCACACGATCATCAGCATCGTCATCACACGATCATCAGTATCGTCATCACACGATCATCAGCATCGTCATCTCACGATCATCAGCATCGTCATCACACGATCATCAGCATCGTCATCACAGGATCATCAGCATCGTCATCACACGATCATCAGCATCGTCATCACACGATCATCAGTATCGTCATCACACGATCGTCAGCATCGTCATCAACACAGGTATCCATAACAATACAAGTATCCACATCATTAGTACAAGTATTCATGCCAGTACAAGTATACATATCATCAATACAAGTATCCATACTGATACAAGTAATCATGTCATCAATACATGTATCCTACCGATACAAGTAACCACATCATCAATACAAGTATCCATACCGATACAAGTAACCACATCAAAAATCACTTTCTCGGAGACCATACGTCTACGGATCAATTCAGGGACCTAAGTCCGGGGATGATACAATCCCCACTTCTCGGAGACCATACGTCTACGGATCAATTCAGGGACCGCAGTCCGGGGATGATACAATCCCCACTTCTCGGAGACCTCACGTCTACGGATCAATTCAGGGACCTAAGTCCGGGGATGATACAATCCCCACTTCTCGGAGACCTCATGTCTACGGATCAATTCAGGGACCTAAGTCCGGGGATGATACAATCCCCACTTCTCGGAGACCTCACGTCTACGGATCAATTCAGGGACCTAAGTCCAGGGATGATACAATCCCCAAATCGGAGACCTCATGTCTATGGATCAATTCAGGGACCTCAGTCCGGGGACGATGCAATCCCCTACCTGTTCATTCAGGACTTCATTATCGGAGACCCAGTCTACGGCTCTATTCTGGGACCTCAGTCCGGGGACGATGCAATCCCCTGCCTGTTCATTCAGGACTTCATTATCGAAGACCCAGTCTACGGCTCTATTCTGGGACCTCAGTCCGAGGATGATGCAATCCCCTGCCTGTTCATTCAGGACTCCATTATCGGAGACCCAGTCTACGGCTCTATTCTGGGACCTCAGTCCGGGGACGATGCAATCCCCTGCCTGTTCATTCAGGACTTCATTATCGGAGACCTCTCGTCTACGGCTCTCTTTAGGACTGAAAGTCCAGGGATGATCCAATCCCCTCAACTGTCCACTAAGGACTTCATTCTCGGAGACCTCAAGTCTACGGCTCTCTTTAGGACTGAAAGTCCAGATATGATCCAATCCCCTCAACTGTCCACTAAGGACTTCATTCTCGGAGACCTCACGTCTACGGCTCTCTTTAGGACTGAAAGTCCAGGGATGATCCAATCCCCTACTTGTCCACTAAGGACTTCATTCTCGGAGACCTCACGTCTACGGCTCTCTTTAGGACTGAAAGTCCAGGGATGATCCAATCCCCTCAACTGTCCACTAAGGACTTCATTCTCGGAGACCTCACGTCTACGGCTCTCTTTAGGACTGAAAGTCCAAGGATGATCCAATCCCCTACTTTTCCACTAAGGACTTCATTCTCGGAGACCTCACGTCTACGGCTCTCTTTAGGACTGAAAGTACAGGGATGATCCAATCCCCTCAACTGTCCACTAAGGACTTCATTCTCGGAGACCTCACGTCTATGACTCTCTTTAGGACTGAAAGTCCAGGGATGATCCAATCCCCTACCTGTCTACTAAGGACTTCATTTTCGGAGACCATACGTCTACGGATCTATTCAGGGACCGAAGTCCAGGTATGATACAATCCCCACCTATCCACTAAGGACTTCATTTTCGGAGACCATACGTCTACGGATCTATTCAGGGACCGAAGTCCAGGGATGATACAATCCCCACATGTATTCTCATCAATACATCTATCATCAAAAGCATGTATTCTTATTAATACATATAACATCAAAAGCATGTATAAGTAAAACTAAGTATTCTAAGTATAAGAGTCCTAAATCTAAATATTTCTAAGTATCTAGGTGTAAAGAACAGGTTACCTCATCATCGACCTTGTTGTTCGATGAGACAATCTCATCAACAGTGACCATACTACTCCCCCTTTCGAGGAGGGTCCTTTTGAACTACACCAAGCTTGTCTCAGAAGTATTCAAATTTCACCTGAGACAGAAGTTTGGTAACTTCTTCACTTTATAGTTCCTTTCTGTGTCATATCTTGTTAGTTCCCTATGTTCTTTGACTTATCATGGAACACTAGAATCTATGTCATCCTGATACAACTCTATTTATCACATAGGATCACAGTTGGTTCTATCTCTAAGTCAAACAATCCTGAATCCAAACTTCTTCACAACAAGTAGAGAAAGCAACCATATATTCCGCTTGTGCTGAGAGCCACACTAGACTGCTTCCAGCTAAACCACGAGATCATGGCTAATCCCAAACAATAACATCCTCTCGATGTGTTCTTCCTGTCTGATACACTTTCTTCCCAATCAGCATCTGAGTAGTCATCTGAAGTCATGATCTCCAAGATAACATAGATCAAAGTCTATCGTATCCTTTATGTACCTCATGACATGCTTTGCAACTATCGGGTGAACACATCTAGTTTCCACTAGATAATGACTCAAGGTGTTCACAACAAAGCATATATCTAACCTAGTATATGTTAGATACATCAATGACCCAATAATTTGACTGTACAGAGTTGTATCCACTAACTCTGATGAGTCATCTCCTAACAGCTTCAAGTTGGAATCCATAAGAGTGGCCATTCCAACATATCAAGTCTTCTCAAGATTTCTCAGCATACTTTCTCTGGTTGAGAGAGATTCATTCTGAGACTTTCCATACTTTTAGACCTAGAAAGTAATGCATCAATCTGAGATCTTTCAATTTCATTTCTACAATCATCTATCTGTGCCATCTCTCATCAGATGGGTCTATTGAGATGAGCCTCAACATCATTCGAACTCTGTGGTGAATTCCTTCTTGCATCCATGTCATATGTGTATAGAAGCCATATTCAACCTTGTAGCAAAGGTTGAGATCCACATCACCCATGGTGATCATTAAGCTTATCAATTTATTATCGATCCTAGGTACCTATACAGAACCTGATTCACACTTCTTCTTTAATTACACCATACTTGGAGCAAACATCTTGTCATGATTCTCTTCCCCTTTCTAAGAGAATATTCTAGCCATGAGCCTTCTATATTTTGTTCGATTTGTAAATCTTCTTGTTTGAACATCCACCACTTGTACGGTGACCTTTCCTACAAATCAAAATTAAGTACATGATTAGTAATACTTCATAATCATCAAATCATATTGACATGATAACCTATTATGCATACAGATATCATTTACATAGTGATGCAACTATTTTGACCAATACTTTGGCACAACACTTTCCCATATCCTGTATGCATACAGTGGCTATCTAGATGCCTTCCATCTCTACCAGAACATACTATCGCGAGTGTGCACAACTCTCAGCATGTCAGCAAAGAGGTTTCATTCTAGACAAGCAACAATGGAATGTTTGTCCAACTTACCAATCATATGCATATTAGTAGTATACTGTTCAATGTTCTATGAATATTTACACTCAGCATGATATATTATAGGAATACAAATATGCATACAATCTATTACAGGCAATATCATTTACTATTTCAAATAACAACTCAAATACTTATCTTTTATGTTTGTGTGGTTGCCTCCCGCTTGATCTTCTGTATGTATTTTGAACTTCTATTCATTCTGTACCACTGTGCATGCTCAAATGTGCACTAGTGTCATCATCATGATCTCATACACAAACATACATTCATTAGTATAATCTCAATGTTATCAAAACATTATAGTTCTAAATAATCTTGAAAATGTATAATCATGATTATAGATAATATTCAAGGTTTCAGGGAAGTCTTCCTTTACTTATGCATATTCTTGTTTGATCTAGTTAGTTAAATAATCAACCAAGATAAGAGACATGATATGCATAAACCCTTGATTACTAACTTTATGAATAAGCATAACCAATCATACCAAGTATACTTATATAAGGGATCCTAATCACAAGGTAAGATTCTAACATGACATAGGAAAACATACCTGGATTAGTATACCTGCTTAGTTATGTGCAACATACCTAAACAATCTCTTCATTGATTTAGAGATCCTGAGCTAGAACCTGCATGTCTCATAGGTTAAGCATAGTATAACAAGTTCATACATACCTCATAAGTAGAACAAAGATTATGGATGAGTCTTTGTATTCATGTGGTCATGGTCATGGAACTTGATTTGTCTTTTGTGATGTACCTGTATCTTGTTAGCAAACAACATCAACCTCACACAACACCATAATGCATTAGTACAATCATATAGCCCTAATCAATGAATGTCTTCGATCATTCACATGCATTCATACTATTACTAGGGTGATAAGACAATTCTAACATTAATCAAGATTGTACTAATAAATAACATGAAGACAAAACACATTATGAACTTAATCAAGAATCAGATTTCAAGACATACCTGAACCTCCTTAAGTCATACCTGTCGAGACTTCTTGTAGTCTTCTTATGTAAGGCCTTAGCCTCAACTCCCCCTAAAACTTGATCTGGAGCTTGATTAGGGTTTTCTAGAGAAACCCTAAAAATTCAATCTTTGACTTTCACACTTCTGAATGGATGAAAGAATATGTCTTGCTGAGCTGATCAAACTAGCATACTTCAATTTTGGAATTTCCAAAATTTGACCCCTCAAAATTGCCTTTGAAACTTCTGGATCTTCTGGACAGGATCCCGAACTAGGGTTTGATGAAGCCCACCCTTCTGCCCAAAAAAAAGGTTCGATCCAAGGCTCTAAACTTTTATTTTTCTTAGGAGTTTCCAGCCGTGGTTACAGACTTCAAAAATTCCAACTTTTGCTGAAGCCCTAATTTTCCATCTTTTCGATCAAAATCTCGAACTGGGGTTTGATCGAGCCCGGTCTTCCACCCAACCAAAAAATTCGATCTTGGTCTCTAAATTTCGATTTTCCTGAGTAGCATTCAGCCGTGGACTCCGATTCCAAAAATTCTAACTTTCTCCGAAACCCCAAATTCCGGAAGCCATGAATAAAGGTGCTCGAAAAATAATTCTGTTTTGACAGAAATATGCACCTGATTGTTTCTGCTATAACTCTTAAATTTTTGCTCCACGGGGTCTGAAACCCTTTTTCTGCATTAGCCTGACCTGTTATCTTTCCATCCTGACAGGTCTGACCTCAATTGGGTTTTCTGAGAGAGAGTTATGCCAAGTGTCGCAACGTGACCTGTTTATGGGATAAAACAGGAGAGCGAACTTGTACGGCCTGCCACGTGTCACTGGTTCAACTTCGGCCTCTGAAAAAGTTTGCTGAGATATCTCAACCTGTTATCTTTCCATCCTGACAGGTCTGACCTCAATTGGACTCTCTGAGAGAGAGTTATGCCAAGTGTCGCAACGTGACCTGTTTATGGGATAAAACAGGAGAGCAACCTTGTACGGCGTGCCACGTGTCACTGGTTGAATTTCGGCCTCTGAACAAGTTTCTTGAGATAGTACAGTCTGTGTACTACCTGTCACTTTTTACTAAATTTCATTTGGAGCTTCCTAGCCCAAGTTATGACCTTTTTTCCTAGGTCACCTGAATTTGACTGAGATCTGGAAGAGGCAGAAACCCTAACTTGTACTGATCATAAATCACAAAGTACAACGAATTAGAGGTTGTCCTTTGGACACAAGGTACCTGAAGATTTAATCTTCGTCTGGTAACAATTTCAGATCCGAAAACTTCGCCAAAACGGATTTATAGCGAAAGTGCTACGATGACTGGTTTTTGCTATGTAAAACCCTAACCTTCAAATTGTCGTAAGTAAAGGAAGTGTCGTTAGTGCCATACCTTGTCTTCCTTCAGGTTAGCTCTGATCCCATGTTAAGATTTAATATGCTAAGACAGAAAATAGCAGCATTACATTCCATTTCACAATAATAGCATATACAGGATCACTGAAGAAACAACAAGCACAGCATAAACACAAGAGACAGAGATTTATCCTGGGAAACCCTCATGGGGTAGAAAACCCAGCAAAGCTTCCTCAATATAGATGACCAGCAATATACAAAGATGAAACCCTGAGACATGATCTCCTCCTCCACAATAGCAGACCTCTGCTCCACAAGTGCGCTATCCTCAAGTGTGTGAGTGTATCAAATGAGGAACACACCTCCTCTATTTATACACTACTCTGATATGTATTTTACACAAGTACATGTAGGCTCGTATTTAACCATTAGGTTAAATACCCCATTATAAATGACTGGGCCGACCCCCACATGGTGGGTCTAATAACCCTAGTTACCACACCCAACTCGGAGGAATAAACATCTCCGGATTTATAGTATAATCACATCGGAGGTATGGAACATCTCCGGAATAAATAATATACAAATATAATATTCTTTGAAGTTACAATATTTCAACATTTAAAGATGATATGATCATGATGGATGCGTTGAAATTCAAATTAACTATGGAGTTAATAGCAGAAGCTACTGAAATCAGCAATGAGGGGAAGCACTGGTTTAAAAAATTGCCTTTTGAGTTTGAACCCCAAAAGTACCTGTTGCCTAATGTGACTCCTGACTGGAACAAGGGTATCCTCATTCACAATTTCAGGAAAGAGTGGATTGAGCCCATAAGGATACTTCAAAGTTATGTGACCTGTGAAGGAAGATATTCACTTGTATTTAAATATCATTTCAGGTTTCTTCAACACTTAGCAGGAGTTTCTAAAATAAATCTTCCCTTCTTTTTCTTAAAAAGCCTGCAGAAGATGTCAAGCAAGATAAAGCAACATGATGATCATACCTCCCAGTCACTTTTTCACCATGGTCTCATTAAACTGATCATCACTACAGTGTTGCAACACGAGGGAAGAACTTGGGATTTCTTTTTGTTTTGGTCAAATGTTCATCCTAAAAAAGAAGACCAGCGACCAAAGAGACAGGCTGACAAGGGGAAAGTGATGATGAAAAAGCTGGGTCACTCAGTCAAATTTACAAATAAAAATAATGTTAAAGCCAAGAAGGTAACTGAACAGGTAGCAGGACAGAAACAGGATGACAGTCAGCTCAAAGTGGTTTCAGATTACCCAAAAAGCAGGTTCACATTGTTTGAAGACAAAAAGGAGGAATTGCTTGAAGAGAATTCAACACCTATAGCAGATCCTCAGCAGGAGAAAAAAGTTGACATTAAAATGGTTCCTGTAACTAAAGAAGAGATCTACATTCACCTAAGAAGTCCCATCACAGTTCTTTCAGATGATGAAGGTTATCTATTAGAAGAAGAACAGCCTATTGCTGAGATTAAAGTCAAAACTGAAAGTGAAGAAGTTCAAGTTTCTGATGGCAAAATCACAAAGCCTAACAAGAAAATCAAAAAGCTGGAAGTGGTGGAATTAGCTGCTATTAAACACCAAGGGAAAGAACTGAAGATGATGGGGGAGGCATCTACATTTTGGAGACCTAAAACTAGGTCGAAAAATAAATTGAGATTAAACATGAAAAAGTTATTAAATCCTAAATTAAAAATAGATGAGGTGACTATCTTAGATGAAAGATCCATGGAGGATGATAAATCAGAGATAGATAAAGTGCAGCCATGTTTAAAAGAGGAGATTAATCCAGTAGCAAAAGCAGGTGAAGAAGATCCAAAGCCAAGCATTGAGGACACTTCTAAGAAGATGTTGATGGAGGAGACAGAACTCTTCAAGAAATTCGACATTCCCTGGAAACCTGATGAAGATCAAGATTCTGCAGTAGATAAATTAGCCATTGCTGATAAAGAAAATTTGCAGAGGTCTGTCAAGGAGTATAAACACCAGATGAGATATATGCAGGAAGTCAATGATGGTTTGATGATGGCCAACAGAAGGTTAAGAGAGGATCTCCAGGATGTACATGACAATTTTCAAGAACTAGTGGTTGATACAAAAGAGGTACTTAAAAGGAAAAGGGCTACTGACAGCCATTGCACTCAGCTGGAGAAGACAGTTCGAGATTTGCAGCAGAAAAACCAAGAACTCACAAAAAGGATTAATGACTTGGAGAAGGAACAAAAGAAGGCCAAGAATAAAGACCAAACTCCAGATGGCATCGCCCTCTTAGCTGAGGTGGCAAAGGACTTATGAAACAGTTTTGTTTTCAGTTAGTTGTATCAATTAGTAAACTGATAAATTAAAGAAATGCTATTTTTAGCATATTTTTGTAACGTGTAAATATTCTATCTTTACTCCACCTCATCGAGATCTTGGAAACAGTTAGGGTTAGAGACCTAATCAATGTTGAAGAGCATAGTATTTAGACATGGGAGTAAGCCATGGGGAGGGTTTTGATTTTTGGGGGCAGCAGGAGGTCTGCAGATTGTATTGTACCTTCAGACTTGTTCAAAAGATAAGTACTGTGACTCTTATGAGCATTAGCTGATGAAATAATGAAACATATGACTTTTTCTCCTTCATTTTTGTTTATGATTGGCTTTGTTGTTAAGCTTGTTTAGCTTCTTAAATGGTAAATTCATTGCTAGTTGATGTATGTTTTTTGGTGATGCTTATCTTTTATGTATGAACATCAGCACATTCTTTTTGTGGGATCTTTTGTGATATGTTATGCATCTTGATCAGTTTATGTTTATGATTTAGTTGTTACTTTTCTATTGGATGTATTCCCTGACTGTGCCCAGAGCTTACAACCATTTAAATCATATTCAAAAACCCTAAAAACTTTGTCTTATTTATTGAGTTTACTCTTGATATTGTGTTAGCTTGTTTCCTTAGCCTTAGAAACAATTTCTGGCACAAACATGTATAATAATGGATCTTAGGCTTAATTTAGAAAGACAAATGACAAAATGCTTGGCCTGGAAAAGACTAAAAATCCTAGTTTTCTTTCTGCATATAAAAAATATCACATAATCTAGCCTTGTGGAATTTGTCGGGGATCATATCGCTGTGAGAAATGTGTCATAGTCCCTGTGGAGATCTAAGATTAGTTTTTAATTTCTTATATGTATTTTGAATAGACACTTGGATAGGCACACTCTCATTGTTTACAAAGAGCATTTCTTATGAGTGAAATCTAAAATGGAAACAAAAATTTAGTACGCAATAAATATTTGGGTATGAGAAATTTGTCTTTTATGCTTTTAATGTAAAGGTAGACAAAAAAATTGTCTTTTATGTTTTCAATGTACAAGTTGACAGAGGAATCCACCAACAATGATCCATGCGGGCCAGAGACGCATACAATGTCTATGATATCTCAAGCTGCCTTTGAAGTGGATGACTATTGGAGAACTGTGGAGGTCCTGCACAAGAGGATGGCCAAAAACATAATCACTTGTTGATACATGATTGTAGGATGCTATATTGAACTATGAAAATATATGAATTTACTTTTTTTTTTGATAGGTTGTCATCTTTTAACAAAAACACCGGTGGAGAGCGTCCTTCAAAACCTTGGTGCTATTGGAATACCTTCTAACATAGTCCATAAAGTGTTGTTGATGAATTTCAATGTGAGAAAGAATTTTTACAGCAGCTAGTGCACTTTCAATATGTTGATGATAAAGGGTATGTAATATGTTTGATTATTGTTCTTTGAGCCAGGACTTTTTGGACTTAATGTTTGTGTTGAAAAACCTGGTTTCCAAATAGACACATTTTCTCAGAAGAAATAATTCCTAGCCATTGGAAGAAATTGGTTCTCTGTATAATAATGAAAACTTAGAATAATATGTCCACTAGGTAGATCAATTGGTAATGAGAAATAGAAATAAGAAATTGTAAATATAAAATCACAAGTTAAAATCCCCATAACTACTTACTTAAAAATAAAAGCTTTAAAATAACTATATTGTGCAACCAATATATATCCATGAATGCATGTAAATTAGCTATACTTTAACAATATGTGGTTATTTTTATGTTTAGTAAGTAATAGGGAAGGAAGCATTTCTCATTGGTACCCCTAGTACTTAAAAGTTTCAATACATTAATTTGCACGGGTGGTCTCCCTTTACAGAGAAAGTAAACAATGAAATATGTAACCATGATGTTAACTCCAAATAGGGAAATGTATTTTTTGCATTCCCTTTAATTATATTTTTACATTATTAAATTTACAGCCTTGGCCTACGGATCTACACATAAATGTATCTATTCTTTCCAAGCTATTCAAGTTCATCTCCATTCTCAACCTCTCCATATAATTAATTCTAAGATTCATCCCACTGGTTTTTGGTGAGATTGTCTCGGAGGTCTGGAATCTATCCCTTTTGCATACCATTCTAGTTCCACTACTTTATGATCCATTAGCTACATTCCCACATGGATATTGTCAATAAATAAAACTACACCAGACCTAAGCATCCATTTAAACATCAAAACATGCCATTGCACTATCAAATTTTACAGCAATTTTGTATCTGTATCATGTGAGACAGTGTTATCCCTAGAAGCATGATCATTCCTAGGAAGAGAGCTAAAACTATTAACAAAAAATTATTGTTTATATTTTTCAATTTTTTTCTGGGTTCCTGGGATTGCTATACTTCTTTGCGTACCTGCAACTATTACTCGCTATAATTTTTACCCTTATCTTATGTTTCCCTTCAACTGTATCTTCATCAATCATACAGATGATATTTTACATCATCACCTTAATAATTTGAACAAGAAGTTGCATATAATAGTTTAAAACTTACAAGTTTGAAGTAACAAATGTTTAGCAACAATGATCGCATATGATGGGGATATGAGAATGATAGAACTCGATTTCATGGTAAATGTGACTTAAGACTAATTCCTTTCTTTCCTCCAAACAATTTCCTTTTAAGCCAAAAATATAGCAATTTTTTCAAGCATGTCAGTGCTTCAGTCACTTATGTATCTATTCGTTCATATATTTCCTCGATAGATTCTTTCTAGGATCTTAGGTTTTGTGTGGTTTTGTAAGATGTTTCACTATCAAATTATAGATTTTTTCCTTTATATTTGTGTCTACTAAACTTGTTATGTGAAAGTTTGGTAGGATGGGATGGGGCCTGTGTGTACGAAGAAAAGTGGTGAAAATATTGGAACTTCTCAATAACAGGGAGCTTCTAATAGAAGAACGCAATCATTGTTGGAAAGTTTCACGTGAAATTAGATTTAGAAGTTTTTCTTCCAAGGATTCATCATTTTAGGTGCACTACAAGAAAAAGGGCATTTTAGCCTCACACTGGTGATATTGTCCATAGACAAAATATTATGGCGGAGGCTTGACTGGAGCAACTCATGAAATTATATACATTAGATGCAACTCCATCATTCTGTAAATTCTTTTAATTCTTGGAACAATCATTCTATCCGTGCCTCCAAGTTTGATTAAATAAACATAATGTATCATACTTTTTTTACTTTCAACTTGATTGCTTAGAGCCTTCATTCCTTTCCAAATTATCTAAGGGCATTCATTGCAGAAATGGTCTTGTTAACATCACGTTTAGTATATTCCTTTATCTTGCTTAGCACTATATTCATTTGCACTCTAGATTGCTCTGAACTATTGTAATACTAATGTTCTATGTGTTATATCATGCTCTGTCCAATTTGTCTCTTCATACATTTCTTCACAATCTACCGAGTGACTTATAAGAGATTGCATCTCTCAAACGTATCTTGATTTGTGGTGGTAGTCTAGATATGAATGAGGAAGTATTCTCCTCTTGCATAGGTGCGTAAGTAAGCTGGCCCTGATTAATCCAATAGTTCCCATTCATCTCAATTCCTGTGTAGTAGTATTTGTTGTGTATGGTTGACGTGCATTGATTAGGCACACTAGAGTAGGCACATTATGTTGTAGGAATATTGTGGTTATTGTATACATGCACGCTTGAATCCATGTTGTCTTGAGTTAGGTGTTGTTTCAAACTTAGATAGAGCCATATTGAAACCTTAGATAGGGCGGTTCACTGGAATAGTGACATGATTAGGGTTTTGATTAATTACTTTGTAATTTTTTATTTGCAAGTAATAGACAGTTATTTGCAAGTAGCAATCACACAATAGTTAGAAACAGTAAATAACATAAGCATAAAAACAAATTCACACAGACATAGGTAATTTCTCCTTAAAAAATAGCTTAGTTTCATTCCTTAATTAAAGCTTACAAGGAAACCTCCACAAACTGCTAAAACCTAGAAGATGTAGGTTTGAGCTGTATGGTCTACTGAGAAGGAAAATTATGCATAGAAACTAAGGAACTACTTTTTCTTTGACCTGCTTGACTACTGGTCAATCTTCTTCCTTTTGTCTTTGGATTCTCTCCTCTGGTCACTTAACCTGCTCAACTGTTCAATTGTATCCAAATATTTCTATCTTATCTGTATTTATGATTTGCTCGAAAACCTAATCTACCAAAGCCCTAATCTGAACTTGGGATTGACAGTTGAGATTTAATCCTAATATAATCTATTAATGTATTAAATACACTTTATTAGACTTGTCTGCAAAACATAATACTTCTAATTTTTTCCTAAAGTGAATGAAAAAATATAATTAATTACCCACTTTTTCTAAGTGGTTATTTTCGAAATGTCTTTAATCACTTCCTGCACTTTCATATTGAACTTGTGCAAGGACTTGTTGTCTGAGCTTACCTTTCTCAGCATGTTTTAGGGGCCAAGATACTAGGTAGAGATGTAAAAGTAGGCGGGAGAGTTATTGAGGCCGTATCAACCACTGGGAAGGTGCCAATTCAATGCCTGATAAGTCCTTTGGGCGATGGCTAATGTTTGGAGGGTCTTGTTGGGTGACCCTAAGAGGAGCTTGGAAACAACCAACAAAAACTCCAGACATTTTCCTCCGCTGGAAAGAATCTGTTATATTTAGTTTTAAATTACCTTTATATATTGCTATACTGTCTTTGTATCCTTCATGTTCTGATCTTTCAAAATTATTGTCTCTATTTTCAAGATACCTAAGTTATAGTAGCTTTGATTCACATCCAAATAAGTGTATAAATTCTCTTGCTTTAGCCATAAAAATCTAGTTAATAACTCAATTTTTTAGTTTTTCTTTATTGTTTTGCTTAATATTCATGGTAGTACACATTTTATGCTTCTGACTTGTTCTGTACTTGTGGTGAAATTGTTTCCTTCATTTTATGTGTTGTCTAACGTGCGACTTTCAAATGATGTATGTCTGTTAATGTTTTGTTGTTGATTTATGATATATTGTTTTTATGCAGCAACATCTTTCGACTTTGCTTGCTTCTTCAGATGTAGATGTAGTAATTGCTAGTCTACATACACTTGCTGCATTTGTAAAGAAACCAGTGGGAAAATGCTCAATTAGAGATACTTCTCTGAATGCGAAATTGTTTTCCTTGTTTCAAGGATGGGGTGGTAAAGAAGAAGGTCTAGGACTGTTAGCATGTTCTACTGAAAATGGAACTGACACTATTGCATATCAGCTAGGTTCTTCCCTTCATTTTGAATTTTATTTTGATGAACCTGTTCAGAAGGGAGATTCTGAAGTGGAACCATCAAAATACTTTGGGCTTCAAGTTATTCATGTACTTGATTTGAGTATGCATTCTGAAAGTGATATCCAGCTTTTGAAGCATTTAGTAGATTAATACAAGGTGCTCGTTGGCCTTAGATTTTCTTTACTAGCGAGGTTACGCTTTGCAAGATCTTTTTCACTCCTAGACACCAGGCGGCAATACATCTGTATTCGTCTTCTGGCTTTTATAGTCTTGGTGCAAGCAAGTAATGACACCGATGATTTAGCAGCTTTTTTCACCAATGAACCTGAGTTTGTTAATGAACTTGTAACATTAGTATGATTTGATGATGTAGTTCCTAAAGATATTTGTATTTTGGCAATTCTAGCATTGGGCTCTGTATCAGGACAGGTCTCTTCAGTCAATGGTTTTAAATGTCATCACATCAGGAGGACATCGTGGCATTTTACCTAGTCTAATGAAAAAGGAAATAAATTCCCTTTCCAGTGAATCATCCTATTGTTTGATATCTTTCTTAGAAGCACTGCTTTCTCTTGTAACAATTTTAGTTTCTTCTTCTTTTGGCTACATTGCTTTAAGGGATGTGGGTTTAATGCCAACTTTGCTCCCTCTTCTCAAAGATTTGGATCCACAACACATACACTTGGTAACAACTGTTGTGACTGTTCTTGAGGATTTTATGGACTATAGTAATCCCGCTGCAACCTCATTTAGGGATTTGGGAGGCTTGGATAGCACCATAGCACGATTGAAGCATGAAGTCTTCCATTTTGAGGAGGGAGTAAGGAAGCAGAGCGGATAATCACATTATGGTTCCAAGGGTAATTCTCCCCAGATCAATGATGTTGGGTCAGAGGAAACACATATAGCTCAATATGACACATTGGTTCCTTATCATAGAAGACTTCTTATGAAGTCTTTGCTTCGGGCTATATCCCTTGGCACATATGCTCCTGGAAATACTGCACAGCTATATGGATCTGAAGAGAGTGCTTTGCCATTTTGCTTGTGCACTATATTCAGAAGATCAAAAGAATTTGGTGGTGGGGTCTTTTCACTTGTAGCTACAGTCATGACTCATGAGTGATCTTATTCACAAAGATCTAACTTGTTATTATGTGCTAGATGCGGATGGTTTTCCTAATGCTTTTTTGGATGATATCATGGTTGGTGTCCTTTTTTCTGTAGATGCAGTAGCTTGTATACCACAATGCTTTGATGCTTTGTGCCTTAATAACCTTGGTCTTCAAGCTATTAATGAACGTGGTGCTATAAGATGTTTTGTGAATTTTTTTACATCAAAAACCTACTTACGGGCTTTGGCAGGTGATACTCTTGGGTCCTTATCATCTGCTTTGGATGAGCTGATGCGACATGCTACTTCTTTGCGGGGGCCTGGGGTGGATGTATTGATTGAAATTTAAAATACTGTTGAAAAACTTGGATTTGGCATTGAAGTGTCTTCCTTGTTCCAAGATTATATCCGTTCTTCTGCACCTGTTCCCATGGAGACTGATTTAGAACATAAAACATTTATTTCAGTGGATGGAGATGAATCATCGAGGGAAACATTTGAGTTGGGAGTTCATAATTCTGCTGAAAATTTGTCTTCAATAACGGAAATCTTTCTCCCAGATTGTGTAAGCAATGCTACACATCTCTTAGAGAATATTTTTCATAATACAGATACATGTGGGGTCTTCATTGAGAAACAGGGTATAGAAGTTGTGCTGCAACTATTTGATTTACCTCCCTTACCATTGCCATTTTCTAGTGGCCAGAATATCGCCATTGCATTTAATTTTTTTTGCCACAACACTCGTCTCCCCTCACTAGGGTTGTTTGCACTACTCTTAGAGAACACATGAAACCTGCAATCGAATTCATAGATTTGTTGGATGGAGAAAAGCTGACAGATATTGAGGGATCACAATGCATGAGAGTTTTGAGATACCTTTCAAGTCTTGAGGTTGTTTTATCCTTTTCAACACATCTACTGGAAAGTACAACAACAATGATGTCTGAAATTGGTTCTAGAGATGCAGATATACTGAAGGATGTAGTGTTGGGGCCAAGGTCGCAGCTATAGTAAAAGCTGCGAATTTTGGGAAAAATCACGAGTATGGAAGGAAAGTGCTAATTTTGGGACAAGCACTAAGTTTTGGGTAAGAAGGAGACGGTGCGCAGTACGGTGCCAGATGGATGATCTCAGCGCAGATCATGGACCGGAAATTGCGGAGATCGCGCGCACGTCATCAAAGAATGAAGGTGGCTCAGCTACCATAATAAATAAAGGCGATGGAGTAGAGGGCTTAGCTACCCTCATTTAAAGGCTTAGTACAGAAGTTATGGTTGCTCGGATCAAGGAGGAGCAACGGACCAGAGCATTGAAGGTGAAGGACGATCGCCCATACCCACAATCTGCGCCGGAATTCACGGAGCCTGCAGGAAGCGGCGACGTGACTGCAAGCGGCGCCTACAGTACACCTAGCCATGTGCGTGGTTAGGGTTTTTGGGAATCACTGTTGGGAAAGGCCCACAGTTTTGTAAAGGTGTGACCGTCATGGCTACCTATATAGATGAATCATTGTAATGGGTAGAGGGTTCTTCCTCCCTTCCTTCAGTTCCTTCCTTTTGGAGAGTTAGAGAGTTGGACACTAGACTGTTAGAGAGCCAGTCTAAAGGATAGATCATGTGTTGATTATCCTTCACTGTAATTTCTACCCGGTGTGTAGAACTAGAGAGAGGAAATCGGATAGCCGAGGAGCTAATCCCTGAGTTGCCAGATAGTCTGAGTCGACGTCTGTGCCTTTGTAATCTCCATAGAGAGGAGACAAGCTTGAGAGAAGGGCTCCCAGCTGTGTGCGTGGAGTTTCCTGTAAGATCTAAGGCTGCAGCTGTGTGCGCAGCATATTGTATGACTCTATCATTTTCTGGTTAATATAACGCTCCCGTGGATGTGGTTTTCCTCGAGGGGATGAGCTTCACTTATGTCTTCTTGTTATAATGTTTGCGTGAATGATAACTATTTAGAGTTCATTATTTGTGTATGCAAGACTTCTGTCTTATCTTTGTGACTGTTTGAGCAAGTTGGAAAGATCCTTTGATAACTAGAAGTGTCTTAAGTACTAAAGAGGTAGTAACGCACGGTCGCTGCGGCGAGAGCAGACTGCGTTACTGCGCTAGATGTGAAGGGCGAGGAAGTGTTCAGCGCGTCGACCCAAGGGATAGTTGCCTGCTGCGTTAGAGAGAAGAAACTGCGCAGTAGACCTGCCAAGGAAGGGACCCACGCAGCTGCGACGAGCGGCCTGCGGGAAGGTCCGACCGCCGATTTCACAGGAACCATTCAAGGAAGAGCCATCTCCGCGTCACCCCGGTTAAGGAAACCTGATTCCTTAACCCCCCCATAGCCACTTCGGGTGAGACCTCGAGCTGCCGCGCAGCTCGTTGCCGAGAGGGCCAGTGCGCCAAGGGGTTTTGTTGCTGCGCTTCATTAAAACCCGGGTCTGCCCAGAAAAGCAGCCAACAAATGGTTCCGTTGCCGCGCGAATGAGACTTGTTATTTTGGCGACGCGCGAGATAGAAGAGCCAACAAATGGTTCCGTTGCCGCGCGAATGAGACTTGTTATTTTGGTGACGCGCGAGATAGAAGAGCCAACAAATGGTTCCGTTGCCGCGCGAATGAGACTTGTTATTTTGGCGACGCGCGAGATAGAAGAGCCAACAAATGGTTCCGTTGCCGTGCGAATGAGACTTGTTATTTTGGCAACGCGCGAGATAGAAGAGTCAACAAATGGTTCCGTTGCCTAGTGACCAACAAATGGTTCTGTTGCCTTATGACTTTTTGATCACATTACTTCCATGGCTTTGAACCCTGTTGATTGAGCCAACAAATGATTCCTTTGCCTTGCGACTTGTTGCTGTAAGACTTACTAGTCACGCGACATCTGAGACTGTTGCTGAAGACAACATAAGGTTCTGTTACACTGAGACTTGCTCAGCTAACAAATGTGTTACTGGAATCCTACAGCTAAGGAAATTGGAGATTGGTTTGATTTAAAGGCTAAAGAGTTTGCTGAACAAGAAAATAGAAGCCCTACGCTTCAAACAGAAGATTGGTTACAGAAGTATATTTATGCTGACCTTTACGAAATTTTCTTTGTTACGTTTGCATTGGAGTTACACGCTTGGATAGCCAAGTTAGCAGAATCTAGACCTACGCTGCATGTTGATCGACCCGTCACGTGGACGCCTGAGCTAGTTAGTATTGTGAAGCGGATAGACAATCCTGTGTCCCGCGCAGTAGACTTTTGGTTGAATAGTCTACTGGAAGGTTTTATTACCGAATTTGCAGTCGATACAAGAAAGAGTTTCAGTGAAGCTGAGAGGAGTTTCTTCCAAGTACACAGAGGTAAGTTCTTAAATTCTCTGAACTTATGGATTAAAATGCTTCTGTATGAAAAAGGAAAGCTATGTATTGCTTCGGATGAATAGCATAGTCAAGTAATGTCCGTAGATTCTGATAGTGATCCTGAAGTTATTGGTTGCACTCGTAGTGGAAAACGATATAAAGTAGGCCTTGACCAATATCCTTTTGAGTCTAGCCCAAACGATAGCCAAGTTCCTAGAGCAAGCCATATAGAAAGACAAGGGAGTGCTCATATCCCGTATTACCCCTTTACACCGCAAAAACCAGACGGAGCTCAGTATAATCCTACAGTAACACCTTCTAGTAGCCCACACGCTACTTCTAGTACCTCTGTACCACCTTTGTTTAACCATCCCGGAGGCACTGCTACAGTACCTCCATCTCAAACCCGTGCAAGAAGGATGGGTGATGACATGAAACTACCAACTTTTAGAGGAACAGGGATAGAGGACCCTGAGCAGCACTGGTTCTTATGTGAAGCCATTTGGACAATTAAGCAAATTAATGATGATGCTATTAAACTGGTTCAGTTAGCAACCACACTAAGAGAAAGAGCCTTGACTTGGTTCATGAAATACTCAGCAGCACAGAATAGGACGCTTGCTGAGGTAAGAAATGCCATGATTAGAGAATTCAAGAAACCTAAGTCAGAATCACAGTGTATAACAGAGCTCAAAGACATCAAACAGTTACCTACAGAATCAGTATGGGACTTTGACCAGAAGTTCAAAGCCTTGATAGATCAAGTAAGCTTCGAGTTTGCACCACAGCAACATAAAGAATGGTTCATTGCTGCACTGCTTCCACACATTAGACTTCCTCTTATGCAACAGAATCTCAATACTCAGGAACAAGCTCTAGAAATGGCTATGAAACTAGAAGCTTCGCCAATTGCAGGAACAAGCAACGATGTTGCGCATTTACAGAACCAATTAGCAAACTTAACCTTGCAAGTGCATGATATTAAGAAAGGCAAGGAGATTAAGGAAGAAATTTGGTGTACAAAATGTAAAGCCCAAGGTCATTCAAAGGACCATTGTCCTGTTTTCATAGACTATATTGCAACTGGAGCACCTAATCCTTTACCACAGGCACAAGGGCCTTGGTGTGAAATCTGCAGAACTAGAGGTCATAGACCACAAGAATGCCACTTACTTCAGAAATATGTACAAACTCCAAAGAATCTATATTGTAATTTCTGTAAATCAGTAGGTCATGATGAGAACAACTGTAGAGCATATGATCTTATGATAGAAAGAAAGCATGATGTTTATAGGGTACAAGCAGAGACACAAGGACCCACAGCAGGTCCACCTTATGACCAACCTCGGGACGCCCGAGCAGCAAATTACAGAGGACGCGGACGCACAACAAACTTTGGTCGTGGAAGAGGACAGATCACTTGTTATAATTGCGGAGAACAAGGTCATTTTGCTAGGGATTGCCAAAATCCTACAACCCTCTGCAGGTATTGTAAATCTTCTGACCATATCATTGAAGAATGCCCTCAGTTACAGGCTAAGATGCAAGCAAAGACACCACAGGTCAATCAGAATATCCAGTTGATTGGAGCAGAAAAAAGAGAACCAGACCCTACAGTTAATATAGTGACACGCAGTGGAGCTACCACTGGTGCGCAAGAGATGGGAACGGGAAAGCAAGCGACGCAATGGGTGCGCCGCGCTAACATTAAACCAGCCCCACTTAACCTACAGAAACAAAAAGAAGCATTTAAGCAAGCTCAAGAGTATTTCTCAGATCCGAGAGCTTCAAGTTCTGCCGCAATTCCGCAGAACAATAGTAGATCGCAAGTGCTAAGACAAGACAACCTGGTACAAGAACAGGCCACTACAGCTAGAAGACCTGATGACGATAAGGAGCATGCACTAGGCAGTGTTCATGCGTTCCTGCGACAATGTTTAAAATTGTTGCGCAATGAACAAGCAACTCTAGAACTCCAACACCTGTTGGATCAGTGCCAACACTCTGCTTCGACGAACACACCACAGCGTGCTGTTCACCAGATTAGGAGTCACACTAGAACTGGAAAAGAGATGAGGCTTACAGCGCAGATTGGAGCATTTGAAATGGACGAAGTCATGTTAGACTTGGGCTCAGAAGCCAATGTTCTCACTATGCAGACATGGGAACAGATGGGAAGCCCTCAGCTTACAAGATCCCCTATCCAGCTAAGACTCGCAAATCAGCAACGAGTCTCTCCATTGGGCAGATTACCCAATGTACCTATTGATATTGAAGGAGTAAGAAGCTCTGCAGATTTTGAAGTAATCAAAATTATGGATGATAGTAGACCATACCCAGCGCTGTTAGGAATAGACTGGGCACTTGATAATTTGGCTGTCATTAACCTGAAGAAAAGACAGATGACCTTTGAGGATGACCAGATCAGGGTCATCGCACCTCTTGATCCTATTCAAGGACCAAGATATATAGAACCCATTCGCGCAGAAGAGGAAGCGCGCCACATGGAAAGCTTGTATCAGATGACCACTAACCACAGTGACTATGTCAACCCCACAGCAGACGGCCATATCAGCTGGCGATGTGATAGCTCGTGCACATCAGATTCAGATGCAGGATTGGAAAACTGGCAGAATCGTCTACATGAGGTTTCTGCAAGACGTTGCGCCATGATGACTAAATCCATCCGATGGATTGGCACAGAATTAATTGATACTCCAACTTTTGATGGCTTAACTGAAGTAACTAAATTCATACAGGAATATGAACAAAAGCTTCCAGAACCGCAGCGCATCCAGGCACTGGATATAGCATTGCGCGCTACACCCGCAAGATGGTGGATTGCGCACAAGGAGAATATTCATACATGGAAAGACTGTCGCAGATTGATACTGCGCAGATTTCAGGACACCACAGCCGAAGCGCTACGCAAATATGAAGGACAGAGTGACCCCAGGTCACACATTGAAGCATGTATTCAGCAATGGTCAGATATTCCGGAAGATGAATGGGTTCACCAATTCATCCACACATTAGATACAATTCCAAGGAATTGGTATACTGAAATAGAATTGCGCAAAGGCACTCTTACTTGGGCTCTTATGATAGAAAGTTTTCAACTTACATTCAGCTTTGAGTCAGAGCATCCAAGCATTGATCAGGCTCTGAAGTGTATTAAAAAGAAGGTATTTGAACCAGGTCTAGTAACAGAATATTCCCAACCAGATTGGGCTGTCCAGATAGAACATGCCCTGGAATGCTATAACTTCACCGCTGAAGATGAGGAGGACGATCCTCGCAACATCAATATCCCAGAATCAGAAGGGACGCGCAATATTGAAGGTCCTGAGCTTGACATTCCTGCCATCGCAGAACACGTCAAGCTCAAGAAAGTTAACATTGGTACAGAAGCTGACCCAAAGTTTGCTTCTATAGGAGATTATTGGGATGATGAAACCGTTGCGCATGTTTCAGATTTATTACGTGATTACCAGGATATCTTTCCTACCAAGTTCACAGAAATGAAAGGCATCCTAGGAGACTTAGGAGTGATGCGCATACCTCTGAAACCCGACGCCAAGCCAGTAAAGCAGCGCCCATACAGGTTGAACCCGCGCTACAAAGAAAAAGTCAAAGAAGAAATTGATAAGATGCTTGCAGCAGGTATTATTGAGCCAGTAGAGGAAAGCGATTGGATTAGTCCTATGGTGGTCCAAGAAAAGAAAACGAAAGGTGAAATAAGAATTTGTGTCGACTTGCGCAAACTCAATGATGCATCAGCGCATGACCCATTTCCCACTCCTTTCACAGATGAAGTACTTGATAATGTTGGAGGACAAGAGGCTTACTCTTTCACTGATGGATTTTCGGGATATCATCAGATTAGAATCCATCCGGATGACCGCCACAAGACTACTTTTGCAACTGAATGGGGCTCATTCCAGTATACGGTAATGCCCTTTGGTCTTAAAAACGCACCTGCTATTTTCTCTAGAGTTGTTGTTGCTGTTTTTAAAGAATTTATCCACAAGTTTTTAGAAGTCTATTTTGATGACTGGACTGTATTTGGTTTACTCAAGAACCATGTTGCGAATCTGCGCATGATGCTAGAAAAATGTAGACAGCATCAGATTTCCCTTAACTTGAAAAAATGTATATTCTGTGCCCCCTTTGGTATTTTGTTGGGACATATTGTATGCAGACAAGGACTCTTGATGGATCCTGCGAAGGTTGCCATCATTGCTAAGTTACCTGCGCCCAACTCAGTTAAGCAATTGCGCACTACATTGGGACATACAGGATACTACAGAAAATTCATCAAAGGATATGCAAGGATCACAGCGCCTATGGAAAGATTGCTGAAGAAGGATTCGAAGTTCCAATGGACAGAGGAATGCCAACAGAGCTTGGACACACTTAAAGAAAAGATGATCACAGCGCCTATTCTAGTTTTCCCGGATTGGAGAAAACCTTTTCATGTTCATGTTGATGCTTCTTCCATAGCATTAGGAATCGTGCTTACACAGTCTGGAGAAGGAAGTATTGATCACCCAATTGCTTACTCCAGCAGAAAGCTCTCTACAGCTGAGAAGAACTACACCACTACAGAACGGGAAGGACTAGCTATGGTGTATGCCTTACAGAAATTCAGACACTACCTGTTAGGAGCTCACTTTAAAATGTATACTGATCATTCTGCTTTGAAATATTTGGTCAATAAACCAGTTTTAGGAGGCAGAATTTGCAGATGGCTATTGCTCTTTCAAGAGTATGATTTTGAGGTTATTGTAAAGCCAGGCAGATTGAATGCAGGGCCTGACCATCTATCCAGAATAGAGTCAGGAGAGGAACCTACGAGTCTGGAGGACAATCTGCCTGACGCACAGTTGTTTTATATCCAAGCAGCAGACGAATATTACTCTGATATTCTTAAGTTTCTCACTACCGGACAAGCGCCGGCTGAGTTTACAATCCAGCAGAAGAAGCAACTTGTTGTCAGAGCCGCAGACTTCACTTTGATAGCAGGCCAGCTTTATAAGTTGGGCCCTGACGAAATTTTGCGCAGATGTATCTTACCACATGAAAAGAGCTCTATCATCGCAGAAGCGCATTCAGGTACCGCAGGAGGCCATTTCGCAGGAAAGCCGACTGCGCAGAAGATATTAGCCGCAGGACTTTGGTGGCCGACATTGCACAAGGATACTAAGGAATTCTGTAAATGTTGCGATGTGTGCCAGCGCACAGGAAAACCCTCAAGGAGAGATCAAATGCCGCTAAGACCCCAGATCACACTGCGTGCTTTTGATAAATGGGCCATTGACTTTGTAGGACCTATTAACCCACCAGGAAAAAGAACTGGCGCAAGATATATCATTACAGCTACTGAGTACCTCACCCGATGGGCTGAGGCGAAGCCAGTTAAGAACTGCGACGCTGCTACTGCCGCGCAGTTCATTTTCGAGAACATTATCACTAGGTTTGGATGCCCAGTGATCCTCATGAGTGATCAAGGTACACATTTCCTCAATGAGACTATAGAGGCCCTTACTGAAGAATTTCAAATTAATCACCATAAGAGTACACCCTACCATCCTCAAGCTAATGGTACGGTGGAAGCATTCAATAAGATCCTTGAGAATGCCCTGACGAAGATCTGTAATCAACAAAGAGATGATTGGGACCTTAGAGTCACAGCTGTATTATGGGCTTACAGAACCACTTGCAAGAAATTAACAGGTCACACACCTTTCAGCTTGGTGTATGGACAAGAAGCAGTTATGCCCATGGAATACATTGTTCCCAGTCTCCGGATTGCGCAAATTACAGAAATGGCAGATCCTGACACTATGAATGAAAGACTTTCGCAACTGCTTTCTTTAGAAGAAGACAGACTTATGGCCGGATTTCATCAACAGGTACAGAAGGCAAGACAGAAAGCTTGGCATGACAGGCACATTAAGCATAAGCACTTTGAAGAAGGAGACTTGGTACTCCTTTACGATAGTAAATTCATCAAGTTTCCAGGCAAGTTTCGTGTGCATTGGTTAGGTCCTTTTCAGGTACTAAAAATAACAGACGGAGGCGCAGTTCAACTTGCGAAGCTGAATGGAGAACTACTACCTACAATGATAAACGGGAGTCGGCTTAAGCTTTATTGCGACGGCCACTCCGCCCTGTCGACATAATATATTACTCAGGAATGCAGATGCCCAGTGTAGTTGAAAGAGACATCGCATTTAGTCTACACGGAAGCTGCGACACACCCTCAGTTTCCAGCTTCCTGCGCAGTTCCTTGAAATATCCGCGCATCCTGAATAAAAATTGCTTGAGCAAAGCTTAGCAGTCCGCTCTGGCGAAGTTTTGCTTTGTGGACCATTGGACTATCGCTCTTGCGAAGTCCCCTTTCATAATTTGCCGCTGAAAAGAGTTTTGTTGTGGACCCATAGAGGCACGGTTTCCTAAGTTGAAATGACCCGCCGGAAATTTTGAATTACAGCAGTTATGTAGCCGCGTTTGAATAAATGAAGGATAAGGCCGCTATTTAATTCTACCCGTTCTGACGGATTCGGCTTAATCTCCGAAAGATTTGCATTTAACTCAGGCGCCGAAAGCATTAGCTTCTCCCGGAAGGCTGTCAGAACCCGTCAATCACACTAAATGCACCGCTACGGCAAGGAGGATAGCGTGTTGTCAACTCATCTGTAGCCGCCTATAGCTACGTAACCCCACTTGGTCGCATTTACTAACCCCGCTGGCTATACATACCTCACACTTGTATCAATTTCGGGTTACTGTCTCGAGTTGCATAAGTTGTGTTTGAAGATCTGCATTATTGTTTTCAGAGCCGAGTGTGCAGACTATTTTCCCTTGTTTTCAGAGTCTATACCCTACGCAGTTCCGCCATTTGCTGTCCAGAGTTTTGTTATTTACATTGGTTCACAACGGAGAATTTATCGACTGAAGAAGTTGTTCGTCAATTTCTACGCCGAGGCTTAGATTTCGGCATGGCCACTCCGGTGACGGCTTCGACCTACGTACACCCCGGTGCTACTGATCCCAGAACATCTCCAGGCACAAGAGCATCTCAGCAGCAGCAGGAGGAACCTGTTCCAGAGCCGCTCGCGTCTATGGTGAACTACCTTCCGCCGCGTCCAGATGATGCGCCGGATGTACAGATTCCGAAGAATGCAAAGTATCCAATTCCGCTACCGCCACTACCGGCTAGTGTGCGGGTAGAGGGCCAACTATTGGGAAACATTCCATTGGTTAAATTCTCTGATTTTAACCTTGGAGACTATAAGACATATCCTCAGTTTCAGTTGGACCGATATTTGGATATCGTCCATAATCCCACCAGAAACGTTGATGAGTTTATCCCGAAGGGATTTGCAGCAAATCTTGAGCGCCCTGGACTCTTGAATTTGTTGAAGCTACCGCACTTTGGGCGTAGCAATGAAGTGAACGCAGTCGTTAAAACACTGCTATCCTGCGTTCATGGAGGTTACCTTTGGCTCGGGAGGCCAATTGATCTAAATGTTGATTTGATACACCGTATCACCGGCCTATCTAAGGTCGGGAAGGATCCCAATATCCATTTTGCGGGAAAGGAGAAGGACCGAAAATTAGCTGCAAAGCTGGTCCAGAAATATAACTTGACAAGAGGAGGTCGGGCTTATGACCTCACCACAGTTGAAGATGAGGCACTTCGCTTCACAGGAAGTCTGCTTGCAGGCAGACTTCTCACCAAGTGCCGACCAAAAGAAGTTACTGGAGCTGTCGTAGAGCTCGCTATCGCAGCTGCGGAGGGAGAACAGTACAATTGGTCTCTCTTCCTGCTGAATTCTTTTTTGGCTGATTGCCTGAATGTGCAGGACAATGCAGGCCAATCATTCCATTTTTCGTGGCTTCTAATTCTATGTGCTCTCGTCGGGTGGAAGGAGCCCCCGAATACTCAGTTCCGTCCACGCCGCGCAGGAGAGGTTGCCGGCATGCGCTACATCAACCTCTGGGATTCCCCTAATCCCGCGAAGCGCAAGATGAATCGCGCTGTTTTTTGTGAGTATTACTATCTCCTCCGAGAGACCATACAAGATATGCCAAGGCTGAGCGAGGAGACAGCCACATTGTATGACGGGAAGTTGGCTTTTACTGCCGACATCCATCAACTCTACCTTCGGCCTTGCGACATTCCAGGTGACTGGGCGCTAGGTCTTTACAGGATGACCACAGAAGATGTCGAAGAAACCATTAAGTCGTGGTCCGATGAATGGAGAGCAGCAGCTGACATCGCACCTGCGATGCCACCCGCCGCTGCGCAAGAAAAAAATAAGGGCAAGGAAGCCCCTGAGCAAAGAAGCGATGAAGGCTCAACAGAACCAGCCACAAAGAAGCAGAAAGTGTCGCATCCCACTGAGGCCATTCCCTCGGAGATCGACAAATATTTGAAAGACCAATTTCGTGAGATGAGGAACATGCATGCTCACATCCGAGGTGCTCTAGACTTACAATTTGTAGAACTAAAAGGTCTCGCAGGAAGGATTGCGCAGACCCATGCGCCAGCATCTACTTCGCAGGCGCCACAAGAAATTCCAACTGGTGAGCGAGTTGAAGAACTCACAGAAAGGCACACTGTCGTGCATATTCCGCCTACCAGCATGACACTTCCAGATCCCCTAGCTGAACTGCAGGTAAGCACAGTTGGACCTGTAGAAATTAATTTGTCTATGATTCCTATAGAAACTCTACAGCTAGTACAGGAGAAAGTTTCTCTTGAGTTGAGAGCTAGAGATCTCTCTACTTTCCAGGCAAACCAACGACTGCAATCGCAGGAGATAGAGCTGAAGGAAATTCCTAAGAATATCTCTGCGAAGCTTGCACTCTATGAGGCGCAAGACACCGGCATCAGAAACGCAATAGAAGAGATTGCTCAGGAATTGCCGGCTTGCGAGATTCAACCAGACCTCCCTCTGGTTGCAAAAGTTCAAATTATTGGCGAAAGGGCGAAAACCCTGGAGCAAGAAATAGCTGCTATGGCAGAAGGCCATAAAACCCAGATTGCTGAGCTAGAAGCTCGCGTCGCTGCGCATCTTACGGATGATGCGCAGGTACAATTTGAAGCATTGAGCAGAGCTTCCACACGAATGAAAGGTCGAGTACAGGAAGCCAAGAACCTGATGGACCAGGCTATGGAAGCATGGTCAGAGCTTGTGAACCTCCCTTTTAAAGTAGGACTATCAGAACAGGTGCAAGCTGCAGAACAGTCTCTCACTGTTCTGAATGAAGAAGCCAAGTCCTTAACAGGCTTGCCAAAGATGAAGAAAATGGGCGAAGTGCGCAAAATGCAGCAGCAACTGCACAAGCTCAGAACTGAAGATGAGAAGCTCACCAACAGCATTCAGCCATTCATGGATGAGTATGCTGAAATCGTTGGCCAGATTGAGACAAAAATCAAAGAGATTGCCGAGTCTCAAGAGATCATTGATACACTCACTAAAGATGAAACAATCGCAGAAACAGTACAGACAGCTGATCAGTGTATTGAGGAATTGGACTCCGCTATTGCGAAGTGGCAGAAAACATTCGCGGAGATTCAATCAAACACAGAGGCGCAAATCCAAAGACCACGCGCTAGTGCGAGTGGCTCGAGGGCGAGCCACAAGTGAGTGTTGGGGGCCTGTTGGGGCCAAGGTCGCAGCTATAGTAAAAGCTGCGAATTTTGGGAAAAATCACGAGTATGGAAGGAAAGTGCTAATTTTGGGACAAGCACTAAGTTTTGGGTAAGAAGGAGACGGTGCGCAGTACGGTGCCAGATGGATGATCTCAGCGCAGATCATGGACCGGAAATTGCGGAGATCGCGCGCACGTCATCAAAGAATGAAGGTGGCTCAGCTACCATAATAAATAAAGGCGATGGAGTAGAGGGCTTAGCTACCCTCATTTAAAGGCTTAGTACAGAAGTTATGGTTGCTCGGATCAAGGAGGAGCAACGGACCAGAGCATTGAAGGCGAAGGACGATCGCCCATACCCACAATCTGCGCCGGAATTCACGGAGCCTGCAGGAAGCGGCGACGTGACTGCAAGCGGCGCCTACAGTACACCTAGCCATGTGCGTGGTTAGGGTTTTTGGGAATCACTGTTGGGAAAGGCCCACAGTTTTGTAAAGGTGTGACCGTCATGGCTACCTATATAGATGAATCATTGTAATGGGTAGAGGGTTCTTCCTCCCTTCCTTCAGTTCCTTCCTTTTGGAGAGTTAGAGAGTTGGACACTAGACTGTTAGAGAGCCAGTCTAAAGGATAGATCATGTGTTGATTATCCTTCACTGTAATTTCTACCCGGTGTGTAGAACTAGAGAGAGGAAATCGGATAGCCGAGGAGCTAATCCCTGAGTTGCCAGACAGTCTGAGTCGACGTCTGTGCCTTTGTAATCTCCATAGAGAGGAGACAAGCTTGAGAGAAGGGCTCCCAGCTGTGTGCGTGGAGTTTCCTGTAAGATCTAAGGCTGCAGCTGTGTGCGCAGCATATTGTATGACTCTATCATTTTCTGGTTAATATAACGCTCCCGTGGATGTGGTTTTCCTCGAGGGGATGAGCTTCACTTATGTCTTCTTGTTATAATGTTTGCGTGAATGATAACTATTTAGAGTTCATTATTTGTGTATGCAAGACTTCTGTCTTATCTTTGTGACTGTTTGAGCAAGTTGGAAAGATCCTTTGATAACTAGAAGTGTCTTAAGTACTAAAGAGGTAGTAACGCACGGTCGCTGCGGCGAGAGCAGACTGCGTTACTGCGCTAGATGTGAAGGGCGAGGAAGTGTTCAGCGCGTCGACCCAAGGGATAGTTGCCTGCTGCGTTAGAGAGAAGAAACTGCGCAGTAGACCTGCCAAGGAAGGGACCCACGCAGCTGCGACGAGCGGCCTGCGGGAAGGGTCCGACCGCCGATTTCACAGGAACCATTCAAGGAAGAGCCATCTCCGCGTCACCCCGGTTAAGGAAACCTGATTCCTTAACCCCCCCCATAGCCACTTCGGGTGAGACCTCGAGCTGCCGCGCAGCTCGTTGCCGAGAGGGCCAGTGCGCCAAGGGGTTTTGTTGCTGCGCTTCATTAAAACCCGGGTCTGCCCAGAAAAGCAGCCAACATGTAGGGAAGAAGGTGTACAAAGAAATACTTTGGAAGATATCTCTTGTTAGTGAATCAAAAGTAGATGCATAGAAAGAGGTTGAATATGGACCTGGAACTGGAAATTTGGCACCAAATGCAGCAGGTACAGAAGCTGGCAGTGACCCCAACATAGTTTCAGTTGTTCGGTATGTGAACCCAGTGTCTATGACGAATGGATTTGCTGCTCACTGGTCCATTGAACCTGAATATCTTTCTGTTATACAAAAAGGATTGCATCGCCATAGAAAAAGGGACCATGGTATTGAAGGGATTTCAAGAATGCGTCTTGGTCGGCTTGGGAAACATGTAGATGCATCAGAGGTTGACATTGGAGTCTTTGTAAGTGTAGGTGAAACATCTAAAGCCGAGGAAATTAAAAGGAAATCACTTGATCTTCTTGACTTTGAGACTATGAATAAGGTGGCATCTACAATGCGATCATTCTATGTGACTCTTGTGAAGGTATTGGTAGTGCCCAATCGATATCGTGATGAAGCAAGATCACTTAGTGGGGTAGCCAAGAGCGTGGTGGATTCTCTTGCCAAAAATTTTCATGACAGTCTTGATGTGGATGAGAATTGTAGTTCATCTGAGTTTGAATCATCACTTTCTTCAAAGTGTCGATACTTGGGGAAAGTTGTGGATGACATGACATCAGTTATATATGACAACCATAAGCACATGTGGAATACAACAGTAGTGAATTGTTTCTATGCTCATGGTACAATTAAAAGTCTTTTGACTACTTTTGAAGCAACGGGTCATTTACTATGGACAGTACCATTTATGTCATAGCGAGGAATGGAAACTGAAAATGACAAAAAGAATGAAAATTACAAGCTAGAGCATGCTCCTTACTTGTTAGAAACATTACGAAGCTACTGCAGGCTCTTGGAATACCTTGTGAATTCTTCTTTGTTGTTAGCTGTGCCATTTGCCTCACAACTGTTAGTGCAACCAGTTCTTGGAGGGTCTTTCACTGTTCCAAGGGACCCAATTGCAGGTTCTCTATTATGTTCTACCTATCTGGAACAATCCAATCTTTTGTCACTGAATTCCATCTTTCAATACCTCTATGCTTTCCATTATTACCAATGTATACTCTGCCATAGGTGATGCCAAAGGAAGCAGAAATGGTATTCCTGGAAGCACGGGTCAACGTTTTAGAGGTCATCCACCTGATTAGTTTGCCATTTCTATGGTGGTTGACATAGAATTTCCAAGGTCTAGGGTAGAGGAATCATTGAGGCATGTTGAAACAAATAGTGTTCAACTGGCTATGGAGTGGCTCTTCAGTCATCCCGAGGAGACAACACAAGAACATGATGAGCTTGCCCGAGCTCTTGCCCTATCACTGAGTAATTCAGAGGCTCCCAAAGACATGCCAATGAAAAAGGAACAGAGGCTTCTTATGAAGAGAAGCCTCTAGAAAATCCTCCTGTTGAGGATATCTGTTAGGAACCCGTGTCAACCCTTCTCTTTACTATGTTAGTATATTGTTGTTGGGCGCATATGCTTTGTAAGTCATCCCGTAGTATTTGTTGATCCATAGTATTGACCCATATTATTGGACGCATATGCTTTGTAAGCCGTCCTGTAGTATTATATGTCCCATGGTTTTGACTCATAGTATTGGGCATAGACTTAGTATATAAGTGTGTGTTGAGGTCATTGAAGGCACCGTGAAGTTAATTGTATTGAGCTTGCTCAAAGGAGGTTGCCCCCTTGAAGTGGCCCGTGATCAATATAAAAGTGATTCTAAGTTCTATTATTTCTGATATCTCGTGTGTATTTGCATTAATTAATTATTGCAGGTTCTTCACATCTGGTATCAGAGCACTTTCTTGGGCTCATTAGGTGGAATTTCTGCCAAATTGTTTTCACATCTGTTGCAAGTTTGGATCTGGGGATAACCCCTATCCACTTAACTGTGGGAAGTACTTGGGAATAAGCCCTAAAACTCATTGTTAGGAGTACCACAGGAACCCCAAAGTAGCTGGCCCATTGAGAGGACCTGCCAGCGAAAAGGGAAACGACCCCTACCTGATTGACTAGTTCCCACCCGTGAGGTAAACCAAGAGCTGTCGTTTGTGGCAAAGCGGTTATTAGTTTTACCTGAGCCATGGAGTGAGGGGTACTACCCCAATACGCAAGCCATCAGACAGCATTGGTGGTCGAGTGAATCCCCTGAACCGATAGGAATCCGCACATGCCTGGGGTCCATATCTATTTTCAGTTGAACTGTTGCCGATCACTTCCGCTCCAGATCCAGCCGTTTCAAATCTATTCTAAAAGTCGTTCTAGATCCAGTCACCATTTCAGATCGAGCAATTTTCGATCATTTCCACACTTTTGCAGATCCATCTGTTGCGGATCCCTTCCACGCCGCTGTTGCCGATCCATTTCTGGAAAATAATAATAATAATAAATAAATAAATAATAATAATAATAATAATAAAATAAAAAATTCTGTTTTTCGGCCATATCTCCCTTGTTTCAACTCTGTTTTCCCTGAAACTTCACTGACATCGCTGCAATCCCATTCTGCATATTTCATTCCTAAAGACCCTATCCCAAATTCCACTTCCCAAGACCAGAAATCTCACATTTGTCTATTTTTAGGGTTTTCCATAACTCCTTCAATTTTCACCCAAACGCCGTCAAATTTTGCCACCATGTTCCTTTCCTAATTCTGCTTCTTTGTCCCTCTCTACCAAATTTTCTCATTCTTTCCCCATGCTTCTAAAATTCCCATTTTTTGATTCCTTGTCCATCAGAAAGTGTCCAAAACCTAGTCAAACCCCAATTACCCATCGTATTTTTTTCCAAATCCAAATCTTCCTTTACTAAATAAGCTTTTGTTTGTGTTTTTCTATCCATTTCCAAGAAAAAAAAAAAAAAAAACCATGGAGGAAGCACTTGCAGCCATCCAAACCAAACTCCAAGATCTGGATGAAAAATTTCTCAGCCTCCATCTTCGGCATTCGCCCATGAACAATAACCGACAGCCAGAATATTTTGCAGCCACCGGGTTCTCTTCTTCCAACAATTTTCGTGGGCCGAAGCTTGATTTTCTTCACTTCAATGGTACTAATCCGGCTGGATGGATATACCGAGCAGAACAATATTTTAGTTTACATAATACTTTTGATGTCCAGAAAGTTACACTTGCATCCTTTCATTTGGAACAAGAAGCCCTTCAATGGTACCATTGGTACATCAAAGCTCATCCCAAGCCAAACTGGACATATTTTTGCCAACTCCTTTTTCCATGATTTGGTCCTAGTGCTTTTGATGACTTCATAGGAGCACTCACTAAACTTCACCAAATTGGCCGAGTGAGAGAGTATCAGATAGAATTTGAGAAACTAGCCAATCACACAGAAGGATTGTCTGATGAATTCTACAGGAGTTGTTTTATTAGTGGTCTCAAGGATGAAATCTGCTCAGAGGTCAAAATGTTCTGTCCCAACATAATGATGGAAGTCCTAGGGTTGGCTAAGTCAACAGAGGACAAGATCGCAGCTCAACAACGCTCCAAACCCACCTTTGTTCCCTTCAGAAATATGGGTTCCCAACAACCTCCCATCACGCCTGCCCCGCAACCAACTCCTATCAAGCATTTGTATGAAACAGAGATGCAGGCACGCCGAGAAAAAGAGCTTTGTTATAATTGTGATGAGAAATTCACTCGAGGACATAGATGTGTTCAACAAAAGCTCTATCTCTTGGATGTGGATTCTCTGCCTGCCTCAGAACATGATGAAGAAGCTCCAGATATAGTAGTTGATCAGGTCAACATTCAACACCTTCCTGTTGACACCTCATCTCAGGACGACCCACCCGAGCTCTCTCTCCATGCTGTAACTGGCGTCACCACCCCACAAACAATGCGTGTTAGGGGATACTTCAAGAAGCTCCCTCTTACCATACTCATTGATTCTAGTAGCACTCATAACTTCATTGACCCTCGGATTGCCAAACAGGCTGATTGTTTTGTCCATCCTTGCTCCAACTTTGAAGTCATGGTTCCCAATGGGGGCACCTTACCTTGCAAGGGGAAGTGTCACAATGTGCGTATCTCTATGGAATATTATAACCTACACTCTGACATGTTTTCCTTGTCCTTAGGCGGATGTGATGTGGTTTTGGGTGTTCAATGGTTATGCACACTTGCCCCATCTTATGGGAATTTTTGAAACTTTGGATGCAGTTTTTAGTAAATGGGGCACAACACAAATTAATGGGCTTACAACGAGGGTCTCTCTGCATCATCAGTTCACATCGCCTGGAAAAAATCCTTAAGAAGAATTCACATGGTATCATTGCTCAACTCCATTCCCTTCATATGCACCCATCGATGGTCTCCGCCACTTCCTTGGATAGATATGTAGGTGTCTTTGCTGAACCAATGAGCTTTCCGCCTTTAAGAGACCTTTCCGGTAAGAATTTAGTCGCATCTACCTCTTAGCAGGAACTGATGGCTATTTTGCATGCACTATAGAAGTGGCAGCCATACATATTAAGGAATTATTTCTGCATCAAGACTGATCTCCAGAGTCTGGAAAATTTTCTAGAACAATGGGTCTCCTCCCCAACACACCTGAAATGGGTTATCCAACTCATGGGTTATCCCTATGCGATCACTTACAAGAAGGGTAAGGACAATATGGTGGTAGATGCTCCTTCTCGCACAATTGATGACCCAGTTTCTCTTACAACTCTTTCTCTGCTTGTTCCAAATTGGTTGCAATATGTTCAACAGGGCTATCTCTTCTATGAACTCCATGCTTCTTCATCAGCAGGGCACTCTGGGTTCTTCAAAATGTATGACCGGGAACAATGTAACTTCTTTTGGTAGGGACTGAAAATGACAATTTAACAGATGGTGGCTAATTGTGATACTTTCCAGGTCAACAAGGGTGAAACGACACTCCTTTCGGGATTGCTGAAACCCTTTCCCATTCCTACACAACTTTGGCCAACTATTTCTATGGATCTCCTAGCAGCGCTTTGGTGGTACAATACCACATCTCAAAGGACACCATATGAAGTAGTCTATGGATAGACACTGCCAGTCCATCTTCCATACACCTTTAGCAGCTCCCCAGTTCAGGAAATTGACTCGGTTCTTCGAAATCGTGACCAGATTCTTCTCATTCTGCAGGACAATCTTCACATGGCCAAAATTCGCCTGAAACAACAAGCCGATCAACACCGTTCTAAGCGCATTTTTCACGTAGCTGATGGGGTTCTTCTTCATTTACATCCTTCCAAGCAATCCTCCCTTACACTCCAAAGGCGTCAATGGCCCGAAATGCAACCTGAGGATGCTATCGGGGAACCACTTATTTAGATTCTGCAGTAATTTCTCCAACCAAAGCTTTGAGGACAAAGCTTTTTCTAAGGGAGAGGGGATGTTAGGAACCCGTGTCAACCCTTCTCTTTACTATGTTAGTATATTGTTGTTGGATGCATATGCTTTGTAAGTCGTCCCGTAGTATTTGTTGATCCATAGTTTATATTAGCCCAGAGTATTGACCCATAGTATTGGACGGATATGCTTTGTAAGTCGTCCCATAGTATTATATGTCCCATGGTTTTGACTCATAGTATTGGGCATAGACTTAGTATATAAGTGTGTGTTGAGGTCATTGAAGGCATCGTGAAGTTAATAGTATTGAGCTTGCTCAAAGGAGGTTTCCCCCTCGAAGTGGCCCGTGATCAATATAAAAGTGATTCTAAGTTCTATTATTTCTGATATCTCGTGTTTTTGCATTAATTAATTATTGCAGGTTCTTCACCATATCTTAACCACATGTATGAATCTGTTGCAAAGTACAGATGCCATTGATTTTTCCATGACTGATTTGATTGTGATGTTAGGATATTCCTATACTCCATCCTAGTGCTACTAGATTTCCAGTCATTTTCATTTTCAGTCATGCATGCAAAATTAGGGTTTGCATGCATTCTAGGTCATCAGTCCTAGCACCTAGTCCTCAGTAAACTAACCCTCGGAGCTTCTTTCAGACCATTTCTAGGCCTCCCAGTGACTAATGTGCCCTCCTTTGCTCCACTGCATAACAAGCGTGCCTTTTTCACCTACCAGTCCAGTTATATTTAGTTATTTCCTTGATTTAAGGATTAACTGACTCTTTACTGCGTTTATCACTCTGTTGGACCTCCAATGAGACTAGATTGACCATTCTGACTCCAGTTAGCTCCTATGGCACCCTCCACTGAGCCTCCTTCACTATATTAGTGCTTCCATGTGCCAGTTACACCAACCACATTCAGTTAGACTCAGTTTGACTCCCGGTTGATCATTACTTGTGCATTGATGACTTCACTGATGAGAAGGTGGACTCCTAGTTAGGCATTGATGACTCTCCACTGATTATGGATCTGTGCATGAAGGCCAGTTCGAATTCCTCCTAGTGAATTCAAATCCTCATACTCAGCATTGTATATTTACCAGTTCATTATTCTCTTAATAGTAACATGTGTAATTATTCTACTTCAATCAGAGTTTCTTTGAATCTAAGTTCTATTGCTTGTCTCTTCTTCTATTATTCCTAAATTCTTTCATTGTGAGATTTACATCATCTCTTTGGATCTTATGTGGGAAATTTCACATGGTATGAGAGCCTTGATAGTATATTCTACCTCCATTCTTGAGAGTTTTTTGCAGGGATTTTGAAGGTCCAGCAGTTGCAGTAGCAAATTCAGCAGCTTTCTATTTGCACTTGTTCAAGTAGTCAAGATGAGCAATTCGAATGCTCCTTCTTCTATACTTCTCACTCCTTTCAATTATTTCGAATGGAAGAGGAAGATGATAGTACTCTTGCAATCAAGAGGGTTTACTAGAATAGTTGAGGAAAAAGATGCCATACCACATCAAGCTGAAAAGTGTTAAGATTTAATATGCTAAGATAGAAAATAGCAGCATTACATTCCATTTCACAATAATAGCATATACAAGATCACTGAAGAAACATCAAGCACAACATAAACACAAGCGACACAGATTTATCCTGGGAAAGCCTCATGGGGTAGAAAACCCAGCAAAGCTTCCTCAATATAGATGACTAGCAATATACAAAGATGCAAACCCTGAGCATAACCTCCTCCTTCTCCATAGCAGAACTCTCCTCCACAAGTGCGCCATTCTCAAAATGAGTGAGTGTATAAAATGGGGAATACACCTCCTCTATTTATACACTACTCCGACTTATCTTTTACACAAAACATGTAAGCTCGTATTTAACCAATGGGTTAAATACCGCACTACAACTAACTGGGATGACCCCTCTAGGGTGGTCTAATAACCCTTTGACCCACATAACACATACAGGGCCGACCCCCACTAGGGAAGTCTAATAACCCGAGTTACCACATTCTGACGGAGGAATAAACATCTCTGGATATACAATAAGGTCTTCAAGGAGGAATAAAACATCTCCAGAATAATAAAGTACAAATATAATATTCTTTGAAGTTACAATATCTCAACACTCCCCCTTAACGAGAAGGATATTATAACAGCATCTGCACGAGCAAGGAGTCATCAACATCATACATGATACATCTATAAATCATTGGAATATTTCTCAACATCATCAGTAACTCAAGCAGTTACTGGAACATCAACATCTTCAGTACTGTGTCTTCATCTTCTTGCAGCACTCGAACAACTATAACAACATCAACATCTGGATCCTCACGATCATCAGCATCGTCATCATACGTTCATCAACATCGGGATCATCTCGATCTACAACATCTGGATCATCTCGATCTACAGCATCTGGATCATCTTGATCTACAACATCTGGATCATCACGATCTACGGCATCTAGATCATCTCGATCTGCAGTATTTGTATCATCATCTTCTAGATCAACACAATCAGTAGTATCATCATCTAGATCAACACGATCAGTAGCATCGTCATCTAGATCAATAGGATCAGTAGCATCGTCATCTAGATCAATACGATCAACAGCATCGTCATCTAGATCAATACGATTAGCAGCATCATCATCTAGATCAACAGTATTAGTATCCACATCAATACATGTATACACATCATCAATACAAGTATCCACACAATACAAGTATACATCATCAATACAAGTATTCACATAATACAAGTATACACATCATCAATACAAGTATCTACACAATACAAGTATACACATCATCAATACAAGTATCCACACAATACAAGTATACACATCATCAATACAAGTATCCACACAATACAAGTATACATCATCATCAATACAAGTATCCACACAATACAAGTATACATCATCAATACAAGTATTCACACAATACAAGTATACACATCATCAATACAAGTATCCACACAATAGTAGCATACCCTGCAACACACATGATCATATTACAGGATGATCAATCCTGCTCTCTTTAGGACATAGGTCCATGGATGATGCAATCCTATCATGTACCTTTTGAACCGAGGTCCAAGGACGATCCAGTCCTATCATGTACCTTTTGAACCGAAGTCCAGGGACGATCCAGTCCTATCATGTACCTTTTGAGCCGAAGTCCAGGGATGATCCAATCCTTTCATGTACCTTTTGAACCGAAGTCCAGGGACGATCCAGTCCTATCATGTACCTTTTGAACTGAAGTCCAGGGATGATCCAGTCCTATCATGTACCTTTTGAACCGAAGTCCAGGGACGATCCAGTCCTATCATGTACCTTTTGAACCGAAGTCCAAGTACGATCCAGTCCTATCATGTACCTTTTGAACTGAAGTCCAGGGATGATCCAGTCCTATCATTCCATTCTCGGAGACCTCTCTGGCTCAATTCACAGGACTAAAGTCCGAGGACGATACAATCCCCTTACCTGTTCATTCAAGATTTTGTTCTCGGAGACATCTTGTCTACGACTCAATTCACAGGACTAAAGTCCGAGGATGATCCAATCCCCTTACCTGTTCATTCAGGATTTTGTTCTCGGAGACATCTTGTCTACGGCTCAATTCACAAGACTAAAGTCCTAGGACGATCCAATCCCCTTACCTGTTCATTCAAGATTTTGTTCTCGGAGACATATTGTCTACGGCTCAATTCACAGGACTAAAGTTCGAGGACGATACAATCCCCTTACCTATTCATTCAGGATTTTGTTCTCAGAGACATCTTGTCTACGGCTCAATTCACAGGACTAAAGTCCGCGGACGATACAATGCCCTTACCTATTCATTCGGAATTTTGTTCTCGGAGACATCTTGTCTATGGCTCAATTCATAGGACTAATGTCCGAGGACGATATAATCCCCTTACCTATTCATTCAGGATTTTTTTCTCAGAGACATCTTGTCTACGGCTCAATTCACAGGACTAAAGTCCGAGGACGATACAATCCCCCTTACCTGTTCATTCAAGATTTTATTCTCAGAGACATCTTGTCTACGACTCACTGTAAGACTA